>BSBM01000096.1:16497500-17182500 GCA_027924585.1 Larix kaempferi | reverse complement strand
AATTTAAAAAAAAATATAAAATTAACTTTTAAAATTTTGGAAAAATAGCTCTGCAAAAGATTTGTCTGTTGCCTACACCTCTACATATTTGTTTTCTCATAAATTGAAAATTTACATAGCAAATAGGTAGGTCAACAAAAACATGTGCATTATGTTTTAGAAAAAAAATAACATACCAATCTTCGAATAATGACATTTTGGGGTGGTTATACCACTTTCCATAAATAAAAGTTATATATTCCGGAAGGTCATCCGTTTTTCTACGTTTCATATTTTTACACCTAATCGGAAAAAGTTTTGTAGGTACCTCTAATAATTCATTTTAATATTTATGTTTTTCCAGAATGTCATTGCAACTAACGTGTCATGATTGGGTATCATTACCTTGCACCAACCCATACTAAAAAATCACTAGTCCATGTGTAACTTATATATCATGCACCTTGTAATATTATAATGTGGACTTTTATACCTACAAATCGTAGCCAAACCCTTAGTTGACTATTTATAAGGTAGCATAGTTTATCATTCAATGCTTGTGACATTTGCATGGTAAATCCTTTGAGAACTGTGTGATTCCTATAAACCCCAAAAATGATTAGTATATTTCTCATACATGCATGTGTGCTTAGAGGATGTAGTGGATATTTGTGGTCTTATTTGGTACCTCAAGTCCATAAATGCCAATCACTTACCTTTCACTGGGCTTTACCGGGGGGGCAATACTATATCACGTTCATTCATATTGGGGTAGTTAAATATTAGGGTTTTACCAACTATTATATTGCTTATATATTAAGGGGCATTAGCTTTATTTTATTTAATTGAGCAATAGACTAATACATTGGGGTATATATTATGTGGTCGGGCTGCCAAATACCCCCAAAATGGCATTGAGGCGTGAATGAGCTCAGGTTGCTTACCAGAGCACTAGCACAGGCTTCTTACTAGAGCACTAGCAGAGTTGCAGCAGGGATGCGAAGGTTTTGTGGTGAAGCCACGGTGAACAACATGTGAAGCACCGTGAAGGTTTTTGTGTGGGCACTGTGTGGGTTTTGTGCACGCTTTGTGGGAACTACTAGAGTTGCAGTAGGGAAATCGCGTGGAGGTGAAGGTTTTGTGGTGAAGCCATGGTGAACAGACCGTGAAGGGTTTGTGCACGTTTTGTGGGAACTACCGGAGTTGCAGTAGGGACACAGTGAACAACACGCTTGTAGGGATTCTCTGGATCCCTTCACCTATATGCCGTGCACGAATGTAGCCACAATGTAGCTTGAAAAAATCCTCTTTCATCTTGTTTACAGTCTACAACCAACCCTACCAAAATCCTGACCTAAGCTTGTGTATAATAGAAGGTACACTCGAGTAGTTATTTGGAGTCTTATCAATTTATTGTGCTGTGTGGATTTCATTTGGCTCTTTTTTCAGCGGGCTGCGAGCGGATTGAGAACAGGGGTATGTTTTTTTAATTCATTCAATTAACCAACAATGTTTGGCTTCTGCGGTGTTATTTGTATTTGTATTTGGTTTTGTTTTGTATGCATTCTCTTGGAGTTTGGTTGAGGATTTGTGTGTATTTGTCTATTGTTATGATTATGAATCATTTAATGTTATGATTATGATTCATTTGATCCTTCATCCTGCATATCTGCCGAAGATTCTATTTTGTCAAGGTCTGAAGATTTAATTTTTGAGTATTTTATCCGTAGAGATTCATTCGAGTGGGGTTTTATGGGGGAAAGTTTAGAGGAGTGGGGTTTTATGTGGGTTTTATAGGTGAAAGTATTAGATGCAGGAACTACCTTTAGTCTAAATACTAAGCTTTAACTGTATCTGGATTTGATTTAGAACTTAAAAGATAATTTTTTTGTGACTCCTTATGTAACTCCCAAAGTCTTCACTTTATTAAATTCCAATCCTTTAATTAAACCCATATTTTCCCTTTAGGCCTGGTTAAATTTTATGTTATGATGAAATGTACCTAGAATTTCATCATATTGTTGCTCTTGTCCGAATTCGGGCCCATAATTTCCTATTAAAGGTCTGTTCACTGCTGTAGGAGGACATGGACAGTCCTAAACTGTGCCCATAATTGAAAATGAAGATTGCTAGGGGGTTGTCTCATGCCCAGATTTAGGAGAAGATGACATTTACTATCGTTTTCACCAACAAATCTTGCCCAAAATGTCTCTTTACGACAAGGTCAGCTCAAAAATCCTAACTGAACACCCTATGTGTATAGGGGGGTAACAAAGGGTAGTAGGGACTTTGAATATTTGAGTGTAGGTCTGGGAGGTAATAATGAGGATCCCATTCCCAACAATGGTGACATGTTTGATGATTGATTATGTTGATCACTAATATGTAGTAGATTGTAGTATGTTGTCTATAGGCCATTTAAAGCCTCATTGTTTATGTATTTTGTTTTGGATATGTAGTACTCTTGATACCATTTTGATGTATTCACCCTTACATGATATATACATGAGCATACTTTGCAGATTTGGTTTCTAATGGTTTGGATTCACATTTTTATTTTTTTGTAAATTCGGTCTATATTAAAAATAAAAAAGTCAGAAATGTATAGAAGCTATAGCCTGCCACTAGGGAAACTAGACCAGCCACACAACCAAAGTTTATCAACTAGTTTCCATCCAAATTCATTGTTGAGAGTATGGAAAAATTACTAATTAAACTTAACCAACTAGTGAGCATCAAATAATTGAGCCTCCACATGTTGGGATAAAAGTCCAAAGAACTAAGCAAACTATTCCTAGACTTGAGATCAAGGTAACAACTAACAGTCCTAATGTTCAAAATATCAGAATAGCAAGTCCTAACAACAGTCCTAGAAATATCGATAAAGGATAGGGAATTGCAGACACAATTAGAAAATGTCATGAGCAGTTTGATAGAAAAAAGTCAACCAATGAAAGGTCTATTTGATACAACATGATGAATAGGTGCAAATTCATCATATGTGGGGAAGTTAAGAAAATTATCAAGTGAAGTTGGGGTCTATTTGATGCCAGGTTACAAAATCTTGGGATTTGTCTGGATAATACATGCAAAATCAGAATCTGCATGGAAAAAAGTTGGAAGCTCCTAGTTTGGAGCCTGAGACCAAAGTTATGAATGGTTTGAAAATAAATAAAATCAAGCCTGCTAGATAACACATTTCTTAAATTTTGGTGTACTTATGATTGATATGAAGGAAAATGAGAATATGGGGCCATTTATTGAAAATCAACCCAGTTGGTTACCATTTGATAGGCAAGAAAGTTGGGATTGAATTGGATATAATCAAGAAACAACAGGTTTAGTTTGATCACAAGCTAGAATGAAAGGATTGATTGGAACTAACCAACAAGCCCTAAATTGGTAAAATATAATCACAAGAGATAGGTGGTTGTAGGCTAAAAAATGATCACACTATGTTGAATGAATTGATACAAATGACCCTTGAGAGGTGTATTTATACACAACTCAAGCAGTTGGGGCATCTTCCCCAAGAAGGGGATTATGAGCCCACATAAATGCAAATTCAAAAAATAGGTAACTATCCAGTAACAGGCCTAACACCCCAAATAAAGGGTAAGCACATGGCTAGAAGTGAAGATTACACCACATATTCTCAAAATCTCAACACAAAATAACTCATGACAACAACATAATTTCTAGATGAGCTTTTCTACTGCAATTATACAATAGTTAAGTTCTTAACATAGGTGGTCTGGCCTTTCTGAGTTCTCTTTGAAAGATTGTCTCAATGGGATCTTTTCCCCTTATGGATATCATAAGAGCTCTTTAATGATTCATACGAGGCTAAACCAAGAGAATATTTTCTAGAGCCTTTGGATCTTTTTTTGGAGTATTTGTTTCATTCCTTTTATTTTCCTGCAACAACGACTTTTGCATTTTTCTTTAGTTCTACAACAATTGATTGCTCACACAACTTCACTCTTCTTGGGCCTTTATCATCTGCCGAGTGAGACTTCTCATTGTCTCTTCCAAGTTGGCGTGCACTTCACAATTTTGGTTCCCATTGAAATGCTCTTCCACATCAATAGTATTGGCCTCATGCACATTGTAAACTTGTTAAGTGATCATTCATAGTGGCAATCTTCCAACTTAGCTGTTTTTTTTACTTTTTCAAATTGCACCCTTTTCTAGTTTCAATTTCTAAGCTTGTTAGTCAGTTTTCTAATTCATTTTTTGGTTTTTTTTACTTTTTCAAATTTCACCCTTTGCAAATTCCATTATTATTACTGAAATCTGAAAACTGAATATGGAACTAGGTCTAAAAAATCTGAAATCTAAAGCAACCCAAAATATGAAACTAACAATAAAATAACCACAGGAAAATCTTCAACAGTTTTAACTTTTAAGAGTACTAACAACAAAGAGATGAGCAATAGTGACACAATGAAATACCAGAGATTTCATCCAGCACTAAATACAAAGTTTGAAGAACATAAGTAAATATTAGCAGCAAATAGTTTGTCACTAAACATCATGTAACCCAGAAAATAAGTACGTTGAACATAAACTCTCTTGAGATGGTATGGATGCCAACTTAGGCCAAATCCAAGGCAGTATTGACACTACTCTTGGCCCAAATAGTCTCTTCCAAATTACCTGTGATAGCACACTTCACAAGAAAACCCTATTTTAATGCCTAAGAACCCCTTTATAGCTAATTTACATACTAGAGTAATTCAAGAAAAGAAGAGTTACAATACTCAAATGATTCACAACTATGAGTGGAAGTTACTAAACACTAAATATAGGAGGAGTTGCAAGGATTTCATGAGTGAGAGGGACATTAATGTAAGCATTTATAATGCTAGCCATTAATGTAAGCATGGATTAATAACTCTTTATGATAAGAAAATAAAAAATAATGCACACATGTAATTATTATTAGTAACAAAGTGGGTCATTTTTAAACATTGTAACAATTCCCCCCTCCTTGAATTGCTTTGGCTAAAACAATTTTTGTGTTGGATGTTGCAGTATTTCGTGGTATTCCCATGTGGCATTCTCCAGTAAAAAATGCTTCAACTAAATTAGGTATTCTAAATTCTAATAGTACCTTAGTCTTCACTTATTTCAAGTTGCCAAAGCTTTGAATTAGAAGAACATGTTCTTTAACATCTAGGGGAGGTAATTTTTGAAATTTTATCTTTTTCCCTACCACTTTCTTCAAGCATGAGACATGGAAGGTGTTATGAACAAATGACCTCGCTGGTAGTTCAAGAGTATATGCAACTTGTCCCACCCTTGCTAGAACCTTACAACTCCCCTAGTATCTAGGCCCAAGCTTTTCCACCCCTTTACCTTTGAGATAATTTTGCTTATAATGTTGTAGTGTCAAGAAGATCCAATCTCCCACTTCAAATTCACACACATTGCAGTTGCTTGTCCGGACTCTTGATAGGATTTTTTCATATCTTGGGACAATTTTATTCTCCTTTAGTTGTTTAAGTATCTATTTGGTTTCCTCCAAGAAATATCCAACAGCTAGCAGTTGAGTGTCTTTAATGATCAAATCAATCGGTAAAGGAGGGTCATAACTATAAATGGCATTAATGGTGACATTCCAGTTGATGTGTTCTATTGTACCAATTCTCTGCCAAGTGCATCCATTTTGGACAAGAAGCTTGCTTTATTGCAACTTAGTTTTCTCAAGTACCCCTCTAGACTGAAATTTGAAAACTGAATCTGGAAATTAAAACTAGAAAAGGGTGAAATTTGAAAAAGTAAAAAAAACCCAAAAAAGGAATTAGAAAACTGACTAACAAGCTTAGTAATTGATATGTTGCATAAACAATCTATTAGAAGCCTAAAGACTCAGTTTTCTTTTCTATATCTGCTTCACTTTGAAATAGGCACTTCTCCTTTTACTCCTACTTCCCCTTTTACTCCTAACTTTGGTCTGCACCCAGTTTAATTCACTTCCTATTGACTTTTATTTTCATTGACAACTTTGCTTTGTATAGCTAATTCCTATTGACTTTGATTTTCATTCCCAACTTTTCTTTGTATATCTCTTGATGGAAGGTTGGTTACTCAACATGATCTATTGGGTGGTACTTTGTGCGGGGGGGTTCAACTTTGTGATTCCTAGAACTAATCTGTCCTTCGGACTAGTGGTGGTTTCCTTGAGGTTTAGAAAGGTAGATTTGAAGGGATCTTGTGGAGGTCAATCGATCCCTTAGTGTGAGGGTTGAGATGAACTTGAGGCCTCATAGGTTTGGAAGTCAAAGAGGTGTGGGTCATTGTTTGTTGCTTGCTCCTCCAAGATGATGATGCAATCGGGAAGAAATAGGTGATCCTCTTGATGCTCTCTGGTTAGGTCAGACCATGAGGATACTGTGATCTCAGTCAAAAAATATTCTCCATAAATAGAGTGAGATACCTCTAGTCAGAATAGTGGAAGAAGGTGGATAGGAAACTCCTTTACTCCTAGCGGAGGTAGTGATACCTTTCTCTAGTCTCATAGTGGATGGGACAATGGAAGATGAGATGATCTTCTATCTCAATCTCTTGTAAGTGGCATAGTTGGAAATCTGATCTGATATGGGATGGAGTGATTTCTCTTAACCTGGACCTTGTGAGAGCCCACCCGAAATTGACCAAGAGGGATCTTGATAGCATGCATCCATTATTCGTGTATATGTTGGTCAGATAATGAATCCATATCTCAACTGCAGAAAGTGCTTAGAATAAAAGGACATCTTAGGGCCAAGGTTTTGCTTCTTGCATGGACTTCGAATTCCCCATAGACTTTGCCTTCACCTACAGCAGTTTTCGTTCCTCACGGACTTGACCTTCACATGACATACTGCTCCTTCATCTCATAGAGTCTAGTTTCCTCATAGATTTTTCCTTTCCCTTCCTTATGGATTTCGCCTTCACCTACAAGACTTTGTATTGAATTGATTTTAGTTCACTTTGAACAGGTGTTAGAGTGAGGACTTAGAGTCATTTTTTTAAAATTTGTTACTTTACCTTATGTTGGACACTTCATTGTCCTTAAGTGCTACGAATTTGCCTTCTTCACTCACAATACTCTGCTTCCTTCACAAAATGCATTACACAACAAAATGATGGAATCTTGAACTTTTCTCTACTTAGAGTAATATGTTTGGTACCGAATACTTTTTCTGAAGAATTACTTCACCTTTAGACATGGGAAAAGGCCTAATTGCTTTTCCGTACATAGTGAAAGGATAAATTTCCAGCACTAAGCATTCTTCATGAAATTAGAGTTTTTCCTTAACAATTTCTAGGAAACTTCACATATGCACTTGCTGGGTTGGGTACTTTGACCTCTTCTACAGAATGTTTTTAATGAAACTACTTGAAATCTGAAGCTTCCATACTCAATAGAAAATAAATTCACTGGTTTAAACCCTCGAAAAACCTCAATCTTGTAGTTGAAGCTCTGATAATTTACTCCAAGAAGTCACAACTCTGTAACCTTTGCTTTGATACTAGATGTTGTGCACCCTGCTCCTCTATAAATCCCCCCAATTGTGGCACATAATACTGAATATCTCACCCAATAATATACTAAAAAATGTAGAAAAGTATCTACTAGCAGAAGTAATACACGATTCTTTATGAACTTTCCACATTATGTGATAGGCATGCGGCGCTTTTTATCATAGTTCAACACATAAACAAAAAAATAACTCACAATAAAAAAAAATTCTAGATTAGCTTACCTATAGCAATCATGCACTAGTTAAGACTTTCCTAGAAAAATCCAATGCAGAATTTCAAAGCAAAATCTTAGGAAAATAGATTGGATATTTTTCCAAACATGTTGTTGAACTTCACATTTTTGCTTTTTACTCCAATGCACCACCTCATAAGCATCCCCATCATCCACATCAATATCTTAGACCTTAATCTATACCCTAACAGTTCTTAGTTTTCCCAAGAAAAAGGGTAATAGAACAGTACCAAAACACAACCATCAAATCTCATAGTGAAGCGCATCTTGCTGGTTTGAAATTTCAATCTTTAGACAATCGTCGACAAATTTGCTTTGTAACATCCCACAAGTTCCGCTATTAGTTGAATCCTGTAAAACTGCTATAAAAAACAACCCCAAAACATCCTTCAATCCTACATCAAAATGACATAGCACCCTCGAAAAATCTTTTACTATTTGTTGCAGGAATGAATTTTAGACCTTAGTATAGTGCAATATGTGTGTGGAGTGTGTATTGCCCCTGCATATTAATACTCTTAAGCCTTGATCTTAAACAGGGCCTACCTTGAGATATCTTAAATAGTTCTTCATCATACTATTCAAGCTTTGCTAACCATTGAACAACCAATGAACTATTTCATAATCTAAGAAACCGATTTCAACTTACCATAATTTAAAATCTAATTAGGGCCTCCACAACTGCCCAAAGTATTTAAACATCAAACACAAGTCTCTTGCCAATGTCCTATGTCTTTCTACCAACATTGTAATCACAAAATAATTTGTTAGCTTGGGACTGTGCAAACATTGCCTAAAATCTCCCTCTTCTAGATGCAAGAATCCAAATCTGAAATCTTTCCAGCATAGTTTCATAATCAAAATCTTAACTCCAAGAATTATCTTTGAAACTTAGTTGTGTTTAGGGAATCCCCTAGAGTGCTAAAGACATAAATTTTTTGAGGATAATTCAACAGTTAACAATCATTAATGTCGGAACTTTTTTTAGTATAATTCAACATCGATAAATATGCTAAACCCATAAAAAATTCACGAAAAAATTTAATGATTATGAGCATAATTTGAAGGAAGAGTTTCTATGTTTTTTCATCTCTTGTTTTGATCACCTTTTGATCTTCTGCAAGTACGTTGAAGTTGACTCTTTAGTTTGGGGAAGGCTATTTGAATAAGCCACTAACAATAGATTTTGTTTCAAGGTGTTTCATCCCGATAGTAATATTTCTTCATCCTTTTTAGAGATATGAATTGAAAGTGCATACCTTGCTTCCTAGCTCTTTGTTTTATTATTGAACTAATATGCATGTGTAAATTTGAATATGCAGATGGATCCTAGTGATGTTGAGAACTTTGCAATTTTTATTGGTGAAGAGAATTGTGTCCTTGGAACAGTTCAGTGTAGAAAAGGTTGTACTGATATCCGTTGTGAAATTATGGATGATGAAATCATCGAATATCGTTTTGAATTTATTGGCCCAATTGGAAATCCTTTAAATACAAAGCAAGAGCAAAAATGGAAACCTACAACAACAAATATAGGCATTAAGAGGAAAGTAGACACAATGGTTTTTGAATCATTGCAATCACATGAACACCAATATTTGAAAACATTGAAGGGAATGTGGAGGAACCTATGCATAAACATCCAAGAGTTGATCACGTGTCCGAGTTAGTGGAACAAGTTGAAGTGGACCATCATGTGTCTGAGGCAGTGGAACAAGTTGTAGTGGTTGATCCTAAAGTATTGGCATCTTGGGAACATAAAGTGAAGAGTTTAATGGAAGATTTTTTCAAGGAGAAGCTAACAGTGAAGGTATATTCAGAAAATGGAAAGCCTAATATAAAGATATGTTGTGAAATTTGTGGCATTGATTATGGAACGGGGGAAGTATCCTTGGCAGCGCAAACGGTTCGTAACTTAAAAAAAAATCATATGAAAACAGGATCCCATCAACGTCACATTTCAATGTTGTAATGTCCCCAGTTTGGCCCCATGGCATTAACATTATAAATGATGTAATATTGTTAGGAAATCATGGTGAGGAGCTCAAGGCCAAGGCCCCGCCATCGATTTCGTGATGCATATGGTTTGCGTGCTAGCAATGCACAGTGGAAATTCAAATAGCATGTAATATGCATTTTAATAAAAAATACCCACAACTAGCTATGCAATGCAACAAAGAGATGGGGGCATGATTTCACAAGGAATTGGGAGGGAAAACATTCAAACCCTTGAGCCAATAGAGTCAAGCCAAGTGTCAATGAGAAAACCCATCAAACCCTCAGCTACCCATGTTGACTTTTGTACCCAACCATTGATTTCTCCCAAGAGTTGGTTGGGGAAATTAATGCCTTGGGAATGGGGAGGTATGGCTGTCCAAAATCGGGTATGGGCAAGCCACCCTCCATGGAAAAACGTGTTGGCCTCTTGGGGCAAGAATAGAGCCACGAAATGGCTGCCTGAGGGATCATTCAGCATGGCCTTGCTCTCTCACGCAGCTCTAGCTGTCTGGGCATTTTCCTCCCTCGTTTTTCTGTGTTTCCCTTCATCTTTTAGCTGGGAAGGGGCGTTTTTGTGTTGGTCACCAGTGGGGGAAGAGAGCAGAACGTTTTGGGTCTTCCTAGAGGTCCTTTAGGCCATTGGAAAGGATCCTAACCAGTGGAGAGAAATCGTTTTTCTCCCTGGGGTTGAAAATCGAAATTCCACAGTTCGCTCGGGTGAATCCATGAGTTGGGAGAGCCAATGTAGACCCTGTTTTGTGAACACCGTTGTTGTAAATGTGTAACCCTGTCAATGTTTCTTTTTGGCCGAGATGGAATGGTAAATGGGATGTGTGTGAGCTGGAATGTTCCCTTTCCTTGTGAGAATCATGCCCAGCTCGGGGGTGGCCTTCGGACGGACTCAGTATAAGCTGTCGAAGAGCCTACGGTTGGGTGGAACGTTGCAGCGACATAGCTAGTTGCTTGGGGACGATTGCAATAAAGATGAGTATTTCTACCTATGTATTTACTTCTGCTGTATTTTCTTAGATGTGTACATCTGCATGCCTGTCTTTCTATATATATGTGGTTTTTTTTATTTAGTAGGTATCGGGGCCAATTGCCCAGTTTTAGCATCACGATCCTCTCCATTGCACTGGCATAATGGGTGGGGACGTTACAAATGTTGGGAAGTAATGAAATTCCTTCATGTAACAGAGCAGAGCAGACAACCATTGCTAGAGATCGACTTGAGATTGATCAAGCAATCAAACTTCTAGACAATTTCAACCAAACACAAGAGCCTAATTTGTTCACGGTGGTGGAAGCAACACTTGCAAACTATGAGGAAAAGAAAAAAGTAAGAGTGGAATGTAGACGATGCAATAGATGGTTCTCTTTGGTGCCAGCAAGTGGTAATATTGTTAGTTCTCTAAATGAACACATGAAATCAAGGAAGCACACTATTACTATAGATGAGGCTTCTCTTGATATAGTTGTGTTGAGGAGTGGAACAGTTGGGAGACCGAAGAATCCTACCAATGTTAAGTCCCAACAAAGTTTGACTAAGTTCTTTGTCCCATCACTACCATCACCATCACATGGGGTTTCTACAAGTTCACATGCTTCTACTTCAGGTGTGTTAATTATCCAAGTTTTAATTTAATTTGAATTTGAATTTTCACATTACTTTATTTGTTATTACTTGTTAGTAGCAGTTTGTAGATCATTTTCTATTTTTTTTTTCATATTATTCTAGGACAATTGCCTACCCCTATATTACTATGTTGGGGGTATTGGGATCCCTATCTTGATAGAAGAGGGGAGAGATAGGACACAAAGGTTCTAATGGATGACGAACATGGTGGAAAAGTGTAGGCCATAGAGAAACATACCAAGAGAACACTATGTTATTATGGTGTTGAATGCCGTATTAACGGTACATACAGACATATCCATTGCAAGAGGGTTTCTGAAATAGGAATCCCTTTTGATTCATTGACATGCAATCTTTGTAAGTTAATACCTAGTTGTGATGACTTTTGGATGCGTTTATATCGCGAATCAAGGAGAAACATCAAAATACATGGGAGAGATACAGGGAAAGGGAGAAGGTTGGACCATTTGACTCAAACTGAACTCAAAATTGTTGCAAGAGATGCAAATGCTACACATAGATTAACAATGCGATCTATTTGGTGGGAGAGGACAAATGTTGATACACTGTCTATTAGAATGAGGTCTCTAAGGGAAAAGTTGTTTGAATCTGCTGGAAGGAACGATGTGTTCAGGTTTTGCAAGGATGTGTGCGAGGCTCATAAGCAAGGAAAATTACAAGGTAAAGAAGTAGTTTGGGGATTTGTTCAAGATATATTTCACAACCTAGTTTGTTCAAAGTCAGGGAGAAGATATAGTGCATCCACTAAATCCATTTACGAGATGATTAAGTTATGGGGAGGTCCTAGATTACAAATCTTTATTAGCTTGAATCTGGATGGCCCTTCGATATCTACGACTTTAAGGCATGTTAGAAAATCATTGACATATATCCCAGGGGAACATGAGTACATTTTTTAGGAAATCGGAAAAGTGTATGCTTCTTATAAAGCCAAACATGGTATAGAGGGCCCAATTCCGGTATGCCTTGCTAAAGATGAAATTGTTGTGAAAAAATATGTCAGGTGGGTAGCCAAAAGCGATACATTGGTGGGTTTTTGTGGTAAGAAAGAAGAACATAAGTGTCAATCACATTTCTTGGTGATAGTTGGTGAGGGAGCTGCAGGCTATGAGATTATTACAGATGCCTTCAAGAATTGTGTGATTCACCATCATGCACGTGTTATTATTACAAACCCTTTACATGAGAAGCTTCCTCATTTGGTTATGGTTGTTCATCCAATGTGCAACAGGTTTGATGCAAATTTCGTCCATCGACAATGGGAAAAAGTAGAAGACCTATGGAAGAAACATGTGGAACATTTTTTAGGCCCTATTATTAGTCATTCCTCAAATGGGGATAGTAGGAAAAGAATGCTTATGTTAAAGGATTATTACTCAACGACAGGCATGAGATATCAAATTCCCTGGGAAGGGTGGGGGCTAACTGGGTTGTATGATGGCTTTAAAGTAACAAGACTTCATGACCAAGATTACATCAACAATGGAAAAAATCTAGTGAATCCTCTGTTTAGTGGTCGAAAAGATTTGATTGTTGGAGAAGAGTTGATTAGTTTTAACCATGTAAGAATGGTTTATAACAATTTTTGGGAAACTTCACATATGTACTTGCTGGGTTGGGTACTTTGACCTCTTCTGCAGAATGTTTTTAATGAAACTACTTGAAATATGAAGCTTCCATACTCAATAGCAAATAACTTCACTGGTTTAAACCCTCGAAAGGCCTCAATCTTGTAGTTGAAGCTCTGATAATTTACTTAAGAAGTCACAACTCTGTAACCTTTGCTTTGATACCAGATGTTGTGCACCCTACTCCTCTATAACTCCCCCCAATTGTGGCACATAATATTGAATATCTCATCCAATAATATACTAAAAAATGTAGAAAAGTATCTACTAGCAGAAGTAATACACGATTCTTTATGAACTTAGCCACATTATGTGATAGGCATGCGATGCTTTTTATCATAGTTCAACACATAAACACCAAACTAGCTCACAATAAAAACAAAACTTCTATATTATATTACCTATAGCAATCATACACTAGTTAAGCCTTTCTTGGCCCAAAAACCCAATGCATAATTTCAAAGCAAAATCTTAGGAAAATAGATTGGAGATTTTTCCAAACATGTTGTTGAACTTCACATTTTTTATTTTTACTCCAATGCACCACCTCATAAGCATCCCCATCATCCACAGCGATATCTTAGACCTTAATATATACCCTAACAGTTCTTAGTTTTCCCAAGAAAAAGGGTAATAGAACAGTACCAAAACACAACCATCAAATCTCATAGTAAAGCGCATCTTCCTGGTTTGAAATTTCAATCTTTAGACAGTGGTCGACAAATTTGCTTGGTAATATCCAACAAGTTCTGCGCTTAGTTGAATCCTTTAAAACTTCTATAAAAAACAACCCCAAAACATCCTTCAATCCTACATCAAAATGACATAGCACCCACAAAAAATATTTTACTATTTGCTGCAGGAATGAATTTTAGACCTTAGTATAGTGCAATATGTGTGTGGAGTGTGTATTGCCCCTGCATATTAATACTCTTAAGCCTTGATCTTAAACAGGGCCTACCTTGAGATATCTTAAAAAGTTCTTCATCATACTATTCAAGCTTTGCTAACCATTGAACAACCAATTCTACTCCTCAACCAATGAACTATTTCATAATATAAGAAACCGATTTCAACTTACCATAATTTAAAATCTAATTAGGGCCTCCACAACTACACAACTACCCAAAGTATTTAAACATCAAACACAAGTCTCTTGCCAATGTCCTATGTCTTGCTACCAACATTGTAATCAAAAAATAATTTGTTAGCTTGGGACTGTGCAAACATTGCCTAAAATTTCCCTCTTCTAGATGCAATAATCCAAATCTGAAATTTTTCCAGCGTAGTTTCATAATCAAAATATTAACTCCAAGAATTATCTTTGAAACTTAGTTGTGTTTAGGGAATCCCCTAGAGTGCTAAAGACATAAATTTTTTGAGTATAATTCAACAGTTAACAATCATTAAAGTCAGAACTTTTTTTAGTATAATTTAACATTGGTAAATATGCTAAACCCATAAAAAATTCACCAAAAAATTTAATGATTATGAGCATCATTTGATTCATTGACATGCACTCTTTGTAAGTTGATACCTAGTTGTGATGACTTTCAGATGCGTTTATATCGTGAATCAAGGAGCAACATCAAAAGACATGGGAGAGATACAGGGAATGGGAGAAGGTTGGACCATTTGACTCAAAATGAACTCAAAATTGTTGCAAGAGATGCAAATGCTACACATAGATTAACAATGCGATCTCTTTGGTGGGAGAGGAAAAATGTTGCTACACTGTCTATTAGAATGAGGTCTCTAAGGGAAAAGTTGTTAGAATCTGCTGGAAGGAACGATGTGTTCAGGTTTTGCAAGGATGTGTGCGAGGCTCATAAGCAAGGAAAATTACAAGGTAAAGAAGCAGTTTGGGGATTTGTTCAAGATATATTTCACAACCTAGTTCGTTCAAAGTCAGGGAGAAGATATAGTGCATCCAATAAATCCATTTATGAGATGATTAAGTTATGGGGAGGTCCTAGATTACATAGCTTTATTAGCTTGAATCTGGATGGCCCTTCGATATCTACAAATTTAAGGCAAGTTAGAAAATCATTGACATATATCCCTCGGGAGCATGAGTACATTTTTTAGGCAATCAGAAAAGTGTTTGCTTCTTATAAAGCCAAACATGGTATAGAGGGCCCAATTCCAGTATGCCTTGCTGAAGATGAAACTGTTGTGAAAAAATATGTCAGGTGGGTAGCCAAAAGCGATACATTGGTGGGTTTTTGTGGTAAGAAAGAAGAACATAAGTGTCAATCACATTTCTTGGTGACAGTTGGTGAGGGCGCTGTAGGCTATGAGATTATTACAGATGCCTTCAAGAATTGTGTGATTCACCATTATGCACGTGTTATTATTATAACCCTTTACATGAGAAGCTTCCTCATTTGGTTGTGTTTGTTCATCCAACATGCAACAGGTTTGATGCAAATTTCGTCCATCGAAAATGGGAAAAAGTAGAAGACTTATGGAAGAAACATGTGGAACATTTTTTAGGACCTATTATTGGTTATTACTCAGATGGGGATAGTAGGAGAAGAATGTTTATGTTAAAGGATTATTACTCAACGACAGGCATGAGATATCAAATTCCATGGGAAGAGTGGGGGCTAACTGGGTTGTATGATGGCTTCAAAGTAACAAGACTTCATGACCAAGATTACATCCACAATGGAAAAAAGCTAGTGAATCCTTTGTTTAGTGGTCGACGAGATTTGATTGTTGGAGAAGAGTTGATTAGTTTTAACCATGTAAGAATGGTTTATAACAATTTTAAAGTGGATTTCCATAGGCTTAAAATTGAGGATATAGAGAGGATTAATCGCCAAAAGTGGGGTTCAACACAACACATTGCTTCTAGGCATGTACAGAGGTGCTTGAAGGAAATGAGAAGTACAGGATGCAGTACAGAGACCTATCTAGCAATCGTTTCTAACTATATTGATATTTTTTTGTCTCCTAGTTTGAATCTTTGGGAAAGGGTGCGAAATTCTTCAAGAGTCCATCATTTCTTCATGTTATGGCTATGCTGGGTAAAAGAACAAGCAAATACTAATGTCAACATTAATTTCATTAGCAGAGAGGCATATCAAGATGTGAAAATTTCTTGCCACTTTGCGGTTTTGTGGATAAGATTATTTCGTGATCAATACCCTGACTTGCCATGTGCATTGCACCTGACTGGGTCAGATGTATGTGATAAATTCTTTAGAAAATTAGGTGGAATGGTCGGAGTAGAGAGGGAATATGATTTCACTGACTTACCTCATGCTATTGGAACCCTTAATAGAGTTGCTGAAGAAGAATTGAATCCCCAAGGGCTTCGTTTCAATAAATCTCATAAGAAACAAATGAGTATCTGGAATATGTTGCATCAACCAACAGTAGAGGAAGGTGACGTCTTGTCACAATATGATTCAATATCCACAGATGATAAAATTATAGAAGCTCTCATGATAGGATTGGAGGATGCACATGGAATTTTACTAGGTCTTCGCTGCAACCAAAAAGACACACGGAAGATTCTTGGTGGTTTGAACCATGGATAGAGCATCACAATTATTCAACATTTGAAGCTGTGGATGAAGTAGTTGATAATTCTCCATCGGGTCATTCCACATCCATATTCCAATCTTCATCTTTTATGGTACTCAATTGTAGTGAATTGCAAATGATGGAAAGTGAGTGGAGGCCTGAGTTGGATGGAATTTTAGATTCCGTTGATGAGAATGTAAACATAACTACCAAACCAGTGGTGGAGCTCGATGGCAAGGACATGTACAAAGCTTGTTTGGTTAGTCAATTGAATGGAAATCCAACATTATCAAAAGATAGATTGACTAAAGTGAGGAATGGAGTATACTTCAGGCAAGATGAGAGGGCCCCCAAAAAGGGTGTTGCAATTGGTTTTGGAAATGGATCAGATTGTGCAGTGTTGTTTGAGAGCGAGTCTATAGTCGTAGTTGAACGTACTACAAGAAAAGGTGTATCTCAAAGTACAAAGCATGACGTTTCTTGTGGGACTTGGTACAATGGAAGAGTGCAAATAATAAGAAAGATGTATGGTAATGGGGTGTTTGATTAACATAATGACATTGATCTTTTGGATAGGCTTGAAGGTGTTGAGCTTCAATGTTGTTGGTACAATAAAATAAAGGGGAAACGCATGTACAAGTATGATTCGACAGATCAACTATTCATACAACTTGAATCTGTTATAGCAATGACAAACCTATCATCCAATATCAAGAATGACACATACAAGTTAGAAGAAAGTGACCACATAATTTTTGTGGATTTCATAAAAAATTTAAATACGGTGATTTTTTCAAAACATTCTAATTTCTCTTATCTTTTCTACTACTATCTTATAACTTATTTATAAAGTATTATTTTTTGTATTATCGCTGATTTGTTTGTATCAATTTCATATTCATTTTATACTCATTTTAATTTCTCTTATCTTCAGGTGCGGTGAATGGTTCAGATGCCAAACAGTTGGGATAACTCAATGTGAAGTTATCCATCGTCAAATATTTCTTTATGCGTTCTTGAGGCATGGTTCTTGAGGCTTCTTGAACTATTGTCTAGTTCAACAATTATGTTTAATCTTACTTTTAAAAGGATGAAACAAGTTTTTGTTTGTCAACTTTTGGTGCCCATGCCCATGTTAGAGTGTTCATATACTTTCTTTTGTTACTTCAATAATTAAATGGAATATTACTTAATGTGTGTTTCTTGAAATTTGTTTTCTAAATGTATTCTTAAATGGAATATCGACAGTAGTAAATAACATGTGTACATATAAATAACAACAGTAGTAAGAGAAGTAGTAAATATCGGCAGTAGTAAATATCATCCAGGATTGATGATCATCAAGCCTGCAGAATGGATCGTCCTCAAGGCCACTTTACTTTGCCTCAACTTCCAAAAACTACTCAGGTCTGTTTTAACAAGTATTCACTTGATGGCATGTTTCGTTTTGCCAAAAATTCAACAAGCAAGGTCATTAATTCTCTCTTTTTCCTTTTTTTGCAGGAATTCCATGCTGCACTTTCCTTGCAAGAGAATTAAAGCATACATGATCTCATTCTAGCAAGAGTTATAACAAAGGTAATTTCAAAAATTTTGCAGGCCTCTCAATGAAAGTGTTTGTTATTGCTTTCCAAGTTACATATTATATCTGTTACATCTTATTGTTCACACAAAATGTCACATGCCATAACTGTGACATGGTTTTCCACCTCTTAATAAGTGATGGATGTTTGGAAGTCAAAGTATTAGAAAGCATGTTGCAATACTTCCATAATTATATGAACGGTATATGGGTCTATGTTCTAGATTTCCAATTGTATTAAAATTGGTAAGGGTTGTGTGCTTGCATTGGTATTAAATGGGTTTTTGTGGATTTTGCTTGAATTGGGTTCCTATCAAACTGATTAGGGTTGTGTGCTTTGCTGATTTCAATCTACAACTATATCAAATATGTTTTGAGTACATGCATTTATTATATATTGTTAAGGGTTCAATTCATTATATACTAAAATTTTGTGTTTCCAGTGGGCTTCCACCTCCTCAGGGCTTCCAATGTGAAAAAATGGTTGTGACTGCAATCATAGACATTCCTCATGTTTTTTAGTATAAAGTTTAGAGCACTCGCCGCAAACTCAGCCGATCCTTTTAACTAACATAGTACAAACTAGTTAATGGCAGTACTTCATTAAAATCATTTGGTAGACATAAATTAATGCTATATTGAGATGATATCACAATAAAAATTGAAATTTTAAGACCAGAAAGAACTGAAATTGCAAAATTACTAATTGTGTTTTTCCATACAGTTATCACAGATGTAGAGTTTTTCTGTATAGTTACTCTCACAAGTAGCTAGTTCCTCGTCTTGTGAGAGGAATAGGTGCACTTGTTATTTCATCTATTTAGTGAAGAAAACGCTAATATTGAACTTATATATTCATTATCAAATGCACACTTATCCAAAAGAAATGTAATTTTATAAAGTTATCTAATTATCTTGAACATTTCAGAGACTTTCCCTAAGGTTTATAAATATTTATCTGGACTTTTTTTTCACTTTCTATAAGATGAGCATTTCCTTGACATTGGAAAAATATTTGTGGAATGTTTTTGTTGGTTATTTTATTTTTTGGTTTATTGCTATAAGAAGCATTAATGGGAATATTAAACTATTTCTACTATACAATAATATCTTTGGGCAAGCATCAGTAGAGTGGATTTACTGTTTTTTTCCTCAAACTTGTTGAATTCCCCCCTCTCCTCATGACTAGTAATTTACCATCCTTTTTACATGATCCCAAGCTGTCTTCTTTGCATCTTTTCACAGTGGATTTGATACTTGTGCTTTTGAACTTAGATGTGTCAGTGGTCTTTCGACTCGTGGCTCTAATATTACAAGTGATTTTAGCTTGTGGCTTTAATTGCTGAGCATTGAGATACATAAATGTCACAAATATTCCTCCAACCCACTAAAGGTGAACTTGTGGCTTTAATATTACAAGAGTCTAAAAATTGTTAAACATTGAGATACATTAAAAGAAGGAGGCCTATGTTGCTCTTCAAAACTTTCAGATTTCCTAGCCAACCATGTACTCCATATCATCAAGAGTGGTAGCGCCTTAAAATCCTTATTAGTATCTTCATAAATCCAGCTTCTGAAAGCATCCTGCAATTGGTCACCTTCCATTTGATATTTATTCCTGTGATTAGGGAGTTTTGGGCCTACATACATCTAATAAAAGAACATTGGATAAATAAATTATCTATATCTTCACATAACATCATACACGAAGGGAATCAACTGGGACCTGTCCAAAATATTCTAACCATAATTTCCCAGAATGGAATTTTCTTATGCAAAGCTAACCACATGACAATTTTCATCTTTAAAGGGCATTTTAGATCCCATAAGATCTAGTTCCACAAAGGAACTTATGGGTTATGATATTCTTCTATTAAGACAGAGTATCCCAATATTGGGTTGTAGGTTCCACCAGCCTCATTTCTACTCCAGACAAACTTTTCTTCTTTGTTAGTTAAGTGAATGTGACAGTCTTTTAGATTTTTCAAAGTAATTGTTTCATCTTCTTATGTCCCCTTCCTGAAATTCCAAGTCTTCAACTCTCAACCAAACCTGTGAGAGATTAGTAGTTATAGCTCTATCCTCTATTTTATACAAGTAAACAATTCCTTTTTCTATGAGAGAAACAATCATATTATGTGGAAGTTTGTGAGCTATGCTTCCTATCCAAGGATCAAACTAAGCCTGCAGCTACCTACCATTCCCAATTCTCCATGCCATCCATGATCCAATCAATTCAAAATATTTAATATGTGCCCTCTATATAGAGGAAACATACTTAGAGTCTTTGTTCCTAGACCTGAACCATTCCACCAAAGTCAAAGGGAAGATATATTTCCGATATACTACCTTCACCCAAAGATCATCATTGTTAAGCAATATCCAAACTCCTTTTGCTAGCAAATATTTTGAAAAATAGTTTGGGTTTTTCAATACCCAACCTCCCATCTCTTTAGGAAGAGAAATTTTCTCCTAGGTTACCCAGGAAAATGAAGAAGAATAAGTACTTCCCTGCCACAGAAAACCATAGCATAGCTTCCTTATTTTCTCCAAGATACCAACAGGTACATTTTCCATGGTAGTCCAAAATACAGGTATATCCTCGAGGATATGCCTGTAGACTCATGAATTTGTCGGCCCTTCATAAAAGAAAATTGTTCCTCTGACATAGAACTGGAAAGAATCTTCTTCATCCTACTAGCTCACTACTAGCTATCACCTTAGCTATTAACTTGTACACACAGTTATATAGAGAAATGGACCTAAACTCCTCCCATTTGTTCACTTGGTCAACTTTTGGAATTAAAGTTATAAAGGTAGAGTTAAATGCCACTGTAATTCTTCTTGTTCTTATAGATTCTTCTCTGACTTCTAACAAATATACCTCAAATAAGTCCATAACACCTATGAAAAAATATATAGGCTATCCATTAGGCGCAAGGATTTTATCCATTTGTAGAGAGCCAATAGCTTATTTGAGTTCCTGTAGTGTAAGTTCTTGCATTAGCTCATCATTTTGTCAATCTAAGCATCTGGATCTTCTTTGAATAAATGGTTGACCCCTACCTTAGACAGGTTCCTAAAACCCGTGAGTTGTTCACCATTGTCACCCTCTAACTTCCACACAGAGTTGTTATGTTTCCTATGTTTGACAAATTTATGAAATTATTTGGTGTTGCAATCACCATTTTGGAGCCATATGGATATGCTTTTTAGTCTCCAAATAGCTTCATGGTCATCCAGAATTTTGGTCCTTCTAACTTCCATAGATAATACTTGTCTCTTCTACTTAAGTATTAGGTATCCTTCCTTATATGCTTCATTGAATTTATCCAAGAAATCCACAATATTCCTAAGCTCCTCATCTAGATTCATCCTTATGTCTACTGCCCATCTGATAGGTCTGTCCTTTAACCTCTCCAGATTATTCAAAAATTGTAAACCTACAGAAATGTAACATTTTTCATCATATGGAGTCCAAAGATCTTTTACCAAAGCCTGGAGGTTACACTATGATGAGCAGCAAGAGCTGACACAAAATTGTTTTTGTTCCCTTTTGGCTGCCACAATGGCAAACAAAACTAGGCTAATGCTATTTTTTTAGATCCCCTTCATACACCAGTATATTATTCTATTCCATTCCGGGTTTCGAGTAAACTAAAGCAACTGCTTTACAATCAATCTCAAAGGTTCTAAGATCAACCAAAAACCAACAATTCACAGATGTTATTATTTGCATGAAAGGGATGTTGATTTTGTCTCCAAGTGAACTATGGATTTATATTTTTTATGTGGGATTTATTGAGCACAAATCCAAAGAATGTTTGAACTAAGGATACTTGTTTCTGTTTTTGCAGCTATGATCTACTAGGTCTCGAAGGACTTACTCAAGCTTTATGCATATTTATTGGAAAAGATGACGTCCCTAACTATAAATTTTTGGACCTATCAATCAATTCTATGTTGAAGATGCATGTAAAGCCTGAGGTATGAAGATGCATGTAAAGCCTGAGGTATGAAGATGCATTTCGAAAATATTGAACAAGCAGTGGGATACTCAGACTTAATTCACACTTAATTTTGATGTGCTCGTTATTTATACATTATTTAGCATGCCTTTCAGCAGTTGAAAACAAAGTTGAGAAATCAAAGAAATTTTCAAGTTTAAATCTTGATAGTCCATTCAATGTTTATGGTTTCAGATCTTAAAATTTTCCAGTGTAATTGTTCTTTAATTTCGTCATGTTTGTGTGGAGTGCATATTAACTCATTAGGAAATTGTAACTGTTGTTGATTCGAAAGAAGGCTAGGGTGTGGGAATCTCTTGTTATAAAACTCACTATTGTGCACCTATTGTGGTATGGACTGGGTATGGACGTGGTATGGACCTTCCTTATACGATGATGATAAAACATATTGTTGTGGTTTGGAACACTTATAAGTCATGGACTATATACCTTGGTGATACCTTGAGAGAGAATATAACAGTTTAACCATGAGTTTGACACCTTCGTCTTCTTAGCCCTTGCCAGCCCTTGCCTCTTCACCACAAAACCCTAGCCTCAAGCAACGCAATTTCCCTGCGACTCTGGTAAGCCTGAGCCTTGCCTCATTGTCATTTCATGGATATTTGTCAGCCCTCCCATATAAAAAATACACCAAACTATTTGTGTATTGTTATATTAAATAAAAAAACTCATTTGCCCCTTAATACATAAGCAATATAATTTTTTGGTTTTCATGACTATTTAATACCCCAATTTGTTTCCAATGTGTTTGATGAAATGTTGACGTGAATGCAAATTGTTTGTGAAAGTTATACTTCAATTTAATATTTTTTGTGTTTGAATTTGCCCCAAATTATATGAATTTGTCAAACATATAACAATATTAAATTGATTTATAACTTTCGCAATATAATGTTTTTTTTATAATTATTAAGCCCCCAATATGAATGGGCATGATATGGTATTGGTCCATCAGTGACACCCCCGTGGTTTCATACGTGAGTGGTCTAATATCTCTATTGCACTGTTTGAGTGTGCTAAGTTGTAAGAAAGCCATGGGATTTGTATGGGCTACAAACATAGATTTGGTTTGTGCACGTTTTGTGTGTGCAATTTCATCATTACTTGATATTTTATGGATTGTTGTTTCTGGGTCTGCTGCTCTAGTAATTGGGGTTTCCTTATGGTTCACTTTAAGCAGACCCAAACACTCATACAGTGCAACAAAGATCTTAGTCCACTTAAACCTGCTTAAGCCATGGGGATTCCTTGCTCTGCTGATCCAGTAATCAGGGATTCCTTGCTTGTCGACTAGGTAACTGAATTTATCCTCTCTCAGGTATGTCCTTTGGTGGTCCTTTGTTCCTGTAGTGACTTGTCTCTTAATAGACAAGATCTGATCTAAAAAAATATTGCTGAGTATAAGGAAGGTTTCAACCACGTTTCAACTCTCCTAGTGGGTTATATTATTTGTTTTCTTTGTACTTTGAGTTAGACACGAGTTAGATTTACTGTCGATGTTATTTATTGTCTTTGTATGCTTTTCAGCTAGATTCACTATTGTTGTTATTTATTGTCTTTGTATGATTATCAACTTTAACACAGGGACCTTAGGGGTTGTTAAAGTTGAAAGAAATGAAAATTATGCTTTAAACTTATCTTGTGTAGTTAAAACGATACTATTTTGTTTCAATGTTGAAGATGCATGTAAATCCTGAGGTATGAAGATGCATTTCCAAAATATCGAACAAGCAGTGGGATACTCAGACTTAATTCACACTAAATTTTGATGTGCTCGTTATTTACACGTTATTTAGCATGCCTTACAGTTTTGGTTCATTTTTGCTTACGCTTTTAAAGCTTATTAGATGACTATGTGTTATTAGCTCATGGAAGCTGCATAACATAGTCCAAGTTTTGTATGGTTACTAAAAGCAAAGGTATTTCTTTTCACTCTCTTTTTCAGTCTCATGCTGTACAGGAATTGGCAAAAATGTATTTTCAGATATTATTTGCAACAATGCTGATGGTAATAGTTCAACAGTTGACAACAAAGTTGAGAAATCAGAGAAATTTTCAAGTTTAAATCTTGATAGTCCATTCGATGTTTATGGTTTCAGATCTTAAATTTTTCCAGTGGAAGTGTTCTTTAATTTCATCATGTTTGTGTGGAGTGCATATTAACTCATTAGGAAATTGTGACTGTTGTTGATTCGAAAGATGGCTAGGGTGTGGAAATATCTTGTTATAAAACTCACTGTTGTGCACCTGTTGTGGTATGGAGTGGGTATGGACCTTCCTTATACGGTAATGATAAAACGTATTGCTGTGGTTTGGAACACTTATAAGTTATGGACTATATACCTTGGTGATACCTTGAGAGAGAATATAACAGTTTGACCACGAGTTTGACACCTTCGTCTTCTTGGCCCTTGTCAGCCCTTGCCTCTTCACCGTGTCTTCACCACAAAACCTTGGCCTCAAGCAACGCGATTTCCCTGTGACTTTGGTAAGCCCGAGGCTTGCCTCATTGCCATTTTGAGGATATTTGTCATCTCGCCCGAGACTTTCCTTTTCATGATTATTTAATACGCCAATTTGTTTCCAATGTGTTTGACAAAATGTTGCTGTGAATGCAAATTGTTTGTGAAAGTTATAATTCAGTGTAATATTGTTGTCTGTTTGAATTTGCCCCAAATTATATCAATTTTTCAAACATATAAAAATATTACAACGATTTATAACTTTCCCAATATAATGTTTTCTTTTATAATTATTAAGCCCCCAATATGAACGAACGTGATATGGTATTGGTCCGTCAGCGACACCCGCGTGGTTTCATAGATGAGTGTTCTAATATATCTATTGCACTGTTTGAGTGTGCTAAGTTGTAAGAAATATATGGGATTTGTATGGGTTACAAACGGAGATCTGGCTTTGCACGTTTTGCGTGTGAAATTTCATCATTACCTGAAATTTTATGGATTGTTGTTTCCGGCTCTGCTGCTCCAGTAATTGGGGTTTCCTTACGGTTCACTTTAAGCAGACCCAAACACTTATACAGTGCAACATATATCTTATTCCACTTAAACCTGCTTAAACCACAGGGATTCCTTGCTCTATTTCTCCAGTAATTAGGGATTCCTTGCTTGTCGACTAGGTAACTGAATTTATTCTCTCTCAGGTATGTCCTTTGTTCCTGTAGTGACTTGTCTCTTAATAGACAAGATCTGATCTAAAAAAATATTGCTGAGTATAAGGAAGGTTTCAACCACGTTTCAACTCTCCTAGTGGGTTATATTATTTGTTTTCTTTGTACTTTGAGTTAGACACGAGTTAGATTTACTACCGATGTTATTTATTGTCTTTGTATTCTTTTCAACTGTAACTAGACAAGAGTGAGAAAAGATAAGTTCAAAGCATAGTTTTCATCTTTTTCAACTTTAAAAATCATGAATGTGGACCTTTGGGAGTGTTAAAGTTGAAAGAGATGAACCCTATGCGTTCGGACTTGTGTGGACTGATATCTTTGTTGCACTGTCTGGGTGTGCTAAGCTGAGTATAAGGAAGGTTTCAACTCTCATAGTCGATTATCGTATTATAATTCTTTGTATTTTGAGTTGGATTTACTACTGTTGTTATTTATTGTCTTTGTATGATTTTCAACTTTAACACAGGGACCTTAGGGAGTGTTAAAGTTGAAAGAGATGAAAATTATGCTTTAAACTTTTCTTGTCTAGTTAAAACAATACTATTTTGTCATTGTTTGTCATGGTTTATGTCTGTTTGAGATGGTTTGCAGTTGCTTTGATGCCTATTTATGTATTTCAGTTGCAGTTGCAGTTTCCAATCTAACTACTTTTTATGGATTTCACTTCTCTTCCTTGTATAAGTTGTTTATTTGGTTCTACATGGGTTCTACTTTCTATAACTAATGAATCTTATACAGTGATGACAAAAATATATAAAACAATGTACCTTGAGAGAGAGAAAATATTATTGGTCTTGTTGCTCCTATAAAGGAGTTGCTTGTCCACCTTATATAGTTCACCTTGACCTTGTGGGTTTGTGGTTTGTTTTGTTGTGGCCCCCTTGGTTGACTCGTGATCCTTTATCTTACGTGTATCTTACTTGGTCCATAGGTTATGTTTATTAATGTTTTGATACCCTATCTGTTTTCTTGGGTGGACTGTGGGTCCTTCCCTAGCGTGACCATGAGGTGACCATGAGCATGTTTTCTTGTGTGGACTATGGGGTCTTCCCCAGCGTGACAGTGAGTTTCACTTTATGGGTGGAGTGTGTTTTTTCAAGCATGACTGTGCAAAGTATGCATGTGTGTCTCTGCAGTATGTGACTGCATCCTTACCCAACATGACTGTGTGTCCTTTGTCCACATGACTGTACTGGGTATGAATGTGCTTGTTGACTAAGAAGTCTGGGTCAGTATGTGGTGATCAATATGCTTCTGCTTTAACCCTCTCTGGATCTCTCTCAAGGTACGTAAATTGTTTGGCTAGATTGACTTGTCCCTTCGGTGACAAGATCAAATCTGAAAAATCTGAGTATATGGTTGATTCAAATATTGGTTATGATAATTTACTATTGATATCTATTGTACATTATTTTATCATGTTGTTACTGTACATGGAATTTGCTGATTCTCGAGGACCAACTTTAACGCAATGAATAATGGAGCGTTAAGTTGAAAGAGATGAAAGTTATGTTTGTTTATTACAGTTCAAATTTTATTAGAGCAGTATTGTTCTGAATCTAATTTTATATGTTCATGCATTAAAGTTTACTACTTAAATTAAAAACTCCTCTAACCCTTAAACTTCAACATCAAGTAATTTGGAGACATGTACATGGAGATATATACATGGCATATGAAAAGCATGAGAACTGCCTCTTCCCTACTCAATGTGGAAATCGTGGGTTATTGTCTGTGAACTAATTACCTCTTGATATTGATAGGTCTCTACACCCTGAGATTAGGGACCACACATTTCTTTTGCAAGGAGAACATTTACATGCCACTATTCAGAAAATAAGCGAAATACTGATCTATGTAATATTCATAACCAGTTTGGGTTCTAACGCTGCTATATACTTTATGATTCTAATTGACTGCTTCTGATGCAAACATGTCAACTTCATGTTCCAGCCTTAGTGCTATAATGTGAGCCCAACACTGACTTCAGCAGAGACATTGAAGCAGAGCAAGGGTAAGAAGTTTTTCATTGATTTGGTTTTTACACATACATTATGGAATACCATATTTTACATAAAGAGAAACGGTCTTTTGACCTCTTTAGGAATTGAATTGCTTGATACTAAATATGTTTAACGTAGGTGTTTTCTTGCATATATGGTTTGGTGATCCCAAAGATAAATGGTTGAGGAAGATTTATGTCCTATTATGTTTGTCTTAATCACAGCTAGTAGACAGAATGGAGTGCCATACACATGGGCAGAACTAGTATATCTTAATCTATTGGAGGGTTAAAAGACAATTTTGGGCATGAACAACCTGATGAAAAAGTGATTAACAACCACCAAAAACATGTTTGGAGGAATGCTGGGTTGAATTTGAGGGTTGAAATGGCATTAAGAAACAATTATGGGCATGGATATGGACATGAAGAGAAGACTTGGGCACTCCAACAGCCTCAATCCTTCATTCTGGGCACAGGAAGATCTATCAGCGACTTGCTCTGCTTCACTGCTAAAGTGAAACCATGGTATAGCAAGTATCTCTCAGGGGTCATGAAGGCTCAAAAGTGATAGAGGGAAAGCTGATGAAACTTCTTTGGAACTCTGGCTGCCTCGAAACGTATTCTACCACTGATCATCACTGACAAAAAGGTAGGCTCATCTCATGCTCATTTCAATTAAGGACTAGCTCATGTCTAGGACAAACTGCTCTGAAACATCATGGTAGCCTAGCTACTATGGATGGTGATAACATGACCCAAATATAGAGTTGTCACTTGATCCATCCATGTGTCACCATAATTAACACAACTTTTGTGAGGCAATTACAAGCGTCTTAGCTTGAGTTGTTTACATAAATTGTATATTACCACCCTTGTATGGAAGAGTGGAATGAATTAAAAAGCATTCAATCCTTTATTGGCGTGTACTTATGATGTCTATGCTTACAATATAATGAATCCTATGTTTATAGTATGTAGACAACATCCCTATGCCACAAGTAAGGATTTTTGAAGTTTCAATCCCTCTTCCTTAACCTTCTTATCAAGTACATAAGCTCTCTTACTCAAACAAAAAGTATTATTTTTAAAATATTCAACATGTTTTTATGCTCTCCTAGCTATAGCGACGGCTTTATGTAAAGAATTAGTTCCAAATAGTCTCACCTTCATTTTGATTTCTAAACTTTGGTTTGATATGTAGATGCTATGCACTAGGTTAGGTGGTTGTGCAGTCTTGACCTTTAAGTGGATTCTTCAATGGACATATTCTTCTGTAGCATGCGCATAAGCTGAACTTGTAGGGTTTGTTATGGGTTCAAATGGATCTTTTGGTTATTGCATTCATGAAGTTGCTTAAATCTCCTCTGGGATGTGTGGTGATCATAGTTAGAAAATTTGGCTCGACAGAAAACTCCACTGGATTGGCCAAAAGGACGGAGATTGGATCGCATGTTCAAATCCAGATTTAGATCTATAAAGAGGTTTGTTGATTAGTTATCTGAAATAAAATGTTGAAAATGAGAGGATGGAAAGTTGGAAACCCTGTCTTCCACAAAAGGAGAGAGAAACCATAACTTAAAGCCCAGGTTACCTTTATGTAGTACTCAGGCCATTCTTCCATGAAAGTGACATTTTCAATCATTGAAATATATACATAAAAACCAATGAGTAAAACATTCTTAGAAAATTATGAGCTTACAAACAAATTAGCTCATTTACATAGAGTTTACTTGGATAATAAATTTGTATTTAGGTACATGACAACATTCATCCTTAGTATGCATATGCTTCTTGTAATGTTCACACAATGTTCATAATCCCTATGAGGATGGTTGCTTCTGCTTCTCTTTGCTAAGGACCTTCTTTTGTGGAGCACATATAGCTGATCCATATGAGATTTTTTCAATAGAGGTGTAAGTCTTAATATGCTTCTTCTTAGCTTCTAGAAATTACAGGTACATGGATTTTGTACAAGTTTCATGAAGAGTTTGAATGTCAAATAGAGAAAACTCCTTTCAAATATAACTATGCAGCCCTGTCTCTTTCCTCTATAGAAATATGAAAAAAAAATTCTTTACTTAAGGAGTTTAGGGGCATAATCATCAACTTTCTACCATAGTATTTGCTTAAGGTATTGCCACTGGATTCCTACTTATGTTCATACCATGTATGGTAGATTGTCTTTTGCAATATTTGCTCAAACTCTACTCAATTGAGGATGAGACATCTTTCTTGTTTCCTGTGTTACTGGCAAAAGCTCTCCCACCACAATAGGGCATGGCTTGTCATATTTAATTGGGTAAATGAGACTTTATGTGGGTTACTCTTGGCATCAAAAGTAAAGTTCTAATCACCAAATCTATTTGACAGGATTGTGCTGAAAGGGATGCTTTTCTAGCCAACCTCAAATTAAATAGACCTTATTCAAAAGAGGATTTTGTTAACAATGATACTAGAGTAATTGGGTTACATGACAACATTCATTCTTACTATGGCCATACTTGTGTAATGTTCACAAGCCCTGTGAGGATGATTGCCTCCATACACAGATTCAGGTTTCTGGATGATATTGGTCAAATTTTGTTTATGCTTCTCTTTTCCAAGCACATTCTTTTGTGGATTACACTTAGATGATTCATTTGAGATTTCCACAATACAATTGTAAGGTTTGATGTGCTTCGACATGGTTTCCATCCTTCCAGAAGTTCCAAGTACATGGATTTTGTTCAAGCTTCATGAAGAGTTTGAATGCCAATTAGAGAGAGCTCCTTTTTGGGTGCAAGGTTTAAATATTGTCATAACAGTTAACTATTTCTTCCTTTGATTAGTATATTGGTGACAAAGAGTTCTCTTTCTCCTTCTGAGCTCCTCTCTTGTTTACAATGAGCCCATAGCAGAATTGGTTTGAATATGGTTAGAAGTATGAAACTTGTTTCCTAATACCCGGTCTTTTCCATGCATAGTTGTTGCATCCCTAGGCTACTTTTTCAGGATGAAACAACCAACCATGTTGTCCAAGCTCTGCATTCTTCTAGATTGTGCCATGATCTTCCTCCATGCTATGACTATTAAATTATTTTCTTGGCCCATCAATTCTTGTTTCATTGGCGTCTTTCCTTTGTCACTAGGTGGTACAACTAAAGACTGTTTATTTCACGTTTATTTGTTGTGAATTAATTTTTTTTTTCCTCTACTTTTCATCCGTCTCTTTAGTGAAAGTATAAGTTTCATATGAAGAGTTGTGAAAAATTTCAATTCTTGTTCCTTACTAATATACAAACCATTGATGTACTTAACTTTAACCAAGCAGATGTCTCTTACATATTAAGATTTATAGATGGTAGATAGATTTCATTAATTTAGGATTTTGGACCTTTTGCTTTGGCTTGGGTTTCAGAAATTTCACTTGGATCAACAGTTCTTCTCATGCCATGGAGGATAGAACTTCATTATCTGTTTGAATTTGTTCAAAGCTATTAATAGACAATTGTTGTTCCTTTCATCTCCATTTCTAATAATCTTTCAGCCATGTTAATATTCTTCTACATAAGGTATATTCTTTACATAACATTGAATTCATGACAAGAAAAATACGATCTCAATGTTTTGGGCAATTTGCGAATCATCTATTATATTTTTTCGCCATATCTCCCTTGTTTTCACTTTGTTTCCCTTGAAACTTCCCTGACACCCTGTAATCCCATTCTGCATCTTTCATTCCTGAGGACCCTATCCCAAATTCCACTTTCCAAAGCCAAAAAGCCCACATTTGTCTATTTCTAGGGTTTGCCATAACTTCTTTATTTTTCACCCAATCGCCTTGAAATTTTGCCACTGTATACATTTCCTATTTCTGCTTCTTTGTCCCTCTCTGACAAATTTTCTTATTCTTTCACCTCGCTTCTGAAATCCTCATTTTCTGCTTCCCTGTCCCTTTGAAAGTGTCCAAAACCTAGTCAAACCCCAATCACCCATCCAAGTTTTTCCCAAATCCAAATTTCCCCTTACTAAATAAGCTTATGTTTGTGTTTTTCTACCCATAAAAAAAAAAAACTCCTGGTTATGGTTGTCACCCACGCAGGAGAAAAAACCATGGAGGAAGCACTTGCATCCATCCAAGCCAAACTCCAGGATCTGGATGAAAAATTTATCGGCCTCCATCTTGAGCATTCAGCCATGAACAACAAACGATAGTCCGAGTCTTTATCAGACAATGGGTTCTCTTCTTGTAGCAATTTCCGTGGTTCGAAGCTTGATTTTCCTCACTTCAATGGTACTGATCCAAACCCACTTTTGTTCCCTTCCAAAATATGGGTTCTCAACAACCTCCCATCTCGCTAACTCCTCAACCAACTCCTATCAAGCACTTGTCTGAAACAAAGATGCAAGCACACAAAGAAAAAGGGTTTTGTTATAATTGTGATGAGAAATTCATTGGGGGACATAGATGTGTTCAGTAAAAGTTCTATCTCTTGGATGTGGATTCTCTACCTACCTCTGAAATTGGTGAAGAAGCTCTAGATACAATGGATGATCAGGTCGACTTGCAGGAGCCTCCTATTGACCCCCCATCTCAAGAAGAGCACTCAGAGATATCTCTCCATGCTTTAGACAGAATCACCACCCCCCAAACAATGCGGGTCAAGGGTTACTTCAAGAAGCTTCCTCTTACAATACTCATTGATTTTGGTAGCACTCATAACTTCATCGACCCTTGGATCTCAAGCTGATTGTTTTGTCCATCCTTGCTCCAACTTTGAAGTCATGGTTTCCAATGGGGGCACCTTACCTTGCAAGGGGAAGTGTCACAATGTGCGTATCTCTCTGGAATATTATAACTTGCGCTCTGACATGTTTTCCATGGCCTTAGGCAGATGTGATGTGGTTTTGGGTGTTCAATGGTTACGCACACTTGGACCCATCTTATGGGATTTTACTGAACTTTGGATTCAGTTTTCAGTCAATGGGAAAAAACACAAATTTATAGGCTTACAACCAGGGTCTCTCCGCATCATCAGTTCACATCGCCTGGAAAAAATCCTTAAGAATAATTCACATGGTGTCATCGCTCAGCTCCATTCCATTCAGATGCACCCATCAACGGTATCCACTACTCCCTTGGATCTCCAACCAATTTTGGATTATATGTTGGGGCCTTTGTTGAACCAGTGGGATTGCCGCCTTCACGAGACCTTTCAAGTAAGAATTTATCCGCCTCTACATCTGCGAAGGAAATGATGTCTATTTTGCATGTAGTACAGACGTGGCAGCCATACCTATTCGAGAATTCTTTCTGCATCAAGAATGCTCACCAGAGTCTGAAATATTTCCTGGAACAACGGGTCTCCTCACCCGCACAACTGAAATGGATTCGCCAACTCCTGGGTTATGCCAATGAGATCACTTACATGAAGGGTCAAGACAATTTGGTGGCAGATGCTCCTTCTCGCACAATTGATGCCCCAGTTTCTCTTTCAGCTATTTCTTTGCTTGCTCCAAATTGGTTGCAATCTGTTCAACAGAGCTATGTCTTCTGTGAATTGCATGCATCTCCATTGGTCAGTCACTCTGGGTTCCTCCTAACATATGAGTAGGCACAACATATGCAGCAACCGTATCCGGTTGGACTGTTAATAGTCGAATCCGACTCTCATATTGAATGATAAATAAGAATAATATATTAGATGATGTTGATAAATTACAATAAGATCGTCTTTTATAGGAATTGATCAAGCATAGTGAAGGGTTACGCTCTTTACTAGTAACCTAATAATCTATTAACTTATAAATAATAATATTAAATAAATAGTCACAGCATTGCCTTCCCCTTAGGAAAGCTTTGTCCTCAAAGCTTCGATTATTGTTGTCGTCTTTTCATTCTCATTTTGTGTTGAAACAATGTCATTACTTTCTTTATGTCTTTTTTAGAACTGGTATTAGGTATGTGCTTGGTATTTACGCAATAGTTTGTCATCTTCCTTTCATTTGTAACTTGAATTTGTACTCCATTATGTTTATTATTGTTATCCCATTTTCCTTGTACATGAATACGAGGAGTATTTTTGTGACTAACCATATCAAGCCTTGTTTTAGAGGTCGCTTGTCCTATGATGTTTAGGATGTCATCACGTAATGTTTTCATTATATTATCCTTACGTGTTATCTCAAGAAGTGGCGTTTCGTGAGGCTTCTCACACTCAAGGTCAACTGATATTGTTACATTTAGGTTTCTCCAGGGTTGTAGAAGAGTTAAGGTAGAAGATGAATCTACGATATATGATTCCTTTGAGTTGGATTCCCTTGGATATTGTAGGATCTATCTTTTGTCATTGTATGGATCGTCCTTATTGTCAATGATATTGGATTGATTCTCATTATGACCTTGGTTGAGCTCATCTTTATCAAAAATATTATTGGTATTTTGGTCATCCCTACGATATTTAGTCTCCTTGTTTTGTTTATTGTCTTGATCAATTTTGTTACTCTCATTTTTGTTGACATAGTGGTCCAACATATCTGAGTTACTGCTATGGTTTGTATTAGACCTTAGTTTTTGTAACATTTCCATTATGATATTCTAGTTTTGTGTCATGATGTTCAAGTTCTGTGCCATGGTGTTTATGTTCTGTGTCATCGCACATATCTTGTTATTTAACTCTTTTTGTTTCTCGTGCATGATGTCTACTTTGTCATCAAGTTTTCTTCCTAGTACTAGAACATCTTCTTTAATTCCTTTCTTAAGTTCCTTGTTATTTTTCGTTTCTTTTCTGAATTTTTCTTGGTTAGCGATGAGGGATTTGATGTCCTTTTCCATTTTTTTCGATTTTCTCTTTTCGTTCCGCCATGGTTTTGGACCTCGTATGCGAGGTGTGTACTTCGACGCTATTTTGGCTTGTGAGGGTGAAAAAAAATGAAAATGTCTTTGGAAGATGAAATTACTATAATTTTTGTGTATTTAATAAAAATAATAAATATTATATTTAAATATTTTTATTATAAGGTGGAATAATAAAGTTTTAATAAAAATAAAATATTATATAATAATATTTGATTAATATTGGTTTTTTGGTTTTTGTTTTTGTGTAGGGCTAACGTGGAGCGGAAGGAGGCAGCGGAGAGGAAGTGTGGTGAGAACACGCGACGTGAGTAGGGGGTACAGTCTGGTGGCGAGCAGGAGAACGAAAGTGTTGGGGGTGGTGGAAGTGCCGGTGGAAGGGGATGCAGCACGCATGAAGGAGGAAAGAGAAGGGGGAGGTAGGAATGGGGCGTGGTAGCAGCAAAGGAGCAGGCACGTGGGAATGGAATGGCGAGAGGGAGGGGTGCGAGCGAGATGAGAGAGGTGGTGGAGCGGTGTAGTGAGGGCGCGATTGTGAGTGAGGGCGGCGCGTGAGGAGAGGGCGTAAGAGTGGAGAGAGCAGAGGGAGTAGGTTTCGCAGCTGGGGGGGCGTGGAAGTGGAGGAGCTGTGCGAAGGCTTGGTTAGGGATGGCGCGTAGTTTTAGGTTAGATGCAGATAGAAGGGCGGCTGTCTGGAGGTGTTGGGCAGTGCTGGAGGTGGAGTAATGAGGAGGGAGGACGTGGCGATGGTGAGGTAGGGGAATGGTAGGAGCGCAGGTAGCAGTACGAGAGTTGTATGAGGTGGGAAGAATGTGGCGTATGGGATTGGAGGAAAGCTGGGGGAATGACAACGCAAAGTGGGATGGAATTGGGGTGTGGGTGATATAATGTAGAGACACGGGGGTTTGGGGAGGTGCAGTTGTGTGGGAAACGTGAGCAGTGGAATGGATAGTGAGTGCCGGTGAAGAGCACAGGTAGGAAGGACGCGAGGGATTGAGGCTGGTGGATGATGCATGTGATGAGGGATGTGGTTTGTGGAGTGCTGGTTGAGTGGTGGCAGATTATGGTGGAGCGTTGGAGTCGAGCGTGTGGATGTTGGTGTGAAAAGGACGAGAACAGCGTGGAAGTGCCAGGTGAGGGAAGGGCAACGGAGATGCAGAGTGGAGAGAAGATGTGGAATATGGGTGAAGAGAATGAGGATAGGTGAGCCGAAACCAAGCTCAATAGTAGGAGGATCCGAATCCGAGCTTAGGTTGAAGGAGCCGAATCTGAGCTCTGATACCAAATGCAGCAACCGTATCCGGTTGGACTGTTAATAGTCGAATATGACTCTCATATTGAATGGTAAATAAGAATAATATATTAGATGATGTTGATAAATTACAATAAGATCACCTTTTATAGGGCTTGATCAAGCATAGTGAAGGGTTACGCCCTTTCACTAGTAACCTAATAATCTATTAACTTATAAATAATATTATTAAATAAATATTCATAGCAACATACCTGCTTTTGGCAGGGAATGAAAAGGACAATTCAACAGATGGTGGCTGCATATGATACCTTCAAGCTCATTCGGAGATTGCTCGAACCCGTACCCATCCTTCCACGGATCTGGAGAGATATATCTCTGGAATTCATTGAAGAGCTCTCTAAATTTGGAGGGCAGGCTGACATTACCCATAAATGTTTGGAAACTTATCTTCGTTGCTTCAGCTCCGAACAACAACCTCCGTGGGAAAAGTGGCTCCCTCTCGCTGAATGGTGGTACCCTACTGCCTCTAAAATTATTCCATATGAAGCAATCTGTGGTCATGCACCACCATTTATTCTTCCATACACCCTAAATAGTGCATCAATTCAGGAAATTGACACGGTTCTTTGAAACAACGATCAGATTCTTCGCATTTTGCAGGACACTCTTCACATGGCCAGAATTCGAATGAAACAACAAACTGATCAACACTGTTATGAGCGCACTTCTCAAGCAGTTGATATGGTTTTTCTTTGTCTACAACATTCCAAGCAATCCTCCATGACACTCAAAGGGCGTCTGCTTATCTCTCGCTCCATCATAGAGGCATTCATTCAGTGGCACGACATGCAACCAAAGGCTACTACATGGGCACCACTCCTTCATATTCAACATCAATTTCCACATCTAAAGCTTTAAGGACAAATCTTTTTCTAAGGTAGAGGGGATGTTAGGAACCCATGTCTTTACTTTGTTAGTATATTGTTGTTGGACGCATATTCTTTGTAAGACGTCCTGTAGTATTTGTTGATCCATAGTTTGTGTTATTGTTGTTGGGCGCATAAGCTTTATAAGTCGCCCATAGTATTTGTTGACCTATAGTTTGTATTGGCCCATGGTTTTGACCCACAGTATTGGCGCCTAGACTTAGTATATAAGTGTGTGTTGAGGTCAATGAAGGCACCGTGAAGTTATTTGTATTGATCTTTCTCAAAGGAGGTTGCCCCCTCGAAGTGGCCTGTGATCAATAAAGTGATTCTGCGTTTTATTATTACTGCTATCTCGTGTATTTTCATTAATTAATTGTTGCAGGTTCTTCACAAGTTCCTTGTGGAGGGTACTTGCCGAAGGAAAGTGCTTGCACCCTTGGTGATTGGTTTTGGAGAGTATTGTAACTGTCTCCCGATCTTTGCTGGTTGGAATTGGGCCCTAACCATCACATGATGACTTTCAGAAGACCCAATATATGGCTCTTCATTGAATAGTACTTGAATCCAAGTGCTTTTTATCATGAGAGTTGTTTGCTTATTGTAATATTTTTGAGTGAATTTCTAGTGAGTGTTGTTTGTTGTTTTATCTTTCTAGAGTTCCTCCTTAGAGTCTTTTGCGAGCCAAAGTGGATGATCAACATTTGCATATGTCCCAAAGAACTCAAGGACACTCTACTAAATAGAGATAATTCCTTGTGCCTAGGCGAAGACTGGATTAAACAATCCACCCCTTCAAGGGGTAGAGGAAGAAAAACATGAACAAAACATTGAACAACCAGTTTAAGGAAACACCTCTAGTTCTATATAATTTGAGTGTTCATAAGAGAAAAGACACTTTAGTGATGCTAAGGGTCATTTAAATAACTCCCCCCTAATTGTTTCTTCTCATCCCGAGGAGAGCATATATTTTCCTTCCATTGAGGATCTCATAGATCCTTCAATACTTTTGAACCCTCTGCAAGATCCTATTTCTATCAAAGGAATTGAGTTTCATATTCTTGGGCCTAGTGATCCATCATTCCAATGGACATTTATGGAAAACACCAGTGAAGTGTCCGGTACTGGGGAGGTAACTCCATCGATTAATAATACAACTATAGGAGGAGTTAGTGCAAATGCATCATCTACTATAGGTTATGGATGGATTCCATCATCATCAATGTTTTTAGTGGGAGGACCTTCATATGGTATTCAAAGCACAAATCCCTTTTCATTTGGGATAGATTTTTTGAGATTCCAATCAATACCTACTTCTCTTCCTCCTTCATCAACTTATACTACTACTTCTAGTAGTGGTATGTCAATACCTTTTTGTGGACGCATGTCCATACCAAACCCCACTCTTGTTTCAATATTTTTTTCTAGCTCCACCATGCCTTAGATATGTTTTCCTTCCTAGTTAATGGAAGGCATAGGTGCTAGTAACCCCTTTACATCGAACATTCCATATGGTAATATATTCATACTAGGGGGCACCGATACCATATTTCCTTGGGACAAAATGATTCATTTGGGAACATCCATTTTCCTAGGGTAGGAGGGACAAATATGGTTAAACTAGCAATCGTCAATTCATTATTGGGTAGCCAACCTATGGGGGTATGGGGGGCACTTCATGGGGGTTTACTCAACCATTTTTTCAACCTCAATTTGGCAAGAATTTTGGAAAATATAATCCACTTTTTTTCCATTGTCAATACAAATCAGTGGGATGCTAATGCTCCTGGATATTGGAATACCGTGGCTCAAACGAAGTTGCCTTTCTTGGCTACTTTAAATTTTCCTGATTTAACCAAGTTAAACAATGATCTAGTTCTACATGGCCCTAGTTGGCCACCACTCCCTAATAAGTTACCTTAAGATATTTCTAAGTTTGAAGGGAGACCTAAGGAATATCTGGAGAACTACTTGATGAATTTTCATCTCTAGTGTTTGTCCACCTCTCTAATGGATGAATCCATTATATTATGTCTCTTCCAAAGGACCTTAACATGGATGGCGGTGAAATGGAATAATGAGTTATCAAATGCCTCTTTCCAGACATTCAATTCTGTTGCAATGACTTCCCTAAATCATTTTCAGCTTCCAGTTCGTTATGAAAATGGTATTGAAATGTTGACCTTGTTTCGTCAAGGTAATTCCACTCACATCTCCAACCACATTCATGAATGCCGAAGAAGACATAATTTGATTAAAGCTAAGATTCATGATGAATTTTTAACGATTGGTTCATTAAATATTTGCAACCCTGTATTGTGAAGGATGTGGTTCTCTCAGGGGTACAAAATGAAGATAAGGCCATTATAAAATCCCAACAACTGGAATTAGTTTAATCTCAGTCCAGGATGCTTTATGAAATTTTTCCTGATGCTCCTCGAGCAGAGATCGATTTGAGAAAACCAATTCCTATACCACATGCTAATGGTGTGATTGGTTCAGTAGTTAAAACTACAACTAGCTAGGGTACGCACCTTCTAGGTCAAAATTCATTGGTAGCTTCCCCGAGGAACACACAAAACCCGAATCCCAAACCTCCCTTGGATGTTCTGAAAGTTCAGACAACTGGTTCTAAGGGAAAGCAATAGCTCAGAGGGAAAAAGAGAAAGAACAAGAAAACTGGGAATAAGGAAAATAACATTGCGAACAACAACAACAACCAAACTAAAAATATTGGTGGGGCCAATAAGGAGAAGGGTAAAACAAAATTTACCTACTTTTTATGCAAGGGAGATCACTTAACCTACAAGTTCACCAAGATGGAAATGGCTTAAAAACTATTGGTGCAATAGGAACATTCCAACCAACCTATTGTGTTAACCAACCCATTTCCACAGTCGTAACAAGAGATGATTGCTATGACATAATCTAACCCTAGATACTCCCAAGGGGGAAACCAAGGTTCCTCATATCAAGGGGGAAATATAGGCTAAATTCAATTCTTCATGTGTGGACATGATGTTAATCTCCAGACTATTAGTAAATCTTATGATACATCTACATATGGATCCAAGGTAAGGAAACCTCTGATTCTGATCTAACTCCTTCATTACACATAGAGAAGCCGACCAATGACACTATTCCTAGAATATTGAAAGGTGTTCTAAAGAAGGCCACTTACAAACCCAATGGGTTTGCTACCCAAAATTATAGCGTACTGGAAGATCTAGCACAAGCTCCTTGTGCGATGTCCACTCTTGAAGTTTTGTAGAGTTGTCCAACCCAATGCAGAAACTTGCTCTCATCTTTAGGAGAAATAGTAGGGTTATGGATTTCGATTGTGAAAAATGGAACCCTCATTTACTCCATCACATGGATTTATAGATTGTAACACCCCTATTTTTACCCTTTGGCTTTATTGGCTTCAATGTAAATATTGTATACATGCAATGTGTGTTTTCCCTAGTGTGGAGCTCAAGGCCAAGGCCCCACTAGAGGATGTTCAGGTTTTATTTAAAAGGAAAGTATTTGAAATTTTGATTATCCATGTGCTATTAAGCCATGAGATATTGTAAATGATGTAAATATTAAATATTGTAATAAATTACCAAGAAAAATGGCTAAGGAGGAAACCAATAAGAAGGGGCCATGTGTATCCACTAGGGAGAGGTGAAGAGGTTGTTGTATTAGAACCCATGCTGCCACATGTCAATATGTGAACCCATTTGACTCCCCATGCTGACATTTAATTCTGCTGTAAGAAGGTGGTTGAGAAGGCTTGTTCATGAAGTCAATGGAGTATGGAGTAGACCTACAAATCCGTATGGAAAGGTATGGCTCTGTTTTGGCTTGTCCCTTAAGCCACTCTACCTCCTAGGAATTCGCTCACCCTGATCCCTATCCCATGGTTGACCCATGAAACTCAGGAAGCACGCATTGCAGAGCTCTGCTGTGAAGCAGAAGAGAGAAAAATCGTGATTTTGTGTAATTGCGAATGGGCAGAGCCGAAAGCATATAGAAACCCTGTGTAGGAAGTGGATCGGTTGGGATATCCATGGATCAGACCCTGGGGATAAATTATAGGGTGTGAGAAGCTTATAAAACACTAGAGAAGACCTTGATCTGATAACAAAAGAACCGAGTTGCGGGACATAGTTTCGACCGCAACCCTAAGAAGCTTCCAGTTAGAATAACAGAGAAGAAGGAAAGATATAGGTTGTATCTTCTTGATAAACCTAGTGAGGGAAAAAGTCTCATGAAAACAACAGTTTGGACCTTTCTATGCCCACCCTGAAGAGCACTGGAGGGAAGGGGCCTTGAGGGACTGTGCAACAGAGAAGAGGGCATTCCTTGTGTTGGGTGAGGTAGGTAATGTGGGTGTCATGTTTGCTGAGTAGTTGAGATTCCTGTAGCTCTGTGGTTGAGATCATTGGCTTAGAAGCATCCTCCTTGTTCTCTTACATGCTTGATAAACCCAACTATATGTTGGCTTAGCATTAGGGTGGAGCCTTGAGTGCGAGAGAGCCTATTTAGCCCTCCTTAGTGGATACACAACCCAGCTCGGGGGTGGTCTCTTAGTTGAAAGAGTATAGGATGGACATAGACCTATGGTTGGGTGGAACATTGCTCTCACTTAGCCAGTTGCTTGGGAAGCTTCATTTCCAAGATAAGTGCTTTCTGTGGTGTAAAATGATGCTAGTTTTCCCTATGTTATGTTATGCTTTCTATGTTGAAGTATTGAATGAATGATTACATGAAATTTATTAATAGGGAACTATGTATAATCTTGATTATGATGTTGATTTCATGTTTGAATGCTTCATAAATTGCATGATTTTAATGTAATGCTAACCCTGTAGGTTGTAGATGCATTGACTAGTTTTAGTTCCATAATATTGGTTTAGTTATGCATTGCATTTCCTTTATGAGGGACTACTTGGCTTCATCTGGACTTGGGGAAAAGGAAGTAGACAACCCCCTGTTGTGTGTCATGATCCCTTTATGGGTTAGGTGAAGGGGGAAGTCATGGAAGAAGGTGAAAAAGTTCCTTGAGGAAGGGTAATGATGCATTGAGGGAGTTTAGGAAAGACTTAAGTTGGATAAATGGCCAAGTCAGAGAATGTAGATGTGATAGGGGATCACAACAGTGTATATATCTCTCCAAGATATTTCCAACGGTACCGGACTTGTCCAATTTGGTCCAAGGATGAAGGAATCATCCGCCTCAGAAGTTGCTGGTGTAGGGGTATGTGGTATCGACCTTCCACATCCGCAATGCGGATTGCAGATTCGGAGGTTGGGGACTGACTGTTGGTGTTGTGTGGTTGGAATTCTAACTTTTCACATCCGCAAAGTAGATTGCGTATTGTGGAAGTCGAAAGGGCGATATCCATGGGGTTCGCACATTATATTTATGAATTCCTGCATCTGCAAAGAGGATTGTGGATTGCGGTAGTTGGAAGGAAACTCCCATGGGGATGGCATGTTGGATTTCTGACTTTCCCCATCCGCAAAGAGGATTGTGGATTGTGGAAGTTGGAAGGTGTTTCTTTCCCGGGTTAGGGAATGGGGTTTCCGATTTCTGACTTCCGTAATGCGGGTTGTGGATTGTGGAATTTAGAGGAATAAATTTTCCTAGACAACGATTTGAGGTTCCGACTTCTGAGTTCCACATGTGGATTGCGGATTGCAGAAGTCAGACGGGTAATTTTTGATGCTGTGAAGTTGAATTCCGAATTTGGACTTTTCCATTTCCGAATTCGGGAGAATGATTTTTGTGGAAGGGTAAATTTGACAATTCGACTGTGTATTGTGGATTGCGGATCATAGGCCATTGTGGCTGCGTGTAAAAATTGAAAGAAATGTTGAAAACAAAATGTATCAGGTGTCTCCCATCGCCTTTGAAGGGCACCAAGGCGATCGGGGATGTGACATGGATCTAAGTGGTTTTTGGTAAGTCCACTATACACCACACGGTAGTTGATGAGGGTGCCTCCACTTGTGTGATGTCACAATCATGATGGAAGCCCTAAGGATCATCTGAGGTAGTAGCTCATTTCATGATGTTGAATAATTTCAATGGCCACTTGTTCAAACCTCACTAAATAATCCCATCTATACCAATAGAGTTGTGGGGAAAAACGGTCAATGTGGAAGTGGAAGTAGTTGACACTCAACTGGATTATAACCTGTTATTAGGGAGAAGTTGGACCAAGCAATGATGGTTGTATTATCTTCAATATTTTGTATCATTAAGTTTTCACATAATGGGAAGATTGTGACCATTGATCGGTTATCATTTTGTACCAATGGCTCCAACCATCAGAATGGTTCCAATATCCCCCTGGTGATCCATTCTATGAAGGATTGCAAGAATGTTGGTTTCGGAATGTACCCTACATTGATGGGAAATTTTAATATACCCCCACTCAACCTACATGCAAATGTAGCCTAGATACATGCAATATCTAATGTTTCCATGAATTCTGCGCCAAAGGTATCTCAATTTAAAACCTCTTATTTCAATGATACTTGGAAGTTGATAGCTACTGAAGCTAGGTGTAGTAGGATGAACTAGGCCTTGTCTGCAACCAAGGTATCTTATCAATCCACTATTTCGAATGAAGAAGACCATGCTGGCCTACATTACATTTTGGAAGCAAATGACTAGTATTCTATGCATGTTTGGGTTTTTAGTTCTTTGCTTTGTCACGACCCCTTATATAATTTTTTTCTATCTAACGAAGTAGTTCTTGAGGAAATTTCATTAGGGGATAGGCCTTGGAAAGATATGCACCAACGTGCATCATTCCTTCAACTGAAAGTGACCTCATAATTGAAATATATGGAACCATTAATCCATGTCTTATGGAGTGTCATGGGAGTCCTCTCACACCTTTACTTGTTTATGTTGATGGGAACATGGAAAATATTTTCCAAACCATCCGGATCGATATCTCCAAGACCCCAGGTGTTGTCGAAATGTCTTTATCGATGTTAATTGTTCACTTGAGGAGATTGAAACATACTCAACACTGTTCAAAGAGTAAAGAGATTTTTTTCCTAGTCTTAAGAGGAAATGCCGAGAATTGACCCATCGATTGTCAAACACAAAATAAAGACATATCCTAATGCAAAACCTGTTTGGAATAAGATTAGACTATTTAACCTACGACAGGTTTCTATTGTTAAGGCGGAGGTTGAAAAGTTGCTTTGATCAAATTTCATCTATCATGTTCCCTTAACTGAATGGGTATCCAATATGGTACCAATTGACAAGAAACAAAGAAACATTCGAGTTTGCACTGATTTTCAAGACCTTGATTTATCCTGCCCTAAGGATAAATTTCCTACCCCATTAATTGGGCATATTATTGATGAATGTGCTAGAAATGAGATCTTCTCATTTATGGATGGTTCCTCAGGGTATAAATATATTCATATCTATCCCAAAGACCAACACAAAACTACTTTTATATGCACTTGGGGGACTTTCGCATATAAGAAGATGCCATTTGGATTAAAGAATGTCATAGCTACCTTTCAATGTTCCATGTATTATGATTTTCATGATATCAAGAAGATTGTAGAATCCTTAGATGATTCGACCACTAAATCAAGGAAGAGAGTTGACCACTCCAAGCATTTGCAGTCAATCTTTGATAGGTTTTGTCATTATTGGATTCATTTGAATCCTCATGAATGCATATTTTGTGTCAAATTGGGTCGATTACTAGATTTCATCATATCAAAATATGGTATGATGGTAGATCCATTCAAGGTAGAGGCAATAGTACAATCTCCTCCCCCAGAAAATTTGAATCAACTGCATAACCTTCAAGGAAAATAAAACTCCTTGCGTAGATTCGTCACTAATTATGTTGAGTTCACAAAGGGTTTCATGTGCTTACATAGTAAAGGGGTCCCATTCATAAGGGATGATAATGCTTAGAGTTGTTTTGATGCATTAGTGTATTCCCCATTGTTGAGTCCTCCCGATTTCAATAGAGACTTCCTTTTATACATAGAGGCATCCGAATCAACTGTAGGTAGGGTCCTGGTTTAGGAGGATGATTCCTATCACGAACATGTCAATTATTAATTGAGAAAGAATCTTTCTAGTCCCGAGTTAAGGTAGTCACATGTTGAAAAAATTGCATTTGTTGTTGTCCATGCAGTTCAACGACTTCAACTTAAAATTTTGCTTAGGAAAACAACTATCATAGTTGATTTCAATCCATTCCAAAAAAAATTGTCCCGACTAATAATTAGAGGTGTTGGAGGATCCTATTCAATTCGCTGACTAGTTCCTTTGGACTGACCATAGTCAGGTTGGTCCAATCTGTCGGGTAGTTAGCCGTCTGGTCGAGCATTTATAACTATATAAACACCTCATATATTATATAAATAGGTTGATGAGCTAGAGATAAAGAGAGTACTTTTGTACATGATGATCATATAATAAAGGATACATTGTTGCTTCTACCACCACTACCTATGTTCTTTCTCGTTTCTCTATGTATTTGTGTATCTCTTATATGTTATATGATTTGATATTCTAATGGTAACCTAATGTGGTCCCATAGATTACAACAATGGCTCCACTGTCGATAGTACTACAATAGGGATAACATGATGATCATACATGCATAGATGATAATAGAGGAAGAAATCATAGAATGGTAGAATTGAAAAGTAGAGAATTGCATCCAGAATTACGCTAGAAGGAACAAGTTGACACTTGTGTCGTGTCCCCAATTTTGACTCAGTCAGTTCCCATGGGTAAAGGGGACAATTTTTTCCCTACGGATATTAGTTTTATTCAATTTTGTAATCATAAAATAAAATTAGCCTAAGTCTAGTAGATGAGATAATTTAATTAATTTTAAATTATTTTTATAAATAAATATTCCTAAAAATTGTGCAAGTGGGCCAAGAGAGCGCCCTCATGAGGATAAGCTTGCTAAATTGGAACCAAGGACAAGAAATTAGGAAGGTGGCTAAAGCAACCTGTTCGATTTAGAAACAGATCAAAAGCAAGCAGGTGTAAGAATTTCCCAAAAGCAGGAAATTAGAAATATCCAGGAAAAGCTAAGGAGGGCACAGTTTCCAAAAGGGAGCTCAGTTTAAAAGGCATGAAACTCTAACAAAGCAGGAAACATATTGAGACAAAGGGGGGGCGCAGTTTCTAAAAGGGAGCTTAGTTTACAAAGCAAGAAAATATAACAAAGCAGAAAACATATTGATACAAAGGGGGGCACAGTTTCTAAAGGAAATAAAAGCTTGTAAGGAAAAATCAAGGCAATTATATCCACTCATGGGTGGCCCATGTGGAAGGGTTCTCACAGGGCACCAAGATATTAAAATTGCTTAGCAAGTCACCCTGAAATTCTATAAAAGAATGATTCCAACTCCGATTCACATCTTTTGACCATTTTTTAATTGAATGTGAGAGCTCTAGCTTCTCTTGTTGAGTGATGTGCCTCAACCTTGCTTTGGGTGATGCCCCCCTTAGCCATTATTGTTCCAGTATCTATTCCACTCTGTCTTACAGGTACTGAAGACTATTGTACAACCACTGAATATCATCTTACATCCATTAAAGTCTGATCTCAAGTTGGGGTTGAAATTCCTTGAATAATCCCAAAATATTGAAGAAGGAACCTCTCCTGCAGCAACCTTCTACCTTCTTCCTTCTCTCTAATTCTATGTGAGAATCAACCCGTGATGATTCAAATTCTGCCATGATGGAGGAGGATTACATATCTGCTCACTGAATTTACAACATGTCCACTGATTCTTCTTGGAACCTACCTTCACTATGTATTCCAGACTCTAACCAATGGAGCTTTCTTTGATGTAACTGAGACATGGTTCATGTTGGAGATTACTAAGACCCTTAGAGTAATTTTGGTGTTGCAAAAATATCTGTAAGATGATGGTTATTATCTGATAAACCATCCTTAATATTATTCATAAATATTCCTTTCAAATTATGCAAGTAATTAAGTCATTTATCTACATATGCTCATTAGACTAGTTTTGCCAGAAAGGTTGTAAAATGAGTTATATAAAGGAAAATGTCATTTTGTAAAGTTATGAAGGTCATTAAGGTCATAAATAATACATACCAACATTCATAATGCAATTTATTTCAGTTCTTACATATTTTGGGTCCACTAGAAGTCGAACTAGTCAGGCAATCCAACTAGCTAGTTTTACTGTTTTGCTTGTAAAATCTATTATATGTAATCAAATTCAATTATGTAAGTTGCTGTGAATTATTTGGATAATAATGAATCATATTCCATATTTATAACACTAACAAGAGAATTTAATTTATTTATTGGGAAGGAAAATAGGAAATCCAACTTATTATTCCAAACTATAGTAACAACTCCCCAAATCTTAATTCCTTTGTCATCTATTGTTACTTGCTGTTTCTTGAAACCATATGATCTCCAAACATTCTCACTTCAGACAATACTATCTAACTTGAACCTGATCTATTTTGTATATGTGGATGCACCCAAAAGTATTGCGGTAGACTTCGGCGGTAGCCGATGCTCAAAACATAAATGGTCTCCGTTCTTTGTACAAAGGATCCATAAATCTTTTTAACTATGTCAATTTTTTCTGCTGCACATTGTTCCATACAAAAATCAGAACCTAAATGTTCCCCTATCATCCTTGGGTTTGGGTTTCTAGTGGCCGGAACTATCATTGTTCAATTTACATAATTTGTCTCAATATTACTAGAAAAATTTGAGTTAAAATTGACAATTTTGAGTTGAGATTCCAGTATATTTTGGCTGGGATATTACAGTGGTATCAGATCACTTTCATCCACCCCTGTGGAAATAAAGAAGCTCACTGTTGAATAATATTGTAGAACAAATCTTCAAAAGTAAAGTATGAGGCTCCTACCAGTGATTGGGGAATATTTTGAGCCACATGAAGAAGAGTAAATGTCCTCTGTTGGAGATTTTTATTTGTAGAGGTTTGAAGAAGATTACTTTTCTGACCATATGTTTGAAAAGGACATAGGATCTTATATACCTATGTCTAAATGGGATGGAAAATTTTCATGTGGAAAGAAGATGAAGGGACGATTCCAGTATCTCATGGAATACTATGCCTTAAAGGTAGAGAACCGAGATCTCTTATATTTTTCGAGATTACTGTGAACTTGTGGTAGATAGGATGATCAAATACAACATGGTGGATTCCCTTACCATTGATAAGATGTTCCAAGAAATCAAGCATATGTTGCAGCAGAGAGAAGAATCAAATAGCTCTTCCAATCTGTGCCCTAAGACATAAGTTCATAAAGGAGAAAATACTAGTCATAGGTATGATCAGAAATATGATTTTTCATCACAACCATCATACCACGAGGAAGAGCTTACAAATATAAATCATCCTATTTGAAGCATCCATAAGGTTGATGAGTTACCAAATAATTCCTCGGAAGAAGATGAAGAAGGTCCATGCACAACGGAATATCCAACATCCCAACATCTGGTTGTTGGCAATGTGGAAGGTGAAATCACTCATAGTTTCTTTGTGGGTGATCTCAAAATAATTAGAAGGGATGATGGTGTTTTAAATAGTGGTAAGACATATTTTGTATTTGATCCAAAGGATGAACATGAATCATATTTATAGTCACCTCTTGAGTTTCATCAGGAATCATAAAACAACCACACATCAACAAGGTGTGAATCAGAAAATTTGGAGAAGAATCCTGCTCACATAAGGCTGTCACATGAGGAGGAGAATTGGGCACAAAGGTATGGCTGCAATTCTGATTTTTTTATGCCTTTGTTGCATCCCCATATGGAATCCAATTCTAGTGGGAATATTGGATTGGTTGAGTCCTCCAATATTGGGGTTCATGAATCAAAGGAGATTGAATTGCACGAAGCAGAAGAGGAGGTTCACCAACAAACACTTCTTTCCGTGATTGGGCCATTGAAAATGAGTGAGGGAAATATCAAGGAGGCCCTGGATAACCTCCATGAAATTTATGCTTTTATCTCTCACTGTTGTTGAAGAACTACATCAATGGAGGAGCAACCCTCTGTTGAAGATTTTGTGCACATTCAGGATGCAATAGGAAGCATAAGAGGACATTTTTCTTAGCTTCTTTCTGATAGAGATATTTTACTGGATCTTGCAGAGTTGTATTAGGGCACATCCTTGAGGGATGAAGAAAATATTGATAAGATCAACCTTGATTTCGAATCCAACCAGGATTCTTTGAAGAATACTCATAGATCCCTTCAAGAATCTGAGCAGTATATTGAGCAACTACATGAGAAGTTGTAAGAATCATAGTCCAGTCCCTACATTGGAGACAATCATTCTTATATGGATGATTGCATTTATGATGTAGAAAGAGAACTTCATGTGATGGTGGCACATGAAGTATAGTCTGATTTGCATGTGCTTGAGGAGTTGGAAGACAAGCAAACTGAAGACTAGGCACCTGTTCATTTACAAAAATATTATGAGTTGCCTCTAGGAGGGAGTTGAATGGTTTTGGAAGAGACACATGATCTCACCTTAATTGAGCCAACCACGAGTGAGATGAATGATTATTTACAAGAGTTGGGTCATTTTCCTTCATTAGACACAACTATGGCATCCAACACACATAGGGATGAAAAGTGGGTAAACATATTCTTCCTTTTTGTGCCACATGAGGAGCATGAGGCTCCTATAATTGATACAGATAATATGTTTCCTTTCCATAAGCAGTTGAGGCAGCCCATGCCTGTTTTGGAAGCCTCTTTTGACAAGAAGGCATTAGATCTACACTTATCTTCAATGTGTGGGTAATTTGATGGAGTCTTTCACCCTTGGATAAATGGAAGAGGGTTGAGCCATTGGATGAAGAGGGAAGCACCTGTTGGGTTCCATAGAGATCATGAGATCTCTTTATTTGAGGAAGACATACACATGGCAGATTTTGATATAACTTACTCTCTTTTTGAGCAACATTATAGGACATGGGATCCTCACCCTTTTCATTTGACTTTCATGGATGACACCTTTGCTTTTTGTGTGCATTGGTCACATAAGAACCCTTTAGTTGGAAAGGAAAGACGTGTTGAATTTTGGCCTCCCTCTTTGAAGGGATATTTGGTGAACTATAGTCTTCCTTTGATTCAGCCATACATTGGAAAGTTGCATATTTTGATGGGGATTTCACAGTTACCAAGTTGCTTATTTAAAGATGATATTATTGTTTGGTGGCATGTTGTTTCCATCTTCCCTTGCATTTTACATAATGATGGAACTTTTTGGTTTTCACTAATGCTTGGAAAGATGCAGAATGTACAACGAAATCCTGACATTCCATGGGATGGAAATTTTTCGCTTTTGACACTACCATATAGATACCTGCTGTGGGGGCAATGGGATCTAGCAATTATTTTTCCTAACAGTTGGACTTCATAAGTATTCCTTTCCATGGGAATGAAAAACAAGCAATGGTATCTTGGCATTGTTGTTTCAGTTCATTGGGAACATATCTCTATTTGTTGGCTTATTGGTGAAAGCCAATCTTTCTTCTCTTGAGTTCATCTTTGCAGTACAGAGTTTCAATTTTTTTTAGTAAATAAATATTGCAGAGGTTCAGTTTGGATCCTAGGATCATTTTGATTTTAAAAGCTCAAGTTCAAAGAATTTCAAACAAAAAAAAACAATATGGGGACTAAAATCATAGTAGAGCAGCAACAAGCATGGTGGAACCTTATAGAAAATTGGTTCATAGAGTCCACTACTTCAAAATTGAACAACATATGATTTTGATTGGAAGTAGAGATTTTTTTTGAAGGTGCACAAGTTCATCTTCCATAAATTCATTTGATTGAGGACAATAAATTTTGGGAAGGGAGGACTTGTCATGTCCCCAATTTTGACTCAGTCAGTTCCCATGGGTAAAGGGGACAAATTTATCCCTAGGGATATTAATTTTATTCAATTTTGTAATCACAGAATAAAATTAGCCTAAGTCTAGTAGATGAGATAATTTAATTAATTTTAAATTATTTTTATAAATAAATATTCCTAAAAATTGTGCAAGTAGGCCACAAGGGCGCCCTCATGAGGATAAGCTTTCTAAATTGGAACATAGGACAATAAATTAGTAAGGTGGCTAAAGCAACCCGTTGGATTTAGAAACAGATAAAAAACAAGTAGGTGTAAGAAGTTTCCAAGAGCAAGAAATTAGAAATATCTAGGAAAAGCTAAGGAGGGTGTAGTTTCCAAAAGGGAGCTCAGTTTACAAAGCATTAAACTCTAACAAAGAAGGAAACATCTTGAGACAAATGGGGGGCACAGTTTCTAAAAGTGAGCTCAGTTTACAAAGCAGGAAACTCTAACAAAGCAAGAAACATCTTGAGACAAAGGGGGGGCGCAGTTTCTAAAGGAAATAAAAGCTTGTAAGGCAAAAGAAAGGCAAGTATATCCACCCGTGGGTGGCCCATGTGGAAGGATTCTCATAGGTCACCAAGTTAATAAAATTACTTAGTAGATCACCCTAAGTTTCTAAAGGAAATAAAAGCTTGTAAGGAAAAAGAAAGGCAAGTATAACCACCCATGGGTGGCCCATGTGGAAGGGTTCTCACAGGTCACCAAGTTAATAAAATTACTCAGTAGATCACCCTAAAATTCTATAAAAGAATGATTCCAACTCCAATTCACATATTTTGACCATTTTGTAATTGAATGTGAGAGCTCTAGCTTCTCTTGTTGAATGATGTGCCTCAACATTGCTTTGGGTGCTACTCCCCTTAGCCATTATTTTTCCAATATAAATTCCACTCTCTCTTATAGGTACTGAAGACTATTGCACAACCATTGAAGATAATTTTCAGCCATTAAAGTCTAATCTCAAGTTGGGGTCGAAATTCCTTGAAGACTCCCAAAATATTGAAGAAGGAACCTCTCTTGCATTAACCTTCTATCTTCTTCCTTCTCTCTAATTATCTGTGGGAATCAACTTGTGATGATTCGAATTATGACATGATGGAGGAGGATTCCATATATTCTCACTGAAGTAACAACAGGTCTACTCATGCTTCTCGGAACCTACCTTCACTATGTATTATAGACTCCAACCAATGGAGATTTCTTTGATGTAACTTAGACATGGTTCATGCTAGAGGTTACTAAGACCCTTAGATTCATTTTGGTGCTGCAAAAATATTTGTAATGAGTTTTATTCTATTATAAACCATCCCTAATATTATTCATAAATATTCCTTTCAATTTCTGCAAGTAATTAAGTCATTTTCCTACCTATGCTCATTAGACTAGAAATGTTTACTAGTTTTGCCAAAACGGTTATAAAATGAGTTATATAAATCCAAATGTCATTATGTAAATTTATGCATGTCATTAAGGTAAAAATTAATCCATAACAAGTTTCATAATACAATTTAGTTCAGTTTGTATAGAGTTTGGGTCCACTAGAATTCGAACTATTCAGGTAGTCCAACTAGCTAGTTTTACTGTTTTGCATGTAAAATCTATTATATGAACTCAAATTCAATTCTGTAAGTTGCTGTCATTTATTTGGATAATAATGAATCACATTCCAGATTCATAACACTAATTAGAGAATTTCATTTAGTTATTTGGAAGGAAAATAGGAAATCCAACCTTTTATTCCAAACTACAGTAGCAGCTCCCCAAATCTTAATTCCTTTGTCATCTAATTTTACTTGTTGTTGCTTGAAACCATATGATATCCAAAAATTATCAGTTCATCCAATACTATCTACCTTGACTCTGATCTAGTTTGTATATGCAGATGCACCTATAAGTATTGCGGTAGACTTTAACGGTAGCCAATGCTCGAAACATAAACGGTCTTCGTTATTTGTACAAAGGATCCATAGATTTTTTTACCTCTATCAATTTTTTTTTCTGAACAATGTCCCATACAAAAATCAGAACCTAAAGGTTCCACTATCATCCTTGTGTTTGGGTTTCCAATTGTCGGAACTGTCATTGTTCAATGTACATAAATTGTCTCAATCTTACTGGTAAAAATCCGAGTTAAAATTGACAATTTTGAGTTAATATTCCAGTATATTTTGGCTGGGATATTACAGTGGTATCAGATCAGTTTCCTCCACCCCTGTGGAAATAAAGAAGCTCATTGTTGAATAATATTGCAGAACAAATCTTCAAAAGTGCAGTATGAGCCTCCTACCAGTGATTGAGGAAGATTTTGAGCCATATGAATAAGAGGAAATGTCCTCTGTTGGAGATTGTTATTTGCAAAGGTTTGAAGAAGATGACTTTGCTGACCATATGTTTGAAGAGGACATATGATATGATCTACCTATGTCTAAATGGGATGGAAAAGTTTCTTGTGGATAGAATATGAAGGGATCATTCCAGTATCTCATGGAATATTATGCCTTAAAGGAAGAGATTGAGGATCTCTTATCTTTTCGAGATTACTATGCATTTGTGGTAGATAGGATGATCAAAGAAAAGAGGGTGGATTCCCTTACTTTTTATAATATGTGCCAATAAATGAAGCATATGTTGCAGCATAGAGAAGAATCAAATAACTCTTCCAATCTATGCCCTAAGACATCAGTTCATAAAGGAGAAAATACTAGTCATAGGTATGATCAGAAATCTGATTTTTCATCACAACCATCATACCACGAGGAAGAGCCTACAAATATAAATAATCCTATTTGCAACATCCATAAGGTTAATGAGTTACTAAATCATTCATCAGAAGAAGATGAAGAAGGTCCATGCACAACTGAAGATCCATCAGCCCAACATCTGGTTGTTGGCAATGTGGAAGGTGAAATCACTCCTAGTTTCTTTGTGGGTGATCTCAAAATCATTACAAGGGATGGTGATGTTGTCAGTAGTGGTAATAAATATTTTGGATCTGATCCAAAGGATGAACATGAATCAGATTTATAGTCACCTCTTGAGATTCATCAGGAAGAATAAAACAAGCACACATCAGTGGGGTGTGAATCAGAAAATTTAGAGAAGAAGCTTGCTGACATAAGGATTTCACATGAGGAGGAGAATTGGGCACAAAGGTATGGCTGCAATTATTATTTTTGTATTCCTTTGTTGTAGCCCCAGATGTAAGCCACTTCTAGTAGGAATATTGTCTTGGTTGAGTTCTCCAGTATTGGGGTTCATGAATCAAAGGAGATTGAATTGCATAAAGAAGAAGAGGAGGTTCACCAACAAAAACTTCTTTCCATGATTGGGACATTGAAAATGAGTGAGGGAAATATCAAGGAGGCCCTCGAAAACCTCCATGAAATTTATGCTTTTATCTCTCACTGCTGTTGGAGAAATACATCAATGGAGGAGCAACCCTCTGTTGAAGATTTTGTGTACATTTGGGAATCAATAGGAAGCCTAAGAGGAAATATTTCTTAGCTACTTTTTGATAGAGATATTTTACTGGATCTTGCAGAGTTGTATCATGGCACATCCTAGAGGGATGAAGAAAATATCGACAAGCTCAACCTTGATTTGGAATCCACCCAGGATTCTTTGAAGAATACTCACAGATCCCTTCAATAATCTGAGCAGTATGTTGAGACACTACAGAAGAAGTTGCAAGAATAAAAATTCAATCCCTACATTGGAGTGAGTCATTCTTATATGGATGATTGCATACATGATGCAGAAAGAGAACTTCACGTGATGGTGGCACATGAAGTACAGTATGATTTGCATGTGCTTGAGGAGTTGGAAGACAAGCAAACTGAAGACCAAGCACCTGTTCATTTCTAGAAAGATTATGTGTTTCCTCTAGGAGGGAGTTGCATGGTTTTGGAAGAGGCACACAATCTCACCTTAATTGAGCCAACCACAAGTGAGATTAATGATTATTTACAAGACTTGGGTCACTGTCCTTCATTCCACACACCTATGGAATCCAACACACATAGGGATGCAAAGTGGGTAAAGGGATTCTTCCTTTTTGTGCCACATGAGGAGCATGAGGCCCCTATAATTGATATAGATGATATGTTCCCTTCCCAGCAACAGTTTAGGCTTCCCATGCCTATTTTTTCATCCTCTTTTGACAAGAATGCATCAGATATACACTTATCTTCAATGTATGGGTCATTTGATGAAGTCTTTCACCCTTGGATCATGAGATATCTTTAATTTAGGAAGACATACACATGGCTGATTTTGATATAACTTACTCTCTTTTGGAGCATCATTATAGGACATGGGATCCTCACCCTTGTCATTTGAGTTTCATGGATGACACATTTGCTTCTTGTGTGCATTGGTCACATAAAACCCTTTAGTTGGAAAGGAAAGACTTGTTGAATTTTGGCCTCCCTCTTTGAAGGGATATTTGGTGAACTATAGTCTTCCTTTGAGTTAGCCCTACATTGGAGAGTTGCATATTTTGATGGGGATTTCACAGTTACCAAGTTGCTTATTTAAAGATGATCTTATTGTTTGGTGGCTTGTTGCTTCCATATTCCCTTGCATTTTATATCATGATGGAACTTTCTGGTTTTCACTAATGCTTGGAAAGATGCAGATAGTACAATGGAATCCTGGCATTCCATGGGATGGAAATTTTTCACTTTTGACATGGCCATATAGACACTTGTAGTGGGGACAATGGGATCTATGAATTCTTTTGCCTAATAGTTAGACTACATAAGTATTCCTTTCCATGGGAATGAAAAACAAGCAATGGGATCCTTGCATTGTTGTTTCAGTTCATTGGGAATAGTTCTCTAGTTGTTGGCTTATTGGTGAAAGCCAATCTTTCTTCTATTGAGTTCATCTTTGCAGTAATGTGTTTCAAAATTCTTTAGGAAAGAAATAATGCAGAGGTTTAGTTTGGATCCTAGGATCATTTTGATTTTAAATTCTTAAGTTCGAAGAATTATAAAAAAAAAGCAGTATGGTGAATAAAATCAGAGTAGAGCAGCAACAAGCATGGTGGAACCTTGCAAAAAATTGGTTCATAGAGTCTACTACTTCAAATTTTCACAACAAATGATTTTGATTGGAAATAGAGATTTGTTTCGAAGGTGCATAGGTTCATCTTCCATAAATTCAATTGCTTGAGGACAAGCAATTTTGGGAAGGGAGGACTTGTCATGTCCCTAATTTTGACTCAGTTAGTTGCCATAGGTAAAGGGGACAAACTTGTCCCTAGGGATATTAATTTTATTCAATTTTGTAAGCATAGAATAAAATTAGCCTAGATATAGTAGATGAGATAATTTAATTAATTTTATAAATAAATATTCTGAAAAACTGTGCAAGTGGGCCACGAGGGCTCCCTCATGAGGATAAGCTTGCTAAATTAGAACAGAGGAAAATAAATTAGGAGGGGGGCTAAAGAAACTTGTTGGATTTAGAAACAGATCAAAATCAAGCAGGTGTAAGAATTTTCCAAGAACATGAAATTAGAAATATCCACGAAAATCTAAGGAGGGTGCAGTTTCCAAAAGGGAGTTCAGTTTACAGAGTAAGAAACTCTAGAAAAGAAGGAAACATCTTGAGACAAAGGGGGGGGCATATTTTCTAAAAGGGAGCTCATTTTACAAAGCAGGGAACTCTAACAAATCAGGAAACATCTTGAGACAAAGGGGTGCACAGTTTCTAAAGGAAAGAAAATCTTGGAAGGAAAAAGCAAGGCAAGTATATCCACTCATGGGTGGCACATGTGGAAGGGTTCTCATAGGTCACCAAGATATTAAACTTGATCAGCAGGTCACCCTAAAATTCTATAAAAGAATGATTCCAAATCCAATTCACATCTTTTGACCATTTTGTAATTGAATGTGAGAGCTCTAGGTTCTCTTGTTGAGTGATGTGTTTCAACCTTCTTTTGGGTGATGCTCCCCTTAGCCATTATTGTTCCAGTATCTCTTCCAATATGTATTATACATACTGAAGACTATTGTACAACCATTGAATATAATCTTGCAACCATTAAAGTCTGATCTCAAGTCGAGTTCGAAATACCTTGAAGACTCCCAAAATATTGAAGGAAACTCTCCTGCAACAACCTTCTATCTTCTTTATTCTCTCTAATTCTCCATGGGCATCAACCTGTGATGATTCAATTTCTTCAATGATGGAGGAGGATTCCATATCTTCTCATTGAATTTACAGCAGGTCCACTCATGATGTACGGAACCTACCTTCACTATGTATTCCAGACTCCAACCAATGGAGCTTTCTTTGATGTAACTAAGAAATGGGTCATGTTGGTGGGTACTAAGTGTTGGAATATTCTCACCATCATCATTTGTATTTGCATGAATTGCATGAATTTTTCATACATGCATGCATCCAGTCATCAGTATGGTAGTCTCCCAACACCTAGTCCTTATTTTTGGGCCCCTAGGAGCCTGTTTCTGCTCATGATTAGCCCTCCTAGCCACTGATGTGCCCTTGTTTCCATCACTGGAGTACAACTGCACCCTCTTCCACTGATTTAGGAGATCTATCATTTAGTTCCATGATTTGGGGGTCATTTCCTTAATTTGAGGACTGATTACTCAGTTAACTGATTATAGCTCTTAGATTGACTGCTACAGAGACTAGAGTAGCTCTACTTGACCACTGACAGCTAGACTGCGCCCTCCTTGGAGTTTCCTTCCCTAAATTTGTGCTCACAGGGATCAATTAGACTCACATTGACTAATATTTGACCATTTGTGGCCACTACCACTGATTGGGTGATGTCTCGAATGCAATCCAATCCATGCCTTGAGGAGAATTGGAATCGCCTTCACTAATATCGAATTCATTCTATTGTATTGTCATATTTTTTCCATCTTACAGTTGATGAATGTATCAACAACATTTTCTCACATTCTTTGAGTTTCATGTGTGAATTTTTTGATGAATGTATCAACAACATTTTCTCACATTCTTTGAGTTTCATGTGTGAATTTTGATCATATTCTGTATATTCTTCTCTGCAATTCTTTGAGTGAAATTGTGAGGTTTGTTCAAGCTAAAGTGATCTCCTCCTGTGGAATTTCACACGGTATCAGAGCTTGTTAGAACTATTTGAATTGTAGTAGTTGCAGTAGTTTATTGAACAACTGTTTTTCAATAGAGCACCATAAGTCTCTGGATTTCCACTGCAAATCCTGGTGCCATTGCATTGAATTCATTGGAGCAATCCAGTGGGGTCTATCCAGGTGTGAAGGATCCAGATAAAAGTGCTCACTCTCCTAAATAATTGTTCTTTAGATTCAACAAAAAACCTCCAACATAATTTCATTGTTTTTGCAGTTGCAACAGTTTCATACGGTTGCAGCAGTTTCGAAGTTTTCTGCAGTTGCAGCAGTTTTCTACAGTTACAACAGTAGATTTAGAATTCTACAACAGCTTCCATGGATCTGAAAGCAATTCCTTATCTCTCTTCATACAACTATGATGAGTGGAAACCAAATATGACAACATATCTGAAGAGATATGGTCTTTTCAATATATGTATTGGTGTTAAGAGAGATTTTTCTTCTTATGAAGAGGAAGATGCTTGGCTAGATGATTGTGAAAGAGGCACAGGAGCAATAATGATTGCTATGCTTTCCAGTATGCAGTACCTCATTGATATTCATGAATGTCCAAGTATTCTTTGGACCAGATTGGATAGATTATTTGGAAAGCAGAAGGAAGAGGATGATAGCCATTTCGAGAACAAGCCCAATAATACCTCCTCCAGTGTTCTCTCTAATTAGGTTTTGGCATCAAACATATCTCATGTTGAATTTGTTCAAGATGAAGAAGAAGCTGCAAATTCAACACAGAAAAATCATGTTGAAGATATTCCTTTCTCTGTTTCTCTAGAAGTTGAAGATAGTTTCGAATTGTCTCCTTCCCATGTAGCTGATGTAGCTTAAAGTAACACAATTGATGGAGTTGATCCATCTTCTATTTCAAATTCTGAGCAAGATTTGTCAGCTACTACTCTAGAAGTTGAAGAGAGCTTCGAAATCTCTACTTCCCATGAGCCTGCTGATGTGAAGAATAATGATCTACTGAATGTTTTGGAGGATAAATCATATATTGGAGGTGATGCATTCACCCTCCCTGATCACATGCTTCCTATGAAATTCCATTCGATCATTGGAACAAGTTCTCAGAGTTTCACTAAAGATGAAGGACACTACCATTCGCTTGGGTTCAAGTCTCATGCACTTTTTTGTGATTTTGGTTTTCATCTCACCCCTGCTGGTTCAAAGGAGATCATAAGAAACCATCTATCAATTCTTGGAGCTGATTTGAATTCCAAGCCACCACCATCATGTCATAGTTCATTTGGTTATGATATCACCTATGCAGGTTTAAAGGAGATATCAAAGAACTATCTACACATTCCTGGAGTTGATCCTACCTTAGTTGGTTCGAACCACATGTTCCATAATGATCTTCATATTTTTGGATTTGTTCTCGCCATGTTTGGTCTTAAGAGAAAGTTTAGGAATCCTACAGTTTTTCTTGCATCCACTAAGGGAGAACTCAAGCACATGGTTTTGGAGCATGATCTGTTTCTTCCCAAGAGGAAGATACCTCCATAAATTGAATCAACCATCACACTGCTCTATTGTCCTATGGAAGAGAAGATTCCAAATATCTTCACTAAGTCTTTCTCGGTGAAGAAGTTCACTTACCTCCGATCCCTTATTGGGGTGAGTGATGCACATGCTTGATTAGTTTTTTACAGTCTATCCTGAGGAGGGGATTTCTTCCCACTAGGTTTTCCCTCTTTCCTCACATTTTTGTTTAGATTGTTGTACGAGGTGAAATTTGGTCTCAGTTACTAGGGCCCTACTATTTTTTAGTTCCGGTGTTTCCTCATAGTCTGGCTTGCAGGGGGTGTTGCAATATTCTTACCATCATCATTTGTATTTGCATGAATTGCATGAATTTTGCATGCATCCAGTCATCAGTATGGTAGTCTTCCAACACCTAGTCCTTATTTTTGGGCCCCTAGGAGCCTATTTCTTCTCAATATTAACCCTTCTAGACACTGATGTGCCCTTGTTTCGATAACTGAAGTACAACTGCGTCCTCTTCAACTGATTTAGGAGATATATCAGTCAGTTCCATGATTTGGGGGTCATTTCCTTGATTTAAGGACTGATTACTCAGTTAACTAACTCTAGCTCTTAGATTGACTGCTTCAGAGACTAGAGTAGCTCTATCCGACCACTAACAACTAGACTACACCCTCGTTGGAGTCTCCTTCCCTAGATTTGTGCTCACATGCATCAGTTAGAATCATTTAGACTCACATTGATTGATCTTTGACTATTTGTGGCCACTACCACTGATTGGGTGATGTCTCCAATGCAATCCAACCCATTCCTTGAGGAGAATTCGAATCACCTTCACTAATATCGAATTCATTCTATTGTATTGTCATATTTTTTCCAGCTTATAGTTGATGACTATATCAAAAACAATTTATCACGTTCTTTGAGTTTCATGTGTGAATTTTGATCATCTTCTTTATATTCTTCTCTGCAATTATTTGAGTGAAATTGTGAGGTTTGTTCAAGCTAAAGTGATCTCCTCCTGTGGAATTTCACATGGTATCGGAGCTTGTTTTAGCTATTCGAATTGCATCAGTTGCAACAATTTATTGAAAAACCGTTTTTCAGTAGAGCACCAGAGGCCTCTGGATTTCCACAACAAATCCTGGTGCCATTCTATTGAATTCACTGGAGCAATCCAGTGGGGTCTATCTAGGTGTGAAGGATCCGGATAAAAGTGCTCACTGTCCTAAAGCAATGTTCTTTATATTCTGCAACAAACCTCCATCCTTTTTTTAGGTTATTCGAAGTGTTTTTGCAGTTCCAACAGTTTCCTATGGTTGCAACAGTTTCAAATTTTTCTGCAGTTGCGGTAGTTTCAAAGTTTTTTGGAGTTGCAGCAGTTTTTTGCAGTTACAGCAGTAGATTCAGAATTATACAACAACTTCCATGGATCTGAAAGCTATTCCTTCTCTCTCTTCATACAACTATGATGAGTGCAAACCAAATATGACAACATATCTGAAGAGATATGGTATTTTCGATATATGTATTGGTGTTAAGAGAGATTTTGCTTCCTTTGAAGAGGAAGATGCTTGGCTAGATGATTGTGAAAGAGTCGCAGGAGCAATAATGACTGCTATGCTTTCCAGTATGCAGTACCTCATTGATATTCATGAAAATCCAAGTGATCTCTGGACTAGATTGGATAGATTATTTCGAAAGCAGAAGGAAGAGGATGATGTTATCCATTTGGAGAACAATCCTAGTAATACCTCCTCCAGTGTTCTCTCTAATTATGTTTCGGCCTCAACCATCTCTCATGTTGAAGTTTTTCAAGATGAATAAGAAGCTGCATATTCAACACAGAAAAATCATGTTGAAGATATTCCTTTTTCTGTTTCTATAGAAGTTGAAGACAGTTTCGAATTGTCTCCTTCCCATGTAGCTGATGCAGATTAAAGTAACACAATTGATGGAGTTGATCCATCTTCTATTTCGAATTCTGAGCAAGATTTGTCAGCTACTACTCCAGAATTTGAAGAGAGCTTCGAAATCTCTAATTCCCATGAGCATGCTGATGTGTAGAATAATGATATACAGAATGTTTTGCAGGATAAATCATATTTTGGAGGTGATGCATTCGCCCTCCCTGATCACATGCTTCCTATGAAATTCTATTCGATCATTGGCACAAGTTCTCAGAGTTTCACTAAAGATGAAGGACACTACCATTCGCTTGGGTTCAAGTCTCATGCACTTTTTTGTGATTTTGGTTTTGATCTCACCCTTGCTAGTTCAAAGGAGATCATAAGAAACTATCTATCAATTCTTGGAGCTTATTTGAAGTCCAATCCACCACCATCATGTCATAGTTCATTTGGTTATGATATCACCTATGTTGGTTTAAAGGAGATATCAAAGAACTATCTACATATTCCTGGAGCTGATCCTACCTCAGTTGGTTCGAATCACATGTTTCAGAATGATCTTCATATTTTTGGATTTGTTCTCACCATGTTTGGTCTTAAGAGCAAGTTCAGGAAACCTCCAGATTCGCTTGCATACACTGAAGGAGAACTCAAGCACATGTTTTTGGATCATGATACATTTCTTCCCGAGAGGAAGACACCTCCAGAAATTGAATCAACCATCACACTGCTCTACTGTCCTATGGAAGAGTAGATTGCAAATATCTTCACTAAGTCCTTCTTGGTGAAGAAGTTCACTTACCTCCGATCCCTTCTTGGGGTGAGTGAAGCACATGCTTGATTAGCTTTTTACAGTCTATCTTGAAGGGGGGCTTTCTTCACACAGGGTTTTCCCTCTTTCCTCACATTTTTGTTTAGATTGTTGTACGTGGTGACCTTTGGTCTTAGTTACCATGTCCCTACTATTTTTCAATTCCTATGTTTCCTCATAGTCCAGATTGTAGGGGGTGTTGGAATATTCTCACCATAATCATTTGTATTTGCATGAATTACATGAATCTTGCATGCATGCATGCATCCAATCATCATTATGGTAGTCTCCCAGCACCTAGTCCTTATTTTTGGGCCCGTAGGTGCCTGTTTCTGCTTAATATTAGCCCTCCTAGCCACTGATGCACCCTTGTTTCGATAAATGAAGTACAATTGCACACTCTTCCCCTGATTTAGGAGATATATCAGTTAGTTCCATGATTTGGGGGTCAGTTACTTGATTTAAGGACTGATTACTCAGTTAACTCACTGTAGCTCTTAGATTGACTGCTACAGAGACTAGAGTAGCTCTACTTGACCACTGACAGCTATACTGTGCCCTTGTTGGAGTCTCCTTCCCTAGATTTGTGCTCATATGCATCAGTTAGAATCATTTAGACTCACATTGACTGATCTTTGACTATTTGTGGCCACTACCACTGATTGGGTGATGTCTCCAATGCAGTCCAATCCATGCGTTGAGGAGAATTCGAATCACCTTCACTAATATTGAATTCATTCTATTGTATTTTCATATTTTTAAAAACTTAAAGCTGATAAATGTATCAAAAACAGTTTATCACATTCTTTGAGTTTCATGTGTGAATTTTGATCATCTTCTATATATTCTTCTCTGCAATTCTTTGAGTGAAGTTGTGAGGTTTGTTCAAGCTAAAGTGATCTCTTCCTGTGGAATTTCACCTGGTATCAGAGATTGTTACAACTATTCGAATTGCAGCAGTTGCAATAGTTTATTGAACAACTGTTTTTCAGTAGAGCACCAGAAGCCTCTGGATTTCCACAACAAATCCTGGTGCCATTCGATTATATTCACTGAAGCAATCTAGTGGGGTCTATCTAGGTGTGAAGGATGTGGATAAAAATGCTCATTGTCCTAAAGCAATGTTCTTTATATTCTGCAACAAACCTCCATCCAAATTTCATTATTTTTTCAGGTTATTCAAAGTGTTTTTTGCAGTTGCAACAGTTTCGAAGTTTTCTGCAGTTGCAATAGTTTCAAAGTTTTCTATAGTTGCAGCAGTTTTCTGCAGTTACAGCAGTAGATTCAGAATTCTACAACAACTTCCATGGATCTGAAAGCAATTCCTTCTCTCTCTTCATACATCTATGATGAGTGGAAACCAAAGATGACAACATATCTGAAGATATATGGTCTTTTCGATATATGTATTGGTATTAAGAGATATTTTGCTTCCTATGAAGAGGAAGATGCTTGGCTAGATGATTGTGAAAGAGCCGCAGGAGCAATAATGACTGCTGTGCTTTCCAGTATGCAGTACCTCATTGATATTCATGAACATCCAAGTGATCTCTGGACCAGATTGGATAGATTATTTGGAAAGAAGAAGGAAGAGGATGATGTTATCCATTTGGAGAAGAAGCCCAGTAATAAATCCTCCAGTGTTCTCTCTAATTATGTTTCGGCCTCAACCATCTCTCATGTTGAAGTTGTTCAAGATGAAGAAGAAGCTGCAGATTCAAAACATAAAAATCATGTTGAAGATATTCCTTTCTCTCTTTCTCTAGAAGTTGAAGACAGTTTCCAATTGTCTCCTTCCCATGTAGCTGATGCAGATTAAAGTAACACAATTGATGGAGTTGATCCATCTTCTATTTCGAATTATGAGCAAGATTTGTCAGCTAATACTCTAGAAGTTGAATAGAGCTTCGAAATATATACTTCCCATGAGCATGCTGATGTGCAGAATATTGATCTATTGAATGTCTTGGAGAATAAATCATATTTCGGAGGTGATGCATTCGCCCTCCCTGATCACATGCTTCCTATGAAATTCTATTCGATCATTGGCACAAGTTCTCAGAGTTTCACTGAAGATGGACACTACCATTCGCTTGGGTTCAAGTCTCATGCACTTTTTTGTGATTTTGGGTCCAATAGAAGTCGAACTAGTCAGGTTGTCCAACTAGCTAGTTTTACTGTTTTGCTTGTAAAATATATTATATGAACTCAAATTAAATTCTTTAAGTTGATGCGAGTTATTTGGATAATAATAAATCATATTCCATATTCATAACACTAATTAGACAAGTTCATTTAGTTCTTGGGAAGGAAAATAGGAAATCCAACTTATTATTCCAAACTACAGTAACAACTCCCAAAATATTAATTCCTTTGTCATCTATTGTTCCTTGTTGTTGCTTGAAACCATATGATATCCAAAAAATTTCAGTTCATCCAATACTTTCTAGCTTGAACCTGATCTAGTTTGTATATGTGGATGCACCCAGAAGTATTGTGGTAGACTTCGGAAGTAGCCGATGCTCAAAACATAAATGGTCTCCATTCTTTGTACAAAGGATCCTTAAACATTTATAAATCTGTCAATTTTTTTCTCCTGCACATTGTCCCATACAAAAATCAGAACCTAAAGGCTCCCCTATCATCCTTGAGTTGGGGTTTGCAGTGGTCAGAACTGTCATTGTTCAATTTACATAAATTGTCTCAATCTTACTAGTAAAGATCTGAGTTAAAATTGACAATTTTGAGTTGAGATTCCAATATATTTTGGCCGGGATATTAAATTGGTATCAGGGCAAATTCCTTCACCCCTGTGGACATAAATAAGATCACTAATGAAGAATATTGCAGAACAAATCTTCAAAAGTGTAGCATGAGGCTCCTACCAGTGATTGAGGAAGATTTTGAGCCATATGAAGAAGAGGAAATGTCCTCTTTTGGAGATTGTTATTTGCAAAGGTTTGAAGAAGATTACTTTGTTGACCATATGTTTGAAGCGGAAATAGGATCCGATCTACCTATTTCTAAATGGGATGAAAAATTTTCATGTGGAAAGAAGATGAAGGGATCATTCCAGTATCTCATGGAATACTATGCCTTAAAGGAAGAGATCCGGGATCTCTTATCTTTTTTAGATTATTGTGAACTTGTGGTAGATAGGATTATCAAATACAAGAAGGTGGCTTCCCATACTGTTGATAATATGTTCCAATAAATGAATCATATGTTGCAGCATAGAGAAGAATCAAATATCTCTTCCAATCTATGCCCTAATACATCAGTTCATAAAGGAGAAAATACTAGTCATAGGTATGATCAGAAATCTGATTTTTCATCATAGCCATCATACGATGAGGAAGATCCTACAAATATAAATCAACCTATTTGTAGAATCCATAAGATTAATGAGTTACCAAATCTTTCATCGAAATAATATGAAGAAGGTCCATGCACAACTGAAGATCCAACAGCTGAACATCTAGTTGTTGGCAATGTGGAAGGTGAAATCACTCCAAGTTTATTTGTGGGTGATCTCAAAATCATTACAAGGTATGATGATGTTTTCAGTAGTGGTAAGAAATATTTTGGATCTGATCCAAAGGATGAACATGAATCAGATTTACAGTCACCTCTTGAGCTTCATCAGGAAGCAAAAAGCAAGCACACATAAGTGGGGTGTGAATTAGAAAATTTGGAGAAGAAGCCTGCTGACATAAGGCTGTCACATGAGGAGGAGAATTGGGCACAAAGGTATGGATTCAATTCTGATTTTTTTATTCCTTTTTTTCATCCCCATATGGAATCCACTTCTAGTGGGAAGATTGGCTTGGTTGAGTCTTCTAGTATTGGGGTCCTTGAATCAAAGGAGATTGAATTGCACGAAGAAGAAGAGGAGGTTCACCAGCAGAAAATTCTTTCCGTGATTGGGCCATTGAAAATGAGTGATGGAAATATCAAGGAGGCCTTGTACAACCTCCATGAAATTTATGCTTTTATCTCTCATTTTCGTTGGAGAACTGCATCAATGGAGGAGAAACCCTCTGTTGAATATTTTGTGCACATTCGGGAAGCAATAGGAAGCCTAAGAGGAAATTTTTCTCAGCTTCTTTATGATAGAGATATTTTACTGGAGCTTGTAGAGTTGTATCATGGCACATCCTTGAGGGATGAAGAAAATATTGACAAGCTCAACCTTGATTTGGAATCCACCCAAGATTCTTTGAATAATACTCACAGATCCCTTTAAGAATATGAACATTATGTTGAACAACTACATGAGAAGTTTCAAGAATCACAGTTCAATCCCTACATTGGAGACAATCATTCCTATATGGATGACTGCATACATGATGTAGAAAGAGAATTTCATGTGATGGTGGCACATGAAGTACAGACTGATTTGCATGTGCTTGAGGAGTTGGAAGACAAGTAAACTGAAGACCAAGCACCTGTTCATTTCCAGAAATATTATGGGTTGCCTCTAGGAGGGAGTTGCATGGTTTTGGAAGAGGCACATTATCTCACCTTAATTGAGCCAACCACAAGTGAGATGAATGATTATTTACAAGAGTTGGGTCACTATACTTCATTCCACACACCTATGGCATCCAACACACATAGGGATGAAACGTGGGTAAAGGGATGCTTCCTTTTTGTGCCACATGAGGAGCATGAGGATCCTATAATTGATACAGATGATATGTTCCCTTCGCAGCAATAGTTGAGGCAGCCCATGCCTGTTTTTGCAGCCTATTTTGACAAGAAGGCATCAGATCTACACTTATCTTCAATGTGTGGGTCATTTGATGGAGTCTTGCACCCTTGATATATGGAAGAGGGTTGAGCCATTTGATGAAGAGGGAAGTACATGTTGGGTTCCATAGAGATCATGAGATCTCTTTATTTGAGGAATACATACACATGGCTGATTTTGATATAACTTACTCTCTTTTGGAGCAACATTATAGAAAATGGGATCCTCACCCTCGTCATTTGAGTTTCATGGATGACACCTTTGCTTCTTGTGTGTATTGGTCACATAAGAACCGTTTAGTTGGAAAGGAAAGACTTGCTCAATTTTGGCCTCCCTCTTTGAAGGGATATTTGGTGAACGATAGTCTTCCTTTGATTCAGCCCTACATTGGAGATTTGCATATTTTGATGGGGATTTCACAGTTACCAAGTTGCTTATTTAAAGACGATCTTATTGTTTGGTAGCATGTTGTTCCATCTTCCCTTGCATTTTACATAATGATGGAACTTTTTGGTTTTCACTAATGTTTGGAAAGATGCAGATTGTACAATGGAATCCTGGCATTCCATGGGATGGAAATTTTTCACCTTTGACAATACCATATAGATACTTGCAGTGGGGGCAGTTGGATCCAAGCATTCTTTTGCCTAACTGTTGGACTGCAAAAGTATTCCTTTCCATGTAAATTAAAAAAAGCAATGGGATCCTGGTATCAAGTTGTTTCAGTTCATTGGGAACATATCTTTGGTTGTTGGATTATTCATGAAAGCCAATCTTTCTTCTCTTGAGTTCATATTTGTAGTACAAAGTTTCAAAATTCTTTAGTAAAGAAATAATGCAGAGGTTCAGTTTGGATCCTAGGATCATTTTGATTTTAAGTGCTCAAGTTTGAAGAATTTCAAAAAAAAAAAGCAGTATGGGGACTAAAATCAGAGTAGAGCAGCAACAAGCATGGTGGAACCTTGCAGAAAATTGGTTCATAGAGTCCACTACTTCAAATTTTCACAACAAATGATTTTGATTGGAAGTAGAGATTTTTTTTGAAGGTCCACATGTTCATCTTCCATAAATTGAATTGCTTGAGGACAAGCAATTTTGGGAAGGGAGGACCTGTCATGTCCCCAATTTTGACTCAGTCGGTTCCCATGGGTAAAGGGGACAAATTTGCCCCTAGGGATATTAATTTTATTCAATTTTGTAATCATAGAATAAAATTAGCCTAAGTCTAGTAGATGAGATAATTTAATTAATTTTAAATTATTTTTATAAATAAATATTCCTAAAAATTGTGCAAGTGGGGCACGAGGACGCCCTCATGAGGATAAGCTTGCTGAATTGGAACTGAGGACAAGAAATTAGGAAGGTGGCTAAAGAAACCTTTTGGATTTAGAAACATATAAAAAACAAGCAGGTGTAAGAAGTTTCCAAAAGCAGGAAATTAGAAATATCTAGGAAAAGTTAAGGAGGGCACAGTTTCCAAAATGGATCTATGTTTACAAATAAGGGAAATATAACAAATAAGGAAACATCTTGAGACAAAGGGGGGGCACAGTTTCTAAAAGGGATCTCAGTTTACAGATCAGGAAACTCTAACAAAGCAGGAAACATCTTGAGACAAAGAAGGGTGCAATTTCTAAAGGAAAGAAAAGCTTGTAAGTTAAAAGAAAGGAAAGTATACCCACTTATGGGTGGCTCATGTGGAAGGGTTCTCACATGTCACCAAGATATTAAACTTGCTTAGCGGGTCACCCTAAAATTCTATAAAATGATGATTCCAACTCCAATTCACATATTTTGACCATTTTTTAATTGAATGTGAGAGCTCTAGCTTCGCTTTTTGAGTGATGTGCCTCAACCTTGCTTTGGGTGATGCTTCCCTTAGCCATTATTGATCTAGTATATGCTTCCCTTATCCATTATTGCTCGAAATTCCTTGAAGACTCCCAAAATATTGAAGAAGGAACTTCTCTTGCAACAACCTTCTATCTTCTTCCTTCTCTCTATATTTTTGTGGGAATCAACCTATGATGATTCAAATTCTGCCATGATGGAGGAGGATTCCATATCTACTCACTAAAGTTACATCAGGTCCACTCATGCTTCTCAGAACCTACCTTCACTATGTATTCCAGACTCCAACCAATGGAGCTTTGTTTGATGTAACTGAGACATGGTTCATGCTGGAGGTTAATAAGAACCTTAGAGTAATTTTGATGATGCAAAAATATCTGTAAGATGATTTTTATTCTCTGATAAACCATACTTAATATTATTCACAAATATTCCTTTCAAATTATGCAAGTAATTAAGTCATTTTCCTATCTATGCTCATTAGACTATAAATTTTGACTAGTTTTCCGAAAAAGGTTGTAAAATGAGTTATATAAATAAAAATGCCATTATGTAAATTTATATAGGTAATTAAGGTCATAATTAATTCATACCAAGTTTCATAATGCAATTTAGTTCAGTTCGTACATAGTTTGGGTCCACTAGAAGTCGAACTAGTCAGGTAGTCCAACTAGCTAGTTTTACTGTTTTTCCTGTAAAATCTATTATATGAACTCAAATTCAATTCTGTAATTTTATGTGAGTTATTTGGATAATTATAAATCATATTCCAGCTTCAGAACACTAATTAGATAATTTCATTTAGTTCTTTGGAAGGAAAATAGGAAATCCAACCTATTATTCCAAATTGCAGTAACAACACCCCAAATATTAATTCCTTAGTCATATATTGTTACTTGATTTTTCTTGACACCATATGATATCCAATCATTCTCAGTTCATCCAATACTATCTACCTTGACCCTGATCTAGTTTGTATATGCAGATGCACCCAGAAGTATTGCAGTAGACTTCGACTGTAGTTGATGATCGAAACATAAATGGTCTTTGTTCTTTGTACAAAGGATCCATAAATTTTTTTACCTCTATCAAATTTTTCTTTTGCACATTGTCCCATACAAAAATCACAACCTAAAGGTTCCCCTATCATCCTTGGGTTTGGGTCTCCAGTGGTCGGAACTGTCATTGTTCAATTTACATAAATTGTCTCAATCTTACTAGCAAAAATATGAATTAAAATTGACAATTTTGAGTTGAGATTCCAATATATTTTTGTAGGTACCTTACAACTTGCATAGGCCCAAGAAAATTTATTCAACCATTCCCATGAACGATTATAGAATATATTCCCCAAGAGTTAAAGAAATTCCTGAATGCGGTTCATGAGAAATTTGGATACTAACAAGAAAGAATGTCAATGCACAAAATATACAACGAAGAAAGAACAAACCTATATGAGTGGCTCAAAAATATATGAGAGGCATTCTGTGAGGACCAAGACATGGAAGAAAGGACTTTAGTTGACCAAGTTCGATGAATATTTTATATTGACCTTCACGAAGGATTTTTCGGTTCAATACCAAGCTTGTTGTATAAGTTTTTAAGTGAAAATGGAGCCGATCACATAGTCGAGCCATGACCTACGTTCGACGTTCCCGCCTCGTCAAATTGGGAAAAAAAGAAAAAAAGAGTGGGATAATTTTGTAAAAGAACACGAGTGGAAATAATTTATGATTAAATGAAACCCTTTGTTTAACCCACCTCCTTCGAATAGTAAGAGTTGGGTCAACAATGGGGGGGCCATTGAGAATGTGATTTGAATAGAAAAATGATGTTAGTTGATAGAAAAAGACAAGAATGAATCCCTACGAGAAGTCAAGTTCACTCCAACGAAATAAGTTCCCAACCACTCACAAACAAATAACAAACATTCAAATATTAGAAAGAGAAAAAAGTTACAAGTGACGAGAGCAGCTGAGATATATTACAATTCCTCTGATGAAAAAAGAAGTCTAAAGAAAAAACTGGTCAAGATGGTTGAGTAACCAAAATTCCTACCTTATTCGAGGGAAAGTTAACCAGAAGAGAGAGAAGATGAGGTGTTGAAACTGTTAGAATGGTCACACATGATGGTGTTGACCCCACAATCCTTTCACATTGCAATCCCAGATGCCTCGAATCTAGTCGAGTCTATACCAATGATAATGATGAGTAGGCCAACCATTAGACAAATTATCGAGCGTGACATGGGATTGGGACTAGGAAGCAATATTATATGGAGTCAACTAGATCACCTTGAACAAATTATGGATCGGTTGATGATTCAACGACCATTGCATGGTAACTAGATTACCTTCACACTCACATTCAGAAGACTCTCTTTCAACTTATTCTATTCATTCCACATGGAGGCACCTTCCCTACCAGCAACATTATTGATCAAAGCATCTAGCCCGTTGGAGATCCGACCAAGTGATGAATATTTTGTTGGATAAGTATGTTTTCCATGGTACAATTCACAGCCACAAGAATTCAACAATGAATGCAAAACAATAAGTCATTTAGTGACCCATTCTACTTTAAGAAGCAGTCAAAGACAAAGCACTTTTGGAATATAGTTGATCTTAAGTTGTATTACCCTTTGAACCCCTATTTGGGAATGCTTCTTTTGGATAGTGTTCTGCATCAAGGTATTCCACTTCCTGCTTCTCTTCGTCTCCCTCATCTATATGCATATGTACATATTCCTCCACAAGGTTTAGGAAATTCTTAATCTAGTAATCATCTTCAAATACTTTCCATTTCTTGATGTTATCAAGAATGGAAACTCTATACATGAATCTAATAGAGTAGGACAGATTATTAGAATCAGGAGGAACAAATTGAACTATTGTCTTTTCCAAGTTGTCTGCTCGATGATATAATTCCCTAGGTATGGTAGTGATCCTGATGGCCTCAAATAAGTTTTCAAACATATCCCATACAACATGCTTGTATTGTCTCATCCTAGGATGCATGGACTAGCATTTTTCTCTTATCTAGCCTACCATTAAGTTAGAGTCCCCAAATATTTTTCACTTGTTTGACCTCCATTTTCCTGGCTATCTCTATTCCTTGGATGAGCGCTTCATACTCAACCATGTTATTTGTGCATTCAAAATTTAGTTTGAAGGCATGAGGGAATTCCTTACTAGATGGAGATCTCAGCAACAGACTTGCACCATTCCTTTCTATATTACAATATCCATCAAAGTACATGGTCCAAATACTAGAGGGATTGATCCCTTATTTTTCTACAGAAATTAGTCCTTTTGTTTGGCCATGGATAGGGGGATGATCGATAAGGAGGAAGTTCCCTAAGGCATTAGTGATATAGAATTTAAAATTGGTGGGACTTTGAGGGTCACTAATAACATAAGAAAATTTTGTCTCTCTATATAACTTGCGAATTTTCCCTCCAAAGATTGGGATGGTAGCATATGAGAGGTAAAATTGAATTATGACTCCTATAGAAATTCCCCAATGTCTAGAAAAAAAAAACATAAGTGGGAGGTACATCAGCTATGACTACATCCATCATGCCATATTTCTTGGGTATTTGTACCAACCCCACTACTAGGTCTTTGTTCATACCAAGTCACTAGATCCTCTTGGAATCAAAGGAGAAAATGTATCTGTAAGGTCTTGTAATATCCAACCCCAACTTTTCCATGAAAACTAGGGGAATCAATGAATGAGACGCACCATAATCATATAATAAGTTATGTACATATAGGTTTCAATGGAGCTCCAATGTGATATAAAAAAGTGGGGTAAGTTGATTTATCCCATCAGGAAGGTTTCCCAACACAATTTGTGGTGCATCATCTAGTAGGTTTATTAGGTTAGGTTGTAAATGTGTCTCATCACTCAGTATCATCATGTTCAATTATGGGGGGAAAGATCTATCTTGAGAGGGAGGTAGTTTTGGACTTGGGACACAATTGGATTCTAAAACCCAAATAGGTTGAAATTCCCTTTCTTTGAGTAGGATATTTTGGGACGTTAGAGAGGGGAACAACAATTTTAATCTTAGTTAATTTGTGCTTGATATAAAAAGGTGGGAGTAGAGGAAGACTTGATTCAAATACTTTTGTAGTAGGTGTAGGCCTTATGGGTGCTTGATTGGGGATATTCTAATCCTTGGTGGGATTTGACATCTTTTCATATTGCTTGATAGGGAGAACTGGTTGTATAAAATCTCCTCCGTTTAAAACCATATCTCTCCTAGGTTGTTGTGCAAGACTAGTGATCTCTCTTCTCTTATCACTGGGCTTCCTATAGTTCTTTTTTTGCTTGAAATGTGGTGCATTGGGTCTCACCCTTAGATCATAAATCTTCCTTACTTTAGCCATGATATTATCAGTAACCATTTGTAGTTGGGAAAGAGATAGGTCATATAGACCATGTTCTATTGGATGACCTCTTCTTCTTGAATGTCTTCTACTTCACCTATAATAATCAGGCCTTCCAACCCTAGATGCATATGCTTGGTTTCAACGTCATGTAGATGGAAAAGAATGTGTAAATATGACGACAAATCGGGAAAATTTTCCTCCATGGTCTCATAGTAATATTCATAACTAGGAGTCATAGGGTTCCTCATATTGGATTGATCCCTACTGGGTACTAGGGTGAGTTTGCATCTTCTTTCCTTATTTATATTAGGGGCATAAGGGGAGGTCCCCTTTTGTATTTTGGTTGACCTTTAGTAGGTTGATTTTGATCCATAGGAGCAGGACCAACAAAAGAGTTAAATTCTTGTCCTTGTTTGACCTTAGTGAGATCATTTTCCATCATTTTTAGGATATTGGTCATCTTTTTGACACACATTATATATTGAGGAGAGGAGTTTGTTTCAAATTATTTTCCATTTCTTCAATTAGGATATTCCCTACCACTACGTAGACTTTGTCTGGTTTTCAATAAAATCCCATCTGCTTTCATGTTTCCCTCCAAATATTTTGCATCATTTAAAAGGTTCTCCAGGTTAGAGGAACTTATTTCTCTCAAATGGAGGGAGAACTCAGAATCGAAAGAAGATGCATATGCAACCATAACAACATATTTAGAGGGATTAAAAACCTTTGGAATTCGATGATACAACTTGCAAAATCTGCTGGTAAACTTTGGTAATGATTCTCCATTATTTCTACTCAAAGAGTTAAACTCTATCATATAATACCTATTATATATCTGTACTCCCCATTTCTTGGTGAATTTATCTATGAAATACCCCCAATAATTTATGGAATTATTGGGTAGATTCCTGAACCATTTTCTGACCTCCCCTTTTAGGGAATGAGTAAACATTTGAGAGAAAACATCATCTATTTCAATTGAAAATTTGTCAGTGAAATCCTAAAATGCAATGAGGTGATCTTCAACAATCAATCCATTTCTCCATTAAAATTGGGTAAAACTTTGAGGTATCCCTCAACTAGGTCTCCTAGTTGATTTGTTGATGGAAATATTAGTGGCTTGAATCTAACTACGAGCCAATGGTTTGGAGGAATTGGTGCTGCCATGTTAGGAGCGTGGCTTATGGTTGGTGCCTAACTGCAGTTGTGCATAATAGGCCAAGGCATATAGTGGAAAAACACTTGTAGAGTAGGTAGGAATATCACTTCAGAATATATGGAAGAATTTGAGGGGCATAGAATATGGGTAAGGGGATCTTTATTTCCCAAGGGAAAATAATACAAGTATGGGGTTTAAAGATTTTCCAAATGGATAAAAGAGAGGGGGCTATGGGAAATATCCACTAGCTAAAAATCTCGGTCAGGGAGTATGTCTTTAGACTAGGAGGACAACACTGTATGTAATGTTTGGTATACGGTTACAGGGTACTTAGTGTGATAAAAAATAGAGGGAAACATGATAAATAGGTCTAGACATATGACGCTACCTTGAGCATCATATCCCCTTTTATTTTTCCATACCTGGTTAGGGTCTGCTAGATAGAGAGATAATATTCCTTAAGACTGAGATCTTATGATAATGGATATGTGATCCAACTTATCTAATGAATAAATCTTGTCCCCGGTGGAGTCTATATGGGGGGAGGAGTTGTGAGTCAGAAGGTATTCCTTGGATTTATTTTTAGAGTAATTCCTCATGATATGGAAAGTTACCTAAATCCTCTCATCCCCAAGAAAACAGGTGATCATCCCACAACCTCCTCATTTGATACCATGTATCTCATACAAACTAAACTCCCCTATCTTCTTACCATGCTTCCCATCTCTCTCAAATTATTCGGTAACATCATGTCATCCGGTTCTAGCATCCTTTCTGTCAAATCCAAATCCGCCATAATCACCAGTTTTCCAGTTCCCAACTTATAGCTAGCTTGAAATCCACGCTCTCTAGGGGTGTTGGTCCTTCTGGTCTTAAGCTACCAAGGGTTCAATGAGCTCTTTTCTACAACATGGATTTTGCAATTGTTAAAAATACTTGCTATCATAACACACACAACAATGCTTTTTGTGCTCTTTGATTCCCTCCTTCTTTGATTCAGGAAGAAAATACTAGTCGTATGTTGTCCTTTGATAAAAAATAGTCATCCCTAGCAATGGTGCCACATCGCACTGTTGTTCCTCAAGTTGTACCCCTCATATATCCAAGTGTAAGACTAACTTTCTTTCTTGTATATCTAAAACAAATGTTAGTCTCACAATAGAACACACATATTTTTTGGGAGGAGTTACAAGGACAAGGAGGGCTATGCAAGATGCACCTTCCTATTCCACTTTAGAACAAATCAGGTTTTTCCACGTGGATTCCCTAAACTGTAAATAATTTAATGCATTCCATGTCATGTGGCATTAGAAAATCAAGTTTCACCATGTTCATCTTCATTAAATGTGCTGAATTTCAAATTTATTTAAATAAATTACCCATTGAGAATTCAAATCTCACATTTTCAAAAGGAGCCTTGTTGTTTTCACAGAGAATACATGCAATCAAGTAGAGATTAAAAAAAACACAGTAACCAACAAGAAGACAGATGGAGTTGAACGTTCAACTATTTCATTCATTCTTGAAATGGTATACTTATACATCATGTGGAGAGGTTGGAGCGGTTACACCCGCTCCAACTACTCTTTTAGTTAAGTACAATAACATAAGATAATGATGACATATTAAGAGACCCGAAGGGTCCCTCCAACATCTCCCCCACCAACAAAATGCTTCTTCATCCCGAAGAGAGAAAGAATGTGTAGCCACATCCTGGACCTCTACTCCTATCAAAATATTCCTCACTATGTATCAACCATGCATACTGGACTGCATAGGTAAATCATCCGCAACAAGCACCACTTGGATAGGAAGAAACACATCTACAAGTATCTATTGTGACTTGTTACTCTTCAACCTTTGTCATCAAGCTGGTAGTGGTCTGTCAAAGTCTCACCCTCTCACTAAGGCGGTCGACTATCTTGACCGCAAGGAGGTCTTTTGGTTTAAAGCCTCACCCTATCTCACCTGTCCGACCTTTTCTCGACTTAGGCTTGGGTCTTTTGGCTCTTCATCTTTCTATACAATTTCTTTGTCGTTTAGATTCTAAGGTCACAACCCAGGAATAGCTTGTGTATGCTCGGTACATGTTTTGCTGATCATGGTCAAGACCGACTACTTGTGGTTCGACTGACTTGGCTCGAATTGACATGACTTACATAGTCGGCTAGAGACTGAATTCTTTACATAGATGGATGGGATATTCTACCTTCAAAGAGACTCAGGTTTATCCCCCTCGACTTCAAAATTTAAAGAAGAGTCACTTGAGTTAATGAATCAATCAATTCAAATACATACTTTTGGCTGTTACATATATTTTTTCTTCGACTTCAATTGATCGACTTTGAGTACCAACCACATACACATAAGATGGAATTTGATTGACTCGACTACAATGATAGAAATCCTGCCTCCATATTTTAAGGCACCAACTTCTATATATGTATAGACACATTAGCATGGATAAAATCAAATTTCAACAATGAATGCAAAAATTCAGAAATATAAAATACGACATCACTAACACTTATGCAACAGTCGATTTGGTGGTGAATCCCTTTAGGGAAATCAAAAGATATATTCGACTGTTAGTGGTTGGCTGGTTGTCTGATGGTATTATGTTATATTGCTACATGGTCGATGGATGGATGAATGCTAGTTGATTGATGCTCACACTACTCAAACACATAAAAATTTCAATGATCAATATCATTACATATCGATTGATGCTCACACTACATCAATCGGCTATTGATCGATGTTATTTATCATCGAGTAGAAAACACATATATTGTTCCAACACTACTACAAATCTCGCTCTTCCTCCAATTAATGATAAATGTACATTGCATAAACAACAATGATAACTTTAATTTTCCCATGGTACAACACATCAATGCTTTTAATATTTAAAATTACGAACACTTAACTTACATTCCTTTGGTGATTATATTCATATTGCTATCATTAAATTCGACATGCATCTAGTCAATCGACAATGCACCAATATGGGCGTGAAATATTTTGCCTTCATTCACGCGACTTCATCAACAAAAATATGTTTATGGTAGAAGATTTCATTATAAAGCACGAATAGTATTTTATTGTTTTCTTGCAAGTTTCTTGATCTCACGATTCTTATGCAGGTTCGAACCATCCTCCAAGGGATGCTGCTGTCACCCAGGCCGCCTGGTGGAAGGAAACGGGGACACTGTTGTATTCATGGAGAATACATGCACTCGAGCAGAGATTAAAACACACACAATAACCAACCAGAAGAATGATGGAGTCAAACATTCAACTATTTCATTCATTCCTGAAATGGTATACTTATACATCAAGTGGAAAGGTTGGAGCGATTACACCCGCTCCAACTACTCTTTGAGTTAAGTACAATAACATAAGACATGTACAATAACATAAGACAATGATGATAGATTAAGAGATCTGAAGGATCCCTCCAACAAGCCCCAAGAAATCGAAGAAATTTACACACCTTGCATGACCAAGATCAACGCCTGTAATAGGGTAATTATGCATCTTTCACTATTAAATATCCAATTTCACCGCTTGAATATCCTAAATGGCCTCTCCACAGACTTTTGAAACCCTTGAACTAACCAAACCCAATCCCTAGGAGGAACACTTAATGGATACCTAGGCCAACCTGTTAGACCTATTCTTGCAATTATTGATATGTGGAAGGATGTAAATGAATCCCGAGATAAAGCTGACAATGCACATGAATTCCTATGCCTATGGGAGTTGAATATGCATATGGACATTGTAACCCAAATTCATCATTTCCCAGAGTTGATTACCCGGTGTGTGAACTTATATTCCCCAGAAAAGAAAGATACAATATCCAGGGATGGGTCCATAATCACCTACCCTATTTCTAAGGATTTTCTATGAGAGATGTTGGAATTGCCCAAAGATAATAGCCTGTGAACTTATATTCCCCAGAAAAGAAAGTTGTACAATGTCCAGGGATGGGTCCATAATCACCTACCCTATTTCTAAGGATTTTCTACGAGATATTTTGGAATTGCCCAAAGATAATAACCTGTATAAATTGGATGAAGAATCCTTAGATTCCTAGTTTGAAGGCCTAAATCAGGACGAAAAGGACCAATTCTTAAAGATGTTTCTTCTGTGGAATTACCCAAAGGGACACTCCCTTTCCAACGGGAAGTATTTTTAGAGGTTGATCACATGGAAATTGTAACATCCCAAAAATTCACAAAAAATTAAAAATTTTCTAAGTAGCATTTAGTGCTATAATTGCTATGCGGAAGTATAATAAATGATAATTTGTTTAACTAGACGACACACTGGTAATAACATGTTACATCGATTATGTGTGTATGTTTGTATTATAGAATACGTGTAATGTGTTTGTGCTTATTTAAGATACTGTTGGATGTTTTTACCTCATTTTGGCATCCTAGATCAATTATGGTTACTTATTTAGATGTCGAGACTTTATGGATTTAACTTGATACTGATTTTATTATGAGTGCTAACTGTTGACTCTCTTGATGATGATGAAGGGTTCCTATGGGAACCCCGAGGCTTAGTTAGCTATTTAGCTAAAGCATTTGAACTTCTGTCGCAGATCGCAGGTAAGAGCGATACTTCTTTTGAAGTGTAATAAAGAGGTGTTATTTAAACTTCAGTTAGCCTACAATGTTTAAAAAGAGAAATAGAGAAACCTGAAGTGTTCCAGGGTGAGATCTATTCTAGTTTGATCCTCAGTTATATTTTGTATAATGTTGTTTATATAATTCTAGTTATACTCAAATCTCAGAATGTGTATTTATTATTATTACACTTGTATTGTAATAAGTCATCGTGGAAAGTATTGAGTTTTGTTTTCAAGACTAGGTATTTAACCCTCCACTTAGGAATTATACTAGGTATTCATTTGTGGGTTAAGAATTAGTCATAACTTAAGCTTATATGCTAATGCTATGCATCTAAGCCTATCTTTTGATGTTTATAAATAATAGGCACAAACCCTATATATTAGTTTTATTATGCCAACTTTGAAATGTCGACAGTTGCAAACTATACTCTATATATATTTAAATGTAAGTTGGGTGTTATAACCCTAAGCGCACTATATAAATATCTATGTATTATCCTTGTTATGCGCTCTATGGTTTGATTAAAAGATCTCTACGTAACACTTGGATATTAAACAATGATAGTTTGAACTTTGATAAAACGTAAACCTACTATACTATGGTTGTAAGTCTATGCAAGTTGAAGGCCGAAACATTTAACCGTGATGCTGACTGTGATGGTAGACTCCACGTATGATGGTAGCTATGGTAATTAAAGTGCATTAAAAGCGGGTTGGTGGAATTCCTGTTGGCATCCACCATGGCAGATCTTCACGTGATGTTTCTTGGTAGTGGTGTTAACCCTAACTGCCTTTGGAATTACTCGACGCAGGCATAACCTGGAGCATTCATTTTTGCAGTGAGTGGGGTTTTGGAGAGGCCGACAGGCCCTTGGTTTCTTAGGGTTTGTAACAGTGTTTTGGAGGCACCTCCCCAGGGTTCGATACTGCGACCTGTAGCTTGTAAACTATCAACAGTAGGATCTAAGAGCCGAGCCACTCCTGACCTAAGTCTTGCTGCGTTTGTTGGTGGTTTGTGTGACTCCACTATTCTCGACGGTTACAGGAATGTTCAGTTCTTGATATAAGATTTTCTTTGAAAGGTAAGTTGTAATTCGCAGCTTGCACTTCTTCGAGGTTTAACATTATTCAGCTGTATATATATTGTTTAGTTTTGAGCTTCATTTAACCACATTAAGTGTTGTGTTGGAAGGTGCTTCCTCAGGTGTTTAGCCTCGTTATGTTTTTAAGCAATGGGGATAGGAGCTTAACCCCTGATAAGCCTCGGTGATTCCCTATATGATGCAGCTTGGCAAGATGTCGGTCCTTGTCTGGTCTAGCCAAGCATTTGGTTTTGTGTTTAGCTATGGAATTGGCCACCATTGTAATGTTTAAGATGTAAGGCATGTTTTCGATGTAGGGAGGATTGATTTCCTTGACCTAACTAGCATTGAATCCTCAACGTTTACTGTGTAAATACTTTAAATGACGAAAGTGTATAGTTTTGTTCTGAAGGGTTTCGCCCTCGGCATTTTGGTGAAATGTAATGGTAACTGTTTAGGGTTTTAAAGATTCGACTTTGTTTATAAAATGCAGTTGGTGTTTTGAAGACTTGACCTCGTGTTGTTTCCTTGTAATGTGTTTTTCAATAGGATAATGCTAACAGTTTTGTGTAAAGGAATAATGAAGTGTTTTAAGTTGAAAGGAAATTCTCATCATTTTTGTTATGATGAAAAGATTTGCAGGGTTCGTCGTTGTGTTTAAATGGTTATTTATATCCATGGGGTTCATGTGTAAAACCAAGCCATAAGGCTAGACTGTGAACCCTACCTGAAACTAAACGCTGATTGGTTTTTAGTTGTAGAACTAGTTCGGGTTTCAAACCCTGGATTCATTATGTAACTGGTAAAGTTTTAAGACCTTAGACTGTTTGGAAAACAATTTTTGTTTGTCAAAATCTATATTCGAAGTTCTTGTTTGCTTATGCTAAAAGATAAAAAGTTAATTTAGTAATTGTATGAATAGCTAAAGATAGGGTTTGAAGTCTAGGTCATTCGTTAGATAAATATAATTGCTATTTGATTTATTTGATTTAAGGTTTAGTATCAAATGATACTTAAATGAACTTGTATGAAAATATATTACTATTACTGTACAAAAGACATGTATGGTTTTCGATTTACTTTCCTTGTAGTAATTTTGATCCGTAATTTTTTTATGAAAATCTATACTATGTCTTTCGATGATGTTAGGGTTTGTAATGCAGAAAACTAAGATGTCTTAAAAGAATTTCTATAAGAGCAGAATGCTAAAAGTATGTGTTATCTGTTTTCTGAAAAGAAAGTTTAACCTATAAGTGAACTTTATGGTTTTGACAGATGCATGATATTGTTCTTAAAATATAAATACTTCTGTTACTATGAATGATCTGATAATCAAATGTTTGATTATATAAATCGTTTACTATGTTTTCTATTGTCTATTACATAAGAGATTTTTATTGCAATGTAAACAGATAATGTAATACATGAACATAACAGAGTTTATCTATGATAAGCATTCAATCATTTCTATCTATTGCATATCACTAATCATATCTATTTTAAATACTCTTCCCTGCACTAGAGTATGGCACAAAGACAGTGTGTGGAAAAATGCAGGGAAACATTTTATTCTATCATCATCATGAAAACTTATTCAACAATTAACAAAGATAATATACAGTTCAAAAACTCAATCATTGCTTTTTGAATAATGATAACTAGCAACATTTAACTAATAATCCTAAGTCATCAATTATGAAAGCAATAAGTTATAACTATTAGAAGATAAAATAACAAGTAGAACCTGATAGTGTAGATAGGGTGGACAAACACCCAAAGAGGCCTATTCCTCCCAACTTTCTCCAAAATAAGAAGCTAAATCACTTGCTCCCTTGGACCCTCGAGCCTGTTTATTGAACCACTAGGTAGAAGACTCTATGTAGAAGCAAGGAACTCAGGTTGTACTTTCAGCAATCAATGGAGACTTGCATACACCTCAAAAACCTCTACACTCAATAGGAAAAATATGCACTCAGCAGAAGTGAAACAGACTTACAATACAACTCAAAACATAGCTTCCCCTAATCGAATCTCTTGTGTGCATACAACAGAACCACAAGGTAAATTTTCTCATCAGAAAAAGTGTGAACCTCTACTCAAATTCGATGGCTTATAAAAGATGCCTAGGTCTTTTAGCGGTCAGTTTTCAATAAATGAGCCTCAAGCTCCAGTTCCAAATTCCAGGTAACTTTGACCACAATTTAAGGGAGGTGTCCCATAACAACAGCTAGTTACTGAGTTCTTGATGCTGCCACTTGTCCATTTCCTTCTACCCCAGATTCCATTCCACCTAGTGGGTCAGTAAACACTCTTTCAACAGTCTCTTTGGGTGAGTGTCTCCTATTTTATTTTATTAAATAATAATATTATGCAATTACAGTCATCCTTGGCCACTTGGCCAAATATAAAAACTTTACAATAAAAGTTAAGACAATGTTTTTCCCAAACATAAAATGTTTCAAGTAATGGGTATGTAACAGAAATAGCCATGGTCTGCCAAGTTTTAGGATATGATAACAACAAGGTGGCTGATAAGACAATATTGAGTTTCTTGGTTTCTTTGTCCTCCTTCAGTTGGACCAACTGCTAAGTATTATTTTTCCTCTTTTCTTGCAGAGATGATTCATGATCAATTGAATGGTTACATGGCCATGAATTTTTTAATATACTAGTTTTACTTGTTGTATGTGATTATGTTCAATCACCTTGAGTCTTTCCAACCTTCAAATATGCAAATTGTAAAGGCTTAGCCTAATAATGAAGGTTTTGTTGAGTTTGTCAATAAATTCATGTCTGTTGTGTATACCTTACGTCATAGTTTTTCCACCTCCTAGAATGTTCCCAAAGTGTAAAAAGTTGCTTCAAGTGATTCTAGATTCACTAATAGGAGATTATTTTTGTATGAAAACCATACCTGGATTAGCGTCTATGGTTTAGATTGTAACCTTACTAGTTACTTGCCTTTCTAAAACCTAGAATGTTTACCCTAGAGTACATTATACAAAGGTTTGATTTGATTTCATTCATTTTGTTAAGAACAAGAGTGTTATTACATTTAAATTCTCAGAAGAGATAGGTCCCTTCATTGTCAAAAATAGGACTCCTCAGACTATGGTGGAACATATGATCGAAGACCTTAATTTTACCTTAGGAATCAAATGGATATATGAATCCCATGGGGTTATATCAAACCAAATAAATAAGGTTGAGTTGCCTAATTGTGTTCATCATCCTAATGATTAGCTTGACAAGATTCCTAATCTTGACAAATTGGAAGATGTACAGAAGATATTGCAGCTTGATAGCAAGCAAGAATATCAGGTTTTCCCCACTCCTAAGAAGAAAGAAGATAGAGTAAATTATCAACAATTGAAATTCAATTAGATGTAGATATGGAAGAGGCCAACCAAGATCAAACAAGCACTAAGAAGGCCAAAGTCTAGTAGCAATGAGCCATAGTTGTGCATCAAAGTCATGAAACTTCATCAAGGATACTTATTCTCTCCATTGAGAATTTTCCCACTACACTTTGGAATCAAATACGTGGTTATTCTTCTGCACAACATGAATTCTCAATAGCACAACCTAACCCAAATATTAAGGCAGGGTTGTTTTCACATTATTCAAAAATAAAATGTCAAAATTTTCATGTAAAAAGGGAACTCTATCCTAGGTCACAGATCTCAACTGGAGAACAAGCCCAGTAATACCTCCTCTAGTGTTCTCTCTAATTATGTTTCGGCCTCCACCATATCTCATGTTGATGCTGTTCAAGATGAAGAAGAAGCTGTAGATTCAACACAGAAAAATCACGTTGAAGATATTCCTTTCTCCGTTGCTCTAGAAGTTGAAGACAGTTTTGAATTGTCTCCTTCCCATGTAGCTGATGCATATGAAAGTAACACAACTTATGGATTTGATCCATCTTCTATTTCGAATTCTGAGCAAGATATGTCAGCTACTACTCTAGAATTTGAATAGAGCTTTGAAATATCTACTTCCCATGAGCCTGCTGATGCGCAGAATAATGATCTACTGAATGTTTTGGAGGATAAATCATATTTTGGAGGTGATGCATTCGCCCTCCCTGATCACATGCTTCCTATGAAATTCTATTCGGTCATTGGAACAAGTTATCAGAGTTTCACTGAAGATGAAGGACACTACCATTCGCTTAGGTTCAAGTCTCATGCACTTTTTTGTGATTTTGGTTTTGATCTCACCCCTACTGGTTCAAAGGAGATCATAAGAAACCATCTATCAATTCTTGGAGCTGATTTGAAGTCCAAGTCACCACTATCATGCCATATTTCATTTGGTTATGATTTCACCGATGTTGGTTCAAAGTAGATATCAAATAACTATCTACACATTCATGGAGCTGATCCTACCTGAGTTGGTTCAAATCACATGTTCCAGAATGATCTTCATATTTTTGGATTTGTTCTCACCATGTATGGTCTAAAGAGCAAGTTCAGGAAGCCTCCAGATTCGCTTGCATCCATTGAAGGAGAACTCAAGCACATGTTTTTGGAGCATGATCCACTTCTTCCCAAGAGGAAGATACCTCCATAAATTGAATCAACCATCACACTGCTCTACTATCCTACGAAAGAGCAGATTGCAAATATCTTCACTAAGTCCTTCTCGGTGAATAAGTTCACTTACCTCCGAATCCATTCTTGGGGTGAGTGATGCACATGCTTGATTACCTTTTTATAGTCTATCCCGAGGGGGAGCTTTCTTCCCACTGGGTTTTCCCTCTTTCCTCACATTTTTTTTTAGATTGTTGTATGGGGTGATCTTTGGTCGCAGTTACCAGGGCCCTATTATTTTTCAGTTCCTGTGTTTCCTCATAGTCCGACTTGCAGGGGGGTGTTGGAATATTCTCACCATAATCATTTGTATGTGCATGAATTACATGAATTTTGCATGCATCCTGTCATCAGTATGGTAGTCTCCCAACACATAGTCCTTATTTTTGGGCCCCTAGGAGCCTATTTCTGCTCAGTATTAGCCCTCCTAGCCACTACTGCGCCCTTGTTTCCATAACTAGAGTACAACTACGCCCTATTCCACTGATTTAGGAGATCTATCATTCAGTTCCATGATTTGGGGGTTAGTTCCTTGATTTAAGGATTGATTACTCAATTAACTGACTATAGCTCTTAAATTGACTCCTATAGAGACTATAGTAGCTCTACTTGACCACTGACAGCTAGACTGCGTCCTCGTTGGAGTATCCTTCCCTAGATTTGTGCTCACATGAATCAGTTAGACTCATTTAGACTAATATTGACTGATATTTGACTATTTGTGGCACTACCACTGATTGGGTGATGTATCCAATGCATCCAAGCCATGCCTTGAGGAGAATTCGAATCACCTTCACTAATATCGAATTCATTCTATTGTATTGTCATATTTTTTCCAACGTACAACTGATGAATGTATCAAAATCAGTTTCTCACATTCTTTGAGTTTCATGTGTGAATTTTGATCATCTTCTGTATATTCTTCTATGCAATTCTTTGAGTGAAATTGTGAGGTTTGTTCAAGCTAAAGTGATCTCCTCCTGTGGAATTTCACACTAAGACCCTTAGAGTCATTTTGATGCTGAAAAAATATCAGTAAGATGATTTTTATTCCATTATAAACCACACTTAATATTATTCATAAATATTCCTTTCAAATTCCGCAAGTAATTAAGTCATTTTCCTACCTATGCTCATTAGACTAGAAATTTTGTCTAGTTTTTCCAAAAAGGTTGTAAAATGAGTTATATAATTCCAAATGTCATTCTGTAAATTTATTCAGGTCATTAAGGTCATAATTAATCCATACCAATTTTCATAATTCAATTTAGTTCAGTTCGTACAGAGTTTGGGTCCACTATAAGTCGAACTAGTCAGGTAGTCCAACTAGCTAGTTTTACTGTTTTGCTTGTAAAATATATTATATAAACTCAAATTTAATTATTTAAGTTGATGTGAGTTATTTGGATAATAATAAATCATATTCCATATTCATAACACTAATTAGATAATTTCATTTAGTTATTGGGAAGGAAAATAGGAAATCCAACTTATTATTCCAAATTGTAGTAACAACTCCCCAAATATTAATTCCTTTGTCATATATTGTTCCTTGTTGTTGCTTGAAACCATATGATACACAAATATTTTCATTTCATCCAATATTATCTACCTTGATCCTGATCTAGTTTTTATATGCGGATGCACCCAGAAGTATTATGGTAGACTTCGGCAGTAGCCGATGCTCGGAACATAAATGGTCTCTGTTCTTTGTACAAAGGATCCATAAATTTTTTTAAATATGTCAATTTTTTTGCTGCACATTGTCCCATACAAAAATCAGAACCTAAAGGTTCCCCTATCATCCTTGATTTTGGGTTTCCAGTGGTCCGAAATGTTATTGTTCAATTTACATAAATTGTCTCAATCTTACTAGTAAAAATCTGAGTTAAAATTGACAATTTTGAGTTGAGATTCCAGTATATTTTGGATGGGATATTAAAGTGGTATCAGAGCACTTTCCTCCACCCCCGTGGAAATAAATAATATCACTGTTGAAGAATATTGCAGAACAAATCTTCAAAAGTGCAGTATGAGGCTCCTACCAGTGATTGAGGAAGATTTTGACCCATATGAAGAAGAGGAAATGTCCTCTGTTGAAGATTGTTATTTGCAGAGGTTTGAAGAAGATTATTTTGTTGACCATATGTTTGAATAGTAAATAGGATCCGGTCTACCTATTTCTAAATGGGATGGAAAAGTTTCATGTGAAAAGAAGATGAAGGGATCATTCTAGTATCTCAGGGAATACTATGCTTTAAAGGAAGAGATCCAATATCTCTTATCTTTTCGAGATTACTGTGAAACTTGTGGTATATAGGATTATCAAATAAAAGAAGGTGGATTCCCTTACTGTTGATAATATGTTCCAAGAAATGAATCATATGTTGCAGTAGAGAGAATAATCAAATATCTCTTCCAATCTATGCCCTAATAAATCAGTTCATAAAGGATAAAATACTAGTCATAGGTATGATCAGAAATATGATTTTTCATCACAGCCATCATACGGTGAGGAAGAGCTTGCAAATATAAATCAACCTATTTGCAGCAACCATAAGGTTTATGAGTTACCAAATCGTTCATCGGAAGAATATGAAGAAGGTCCATGCATAGCTGAAGATCCAACAACCCAACATTTGGTTGTTGGCAATGTGGAAGGTGAAATCACTCCAAGTTTCTTTGCGGGTGATCTCAAAATAATTACAAGGGATGATGATGTTTTCAGTAGTGGTAAGACTTATTTTGGATATGATCCAAAGGATGAACACAAATCATATTTACAATCACCTCTTGAGCTTCATCAAGAATCAAAAAACAAGCACATCAGTGGGGTGCGAATTAGAAAATTTGGAGAAGAAGCCTACTGACATAAGGTTTTCACATGAGGAGGAGAATTGGTAACAAAGGTATGGCTTAAATTCTTATTTTTGTATGCCTTTGATGCAGTCCCATATGGAAGTCACTTCTTGTTGTTGGACAATCTACTCGAGTGGACGCGAGCCAGATCTCCCTATCCTAATTAGGTATAGAACAATTGAAGTACAAAATACAACCTTCTTTCCTAGATCAATATAGATGCAAGTAGATAGATCACTTTCCCAAAGTCTGTGAATTCCTTCCTCTTTGTTGATCCAAGCTCCAAAGCCTTCAGATCTTGAGCTGCAAAACCCTGTAGAGCAAGTGGAAACAAACAAACGATACAAGCATATATAGATGTAAATTGATCTAAACTAACGATTAAGGTAGAAAGTTATAAACATTATCAACACAACGATGTTTATGGAAAGAACTTGTATTAATGTAATGAAGGGAAATACATAGAGAAAGAATGTTACAACCTAAGCCTCAACGTTGCAACCTTCCATCCAACAATCCATGCCAAACCTCCAAAGAATGATGCCTCCCAAAGGATGATAGGGACCACCTAGAAATTCACCAGCATAAGTGTACCATAGACCTTCCCCTTTCTCAGTGGAGAGGAGGGTTGTATTTATAAGTCTAAAGGGGATATAGTAGGTTGAGGATTAGGGGGAGAGGTATAAGGGATCCTTCCATTAGGTTAGGAACCGAAATGCCACCTCACCTAGAAGTTAGGGATGACCCTCCACCTCATCAAGCTTTGAGAAGGGTCTCGAAGCTTTGAGTTTTTGCCTATGAACACCCCCGGTGCACCTTGCATGAAGAGATAGAGAGCCAGATAGGGGTTGGCGCACCATGCATGAAGGGAAAGAGCGCCGGTGGCGCACCTTGTCAGTGTGCAAAGTGTGTTGGCGCACCTTGTCTGAAGGGAAAGAGCGTCGGTGTACTTTAGAGAAGGAAAAAACTAGGGAAAACCCCAAACTCAATGCACTTTAGCTAAGGGAACTTCAGGTATTAGGCACAAAGTTGACACATGGCTCATGGTGACGAGATTTTGGTGTAACACTTCTAGTGGGAAGATTGGCTTGGTTGAGTCCTCCAGTATTTGGGTTCATGAATCAAAGGAGATTGAATTGCATGAAGCAGAAGAGGAGGTTCACCAACATAAAATTATTTCTGTGATTGGGACATTAAAAATGAGTGAGGGAAATATCAAGGAGGCCGTAGACAATCTCCATGAAATTTATACTTTTATCTCTCACTTCCTTTGGAGAACTACATCAATGGAGGAGAAACCCTCTGTTGAATATTTTGTGCACATTCGGGAAGCAATAGGAAGCCTAAGAGGAAATTTTTCTCAGCTGCTTTCTGATAGAGATATTTTATTGGAGCTTATAGAGTTGTATCATGGCAAATCCTTGAGGGATGAAAAAAATATTGACAAGCTCAACCTTGATTTGGAATCTACCTAGGATTCTTTAAAGAATACTCTTTCACATCCCCATTTTGACCCCCTTCGCATTTAAATTGTAAATGATGTAAATATTGTTATATCATGGTGAGGAGCTCAAGGCCAAGGCCCCACCATGATTTAGCGTTTTATGTATTGGAAATTAAAAATAGATGCATGTGTTTCTTGTGCTAGATAGGCACAATGTAAATTAAGACATCATGTAAACACAAATTTTTAATGAAAAACCCACAACTGGCTATGCAATGCAACAAAGAAATGGGGGCATGATTCAACAAAGAATAGGGAGGGAAATTATTCAAACCCTTGAGCCAATGGTATTAATCCATGTGTCAATGAGAAAACCCATAAACCACCAACTACCCATTTTGGGTTATGGACCCAATCATTTAATTCTTCCAGAAATTGGTTGAGGTAGTTAATGTCTTGGAAATGAAGAGGTATGGCAGCCAATTTCGTGTATGGGAAAGCCATCAACTTGGAAAATCGTATTTTTTCTCCTTGGGCAAGAAAACACCCACAAAATGGTGCCCAAATCCATTCTGAACCCATAGTCTTCCCTCTCTCACGCAGTCTGAACTACTGGGTCTTTCCCCATCACATTTTTCACCATTTTTCTTGCATTTTCCATGCCTGGGAGCTCGTTTTTGCATTATACAGCAGCTGGGAGAGAAGGGCCACGATTTGGGACTATGATGGAGGTCGTTTTTGCCCCAAAATACCCATGGGAGTTTTTTCTGAAAACGATTTCTGCTCTCCAAGGTTGTTCCCCAATTGCCATTTCGTTTTTGGGCTTTCCCACGTTTTTCTGATCTGGTAGAAACCCCATCTTTGGGCATCTCACTTTAAAAACGTTTTTATCATGCCCAATAATTGTGGTTTTTCTATTATGTGCATCCTTGTTTTGGTTTGAATCTGTGAGCAAGAGATTTGGAGTGGTAGTGGACAGAATTGGCTTGATAAACCTAGTGGGGAGGGAATAAACCTCTAAAGAAGATCAAGAGGGCTGGATACTCTTCTATGCACACCTTAGACACTCTAGATTGGAAGGTATGGCCTGAGGGACTGTGCATTGGTGAAGGGAATACTTCCTTGAGTGGGGTGTGTAGGAATTGTGGGTGCCAAGCTAGATAGATCTTGTAGAGGTATCCCTGGCTCTATGGTTGAGCTCACTAGTTTAGCAATTCTTCCTTTCCATTTCCTAATAGCTTGATAAACCCAACTGTAGTTTGGCTTGTCTGATTTGGTGTATCTTTGGGCTACGTGTGAGTCTGCTATTCCCTGATTCCTTGTAGAGATCATGCCCAGCTCAGGGGTGGCAGTGTGTGGAGATATTGATGACCACAACTGGCCTATGGTTGGGTGGAACGTTGCAGTTGCATAGCTAGTTTCTTGGGACTACTTTGTTATAAGATAAGTACTCTCTTGTGTTAACTTTGCATTTATTTATTTGATGAATATCTTGAATGTATGATGGATGTGTTACCGAAATTATTTCCACTGTGTTTTTCTTATAATTATACATTTCATATGTTCTTTTATATTATGTGAATGCTTATTTAAAATCTCATGGGGCTAGATGCCCAGTTTTAGCATCACGATCCTCTCCTCTCCATACTTTGTTATAAGATAAGTACTCTCTTGTGTTAATTTTGCATTTATTTATTTGATGAATATCTTGAATGTATGATGGATGTGTTACCGAAATTATTTTCGCTGTGTTTTTCTTATAATTATACATTTCATATGTTCTTTTATATTATGTGAATGCTTATTTAAAAGCTCATGGGGCTAGATGCCCAATTTTAGCATCATGATCCTCTCCATCGCACTAGTATGATGGGAGGGGACGTGACAGAATGGTATCAGAGCTACTGGTTGCAGCATTGGACCTCTATGGGCCAAATCCAATTACAGTCATATGGGAAGGTCCCTTCCTGATCACCACAGGTCTCAGCATCGGGCCTAAACTGGCTAAGTTGGATAGTTGCAGAGGTAAGGTCACCTCCTACTGAGCAGCAGTCATCACTGAAAGAAGGAAAGATTTCAAATTTTCTTAAGAGTTTTTGGAAAAATTTTGTTTAAGTCTGTTTCGGGAAGAACTCGGAAGTCTTCGCCGCAACGTGGAAGAGTTCGGCAAGTTGGCCCGAAACTGCAGAAGGATTCCGCGAGTTGTGCCGCAACGCGGAAGAGTTTGGCAAGTTGGCTTGAAATTGCGGAAGGATTCCGCAAGTTTTTCCGCAACGCAGAAGAGTTAGGCAAGTTGGCCAGAAACTGTAGAAGGATTCCGTGAGTTGTGCCACAACGCGAAAGAGTTCGACAAGTTGGCCCAAAACTGCGGAAGGATTCCGCGAGTTGTTCCACAACGCGGAAGAGTTTGGCAAGTTGGCCCGAAACTGCGGAAGGATTCTGCGAGTTGTTCCAAAATTGCGGAAGAGTTCAGCAAATCATTCCGCAATTGCGGAAGAGTTCGGCAAATTGTTCCGAAATTGCGGAAGAGTTCGACAAATCATTCTGAAGTTGCGGAAGAGTTTGGCAAATCGTTCTGGAGTTGCAGAAGAGTTCAGAAAATCATTCTGCAATTGCGGAAGAGTTCGGCAAATCGTTCCGCAATTGCGGAAGAACTCGGAAAATCGTTCTGAAATTGTGGAAGAGTTCAGCAAATCATCCCGCAATTGCGGAAGAGTTCGACAAATCATTCCAAAATTGCAGAAGAGTTCGGAAAATCATTCCGAAATTGCGGAAGAGTTCAGCAAATCGTTCCGCAATTGCGCGGAAGAGTTCGACAAATCATTCTGAAGTTGCGGAAGAGTTTGGCAAATCGTTCTGAAGTTGCAGAAGAGTTTGGAAAATCATTCCACAATTGCGGAAGAGTTCGGCAAATCATTTCGCAATTGCGGAAGAACTCGGAAAATCATTCCGAAATTGTGGAAGAGTTCAGCAAATCATCCCGCAATTGCGGAAGAGTTCGACAAATCATTCCAAAATTGCAGAAGAGTTTGGCAAATCATTCCGAAATTGCGGAAGAGTTCAGCAAATCGTTCCGCAATTGCGGAAGAGTTTGGCAAATCGTCCCGCAATTGCAAAAGAGTTCGGCAAATCGTTTCGAAATTGCGGAAGATTTCAGCAAATCGTCCCGCAATTGTCGAAGAGTTCGAAAAATCGTTCCGCAATTGCGGAAGGACTCGGCAAATCGCCCCGCAATTGTGGAAGGATTCGGAAAACCGCCCCGAAACTGCGGAAGGAATTTTCAAATTCTCTTCCAAAATTGCGGAAGAACTCCAGAAGTTGCTCCGAAACATGGAATTTCAGCCATTTTCCAGGGATATTTTCTGGTGCCGAAAATGAAAAAATTGCCATGGAACTTATGCGCCAGATTGCGCGAAATGAAAGATTTACAAAAAAAAAAAAAAAAAAAAGGGCGTTTCCCCCTTGACCCCCATCGTCCCCCTCATATGTCGTTGATTGTGAGAAAATTCTATGATTTGAAAAATTGTCAATATAATATTTTACCACGTGCATGAAATAAATTTATGAATTTCTGAGAATATAATGAAGCTAACAATTGTGTTCATGAACACATTTTGCAGAATCACAGATACATCAAGGCAGCACTCTAGATAGTACAGTTGGAAAGTTTTGGACCTTGGTTGGGCCAAGAAAATTAACATCATGGATAATGCACATGATCCCTATGAGCCTGAGACAGATGCCATGGGGGAGAACATACATGTTGAAAATGCTGAAACAGAATCTAATGGGAGAAGAAATCAAGAGACTCCTCCAAGTATTGCAGACACCATGAGAAGCCTAAGGGTGGAGTTGCAAAGCTGTAGAAAGATAATGAAAGGATGATTAAAGCTCAAGAAGAACAAAATTAGTTAAATGCAGCCATGCTACAGATTTTAACATACATCCAAAGGCAAATAAACTTTGGGCATCATACATCAAATCCAGAAAGGGGTGGGAGTAGTTCTAGAAGGAATTCCCGTAAGAGGGCCAGTAGCTCAAGAAGAGTTTCTACAGATAGAACGTATACTCCAGAAATCTCTTCTAATGAATCATCTGACTTTGAAGAATCCATTGAGGGTTCAAGCTCTTCATCTCGCAGGAGTAAGAGGAAGAAGCACTACAAGAACAATTCACATGGGGAGTTTAAGAAGGCAAAACCTCCTAATTTTGATGGAGAGATAAAGTCTGGTCAAGAAGCTGAGGCTTGGCTTCTTGGGATGAGAAAGTATTTCCAAGTCCAAGACTACTCGGGAAATATGAAGGCAAGGGTAGCCATCTTCAACTTGAATGGAATAGCATCTATATCGTGGGAACACTTCAGGCAAGTGAAGAAGATCAAGGAAAGGAAGATTGTGTGGAAGCAGTTCAATAAATACTTTAAGCAGAAGTACCTCTCTGATAGGTACTATGATGATAAGATCAAAGAGTTCCATGAGCTGAGATTGGGACAATTTACCATAGAAGAATGAAAACAAGTTCTTGGAGCTGCTGAGGTATGTCAAGTACATTCGATATGATAAGGTGAAAATTCAACGTTTCCTAAGTGGACTGCCCCAGTCATACAAAGACAGAATTGAGTTCGATGAACCTCGAACTCTAGAGGAGGCCATAAGAAAGGCCAAGTATTGCTTTGATCAAAACAGAAGCAAACCAGAATTCCATAAGGCATGGAAGGATAAGAAAAATGAAAAGTTTGATCAAAGGAAGAGGGGGTTCAAGCCTTTTCAATTCAAGAATCAGCAAAGGTAGCCATCACAGGTTGTGACTAAGCCAACTAAGATGATGGGAGACAAGCCAAGAGATCCAAAGGAGCCAAGAGAACCACTTTAATGTCGGGGTTGTGGAGGAGACCCCATGCTTAGGAACTGTCCACATCGGAATGGGAATACAAATCAAGTCCACAACATCCAGGGAGCTGAAACTGTGGGTCAAGTGGCGAAAACAATCCTTAGAATCTATGCAACACTAGATGACCGCCAAGCAGATCATCAGTCAATTGTGGTTGAAGTTGAAGGTAAGGTTGCTAAGCAATCTGTTTCTATTTTGATTGATCCTAGATCTACTCACAGTTATGTCACTCCTAGAATTGTTGAGATTTGTGCTTTCAAGAAATTAAAGCACAGTAAATCATGGTTAGTTCAACTAGCCGCTGGAACCAAGAGAAAACTTAGTGAAATAGTAGAGAAATGTCCATTGGAGATGGATGGGCTATTCACTTATGCAAATCTGAATATTTTACCACTGGGCTCCTCTGATATTCTCATTGGAATGGATTGGTTAGAAGCACACAGGGTTAAGCTTGACTACTACAATAAGACATTTGAATGCATGGACGAAGAAGGAAACCCGAGCGTTGTAAAAGACATTCCAAAGGTGAATTCTGTTAGACAGGTTACAGCCCTGCAGCTGAAGAAGTTCTGTAGGAAGGGATGTCAACTGTATGCAGCCCACATTTTAGAGGCAGCAGAGAATGAAACTCTTAAATTGGAGGACTATCATGTATTGCAAGAATTCAGGGATGTTTTTCATGATGAGATTCCAGGACTCCCTCCAAAGAGAGACATTGACTTTACAATTGAACTTGTGCTAGGAGAGGCACCAGTGTCTAAGACACCGTATAGGATGAGTACACCGGAATTGTTAGAATTTAAAATTCAATTACAAGAGTTGCTGGAAAATAAATATATTAGGCCGAGTGTGTCCCCGTGGGGAGCACCTGTTCTATTTGTGAAAAAGAAAGATGGAACACTCAGGTTATGTATTGACTACAGGTAGTTGAACAAAGTCACTGTGAAGAAAAAATACCCATTGCCCTGAATTGATGACCTTTTTGATCAAATGAGAGGAGCAAAGGTATTTTCAAAGATTGACTTGAGGTCTGGTTACCATCAGGTAAGAATCAAAGAAGAATATATTCATAAGACCACCTTTAGAATGAGGTATGGACACTATGAGTTTGTAGTGGTACCATTCGGTCTCACAAATGCACCAACTACATTCATGTGTCTCATGAATAATGTTTTTAGCAAGTATTTGGACAAGTTTGTTCTTGTATTCCTAGACGTCATTCTCATCTATTCTAAGAATGAAGAAGAGCATGAAGAACATTTGAGAATGACAATGCAATTACTAAGGGAGCATAAGCTGTATGCAATGTTGAGAAAATGTGACTTTTATAAAGATAGAATTCATTATTTGCGTCACATCATCTCTGACGAAGGAATATCTGTAGACCCTGAGAAGATTGAAACCATTATGAATTGGCCAACCCCAAGGAATGTGACTGATGTGAGATCTTTTATGGGCCTTGCTGGTTACTATAGGAGGTTTATCGAAGGATTCTCCAAGGTTGCAAACCCAATCACTTCTTTGCAAAAGAAGGGGATAAAGTTTGAATGGTCACCAAGATGTGAGGAAAGTTTTCAACGGTTGAAGAATCTTCTTACAAGTGCACCAATTTTGAAAATTGCAGACCCAGAAAAAGACTTTGTGGTGTGTACCGATGCATGCAATCAAGGAATTGGAGGAGTTCTTATGCAAGACAACCACATGATATGATATGAGTCAAGAAATTTGAAGGAGCATGAAAAGAACTATGCTACTCATGATATAGAACTTGCATCCATAGTACATTCTTTAAAGATGTGGAGGCATTACTTAATGAGAAGAAAATTTGAGTTAAGGATAGACCATTGTGGTCTGAAATACTTGTTTGATCAGCCAACTTTAAATGCTAGGCAAGCTAGATGGTTGGAATTCTTGTGTGAATTTGATTTTGAAATCAAACACATAAAAGGGAAAGAAAACAAGGTGGTTGATGCACTCAGCAGGAAGGTACATGAAATGCATGTGGCGGCACTTAGTACTTGCCAACCAGATTTGAAGCAGCAGATTGTTAACCATATTGTTGAGGATGAAGTGTACGTACAGATAAAGGACAAATTGTAGTAGCAAGACATTGGCAAGAAGTATGAGGGTTATCATTTGGAGGAAGACGGACTTCTTACCTATAAAAATAGAGTCTATATTCCCAATGTGGCAGATTTGAGGAGGATTGTTATGGATGAAATCCATAAAGCTCCGTACTTTGGTCACCCAGGATATCAGAAAACAATTACTACAACAAGAAAATATTATTTCTGGCTAGGGATGAAGAAGGATGTCGCTGAATACATTTCTAAGTGCATGAAATGTCAGTAGGTGAAGGTTGAACATCAACACCCCGCAGGTTTATTGCACCCAGTGCCAATCCCAGAATGGAAATGGGAAATAATTTCCATGGATTTTATTACAGGATTGCCAATGAATATGAGACAACATGATTCCATCATGGTTGTGGTGGACAAGTTAACAACGGTAGCACATTTCATACCGGTTCAATCCACACATAAAACCGATGCCATTGCAAATATTTTCATGAAGGAAATTTTCAGATTACATGGGTTGCCTAAGGCAATAATTTCTGACAGGGATACCAAGTTCACTTCCAATTTTTGGAAAGGTCTCTTTGCATTTTTGGGTACACAGTTGAACTTTAGCACCGCGTACCATCCTCAAACAGACGGGAAAATAGAAAGAGTAAATCAGGTGCTTGAAGACATGCTTCGCATGTATGTAATGGACAAGCTATCCAAGTGGGAGGATTATCTACACCTGGTAGAGTTTGCATATAATAATGGGCAATAAGAATCATTGGGAATGAGTCCATATGAGGCTTTGTACGACAGAAGGTGTAGGACACCAGTGACTTGGGACAATCCAGTGAACAGAATTGTACTTGGGCCAGAATTGCTTAAGGAAATGGAACAAGAGGTTGCAAAGATCTGGCAAAATTTAAAAGCATCCCAGGATAGACACAAAAGCTATGCAGATAGGCATAGGATCCATATGGAATTCAGTGTTGGGGATCATGTGTATCTTAGAGTGAGGCCAAGGAAGGGTTCCTTGAAGCTTTGGAATTGTGCCAAGCTATCACTTAGATATTGCAGGCCATTTGAAGTGCTTGAAAGAATAGGGCCAGTTGCATATATACTTGCATTGCCTGCCAGCACTAAAGCTCATAATGGTTTTCATGTCTCGTTGCTTAAGAAATATGTACATGATCCTAACCATGTGATTAATTGGGATGTGATCCAGGTGGAACCCGAGGGAGAATTCCAAACCGATCCATTGCGCATCCTAGACAAGAAGGTAACATTGCTCTGGAACCGAGCCATCGGACAGGTAAAGGTGAAATGGAAGCACTACCATCCCGATGAGGCTACATGGGAGCTGGAGGATACCATGAGGGTGGCATATCTATTTTTGTTCAGTTTTAATGAGCACTGAGGACAGTGCTAATGTAAGGGGAGGGGAATGTCACGTCCCCATTTTGACCCCCTTCGCATTTAAATCATAAATGATGTAAATATTGTCATTTAATCATGGTGAGGAGCTCAAGGCCAAGGCCCCACCATGATTTAGCATTTTATGTATCGGTAATTAAAAATAGATGCATGTGGTTCTTGTGCTAGATAGGCACAATGTAAATTAAGACATCATGTAAATACGAATTTTTAATGAAAAACCCACAACTGGCTATGTAATGCAACAAAGAGATGGGGGCATGCTTCAACAAGGAATAGGGAGGTAAATTATTCAAACCCTTAAGCCAATGGTGTTAATCCACGTGTCAATGAGAAAACCCATAAACCACCAACTACCTATTTTGGGTTATGGACCCAATCATTTAATTCTTCCAGAAATTGGTTGAGGTAGTTAATGTCTTGGGAATGAAGAGGTATGGCAGCCAATTTTGTGTATGGGCAAGCCATCAACATGGGAAATCGTATTTTTTCTCCTTGGGAAAGAAAAAACCCACAAAATGGTGCCCAAAGCCATTCTGAACCCATAGTCTTTCCTCTCTCATGCAGTCTAAACTACTGGGTCTTTCCCCATCACGTTTTTCACCATTTTTCCTGCAGTTTCCATGCCTGGGAGCTCGTTTTTGCATTATACAACAGCTAGGAGAGAAGGGCCACGATTTGGGACTATGATGGAGGTCGTTTTTGCCCCAAAATACCCATGGGCATTTTTCTGAAAACGATTTCTGCTCTCCAGGGTTGTTCCCCAATTGCCATTTCCTTTTTGGGCTTTCCCACGTTTTTCTGAACTGGTAGAAACCCCATCTTTGGGCATCTCACTGTAAAAACGTTTTTATCATGCCCAATAATTGTGGTTCTGCTATTATGTGCATCCTTGTTTTGGTTTGAATTTGTGAGCAAGAGATTTGGAGTCGTAGTGGACAGAATTGGCTTGATAAACCTAGTGGGGGGGGGGATAACCTCTCAAGAAGATCGAGGGGGTTGTCTACTCTTCTATGCACACCTTAGACACTCTAGATTGAAAGGTATGGCCTGAGGGACTGTGCATTGGTGAAGGGAATACTTCCTTGAGTGGGGTGTGTAGGCATTGTGGGTGCCAAGCTAGATAGATCTTGTAGAGGTATCCCTGCCTCTGTGGTTGAGCTCACTAGCTTAGCAATTCTTCCTTTCCATTTCCTAACAGCCTGATAAAACCAACTGTAGTTTGTCTTGGCTGATTTGGTGTATCTTTGGGCTATGTGTGAGTCCGTTGTTCCCTGATTCCTTGTAGAGATCATGCCCAGCTCGGGGGTGGCAGTGTGTGGAGATATTGATGACCACAACTGGCCTATGGTTGGGTGGAACGTTGCAATTGCATAGCCAGTTGCTTGGGACTACTTTGTTATAAAATAAGTACTCTCTTGTGTTAAATTTGCATTTATTTATTTGATGAATATCTTGAATGTATGATGGATGTGTTACTAAAATTATTTTCGCTGTGTTTTTCTTATAATTATACATTTCATATGTTCTTTTATATTATGTGAATGCTTATTTAAAAGCTCATGGGGCTAGATGCCTGGTTTTAGCATCACGATCCTCTCCATCGCACTGGTATGATGGGAGGGGACGTGACATACTCATAGATCCATTCAAGAATATGAGCAGTATGTAAACAAACTACATGAGAAGTTTCAAGGATCACAGTCTAGTCCCTACATTGGAGACACTCATTCTTATATGGATGACTGCATACATGATGTAGAAAGAGAACTTCATGTGATGGTGGCACATGACGTACAGTCTAATTTGCATGTGCTTGAGGAGTTGGAAGACAAGCAAACTGAAGGCCAAGCACCTGTTCATTTCCAGAAAGATCATGAGTTGCCTCTAGGAGGGAGTTTCATGGTTTTGGAAGAGGCACATGATCTCACCTTAATTGAGCCAACCACAAGTGAGATGGATGATTATTTACAACATTTGGGTCACTGTCCTTCATTCCACACACCTATTCAATCCAGCACACATAAGGATGAAAAGTGGGTAAAGGGATTCTTCCTTTTTGTGCCACATGAGGAGCATGAGGATCCTATAATTGATACAGATGATATGTTCCCTTCCCAGCAACAGTTGAGGCAGCCCATGCTTATTTTTGCAGCCTCTTTTGACAAGAAGGCATCAGATCTACATGTATCTTCAATGTGTGGGTCATTTGATGGAGTCTTGCACCCTTGGATAAATGGAAGAGGGTTGAGCCATTGGATGAAGAGGGAAGTACCTATTGGGTTCCATAGAGATCATGAGATCTCTTTATTTGAGGAAGACATACACATGGCTGATTTTGATATAACTTACTCTCTTTAGGAGAAGCATTATAGGACATGGGATCCCCACCCTTGTCATTTGAGTTTCATGGATGACACATTTTCTTCTTGTGTGCATTGGTCACATAAGAATCGTTTAGTTGGAAAGGAAAGACTTGTTGAATTTTGGCCTCCCTCTTTGAAGGGATATTTGGTGAACTATATTATTCCTTTGATTCAGCCCTACATTGGAGAGTTTCATATTTTGATGGGTATTTCATAGTTACCAAGTTGCTTATTTAAAGATGATCTTATTGCTTGGTGGCATGTTGTTTCCATCTTCCCTTGCATTTTACATAATGATGCAACTTTCTGGTTTTCACTAATGTTTGGAAAGATGCAGATTGTACAATGGAATCCTGGCATTCCATGGGATGGAAAATTTTCACTTTTGATAGTACCATATAGATACTTGCAGTGGGGGAAGTGGGATCCAAGCATTCTTTTTCCTAACAGTTGGACTGCAGAAGTATTCCTTTCCATGTGAATGAAAAATAAGCAATGGGATCCTGGTATTGTTGTTTCAGTTCATTGGGAACATATCTCTGGTTGTTGGATTATTCGTGAAAGCCAATCTTTCTTCTCTTGAGTTCATCATTGTAGTAAAAAGTTTCAAAATTATTTCGTAAAGAAATACTGCAAAGGTTCAGTTTGGATCCTAGGATCATTTTGATTTTAAATGCTCAATTTTGAAGAATTAACAAAAAAAGTAGTATGGGGACTAAAATCAAATTAGAGCAGCAACAAGCATGGTGGAAACATCTTGAGACAAAGGGGGGGGCACATTTTCTAAAAGGGAGCTCAGTTTACAAAGCTGGAAACATCTTGAGACAAAGGGGGGCGCAGTTTCTAAAGGAAAGGAAAGCTTGTAAGTTAAAATCAAGTATATCCACTCATGGGTGGCCCATGTGGAAGGGTTCTCATAGTCACCAAGCTATTCAACTTGCTCAGCGGGTCACCCTAAAATTCTATAAAATAATGATTCCAACTCCAATTCACATCTTTTGACCATTTTGTAATTGAATGTGAGAGCTCTAGCTTCTCTTGTTGAGTTATGTGCCTCAACCTTGATTTGGGTGATGCTCCCCTTAGACATTATTGTTCAGTATCTATTCCACTCTCTCTTATAGGTACTGAATACTATTGTACAACCACTGAATATCATTTTTCATCTATTAAAGTATGATCTCAAGTTGGGGTCGAAATTCCTTGAAGACTCCCAAAATATTGAAGAAGGAACCTCTCCTGCAACAACCTTCTATCTTCTTCCTTCTCTCTAAATTTTTGTGGGAATCAACCTATGATGATTCAAATTCTTCCATGATGGAGGATGATTCCATATCTACTCACTGAATTTATAGCAGGTCCACTCATGGTGCTTGGAACCTACCTTCACTATGTATTCTAGACTCCAACCAATGGAGCTTTCTTTGATGTAACTGAGACATGGTTCATGTTGGAGGTTACTAAGAACCTTAGAGTCATTTTGGTGCTGCAAAAATATATGTAAGATGATATTTATTCTCTGATAAACCATACTTAATATTATTCATAAATATTCCTTTCAAATTATGCAAGTAATTAAGTCATTTTCCTATCTATGCTCATTAGACTAGAAATTTTGACTAGTTTTTCGAAAAAAGGTTGTAAAATGAGTTATATAAAGAAAAATGTCATTATGTAAAGTTATGCAGGTAATTAAGGTCATAATTAATCCATACCAAGTTTAATAATGCAATTTAGTTCAGTTTGTACATAGTTTGGGTCCACTATAAGTCGAACTAGTCAAGTAGTCCAACCAGCTAGTTTTACCGTTTTGCCTGTAAAATCTATTATATGAACTCAAATTCAATCTATAAGTTTATGTGAGTTATTTGGATAATAATAAATCATATTCCAGATTCAGAACACTAATTAGAGAATTTCATTTATTTATTTGGAAGGAAAATAGGAAATCCAACCACGGGGGCTTCACTAGAAGGAAATATAATATGACGCTAATTCATATTGCGGTATTAAATATTCATGAAAACCTAAAAATTATATTGCTTATATATTAAGGGGCAAAGGGTTTTTTTTTATTTAATGTAACAATACAAAAATACTTTGGGGTCCTTTTTATATGGGCGGGCTGACAAATATCCGCCAAATGGAGATGGCGGGATCACGACTGGATGAGAAATCGGGTTGAGGCAAGGATCGGGCTTACTAGTACATAGGGAAATCGTGTCTTGAGGCATGCTTGAGGCCATGGGTTTCGCGGTGAAGTGGGTTTCCATTCGATCATAGTCGAGAGACAATGGTCATTGACAGCCAATTGTTACCAATAACACTCAACCAGTTGTTACCAATAGTCTTGGGAGTCTCTAAGCCTCTAGGGCCTATTTTAGGCCCTCGATAGGCCTTGGGGGCTTGAATACCCAACCAATCATGCCTATTACAGTCCTTGGGAGGTTTAGTTAGCCTCCTAGAGCTTGTTACAGGCCCTGGGGGCTTGGATACCTATCCCACAACAAGCTTAGTCAGCGATTGGGGAATTGCAACATGCAATCTAAATGTTGTACTATGTGCATTGGCTCTAGTAACATATTAGAAGTTATCTCCTATCTCTTCATTAGACCATTAGATGTTGAAAATCATAATGATATGTGGTTGAGTAATTTCATTGTGGGTCAAGTAACGTGCATACACAATATACATCGAAAGAAGCAAGGTGCATTGCAGAATGCATGTGGGGTCATAAGAGGGGTATCATATCAATATACTAGGTAGAAATATAAAGGGGTATAAAAAATGTTAATGGAAAAATTGATACATACAATATCTAGTGAAAATAGAGGTTTTTTTAAATTGGGAAAGCATATTGGGAGGCAGTTAAAAAAACGATTTTGGAAGGTATTTTCCAATATTGAGTGAAATTAGGGGTATTGTTTCATATGCCACGAACGAATGTGCTATGATAGCGGTTTATTGAGTGAAGCCCCCGTGAATCCAACCTATTATTCCAAACTGCAGTAACATCTCCCCAAATATTAATTCCTTTGTCATATATTGTTACTTGATTTTTCTTGAAACCATATGATATCCAAGCATTATCAGTTCATCCAATACTATCTACCTTGACCTTGATCTAGTTTGTATATGCAGATGCACCCATAAGTATTGCGGTAGACTTCGATGGTAGTTGATGCTCGAAATATAAATGGTCTTCGATCTTTGTACAAAGGATCCATAAACCTTTTTACCTCTGTAAAATCTATCCCATACAAAAATAAGAACCTAAAGGTTCCCCTATCATCCTTGGTTTTGGGTTTCTAGTGGTCAGAATTGTCATTGTTCAATTTACATAAATTGTCTCAATCTTACTAGCAAATATATGAATTAAAATTGACAATTTTGAGTTGAAATTCCCGTATATTTTGGTTGGTATCTTACAGCTTGCATATGCCCAATAAAATTTATTCACCCATTCCCATGAACGCTTATAGAATATGTTCCCCAAGATTTAAAGAAATTCCTGAAAGCGGTTCATGAGAAAGTTGGATGCCAACAAGAAAGAATGTCAATGCACAAAATATACAACAGAGTAAGAACAAACCTATATGAGTGGCTCGACAAGATATGAGAGGAATTATGTGAGGAACAAGCCATAGAAGAAAGGAGTTTAGTTGACCAAGTTCGATGAATATTTTATATTGACCTTCACGAAGGATTTTTCTGTTCAATACCAAACTTGTTATAGACTATTTTAAGTGAAAATGGAGTCGATCACATAGTCGAGCCATGACCTCTATTCGGCGTTCCCTCCTCGTCAAATTGGGAACAAAATAAAAAAAGAGTGGGATAATTTTGTAAAATAACATGAGTGGAAATAATTTATGATTAAATGAAACCCTTTGTTTAACCCACCTCCGTCGAATAGTAAGAGTTGGGTCGGCAATGGGTGGGCCACTGAGAATGTGATTTGAATAGAAAAATGATGTTAGCCGATAGAAAAAGACAAGAATGAATCCCTGCAAGAAGTCAAGTTCACTCCAATGAAATAAGTGCCCAACCACTCACAAACAAATAACAAACATTCAAATATTAGAAAGAGAAAAAAGGTTACAAGCGACGAGAGCAGCTGAGATATATTGAAATTCCTTTGATGAAAAAATAAGTCTAAAGAAAAAATTGGTCAAGATGGTTGAGCAACCAAAATTCCTTCCTTATTCAAGGGAAAGTTAACCAGAAGAGAGAGAAGGTGAGGTGTTGAAACCATTAGAATGGTCACACATGATGGTGCTGACCCCAAAATCCTTTCACATTGCAATCCCAGATGCCTCGAATATAGTCAAGTCTATACCAATGATAATGAAGACTAGTCCAACCATTAGACAAATTGTCAAGCGTGACATGGGACTGGGACCGGGCAACCATATTATATGGAGTCGACTAGATCACCTTGAACAAATTATGGATCATTTGATGATTCAACGACCATTGCATAGTAACTGGATTACCTTCACACTCACATTCTGTTGGTGTCCATTTTGTCACCATTTTTTATCATCAAATCTACTCTGAGTGGTGTCATTTTCATCATTTTTTTCTATGATCAGTTATTATTTCCGCCAGTCAGACCATCAAACAGACCAGGTATGCATATAGTCATTTATCATATGAATTTTAGTCAAATCTCACCGTATTGTGATTTATTAATGTTTAAAGTGACATTTTTAGACATGCTTGGCATTTAGTTTTTGCTCTACAGGCTACGGTCTTCAAACGACCCTCCATGTAGACACGTGCTAATGTTTCCAATGTTCAGCCGCATCCATCCCACCATTTAGCCCTGCGTTCAATCCGCGTAATCATCGGTTGGCATATTCCTGGCCATTAACGACATAAATAGACATGTGGGTTCTGTTAGCAACGTGGTGGGTATGGTTGATAAGCCTCGGTTCTAGAAGATTCGCCTCCCTGCCCACCGAGCTTGACAACACACCTTTTCTCCACGTCAAAGCTCTAGAAGATTCGTTGCTCCGTCTGTTTAGCTCGCCAACACACGCTCTTCCCACGTCGATGCTCCAACAGCCCTCTCCTCCATACATTCAGCTCGCCAACATACATTCTTCCCACGACTAAAGGACACAAACGCTCAGCTGTTCGCATCGGATAGGATTGACGCCATGAAAGCACGAAGGAGGCCTTTGCATTGTCATGAGTCACCAGGAAGCCATTTTATAGTCTTAAAGACCTCTATTTTTAGAGAGGTCGACTATGTCTACCTTTTCTCCCATTGTAACATTATAAATAGCTGCCTCGTGTAGAGAAACTGGGATGATTAGATAGCTTAGAGAATATACAAAAGATAGCAGTAGTTTTTGCATAAACGTTGTGTAATTTTTATCAGCTAATAGAAATTCCAGTCTTGTAGCTGTTGATAGTTGTTGTTGGTGACTAAGTTGATTTAGTTTCCATCTCTGATTGCTGGGAAGGGCCCCTCATCAACCAGAGGTTTTATTTATGTTTTTCTGCAAATAGCTAGTTCATTTTCCAATGTGTGTAATTAATCTTGTTTTTTGTATATGTCATTTCTTTCTTCCTCTGTAATATGTATTATGCTGCTAACTTAATTTTCTTTTTCAGAATTGATAATGGTCGACCAAGCATAGTGTTTGTAGTTTGTTTTCAGTCTTTTGCAAATTAAATAGAGTTTAGTTAGTTGTTGTTTAGTTAGTTTCTATTTCAAGCTTAGTTATAATTAGAATTAGTCTATTAGCTTCTCTTCTTGTAGTTGTAGGTTAAGTTTTATTCGTAGCTTAGTTTTGTTTGACTATATTATAGAAGTAGTTCATCTATTAAATAATGATTAGAATAGGTTGCTTCCTATTATCGTAGCCTCTCAATAGTCTTCTCACTGACTTCTTTGCACTGTAGGTTCATCTGCATTCGTCAGCTGACGTTAAGATCATCAAAACTGCCTCTTTCCTTAGTTTAATTCATTTTCTTCCATCCGGATTGTCATTCGGACAGTCATGTGGATCGTCATTAGGAATTTCATTGTTTCTACACTGTTTTTATGCTTATTTTGAATTCAGTTTCTTAAGTTTTTGAATTGTAATCTTTCTCTCTTCTAATTAGCATTCTTAACTATAATTAGGACCCTGCCTCATATTTCATAAAAGATTTAATTCATTTTTGTCATTATTTTTAGTTTCCATCTTATTTTCCTTAACTTTGTTTTAATTGTTTTTCGAGTTATGTCTTTCATATTTGATTTACTAGTATGTTGTTGTTTCAAAATTTATCAGTTTTATTCTTAGTGTAGTTTATTACATGTTCTTAAGATTTAGTTCAGATTAGAGTTAATAATTTCATTCTCCAAGTATCTTAGTTTTGGTAGTTTCTTCATCAAACATAGGATTAGTTTCTCATTCACTCAAATAATGAAGATGTTCATGAAATAGAATTTGGTTCAGAAATAAATATATTTATCAATTTTTCTACTTGCTTCTACATAAATATCTTTATCAAGTTTTCTACTTGCTTCCAAATCAAGTTCAGAAGTAAATATCTTTATTAAGTTTTCTACTTGCTTCTAGATTTTCATTAGTTTCATATTATTTTGCTTATGGATAGAAGATAGGTTAATGTTTAAAATTAACTGTAATTGGTCTCTTTGTAGTTTACATCTCTTTGCAAAAATTAGATTATATTTACTTCCATTTTGTTTTGCTATTACATTTGAAAGTCATTACGATACATTCACTCCAGTTCCTATTACTTTTGACGTACAACATCAAGGAGAATGGAATTAGAATTAGATGCTTTAGTGTAGTCTTGAATAGTTGTTAAATTCATTAAATAGTTTATAGTTTTGCTTTGAATTAGCATGGTTTTCTGTTTATGTAATATATTGCCAAATTGAATAATTTCATAGTTGTTTCTAATTCCTAGATTAGACTTTGAAGAGTTGATTAAGTAGTTTTCATCTTTATAAAAAGTATTTTTCTCTTTAATCAGCATTTTTTTTCATCTTTTCCATTATTTAGTTATAGAGTAGAGTAGTATGACTTGATACTATTCTGATCTGTTGGTTTAGCTAAGCTTAGTTAGTTCATTTGTTGTCTTTCTGAAGTTTGACTCGATTTTTCATTTTGAAAGATCTTTTGATCTTTTCTTTATTTAATGTTTCTAAGGTCTGACAAGCCGAAATCTTAGGTACCATTCTACCTTAGCATATATTTTGCCACAACTTTAAGAATACCAAACGTGTTCAATAATTAAATATTAGGTGATTTCTTTGAGATGCTCACACACGCAACATTTTGGCGCCATTTCCGAGGAGTTGTAGATAGGTAGAATTCAATTGTAGATAGGTAGAACCTTTTCCTAAAAACTTAGTGATAGACTTGAATTTTCTTTTGAAATTTAGAAATAGGGTGGTGGTGGGTGATCAGTAAGATGAGAGGCAAGAACCTGCACATCTGTTATAACAGGCATCCCCAAAACCCAACAATTGTAGTGATGTAGTTAGCATTTATTCCAGTTATAGTTTTGTTTTCATGAATAGGTCTAGAGACTCACAAGGTCGATTTATTAAAACTAAAATTCCTACTAACTCGGCAGAAAGGTATCAGAAGACACCTAAAGGAGATAGTCCTACTTGGAAGGCTAAGGAAGTCCTTTCTGGAAACCAATTAGGGGAAACCATAGGGACATCAGAACAGTCTGTTCATAAATAAATTCCACTAAATGAATCTCAAGCTCATATTGAGACTGAGATAAGACAAGAGAAAACTCAAAAGGATAAAACTTCAGAACCTCCCAATCCTCCATTAGTCCAAAAACCCAAAGACACTACTTTGTCAATAGTAGGTGGTCCAAACTTAGTAGATTTTGTTGATCCTGCACAAATAGACGCTCTTTTTTAGAATTATGTAAACATAGTTATCTCACAGATTGAGACAACAACAGTAGGACCTTCAAAAATGGATTACCACGTAGCTGGTAATTCTCCTCCTAGAAAGAAGAATACTCTTCTGGAAATAGAACGTTGGTACATCCCATATTCACCAAGAAAGGAACTACCTAGATATTCTTTCTTTGGAAATCGAATCTTCATGGAGGAAGGAAATGAAGATCAGGTCCGACAAGATGAAGAAGAAGGAGAAGTTAGAATTGAAGGTACCTTCTGGTTCCCTACCTTAGACACTGCACAAGATGTGACTATGAAAAACATCCCTCCCTCCTCACTACCAACCTTTTATGGGAAGAGTAGTGAGGATCCAGACACATTTTTATACGAGTTTGACATTTTGTGTAGTAGTTATAATTACCTACAAGATGGCCAAAAACTAAAACTCTTTCCTACCACATTAAAATATTCTCCTCTTCGATGGTTTATGGGATTAGGAGAATCTAGTATTAGAACTTGGGAAGACATGAAGAATGTATTTCTATTAAAATATCAAGATTACTATAGACCTAAGGACTCTCGCAATGATATTTTTAAGATTCAACAACTTGAAGATGAGAGCCTAGAAGACTATCTCGAGAGATTCAACTATGTGTTACACAAATCCAAATATAGTGATCTTCGGGAAGATGCAGTAAGAACACTCTTCTTCAAGGGAATCTTGGAAGAATTCTTAGAAAACCTTAATCTCATGGCAGCAAGAGACATTTCTCATAAGTATTTTACACATAATTGTGAACTATGTAGGAATTACTCTAGGAGCAGAGGGAAAAGTGGAAGACACTTTCGAGAATCTTATGATAGGAACCCAAAAGGAAACACATCCGGTCCTGGTGGAGTTACAAGGGTAGAGTTGGGAAACCTATTAGAAAATTTTAAAATAGATATCTTAGGAGTTTTGGGTTCTCAACTAGATGCACTACAAGCTAAAAAGAGGCAAGATGAAGAGCATGCAACAATGAGTGTTTTCTGCCACAAGTGTAGAACTAAACATCCTCAACAAGAATGTCCATTAAATAATGTTTCAGTTTGTCACCTTTGTACAGAAGAACATCCAATTGATAATTGTCCATCGTTGCCTAGGTTGCAAGCTGTATACAAGAGTGGAAACTTTCGTGAGACATCTAGGAGGCCTTAGAAACCTAGAGATCAACCATCGTATCAAGATTCATCACAAGTTCCACCCTAATACTATCCTTATAAACCTCCTCAACAATGGAACACTTCAGGTTGGAAGAATTGGCCACCGTAGTACCCTCCTTAGAATTCCCAACAACAACAATGGCCACATGGATGGAGAGGACAAGCTTATGCTCAAACACCTCCTCCTATGCCTAACTATCCTTACCCACCTAATATTCAACAAATTTTTCCTGGATTTGTACCTCCTTCATTTCCCCCTATCCCGAATCAACCTCACCATTTCCAGAATATGAATCCTCCAAGACCCACAATATTACCTGCACAACCGATACCAAATCCTAACAACAAACCAACCCAAGCTCTTAATAGCATTGGGTTGTTACCTCTTCCATCATATGCCATTTCGACCACACCTATACATGAGATTCAACTGCGGTATGGAAGATTTTTGCAATATCAGTCCAAGCACAACCCACGTCATCAGTCATTATCCAAGAAGAGAATGAAGAAGACATACCTAGTGAAGTTTTGAACTATGTCATTTTTAAATATGTGGTTATTCCTAAATCTTCAACACACAATCATCCACATAAAGAAGTAATTACAGGAGAAAAGTCACCCCATTTCCGGTGCATCTGGTAATAGAAAAACCTGTAACTTATCCAAAGTACAATATTATTAATGAATTGAAAAATATTTGTATTAAGATCCCCTTATTGCAAGCCATTAAGGATATCCCAATCTATAGTAAAGTGATAAAGGAACTCTGTATTAAGAGACCAGGTAGGAAACATAAAGACCCTCCGACAATTCATGTAATAGGTGAAATGTCCGATTACATAGCCAACCCACCTAGAATCCCAAAGTATTCAAATCCAGGAAATCCTGTGGTGGTTGTTATCATCAATAACACCACAATAGGAAACACACTTATTGATCTAGGAGTCACTATTAACCTGATGACTACCACAGTTCTGGAAAATCTCAATTTAGGACAATTCCTCCGCCCTACCCCAACAATGCTAGAATTAACAGACCATACTATGGTACAACCTATTGGGATTTTAGATGATATCACTGTATCATTAGCTTCATGGGAATATCTCGTGGACTTCATGGTCATTGAATCAAAATACCCTTCCAAAGGTCACACCATTATTTTTGGAAGACCTTGGTTTGCTACTGCCAATGCATTTATAGGATGTAGGGATGGAGAGATGATTATCTTTGACGGGTTATCTACAAGAAAAATAGCATTATACCCACTAGCACAGCCAGTAATTGAAAACCTATTCTGGTTAGATTGTCCTTTCGGGGATGAGAACTTGGAAGAACTCTCCCTTGTTAGTGATTTCTCCTGGGCACTTCAAGGATAGAATACCGAGAATGTGTTGAATCAATTTATCTCCTTCACAACATGTATAGAATTTCCTCAGTCTTTTTCCCAACTTGACCAGATATTTGGAGATGAATTCCAAGAAAACATGAGCCTCTCAACATTTACAAGTACACCCTGTGTCTTCGCAATCGAAGAACATCTAGGATCCTATACCATACCGTGTGAGGTTAGTCCCAAAAAATTTGTACATATAAATGTAGGTTTAGATGAGAGTCGGCAAAAACAATTACTAAAAGTTCTCAAGAGTCAAACGAAAGAATTTGCATGGGAATATACCAATATGAAAGGTATACACCCAGATACCTGTATTCACCACATTTACATAGACTCAAACACACCTCCTATCAGGCAGCCCCAGAGAAGAATGAATCCATCCCTAAAGGATATAGTAAAATATGAATTACAAAAACTCCTTAATGCTGGATTCATCTACCCAATTTCTAACAGTAAATGGGTATCTCCTCTGGTGGTGGTTCCAAAGAAAGTCACAGGGAAATGGTGTATTTGTGTCGAATTTCGAGAATTAAACAAGGCCACTCTTAAGGACTACTTTCCCTTGCCTTTCATTGACTAGGTGTTAGATACCTTATCAGGGAAGCAATACTTTTCTTTCCTTGATGGGAATAGTGGATACAATCAAATATTAATAGCACCTGAAGATCAAGATAAGACAACCTTTACCTATTCTTGGGGAACATATTCCTATCGAGTGTTACCTTTTGGCCTTTGAAATGCACCTGCTACCTTCCAACGTGCAGTACTAGGAATCTTTGTTGACCTTATACATGACTGTGTAGAATTTTATATGGATGATTTTACAGTTTATGGAAATACCTTCCAAGAATCCCTTGATAACCTCGAAACAGTTCTTATTTGGTGCCAAGAAATGAACCTAGCTCTTAGTCATGAAAAATGTAAGATGTTACTAATCGAGGGCATAGTTCTGGGACATCATGTCTCTCTTCAAGGTATCAAGGTGGATCCTGCCAAGATAGAAATAATTGTTAATCTTCCCCCTGCAAAAACTCCGAAGGAAGTAAGCAGTTTTGTTGGCCATGCACGCTATTATAGACGTTTCATTGAAAATTTCACCAAGATAGCCGCACCTATGTTCAAACTACTCATGAAAGACACAGAATTCCAATGGAGTAAACCTTGTCAACAAGCCTTCGACACTTTGAAGGCAAAGTTATCAGTGGCACCAGTACTTAGGGGCCCCAATTAGTCCCTTCCTTTTCATATATCCATTGATGCTTCCAATATAGCTATAGGAGCAGTTTTAGGTCAAAAAGAGGGACATATATCACATGCCATCTTTTTCACTAGTAAAAAATTGACTCTTGCAGAATCGAAATACAATGTTACTAAAAAAGAGTTTATGGCAGTAGTCTATTCCATCAACAAATTTCATCATTATATCACAGGATATTAAATTTTCTTACATACCGATCACTCCGCCATCAGATTTTTGATGAATAAACCAATCACCAATGGCAGGGTGACTCGGTGGCTTCTTTTGTTACAAGAGTTTAATATTACTATTGTTGATCATCCCGGTCGAGAGAATGTAGTAGCTGACTTTCTCTCTCGAATTCAAATTGACGATAATGCCATCCCTGTTGATGATAGCTTCCCAGATGAACATTTGTTTGTTGTGTCTATTCGAACCCCTTGGTTTGCAAACATAGCCAATTATTTAGAAACTGGAAAGCTACCTAACCATCTCTCCCCACCTGAGAAACGTAGGATCATAGTTCAAAGCTCTAATTATTCTTGGGTAGATAATGATGTCTTTCATACTGGTCCTGATCTTATTATTAGACGATGTGTACGAGAGGATGAGATGGCAAGATCCTTCATGCATGTCATGGTGGACCATGTGGTGGGCATTTTTCTGATAAGAGAACATCATACAAAGTGTTGCACTATGGGTATTATTATCCAAGCATCTTCAAAGATGCTACCAAATATGTCAAGGGATGTGATGGTTTCCAAAGAATGGGTAGACCTACGCCATCCGACGAGATTCCTTTGCAACCCCAAGTTATGATTGAACCTTTTGAAAAATGGGCTCTAGATTTCGTTGGGCCAAATTCCCCTATGTCTCGCAAGAAGAAGTACATCCTAGTCTATACAGATTATGTCACCAAGTGGATAGAAAATAAATCTTTATTTTGAGCCACAAAGAAATATGTGGTAGAGTTTATATATGAAGAAATATTTACCCCCTTTGGTGTACCTAGGGAAATTGTAACCAATCAAGGATCTCAGTTTACCTCCAAATTAATGAAAGAGATTACTGAAAAATATGGTATTAGACATTGTAAATATTCACCATATCACCCGCAAGCCAATGGTCAGGTAGAATCCAACAACAAAGTATTAGAAGCCATCCTGACTAAGACTATCCAGTTGCACCACAAAGACTGGGAAGATAGGCTTTCAGAAGCTTTGTGGGCTTATAGACTAACTTGGAGAAACACCACTCGCCACACACCTTATGAACTTGTTTATGGTAAACAAGTTCTTCTACCTATTGAATTTCAAGTCAAAAGCTTTCGTATGGCTGCACAATTAGGGGTGAATTTAGAAGAAGCATAAAGACAACGAATCCTACAAATAAATTAATTAGATGAGATTAGGCAAGATGCTATTCAACGCACAATATTAATACAAAACCAACGCAAAAAATGACATGATAGATATATTAAACAAAAACAATTCAAAATTGGAGACTGGGCATTAATTTTTTATTCAAGATATAAAAACTTTAAAGGTAAATTAACTACTCGTTGGATGGGTCCATATGAAATTGTTACAGTGTTCGATAATGTATCCGTTAAAATTAAGACAATAGATGACTCTCAAATTTCCTTTGATGTAAATGGTAATAGACTTAGACTTTATCATCAACCGATATCTAAACAAGATTTTGTGCATAATGCCTTACAACGGGAGGAAATGGAGCTAGTAGAAGAGGAAGTCATTCCTCCTTCTCCTGGTTCTTGAATTATTTTTGGGTTATCTTCCTTTGTATATATGTAAATATGTTTTTTTTTCAATAATAAAAGTCATTTCAAACGACCGACTGCATATTTTTTCTAGGAAATTTATTGTGATCAGCTTATAAAATTTTGTCAATCAAAACAGGAAGACTCTTTTCCCTTTTTTCTTTCCTAAACTTTATATCACTTTTTTTGTACATATGTTTTTGTTTGAATAAATGTGAATCATCTAACAAGTGGTTTTGCAACTTAATGCCAAGAACCCTATCTTTATGATCAATTCATGAGATATTATCTGAAAAGGGAAGTGCTCTAAAAGAAATGCTTACACTTCCCCTTCTCTTTTGATTATTATTGGAAATTGAAAAATTTATAGTAAAAAGATAAAGCGTCCTTTATATCATTTTTAAACACTTTCTTCTATGATTCTGTATATGGTATTTGATTCAGACATGCACATTTCTAATTATCATTAGAACAATTGCTTAAAGACATACTTTAATCATTATGATCTCCAGAAAGCTCTATATTACACCTATGGATCGCTAGCTCATCCTAGACTCATTATCAAAACTTGTCTCTTAAAGCATCTTTAAAAGGTAGCTCAAAAGTGAATGATATTTCTATTTTGTGGGGAACATTACTGATCTTTTATGAAGAAGATGGACTGAGAGGTCAAAGAACAACTTTAGGTTATTATCTTTTGACATGATCTATAATTTAGGCCATTATAAATAAAATTACTCATAAGGTTTGTTCTAAATTTTGAATTATGTGTTTAGCAGGCTTAGCACACTCTAGTGCCAACCGACTTCCTTACAAATATATATATATACGAGGAAAACCCGCCGAGTTACTAAACAGGCTCGCTGGCAACGGGTCCATGCTAAGTAAAATCTTCAACAAGGAAGCTCGGTAAATCCAAGTAAAACCGTCAGGGTACTGAACAGGAAACGGGTCATTATCGGTTAAAAGAGGTTTGGTTAATGCATCGCTATCCACATGGCTCACAAAAATTTGAGTATGCAAACATATGTTTAGGATGATTATTTATACTGTCATTATAGAATAGCTGTAAGTTGGACTTGGACCCTGTCATCTAATTCAACCAATACCTAGGATATGACTATCCTAGAAATGGGACCCATAACTATAGAAATATCACAAACTCTAGGTTGAACCTTATCTATATTCTTTAGATGACAAGAAATCTTTACAATGAGTCATGGATGAATAGTTTTCCTTTGGTATTTTTCACATCAATTATATTATCATTCTTTATATGGTATTTTTAAGAACTGTTGTATTCTTTTGATGAATGTACATATTTGAATCAGCTACCTTTATTAGCTAATATTTCATTTTCTTATGAAAAATTATCACAACATTTTTGGAGCTATCGGCAAAAAATTTCAATTGAAATTATTAATCAAATTTCTCTTTGATGGCTTGAGGACACGCAATATTTTTGGTTTGGGGGAGGATTATAACTGCTTGTACTTTCTGAACATTTATGAAATTTTTTATTTATCTCTGATAAAATGATAGGTGTTTTCAGGCTAATGCAAAAAGCAGAAGAAAGATTGATCTAATCAATAACAAAAAGAAGGACATGAATTAAAGTTCCAGAAAAAGCAAAGTTTACAACATCTTTTGTGCACTAACAGCCTTAGAAATTCCCTACAAAATCAGCTTCAGTCAACATTAGTAAACAGATCTTGTACAGATAAAAGTCTGTATGAAGGGTTGAATGACAGGTCAAATGCCGATCCAAATGAGGCAAACGAACAACGATCCGAATGGAGTGTCGAATGAAACCATAGATTGTATAAATATTAATAAGTGTGCCAAGATATTTGAAATTTTGATTAATTAATTATGATAGGGATCAATCAAATATAAAATTTGCACGTGGTCTCATTCCCTTACCCATCTTGCCTCTATTAAACGAATGGATTATGCATCATTGTGAATCATTGCATGATCACCATTTGGTCTTACTTATCCTATCGTACGATCTGCCATCATGTTAATCGAATCTTCATGATCTCTTATGTGTGATCCATGCCTATAATTTCATTTCAATAATTACATTTCAACCTGTCCAAAGTTCGACTTTGGACATGGTTGAATATACTATGACCACATGTATTCTCTAACTCACGCATTTCTATGTGGCACCCGATTCAAGATCTTTGATAAGCGTGATCTCTCAAGCATGCCTACGATCAATCAACCACTCAAATAGACTTTTGTTTACATTGATGGCTATGTGAATTTCACTCTATTCCGTTCGCTGTCCATCTTTTCTATTGAGCCACGTCCTCTGCAATTTTTTACACCCCTTGTATCTATTTGCATCCCCCATCCTCTATCAACAATGCTAATCCGTCATGAACCTGGAAGTCACTAGGATTTACTTCACATCCCTGAGTTCAAAGAATGTCATGAGGTATTCCTTCGAGCCAGATGGGGGTTGTTTTCTTCGCCTTTTTCAAGGCTATGACCACGAAATTTCACTGCTGTTCGCTAAAGGATTCGATGGAAAGACGACCAAATTTGGCCATCTCACTTTTTCTGTGACAGAAGAGTCTATCACATTAGCCACGAAGCTTCCTAGGGAAGGATCCCGTTGGCATAAGCATCTCCTCCTTCCACGGAAGGCTCACAAGTTTGCTTTGAAAGTTGAATACCAACATGTTGTTGGAACAAAAGGATTCCACAGGGAATGGGTCAAGCCGGAATACCTAGATCCCTTGACTGTCATCATCCATTTGATCATTTGTGAGGGTAAGTTTACTATTTTTAAAGTCTGCCATTTTAGATTGCTAGCACATTTTGTTAACAATCAGACCCTCAATTTCCCATTCTATTTCCTGAAAATTTTGGAGAAGATGTCAAGCCAGGTTACGAAGAATACTGTTAATCCTTCTGGTAGCTTGTACCATCACTATCTCATTAAAATCTTAATCATTTACTAGTTGGAAAAGAGAGGGAAAACCTAGGATCGTTTTGTCTTTGAAATACTAAACCCTCATTTGATCGAGAATCCTATTGCCAAACCCTCTGCTTCTCGAAAACACCATCGTTTCCAAGCCAGTATTAGTGAGCCTACCCAAGCCTCTACGCAAACAGAACAAGACACCAAGCGTGTGCGGTTTGATGAGAATCCCTCAAGTGATGTACACCTTGTCCATCCATCGCCTTCTCCTGAGATTACCCTTTGTGACCCTACTTCAGAGCCTCCATTCTTTTCAGTACCCACTAAATCCACGAGAACAGATTGTGACTTGTTCGTCAACCAGTCTGCCATCCAGACTGTCATTTAGCAATCACGTTCAGACGACCATACCTTTGAAACACCTCTCCTCACATTAGCCAATGTATCTGCTCGATTGTGTGAAGCCCCTGCTGTTGAAAGTTCTCCTGCACACAATGAAGATAGAGTTCTTGAAGAACATACGGTTGATTTTGAAACATCTTCAAGAAAGTTGAGTCCTCAAAAGTATTTGGAACATTGCATAGAACAACCCATTTTGAATCAGCAGGAAGTGGGTAAACCCAAGTAATAGCACGGTTGACAGACCAAAATCAAATTATGTGGAAACAATCTCCGAGCTTCATGAAGAAAACAAGGCACTGCACACACAAGTAAGAAGCATTGAATGCTTGGTCAATGCCAGAGCAACGTCCCATACTACTCTCCGGATGAAGTATGACACCTTGAAGGAACAGTTTAGGAAGCTTCATAAACTTAAATCTAAAACCACTTCCTCTTCTAAGTCGAAGGCAGCTGCTACTGCAACTCATCCTTCTTCCTGAACTTCTCTGTTTTGCTCAGTGGGACCTGACATTCTCCGGTTTGGGGGAATGTTGGTGTCCATTTTTTCACCATTTTTTTATCATCAAATCTACTCTAAGTGGCGTCATTTTCATCATTTTTTGCTATGATAAGTTATTCTTTCTGCCATTCAGACCATCAAACATACCAGGTATGCATATATTCATTTATCATATGAATTTTGGTCAAATCTCACCATATTGTGATTTATTAATGTTTAAAGTGACATTTCTAGACATGCTTGGCATTTCGTTTTTGCTCTACATGTTGTGGTCTTTAAACGACCCTCCATGCAAATGCGTGTTTATGTTTGCAATGTTCAGCCGCATCCATCCTGCGATTCATCCCTGCGTTCGATCAGCGGAATCATCAGTTGGCATATTCCTGGCCATTAATGACAGAAACGGACACGTGGGTTCTGTTAGCAACGTGGTGGGTATGGTTGATGAGCCTAGGTTCTAGAAGATTCGCCTCCCTGCCCGCCGAGCTTGATAACACACATTTTCTCCATGTCAAAGCTCTATAAGATTCATTGCTCCATCCGTTTAGCTCGCCAACACACACTTTTCCCACATCGATGCTCCAGCAGCCCTCTCCTCTGTTCGTTCAGCTCGCCAGCATATATTCTGTCCACAACTAAAGGACACAAACGCGCAGTTGTTCGCATCGGGTAGGATTGATGCTGTGAAAGCAGGCAGGCGGCCTTTGCATTGTCGTGAGTCACCAGGCAGCTATTTTACAATCTTAAAGACCTCTATTTTTAGAGAGGTCGACTATGTCGACCTTCTCTTCCATTGTAAAATTATAAATAGCTTCCTCGTATAGAGAAACGGGGATGATTAGATAGCCTAGAGAATATACAAAAGATAGCAATAGTTTTTGCATAAACGTTGTGTAATTTTTATCAGTTAATGGAAATTCCAGTCTCGTAGCTATTGATAGTTGTTGTTGGTGACTAAGTTGATTAAGTTTCCATCTCTGATTGCTGGGAAGGGCCCCTCATCAACCGAATGTTTTATTTTTATTTTTTATTATTTTATTCTTATTTTTATTTTTATTTTTATTTTATTTTTATTTTTTTTATTCTGCAAATAGCTAGTTCATTTTCCAGTGTGTGTAATTAATCCTGTTTTTTGTATATGTCATTTCTTTCTTCCTCTGTAATCTGTATTATGCTGCTAACTTAATTTTCTTTTTTAGAATTGATAATGGTCGACCAAGCATAGTGTTTGTAGTTTGTTTTCAGTCTTCTGCAAATTAGATAGAGTTTAGTTAGTTTCTGTTTCAAGCTTAGTTATAATTAGAATTAGTCTATTAGCTTCTCTTCCTGTAGCTGTAGGTTAAGTTTAATTCGTAGCTTAGTTTTGTTTGACTATATTATAGAAGTAGTTCATCTCTTAAATAATGATTAGAATAGGTTGCTTCCTATTATCGTAGCCTCTCATTAGTCTTCTCATTGACTTCTTTGCACTGTAAGTTTATCTGCATTTTTCAGCTGACGTTGAGATCATCAAAACTACCTCTTTCCTTAGTTTAATTCGTTTTCTTCCATCTAGAATATCATTCGGATAATCATCTGGATCGTCATTTGGACTTTCATTATTTCTGCATTATTTTTATGCTTATTTTGAATTCAGTTTCTTAAGTTTTTGAATTGTAATCTTTCTCTCTTCTAATTAGCATTCTTGACTATAATTAGGACCCTGCCTCATATTTCATAAAATATTTAATTCACTTTTGTCATTATTTTTAGTTTCCATCTTATTTTCCTTAACTTTGTTTTAACTATTTTTTGAGTTATGTATTTCATATTTGATTTACTAACATGTTTCAGAATTTATCAGTTATATTCTTAGTGTAGTTTATTACATGTTCTTAAGATTTAGTTCAGATTAGAGTTAATAATTTCATTCTCCAAGTATCTTAGTTTTGGTAGTTTCTTAATAAAAAATAGGATTAGTTTCTCATTCACTCAAATAATGAAGATGTTCATGAAATATAATTTGGTTCATAAATAAATATATTTATCAAGTTTTCTACTTGCTTCCAAATCAAGTTCAGAAGTAAATATCTTTATTAAGTTTTCTACTTGCTTCTAGATTTTCATTGGTTTCATATTATTTTTTCTTATGGACAGAAGATAGGTCATATGTTTAAAGTTATCTGTAATTGGTCTCTTTGTAGAAATTAGATTAGATTTACTCCCATTTTTTTTTGCTACTACATTTGAAAGTCATTACGATACATTCACTCCAGTTCCTATTACTTTTGACGTACAACATCAAGGAGAATGGAATTAGAATTATATGCTTTAGTGTAGTCTTGAATAGTTGTTAAATTCATTAAATAGTTTATAGTTTTGCTTTGAATTAACATGGTTTTTTGTTTATGTAATATATTGCCAAATTGAATAATTTCATAGTTGTTTCTAATTCCTAGATTAGACTTTGAAGAGTTGATTAAGTAGTTTTCATATTTATAAAAAGTAGTTTGCTTTTTAATCAGCATTTGTTTTTATCTTTTTCATTATTTAGTCATAGAGTAGAGTAGTATGACTTGATAATATTCTGATCTGTTGGTTTAGCTAAGTTTAGTTAGTTCATTTGTTGTCTTTCTGAATTTTGACTCGGTTTTTCATTTTGAAAGATCTTTCGATCTTTTCTTTATTTAATGTTTCTAAGGTCTGACAAGCTAAAAACTTAGGTACCATTATACCTCAGCATATATTTTTCCACAACTCTAAGAATACTAACCCTGGTCGATAATTAAATATTAGGTGATTTCTTTGAAATAGCTCACACGCCCAACACATTCAGAAGACACTTTTTCAACTTATTCTATTCATGCCACATGGAGGTACCTCCCCTGCTAGCAACATTATTAATCAAAGCATCCAGCCCGTTGGAGATCTGACCAAGGGACGAATATTTTGTAGGATAAGTATGTTTTTCGTGGTACAATTTGCAGCCACAAGAATTCAACAATGAACGCAAAAAAAATAAGTCATTTAGTGACCCATTCTACTTTAAGAAGCAGTCAAAGACAAAGCACTTTTGGAATATAGTTGATCTTAAGTTGTATTACCCTTTAACCCCCTATCATTTTTGGGAATGCTTCTTTTGGATAGTGTTCTGCATCAAGGTATTCCACTTCCTGCTCCTCTTCGTCTCCGTCATCTATATGCATATCTACATATTCCTCCACAATGTTTAGGAAATTCTTAATCTAGTAATCATCTTCAAATACTTTCCATTTCTTAATGTTATCGAGAATGGAAACTCTATACATGAATCTAATAGAGTAGGAGAGTTGATTCAAATGAGGAACAAATTCAACTATTGTGTTTTCCAAGTTGTCTACTCTATGGTATAATTCCATGGGTATTGTAGTGATCCTGATGGCCTCAAATAAGTTTTCAAACATATCCCATACAACATGCTTGTATTGTCTCATCCTAGGATGTCAGGACTAGGCATTTTTCTCTTATCTAGCTTACTATTAAGTTAGAGTCCCCAAATATTTTTCACTTGTTTGACCTCCATTTTCCTAGATATCTCTATTCCTTGGATGAGCGCTTCATACTCAGCCATGTTATTTGTGCATTCAAAATTTAGTTTGAAGGCATGAGGGAATTCCTTACTAGATGGAGATCTCAGCAATAGATTTTCACCATTCCTTTCTATATTACAATCTCCATCAAAGTACATGGTCCAAATACTAGAGGGATTGATCCCTTATTTTTCTATAGTAATTAGTCCTTTTGTTTGGCCATGGATAGGGGGATGATGGATAAGGAGGAAGTTCCCTAAGGAATTAGTGGTATAGAATGTAAAATTGGTGGGACTTTGAGGGTCACTAATAACATAAGAAAATTTTGGCTCTCTATATAACTTGCGAATTTCCCCTCCAAAGATTGGGATGGTAGCATACGAGAGGTCAAAGTGAATTATGCCTCCTATAGAAATTCCCCAGTGTCTAGAAAAAAAAACCATAAGTGGGAGGTACATCAGCTATGACTACATCCATCATGCCATATTTATTGGGTATTTGTACCATCCCCACTACTAGGTCTTTGTTCATACCAAGTCACTAGATCCTCTTGGAATCAAAGGAGAAAATGTATTTGTAAGGCCTTGTAATATCCAACCCCAAATTTTCCATGACAGCTAGGGGAATCAATGAATGAGACGCACCATAATCAAATAATAAGTTATGTACATATAGGTTTTGGAGCTCCAATGTGATATAAAAAAGTGGGGTAAGTTGATTTATCCCATCAGGAAGGTTTCCCAACACAATTTGTGGTGCATCATCTAGTAGGTTTATTAGGTTAGGTTGTAAATGTGTCTCATCACTTAGTATCATCATGTTCAATTATGGGGGGGAATATCTATTTTGAGAGGGATGTATTTTTGGACTTGGTACACAATTAGATTCTAAAACCCAAATAGGTTGAAATTCCCTTTCTTTGAGTAGGATATTGTGGGACTTTAGAGCGGGGCACAAGAATTTTAATCTTGGTTAATTTGTGCTTGAAATCAAAAGGTGGGAGTAGAGGAATACTTGATTCAAAGACTTTTGTAGTAGGTGGAGGCCTTATGGGTGCTTGATTGGGGATATTCTAATCCTTGATGGGATATGACATCTTTTCATATTGCTTGATAGGGACAACTGGTTGCATAACATCTCCTCCATTTAAAACCATATCTCTCCTAGGTTGTTGAGCAAGACTAGTGATCTCTCTTCTCTTATCACTGGGTTTCCTATAGTTATTTTTTTTCCTGAAATGTGGTGCATTGGGTCTCAACCTTAGATCATAAATCTTCCTTACTTTAGCCATGATATTATTAGTAACCATTTGTAGTTTGGAAAGAGATAGGTCAGATAGACCATCTTCTATTGGATGACCTATTCTACTTGAATGTCTTCTACTTCACCTATCATAATCAAGGATTCCAGCCCTAGCTGCATATGCTCGGTTTCAACATCATCTAGATGGAAAAGCATGTGTAAATATGACAACAAATAAGGAAAATATTCCTCCATGGTAGCATAGTAATATTCATAACTAGGAGTCGTAGGGGCCCTCATATTGGATTGATCCCTAGGGTACTAGGGTTAATTTTCATCTTCTTGCCTTATTTATATTAGGGGCATAAGGGGAGGTCCCCTTTTGTATTTTGGTTGACCTCTAGTAGGTTGATTTTGATCCCTAGGAGCAGGACCAACAAAAGAGTTAAATTCTTTTCCTTGTTTGAACTTAGTGAGATCATTTTCCATCATTTTTAGGATATTGGTCATCTCTTTGACGCTCATTAGATATTGAGGAAAGGAGTTTGTTTCAAATTCTTTTCCATTTCTTCAATTAGGATATTCCCTACCACTACGTAGACCTTGTTTGGTTTTCAATAAAATCCCATCCGCTTTTATGTTTCCCTCCAAATCCTTTGCATCATTGAAAAGGTTCTCCAAGTTAGAGGATCTTATTTCTCTCAAATGCAGGGAGAACTCAAGATCGAAAGAAGATGCATATGCAACCATAGCAACATATTTAGAGGGATTAACAACCTTTGGAATTCAATGATACAACTTGCAAAATCTGCTGCTAAACTTTGGTAATGATTCTCCATTATTTCTCCTCAAAGATTTAAACTCTATCATATAATACCTATTATATATCTTTACTCCCCATTTCTTGGTGAATTTATCTATGAAATACCCCCAATAATTTATGGAATTATTGGGTAGATTCGTGGACCATTTTCTGACCTCCCCTTTTAGGGAATGAGCAAACATTTGAGAGAAAACATCATCTATTTCAATTGAAAATTTGTCAGTGAAATCCTATAATGCAGTGAGGTTTTCTTCAACAATCAATCCATTTCTCCATTAAAATTGGGTAAAACTTTGAGGTATCCCTCAAGTAGGTCTCCTAGTTGATTTTTTGATGGAAATACTAGTGGCTTGAATCTAACTACGAGCCAATGGTTTGGAGGATTTGGTGCTGCCATGCTAGGAGCGTGGCTTAGGGTTGGTGCATGACTACAGTTGTGCATAATAGGCCAAGGTATATAGTGGAGAAACACTTGAAGGGTAGGTAGGAATATCACTTTAGAATATATGGAAGAATTTGAGGGGCATAAAATATGGGTAAGGGGCTCTTTATTTCCCAAGGGAAAATAATAGGAGTATGGGGTTTAAATTTTTGCCAAATGGATAAAAGAGACAGGGCTATGGGAAATATCCACTCACTAAAAATATCGGTCAGGGAGTATGTCTTTACACTAGGAGGACAACATTGTATGTAATGTTTGTTATACGGTTACAGGGTACTTAGTGTGATAAAAAAAAGAGGGAAACATGATAAAGAGGTCTAGACATATGACGCTATCTTGAGCATGATATCCCCTTTTATTTATCCATACTTGGTTAGGGTCTGCTAGATAGAGAGATAATATTCCTTTAGACTGAGATATTATGACAATGGACATAGGATCCAACTTATCTAATGAATAAATATTGTCCCCAGTGGAGTCTATATGGGGGGATGAGTTGTGAGTCAGAAGGTATTCCTTGGATTTCTTTTTAGAGTAATTCCTCATGATATGGAAAGTTGCCTAAATCCTCTCATCCTCAAGAAAACAGGTGATCATCCCACAACCTCCTCATTTGGTACCATGTATCTCATACAAACTAAACTCCCCTATCTTCTTACCATGCTTCCCATCTCTCTCAAATTATTAGGTAACATCGTGTCATCTGGTTCCAACATCCTTTCTATCAAATCCAAATCTGCCATAACCACCAGTTTTCCAGTTCCCAACTTATAGCTAGCTTGAAATCCACGCTCTCTAGGGGTGTTGGTCCTTCTGGACTTAAGCTACCAAGGGTTCAATGAGCTCTTTTCTACAACATGGATTTAGCAATTGTTAAAAATACTTGCTATCATAACACACAAAACAATGTTTCTTGTGCTCTTTGATTCTCTCCTTCTTTGATTAAGGAAGAAAATATTGGTCATATGTTGTCCTTTGATAAAAACTAGTCATCCCTAGCAATGGCGCCACATCGCGTTGTTGTTCCTCAGGTTGTACCCCTCATATATCCAAGTTTAAGACTAACTTTATTTCTTGAATATCTAAAACAAATGTTAGTCTCACAATAGAACACAAATATTTTTTGGGAGGAGTTACAAGGACAAGGAGGGCTATGCAAGATGCACCTTCCTATTCCACTTTAGAACAAATCAGGTTTTTCCACGTGGATCCCCTACACTGTAAATAATTTAATACATTCCATGTCATGTGGCATTAGAAAATCAAGTTTCACCATGTGTATCTTAATTAAATGTGCCAAATTTCAAATTTATTTAAATAAATTACCCATTGAGAATTCAAATCTCACATTTTCAAAAGGAGCCCTGTTGTATTCACAGAGAATACATGCAATCAAGTAGAGATTAAAACAAACACAGTAACCAACAAGAAGAAGGATGGAGTTGAACGTTCAACTATTTCATTCATTCTTGAAATGGTATACTTATACATCATGTGGAGAGGTTGGAGCGGTTACACCCGCTCCAACTACTCTTTTAGTTAAGTACAATAACATAAGATAATGATGACATATTGAGAGACCCTAAGGGTCCCTCCAACATCTCCCCCACCAACAAAACACTTATTCATCCTGAAGAGAGAAAGAATGTGTAGAAACATCCTGGAGCTCTACTCCTACCAAAATATTCCTCACTGTGTATCAACCATGCATATTGGACTGCATAGGTAAATCAGCCGCAACAACCACTAGTTGGATAGGAAGAAACACATATACAAGGATCTACTGTGACTTGTTACTCTTTAACCTTTGTCTTCAATCTGGTAGTGGTCCGTCAAAGTCTCAACCTCTCACTAAGGAGGTCGACTATCCTCATCGCAAGGAGGTCTTTTGGTTTAAAGCCTCACCCTATCTCATATGGCCGACCTTTTCTCGACTTAGGCTTGGGTCTTTGGGCTCTTAATCTTTCTATACAATTTATCTGTCGTTTAGCTTCTGAGGTCACAACCCAGGAATAGATTCTGCAGTTTTGCATTGGGGGCTCAATCAATTCATTGCATTATCATCTTTTCGTTAAGCTCTTTTTCTATATGGTGTAAAATGTCTTCTGCATGAATGTGTTCTTCAACGACTTCACTTGTCGCAATATTTCCTGCAAAATTGTGTATGCTCAGTACATGTTTTGTTGATCATGGTCAGGACCGACTACTTGTGGTTCGACTAATTTGACTCGAATTGACATGACTTACATAGTCAACTAGAAACTGAATCCATTACATAGATGGATGGGATCGTCTACCTTCAAAGAGACTCATGTTTAACCCCTTCGACTTCAAAATTTAAAGAAGAGTCACTTGAGCTAATGAACCAATCAATTCAAATACATACTTTTGGCTGTTACATATATTTTTTCTTCGACTTCAATTGACCGACTTTGAGTACCGACCACATACACATAAGATGGAATTTGATTGACTCGACTACAATGATAGAAATCCCGCCTCCATATTTTAAGGCACCGACTTCTATATATATATAAGACACATTAGCATGGATAAAATCAAATTTCTTCAACGAATGCAAAAATTCAGAAATATAAAATACGACATCACTAACACTTATGCAGCAGTCGGTTTGGTGGTAATCCATTAGGGCAATCAAAAGATATATTCGACGGTAAGTGGTCGGCTGGTTTTCCGATGGTATTAAGTTATATTGCTACATGGTCGATGGATGGATGAATGCTACTTGATTGATGCTCAGACTACTCAAACACATAAAACTTTCAATGATCAATATCATTACATATCGATTGATGCTCACAATACATCAATGGGATATTGATCGATGTTATTTATCATCGAGTAGAAAACACATATATCTTTCCAACACTACTACAAATATCGCTCTTCCTCCAATTAATGATAGATGTACATTGCATAAACAACAATGATAACTTTAATTTTCCCATGGTACAACACATCAATGCTTTTAATATTTAAAATTACGAACACTTAACTTACATTCCTTTGGCGATTGTATTCATATGGCTATCATTAAATTCGACATGCATCTAGTCAATCGACAATGCACCAATATGGGCGTGCAATATTTTTCCAAAATTCCCACGAATTCATCAACAAAAATATGTTTCTCGCGGAAGATTTCTTTATAAAGTACGAGTAGTATTTTATCGTTTTCTTGCAGGTTTCTTGATCTCACGATTCTTATGCAGGTTCGAACCATCCCCAAGGGCTGCTGCTGTCACCCAGGCCGCCTGGAGGAAGGAAAAGGTGACACTTCTATTCATAGAAAATACATCCACTCGAGCAGAGATTAAAACACACACAATAACCAACATGAAGAATGATGGAGTCGAACGTTCAACTATTTCATTCATTCCTGAAATGGTATACTTATACATCAAGTGGATAGGTTGGAGCGATTACACCCGCTCCAACTATTCTTTGAGTTAAGTACAATAACATAAGACAACGATGATAGATTAAGAGACCTGAAGAGTCCCTCCAACAAGCCCCAAGAAATCCAAGAAATTTGCACACCCTGCATGACCAAGATCAATGCCTGTAATAGGGTAATTATGCATCTTTCACTATTAATTGTCCAATTTCATCGGTTGAATATCCTAAATGGCCTCTCCACAAACTTCTGCAACTCTTGAATCAACCAAACCCAATCCCTAGGATGAACACTTAATGGATACCCAGGCCAACCTGTTAGACCTATTCTTGCAATTCTTGATATGTGGAAGGCTGTAAATGAATCCCGAGATAAAGCTGACAATCCACATGAATTCCTATGCTTATGGGAGTTGAATATGCATATGGACATTGTAACCCAAATTCATCATTTCCCATAGTTGATTACCCAGTGTGTGAACTTATATTCCCCAGAAAAGAAAGCTACAATATCCAGGGATGGGTCCATAATCACCTTCCCTATTTCTAAGTATTTTCTACGAGAGATGTTGGAATTGCCCAAAGATAATAGTCTCTGAACTTATATTCCCCAGAAAAGAAAGTTGTACAATATCCAGGGATGGGTCCATAATCACCTACCCTATTTCTAAGGATTTTCTATGAGAGATGTTGGAATTTCCCAAAGATAATAGCCTCCAGAAATTGGATGAAGAATCCTTAGATTCCCAGTTTGAAGGCCTAAATCAGGACGAAAAGGACCATTCTTAAAGATGTTTCTTCAGTGGAATTACCCAAAGGGCCACTCCCTTTCCAACGGGAAGTATTTTTAGAGGTCGATCACATGGAAATAGCCATGGTCTGCCAAGTTTTAGGATATGATCACAACAAGGTGGTTGATAAGACAATATTGGGTTTCTTGGTTTCTTTGTCCTCCTTCAGTTGGACCAACTGTTAAGTATTATTTTTCCTCTTTTCTTGCAGAGATGATTCATGATCAATTGAATGGTTACATGGCCATGCATTTTTTAAGATACTAGTTTTAATTGTTGTATGTGATTATGTTCAATCACCTTGAGTCTTTCCAACCTTCAAATATGCAAATTGTAAAGGCTTAGCCTAATAATGAAGGTTTTGTTGAGTTTGTCAATAAATTCATGTCTGTTGTGTATACCTTATGTCATAGTTTTCCACCTCCTAGAATGTTCCCAAAGTGTAAAAAGTTTCTTCAAGTGATTCTAGATTCACTAATAGGAGATTAGCTAATACAACTGCACATTATAAAGCTACTTAATTCACCATGGACCTAGATGCACTAAGTCCAAAAAAAAAATGGATTGGCATAGGCAGACATGAGAAATAAATTTTAGAGACATATTGAAATCAACAATGAATGCAAATAAATTGCAAGGGATAGTTACCAAAGTGGAGAGGCATTTGAAAAAGGAAAAAGTGGCCAACAAGGCTAAGCAATTGAGGATAAATGAGATGGAACAGAAAGTGGTTGAGGTAGGACTCTGGATCCCACCAACCCCACTCTTGTACAAAACTTGCTTAAAGATAGGGATAGTCGGATTTAGATACTCAAGAAGAAATTGAAAGTTCCTGGTACATAGCATGTTCACACTACTGAGTTGTTGGCAATTTAGGAATAAAAATATCATATGTTCAAACAAGTTCAAGATACAAGGAAAAATTAGAAAGTACAGAGAAAGAGAACAATAAATTGAATCTTTAAAGCTTCAAACTTATATCTGCTAAAGGTGTTTCCTTACTTTACATCAACATTCAATCCAGTTGATCCAATTGGCCAGTTATATAAGGTACTAACATATGTGAGCATAAGGGAAGTGGAATTGATTATTGTAAAGGAAATCCCAAGGAAAAAGGAAGAGGAAGATCATATATTACATCATTTATCTGTCAAGAGAAAGGCAATTCTAATGGAGCCGTAGAAATCCAAAAACAAAGCTACATAAAGAAATTAATTAACTATCCAAAAGGTGATAGGAAAATCACCTCTTAAGGGGGATAAGCACTTAATATAGGATAGAATCACAGTAACACTTACAAAGTATTGGATTTACTTTGTGATTGCACATGATCAGCTAATGATGACCATCAAGTCCATGCAGGATGTCAAGAGGATACAATGAATTAGAACATAAGCATGGAATCCCTCAATCTGTGATAAACATTTTCAATTCCAAAACCAATGAGGAATTAGAGGAATTAACAGTTAGAGATATAACTAATACCATAACAGGAGGCCACCAATGTTATAACTAAGAAAATCCTATCCCGACAGGATCATAATAAAGTTGTACAATTATCTAGGGATGTGGATTCTTCCAAAGCCATTTCAGATGTATGTTCTTAATAAAGGGTTACCTTCTCCTTGGGATGGGAATGGAGACCTCTACCCCAAGTGCCACTATGATGAACTAATTGCAGCATGCAGAAATAATGGAATCAAATTTGAGGACATGGATGGATCCCTCAAGGGTCAAGTGATTGTAGACAAACTTGGAAAATATTTGGAGTTTGTGTCTCATATACAAGCCATCTTTAAGAGCATGCCCCCTTCCATTTATGAAAATTATATTGATTTGGAAATGGTTATTAAGGAAATGAGGACTTATCAAATTCCTATGGGAAAGCATTGGAAATACATTTCAAAATATACAACCCTATCTTCAACACAAAAATCAATTTTGGTAGGAAGGTTAGTGATAGGGGAACATGGAGCACCAATGGAATCATCTTGACAAGCAGGTCAACATACATAACATTCATCCATTTCATCATTTCAATAGTTATCAGAGCCAACATAAATAGCTAGTAAAGGGACCGACACATTTTACCCACTCTGATACCCTCCCTTGAACAATCTTGGAATACAAATCCATGTCACCCATATCCATCCCAACACCATTATAAGGTCACAAACACTCTACTCGCTCACGAAGGTTCCTCTCCAACCTATGATATTAATGACATTTGGAAATTTATTCAAGAACAAGAAGTAGGAGTTGGAGAATCAAACAACACCCCAACTATATAAAGAGATCACAAGCACATCATTTCAAGGATCAACATTTTTCATGATTAGAGTGTGAATCCTCTTGGGATTTATTGATCAACAATGTACATCAGCACAAGGTTAGGTATTTTGACGATGTTGGGCTAATAGATCAAACTCTCTTATGTATAAATTTGTAATTTCTCCATGTTTAATTGTAACTCTTCTTCTATACTTCCACCATCTTCCATCTTCTATGTAGTTTCCATCTTTGAGATAATAAAATATCTCTAAGGAAACCTTTTTCCCAATTTCATGGGTCATGATATACGATGAATGTTTTTCATACTAAGAATGTATGATGAAGGATTCATGATATGCTATATGGTATAAAAGAGGTTGTCATTATGGAAACCACGTTTTAATACAATTACATTATGTATTGATTACTAAATTCTTAATTGCTCAGTACATATTCCTCTACCTAGAAAATGAGATTTACTCATAGTAGCACCTTTTTTGTCTTTTTTGTTTATTGTATCATTCCATCAATCAACAAATGCTATATGTCTAATATATCAGACACAATGTCTATTTAGCCTATCATATTTACATATTCTTGATATCACGTACCTAGTGATTTGTGAACCAAAAAGAAGAAAAATATGATAGGTTTCTATTCCTTAAACATAAATTCTACAAATAGAAGCAAGCAAAAATTGATTGATGCCCTAGCATAGTTCCAATACAGCATGTAACATCTTAGGGAATAAAAAGGTTAAGGGAAGGAACCTTGAGTTTAGGAGGCAAAATTACTAGTCTTTCACACTAAGGGTTCCTTGAATTTAGATAAACTTTAGGTGATTACATTTGCAACAGGGATCTATGGTGGATGGAAACAATCTTAGTTGTTGATACATAACTTTCAAATGTTATATTCAGGTGTGGAGGGACAAAATAACTCTGAATCAATAAAAATTACTAGAAAATTATTGCAAGGATGCCTTAATCATAACTTCATTTCTTGGAAGGGATGTTTGACATTGCTAGCAAATTTAACAACAAAGAATTCATGAAACTTTCCACTAAACATGCTCATGACATGTAAAAAATAATGTGGGAAAAGTTAATATAGATCCACATATTCATGCAATGAATCAAAGGCATTCAACCATAGAAAGTGAATACACTAACACACAAGACACCATATCCTTAAATCCAATGGCAAATTGCCTCAATCCTGATTTAATTCAATAGAAGTCTCACTAGTTCATTAATAAAATAGAAGGTACATCATGAGGGACCCCTTGATCTCATTCCTAATTCTAATGTCTTTATTTAGATACAAAATTCTCATATATCATTACATAGATGAAAGAGGATAAGGAAAATAGAATAATTTATTGTTGCATATCCCATTGTATCTGTTTTAGGAAAATTTTGGCACCCTTTCAAATATGCTTTGTTGGGCCTCTTGTTTTTTCTCCTTTCACCCCTTCATTTATAGCTATAATATCCCAATAGTGACCTTCCCACCTTACGCTAGAACGTATGAAGGGATATGTGGCACATTTCCATATCACCTCCAATCATGGGGAAGATAGTAGTTTGTTATAACCATAATCAAGTGTGATAAGGTGTTGTTTTTGACTGATGCATCTCCTCAATATTTCTCTTCATGGTTTCTAAGCAATATCGGATATTCCCATAATCTTGAAAAATCCTTTTTGCTTTTCCCCTAATGGTTCTTTCAATTTTTTACAACTTTATACCTTTCTCTTTCAGCTAAGGACCATTCATTTCTTGGATCTCTTGGAGTTGTCAGCTTTAGGTGGTTGAGAAGTCTTAGGTTGAGATGGTTTTTATGAAGCTATTGTTGTTTCTCATGTTTCCTGCCTCTTCTCCATTTCCACCACAAAATCATGAAATGTACTCATGAAATCCAACCCCTATTGATTAATGGATTTTCCCTTTACCAAAATCTTGAATGATTTTTCTAATTCTAATTATGCTATATAATCTACATCCCCCAAACTATGAATCATGATTTTTAGAAGATATGATGTGGAAACAGATAGATTCAATTGGTTCAAAACAAATGTTGTAGTGGGAATAGTAGGATTATCTAGCACATTTGTTAAGTGCATCATGGCTCCTCTATTGTTCATTACATTTTCATCCTTCTGCATTAATTGTGCATTCATGGTGAGATCCTTGATCTTCACTCAGATTTCATGTCTATCGTAAAGGAGACATTGTTCTAGATCCCCATTAAATACTTGTACCAACTACATTAAATCCACCATTAAATTATCTACTATCAGGCCCTTATGCTTCATCAAACCTCCTTTTATTAGCCTTCTAGGATTTATTGGGGACCTATATTCCACCTCTTCTGACATCCTTTGATTCTCTTCCTCTGATGAGACACTCCCAATGTTTTCAATCCAATACATTATCATACTTTTCTTATCGACTTTCTATACACATGCTTTCTCAACAACTCTCTAATGACACACTTCTGTTAAATATCGGTTCCAGTATACTAACGAATTTTGATCCATCTGGATTCTCCAAAGTCCACATGCACACCCATGACATTTCTCCAATACCACTTCTTTGATGAGGCCCTTTCGATATCCCGAATTTCAATATAACACTTCCAATACAATATCAATTTTCGATCCTCGACCTTCCTCATATATCTTCTCGACTATAAATCCCAATGCCTAACCTTTGATATGTCATATTTTGATACATCAGGATTTCCCTCTCCATAGGACATTCATTCTTTCTCTTTCGGTTTCTCTTCTTGACAGGTTTCCTCCGATATGTCAGATCTTGATACATCGATATTTTTTTCTCCATCATAAATTCCTCCCTTCTTTTTCGACTTCTCTTCTCGATAGATTGCCTCCGATATATTGAATCCGATGCAATATTCTTGATCAAGTCATTAAACGGTTGAGAATTCATTCAATATATCAATGAATGATTGATATTTATTTCCCAAAAAGTCTTGTGGACCACTGTCATATACACATATTTCTTATTCCAATCCTATAGACGACTACAATGGCACCCAAGACTCCTGCGGGTGGCTGTGATTGCACCCAAAAAATCGATCTAGGTCTACAATAACACCCAAGAACTTCATATCCAAGTCTTAAATGGTTCCTAAATTCCATGCCCCTGGTTTGCAGTTGAATGCTTTTGCATTACTTAGTCTTCTGTAGACCAAAAATTTCAAAATCATGAGCTTGGTGAAACATAAGTAGATACACTAGATATGAGGGGTATCTGAACAACCCTATTGTTGAAAAATTGTTCAATTGAACTCTCATTTTAGTGAAAATGGCTTCTGCATTTCTAAAATTAGGTGTATCCTACGAATTGTAGGAATGAACTAGACCTACCATCCCCTCATCAATGTCCTCATCCGACTCTTAACCTAGGATTAGTGTAAAAATGGGAAAATATTCTTGATCCCATGGTGGGAAATTCTTTGAACTAGATGGATTGATAGACTAAGTAACAATAGTGTGTATGGAATAGTATGTTGCATTTGAATTCCCTATGTCATGCAATGATTTGTAAATTTATTTTTTTACATATTCACCTCCATTATATGTTCTTAACATGTGTATTTGTTGTCCAAATTGTTTTTCTACAAGGGCCTTGTAGTCCAAAAACATGTCAAAAAATTCACTATTATGTTTTGAAAAGTAAACCCAAGTGTGTTTGGAGAAGTCATCAATGAAATTTAAGAAATAATTGAAGCCATAGAAAGAAGCAGAAGGAAGTGGATCACACAAATCATTGTGAATAAGCTACGAGGGGTACAAGGTATGCCAAGATGCATGTTTATCAAAATTGTCCCAATGATGTTTGTCGAGAACACACCCATGATAAACACCATATTTGCAATAAATGAGAGGAATACTAATCGTCATTTTCTTATTAGATAGCTATTGCAATGAGCGGTAGTTTAAATGACCAAATCACTCGTGCCAAATTTTTCTCAAGTCATTCCTATGCGAAATAAAAACTTAGGGAAAAGGTGATAACCCAAATTTGTTAAATTTGTACAACATGTTAATATTATCAACATTTTTGTTTGCTAGGACATGCTTAGGATATTTGAAATCCTTGATTAAAACTTGGTGAGGTGTAAATTCTATAGTATTACCTTCACTAGAATGAGTGATCTGATAGACTGATAATAAATGACATGAAATACTTGGAACACATAATACATCTTTGAAATAACCATTATCTCGTTGAATTGTTCCAAATCCTACAACGCTAAGAGATATATCATCACCAACAAGCATTTATTTGGTGTTGCATTCATTTAGAGCAGAAAAAATGGCTTTATCATTTGCCATATGATAAGATTCTTTAGAATCAATGAGCCACTCATTAGAAGAAGAAGGAGAAGGAGAAGGAGAAGAATATGCATTAAAAGAAAAAATAGAAGCAAAAAGTGCATGTCCACGAGAAGAAGGGTTAGAAGAATAATCAATATTGATGTTATGCTTCTTTATTTATACTTCCAAGGCTTCCATCATCTTGAAACACTTAGATTCCACATGACCATCTTGCCAAAAAAAATTGAAATGTCGTTCAGTATTCTTTCCTTTCAATTTAATGCCTTTATCACCATTAGTTATAGGAACTTGTTGAGACATTTTGGGACCCTTGTTTTTCTTATTGTTGCGAGGGTGTTTCTTTGGATGCTTGGATTTATCCTTTTTTATGCCACTAAGACTTAATTACATGTACATGAAGTGTTTATCAGTCCAAGATGAACGAGATTATCTTGTTCTCTAATCAAAGAATATAAAAAAATTCAATATTGGGCTCTATATAAGTGGCCCCTAGAGATTCTATAATGGAGTGAAAAGTAGATACAAAAACAGAATGAGGACCTAGATTAACAAGAATAACATAAATAAATATCCATTTAGATGTATTGCATCCTTAAACTAAGAGTCTAAAGGTTTTGAATTTGAATAGATAGTCCTCAATGCAAGAAAAAACAACTGGATTTAAAGAAACCAACTAATTTTCAAGATGCTGATGTCAAATCTCATTGTGGTCACCAGATATGATTTCCAATTCTATCCAATCCGCATAAGCTGCGTCAATTTCTTAAAGGTGGAATTGTAAGTAATTAGATATGGACATCCCTTTTAATCCATGTGATTTGTCATTTTTATTGTCCCATTTCTTTCTTATGGACATTAGTGGGGAAAGTTTCTTTTCCCAAGGTAATTTGGTAAAGTCCCCTACTTTTTAGTACATCCTCCATACATGCTCTCCATGAGAAGTAGTACTAAGAAGTATATAACTTGGACTTCCCACATTACAATATGTACGCAATATGCCTTCGAAAGTAGAAACTAATGGTTTAGATGCAAAGATCTTGAAAAAATAAGTAGTTTAAAAAAAGCACAAGAAAAGGAATTTGGATGTCAAAGTTATGCCTTTCTGAAAAAAAGGAACCAAGGAGGTACATGGAAATACAAAGTTGAACCATGTGGTGGTGGTTGCTCAATGAAGTGAATAATTCTCCCCTGCACCCTTGACTAGTTTTTCCCATAAGCTTACTTTTACAAATAAGTGACCCACTTTTATAAAACAAGTGGGAAACACTTTTACAATGAAGTTACTTTATAACTTAAAATTGCATGAACTTTTTCAAAACATAACAAAAAGAAGGACTTGAACCCAAGACTTCTTACTTATTAAAGTAAATTTCAACCAAGTGAGTTAAACAAAAGGTTTAGTAATATTATGAAGAAGAAGAATGTTGTTGTTGTTGTTATTGTTGGAGAGTGTGCCTAATAAAAAAACCTTGCTTTTGGCATACAAGACACTTTTACACAATCACACAAAAATAAAAATAAAAAAATGAAATTTTGAGAAAGAATGAAATTTGGGGTTAGGCCTTGGTTAACTCACCAAAAAATGCAAGTTTCCTCATTGTTTATGGTTTTTCAAGTTTGCACTAGATGCACACCAAAGAGCATACGTAGTCAAGAAAACTATTTCCACTATGTTTTTGTAACGTCCCCATCCCTCAATCCGACCAGTAGGAGGAGACACTAACTAAATTGGGGCCTCAAAATTTCACCCCATAGCCATAATTACGAATTCATACAGCTAAATGCACATGCAGACATGTAAATAAAAACATACAACGGAAATAAAATTGATCCACACACACATAACATGCAATTCCAAACATAATTGTCACAGGCTTATAAATAAAAATCATTGCACATCAAATACATCAGAATAATTATCTTTAAACAAAGAAGATCCAAGAAAATGGATGTGTAAGAGTGATTTTCCACCCAGCCATAGGCACTCTGTCCAGCATATACTCTTTCTGTTGAGAGACCACCCCTAAGCTGGGTTATTATGCCACCAGGGTGAAGGAAACACCTACAAGCTTCTATCTCTCAGCCCACAAACCATTTTGCTCACCGTGCTTAGCCAAAAAGCTCAACCAGAGCTCTACATGGATCTCACTAAGCCATCATAGCGATGGAACTCCTTACAACTTCTCCACACAAAAAAAGGAAGGCATTTCCCTTCACTGATCCGTAGTTCCCTTAGGAAATCCAACCCTTACAGTGCTTACCAGTGTGTATAGTAAGAATCCACCCTATTGTATGCTAATGGAGAACCTCCTGTAGCATTAATCCATGGATTCTCAAGCATCCAAAAGTAGTAGAACTCAATGGGTAAGGGTTGCTAGATTTTACAATCTCCATGCTCACCTACAACCATCTATTTTACCTTCCAAAAATGTAGCCATGTATTCAATTTCGATTTTTCTGGGTTAACCATAGTCGGGTAATAGTCATCAACAACAATGGAAAACTCTACGTAGTGTAGAAAAACATGCATGAGAGAATGATCAAAAGAGTGTTGACTCCAAGGATACGAAGTAAGGGTGAAAAGACAACTAACATAGCTTCTGTCCATAGAAGAAATAGGACTATTGAAAACTGACATAACTGTCACAACCCCCATCATGCTTCAATAACTACATGAAGTGAATTTTCCCACCAACCTCACATGTGCATTCAATGATTGGATTTAATAGTCAAGAGAAGGTAATTGGCTCATTTAAGACATATGGTAGAATTTGGATGAGTTCTAAGGTTGGCACATGGAAACATAGGATTTAGTTTCCCCATAGACCCCCCTTCCTCTTCCCCTATGGTGGAATCATAGCCCCTCTAGTGCTCTTTACACAATGATCTTGGACCATTTTATTATTTTCAAACATAATATTTACATACATTTCGAATTGGCATAGTAAGCCAACCATATGGTCCAAATAAAATATATACATCATACATGCCTATCCATTCACTAGTTGGGCCTTGGCCTTGAGCTCCACACTAGGAATCCATACTAGCATATTTACATCATTTACATAATTTTGATTAAATATATTCCAAGTCAAAACTAGGGGTATTACAATCCCCTCCCCCTTGGAATAAAACCGTCCTCAGTGTTTTCTCAAATTCATATCAAAATTGGGTATTCCTCTTTCATGGCATCCTCCAACTCCCATGTAGGCTCATCGGGACCAAAGTGCTTCCATTGCCCCTTTACTTGTATGATGGATCGGTTCTGGAGCAATGTTACATTCTTGTCTAGGATGCATAGTGGCTCGGTTTGGAACTCTCCCTCGGGTTCCACCTGAATCACATCCCAATCAATCACATGGTTGGGATCATGTATATATTTCTTAAGCAAAGAAACATGAAAAACATTATGACCTCTAGTGTTGGCAAGAAATGCAATTCTATATGCAATTGGCCCTATTCTTTCAAGCACTTCAAATGGATCACAATATCTTGGAGACAGCTTGGCACAACTTCCAAGCTTCAAGGAACTCTTCCTTGGCCTCACTCTAAGGTAAACATGATCCCCAACACTGAATTATCTATGCATTCTATTCTTATCTGCATAGTTTTTTTGCCTATCTTGGGATTCCTTTAAATTATGCCTAATTTTTGTAACCTCTTGTTCCATTTCCTTAAGCAATTTTGGCCCAATTACAATTCTGCTCACTGGACTATCCCATGTCACTGGTGTCCTACACTTTCTTTCATATAAAACTTCAAATGGACTCATGCCCAAAGAATCTTGATGCCCATTGTTATATGAAAACTCTACCAAGTTCATATAATATTCCCACTTGGATGGTTTGTCCATCACATACATGCGAAGCATGTCTTCAATAATCTGATTTACTCTTTCAGTTTGTTCATATGTTTGTGGATGGTAGGCAGTGCAAAAATTCAGCTGTGTTCCCAAATCTGCAAAAAGACTTTTCCAAAATTTTGAAGTAAATTTGGTATCTCTGTCTGAAATTATTTCCTTAGGCAGTCCATGCAATCTGAAAATTTCCTTCATGAAAATCCTTGCAATGGCATCTGCTTTATATGTGGATTTAACTGGAATAAAGTGTGCATATTTTGACAATTTATCCACCACAACCATGATAAAATCATGTTGTCTCACAACCATTGGCAATCCTATAATAAAATCCATGGAAATTATTTCCCATTTCCACGGAGTTGGCAAAGGTTGCAACAAATCTATTGGGTGTTGATGCTCAACTTTCACTTCTTGACACTCCATGCATTTAGATATATACTCAGCAATATACCTTTTCATCCTCGACCAAAAATATTTCTTCCTAGTTGTAGCATTTGTTTTCTGATATCCCAGGTGAGTAGAATATGGCATTTTTTTGGATTTCATCCATAACAATTCTCCTCAAGTCTGTCATATTTGGAATATAAATTATATTTTTATAAATAAGAAGTCCATCCTCTTTCAAATGATACCCTTCATACCTCTTTTCAAAATTATGCTGCTGAAAATTTTCCTTTATTTGCACATATAATTCATCTTCAGTAAGAGAATTAACACTTTGTTGTCTTAAATCTTATTGGCAAGCTGTGACGACTGCCACATGCATTTCATGCACCTTTCTATTGAGTGCATTAGCCAATTTAGTTTCTTTTCCTTTTATGTGTTTGATTTCAAAATCAAACTCACATAAAAATTCTAGCCATCTAGCTTGCCTTACATTTAATGTTGGCTGCTCAAATAAATATTTCAGACCACAATGGTATGTCCTCAACTCAAATTTTTTGCCCATTAAATAATGTCTCCACATCTTTAAAGCATGGACCATGGCTGCAAGTTCCAGATCGTGTGTGGCATAATTATTTGCATGCTCCTTCAATTTTATGGACTCATAACACACCACTTGATTTTCTTGCATGAGAACTCCTCCAAGTCCGTGTTTACATGCATCTGTACACACCACAAATTCCTTTTCTGGGTGTGCAATTTTCAGAATTGGAGCACTTGTGAGAAGCTTCTTCAACATCTGGAAGCTTTCCTCACATTTATGTGTCCATTCAAATTTTGTTCCCTTCTTTTGCAAAGACACGATTGGGTGTGCAACCTTAGAGAATCATTCAATGAATTTTCTATAGTAACCAACAAGACCCATAAAAGATCTCACATCTGTCACATTCTTTGGAGTTGTCCAATTCATAATGGCTTCAATATTTTACGAACCCACTGATATTCCTTCCTCTGAAATTATGTGACCCAAACAATGAATGTTTTGTTTTATAAAAGTCACATTTGCTTCGCTTTGCATACAACTTATGCTCCCTTAGCAATTGCAAAGCCATTCTCAAATGTTATTCGCGCTCCTCTTCATTCTTAGAGTAAATAAGAATCTCATCTAGAAAAACAAGAACAAAATTGTCCAAATATTTGTGGAAAATGCTATTCATGAGACACATGAAGGTAGCTGGTGCATTAGTGAGACCAAATGGCACCACTACAAATTCATAGTCCCCATACCTTGTTCTAAAGGTTGTATTGTGAATATCCTCTTCTTTGATTCTTACCTGACGATAACCAGACCTCAAGTCTATATTTGGAAATACTTTAGCCCCTCTCATTTGATAAAAAAGATCATCAATTTGAGGTAATGGGTACTTTTTTTTCACTGTCAGTTTATTTAGATACATGCAATTAATACATAACTAGAGTGTACCATATTTCTTTTTCACAAATAGTACAGGTGCTCCCCATGGAGACACACTTGGCCTTATGTACTTCTTTTCCAATAATTCTTGCAATTGCATTTTCAGCTCCAATAATTCCGGTGTGCTCATTCTGTAAGGTGTTTCAGATACTGGTGTAGCTCCTGGTACAAGATCAATTGTGAAATCAATGTCCCTCTTGGGAGGTAGTCCTGGCACTTCCTCAGGAAACACAACCTTGAATTCTTGTAGCACATGATAGTCCTCAAATTTTGGAATTTCATTTTCTGATTTGTCCAATATATGTGTTGCATACAATTAACAACCTTTCCTACAAAAAATCTTCAGCTACATGGCTGAAATATGCCTAACTGAAATTTTCTTTGGAATTCCTTTCACAACCCTTGGGTTTCCTTCATCATCAATGCACTCAAAAATCTTGTTGTAGCAATCAATTTTAACTCTATGTGCTTCCAACAAGTCCATTCCAATGAGAATGGCATATGAAACAAGTAGTAAAATATTTAGATTTGCACAAGTGGATAGTCCACCCATTTCTAATGGACATTTATAAACCATTTCACTAATTTTTCTCTTGGTTCCTATGGCTAGTTGAACCAACCATGAGTTACTATGCTTGGTTTTCTCAAAAGCACAAATATCAACAATTTTAGGTTTGATATAACTATGAGTAGATCCAGGGTCAATCAAAATACAAATAGATTGCTTACAATATGACCTTCAATCTCAACCACAATTGATTGATTATCTGCTTGGTGGTCCTCTAGTGCTGCATAAATCCTAGGGATAGTCCTTGCCACTTAACCCGCAATTTCAACTTCTTGAATGTTGTGAACTTGCTTTGCACTCCCATTCCTATGTGGAGAATTTATAAGCAAATGGTCCTCTCCACATCCCCAACATTGAAGTGGTTATCTTGGATTGTCTCCCATCATCTTAGCTAGCTTTGTCAAAACTTGTGGTGGCTTCCTTGGATGATTTTTGAAATGAGGAGGCTTGAACCCTTTATTCCTTTGCTCAAACTTCTCATTCCTCTTATCCTCCCATGATTTATGGAAATTTGGTTTGTATTTGGCTTAATCATAACAATACTTAGCCTTTCTTATGGTCTCATCTAGAGTTTGAGGCTCATCAAACTCAATTCTATCTTTGTAGGATTGAGGCAACCCACTTAGAAAATGTTGAATTTTGACCTTATCATCTCTAATATACTTGAAATACCTCAGCAGCTCCAAACATTTATTTTCATATTCCTCCATAGTCATTTGTCCCAACTTCAACTCATGGAATTCTTTAATTTTTCCATCATAATACCTATCAGAGAGGTACTTTTGTTTGAAGTGTTTCTTGAATTGCTTCCAAACAATTTTCCTTTCATTGATATTCTTCACTTGCCTAAGGTGGTCCCACCATATAGATTCTCTCCCATTCAGATTGAAGATAGCCACTCTTGTTTTCATATTTCCAGAGTAGTTTTGGACTTGGAAATATTTCATCATCCCAAGAAGCCAAGCCTCGGCTTCCTGACCATATTTTATTTCACCATCAAATGTAGGAGGTTTGGCCTTCCTAAATTCTTCATGTGAATTGTTCTTTGAAGGCCTATTCCTCTTCTTCCTGTGAAATGAATAGCTTGACCCTTCGGTGGAATCCTTAGACTCAAAGGACTCACTAGAAGATATTTCTGGAGTATATGACCTGCCTCTAGAAACTCTTCTTGAACTATGGGACCTCTTGTGAGAATTCCTTCTTGAGATACTCCCACTCTTCTCTTGATTTTCTAAGTGATGCCCATAGTTAATGTTCCTTTGGATATCTGTCAGAGTTTGAAGCATAGCTGCATTCAAGTAATTATGCTTTTCTTGAGCTCTAAGCAGTCTCTCATTGTTTGCTCTATAACTCTGTTGCTCCACCCTTAGGCTCCTCATGGTTTCTGCAATGTATGGGGGGGTCAATTGGATTATGTTTCTTCATTCTCAATCTAAATATCCTCTCACATTGCATCTACCTCGACTTCATAAGGATCATGTGCATCATCCATGATGAAGACCTTCTTAGCCCAACCAAGACTAGAGGTTTCTCAACTACACTATACTCACTACTGACCCTTTCAGAGCCACTGATATGATTCTAAATATGAAAAAGTGTTGATATAAACACATTTGTTAGATTTATTACAAAATAAAATTCAATTTTCATGTGTTCTGGAAAATATCCATATTGATAGTTTTTTTCAATTATGGCTATAGGAACTTTTCTGATCAAATTATAGAAGCATATGAATCACCAATTCTTAATCTAAATTTGTGAAATTCTCCCTCCCTGTATAATCTTTCCAACAGCTATAAATATTCTCAATTCTTACTTCTAAGCACAAAGTTACAGTCCTTGAAAATTGTCAATTTGGCCCAAATTTTGCACTTTTCCTGTAGGTGCATTTAGCCCAAAAGGCCAACTTCATACATTTGCAGAAGATCACCTAGGGGGAAATAGAGAAACTTCTCTATTTCATTAGATAATACATATGATGAAGATTACTCAACAATTTTTAGTTCCTTGAACTGATGCTCCAGTCACCTGCTATAAACTTCTGGAATTGACTACTTTTGCATTTTTCCATTTTTGCTAGACTTAGAAAAATTTTGCAGTCCTGTAATATGCCCTCAGAGTCCAAATATGACCAAATTTAAGGAGCTATAATGGATTCTACTAAACCCCATATCTAACTTTGTTGATTAAAAATAACATGGGGGTCAAAGGGGCTTTCTCCCTTGCGGTCTCCCTGCGTTGTTGCAAGGCGGGTCAAGGGTAGCGCCGTCCTTTTTTTTGTTGTAAATGATCCAATTTCGAGCAATCTGGTGTATAATAAAAATGAAATTTTTTATGACCTATCAAGTTTCTGACGTGGCTTGACATGTCCCTTTCGAGGTGTCATACAGGCCTACCTGTCACCCTATGATGCGACCATGTCACTTTCCGCCTGCCACTAAGTCGCCACACCACCAACCTTGAGCGGGAGTACATCAGTGGTTTTCCCTTTTACCAAAAGTGGTAATGTGCCCCCACAATTCATTTTTGGAAAACTACTCTTGGGGAGGCGTGATCAATCAAAATATGCCACATGTCTTAGGCGGTTTTGGGAACAACATTCCCATTGTCCCGAATTAACCATCGGTCACTTTATCGACGTGCGATGAGTCTGGGCCATTGATATTCGATATGATATGACGACCAAATATCCACCCACCTATTGCTAACCACCACGCAATTTCCCAGAGCATGATGATCCCCAATCGCCGATCTTCCCCTTCATCCAACGATCAGATCCTCATCTTCCCACTATTAGTCATCGTGTATATTATTGATGCGTTATCAACCACATCCGTTGATCTGTCTTATCGTTCAGCGTTGGATATTTGTCCTCCCGCACTTCCCCCTCGACATCCTTCTGCATGCAGGTCTAATGTAGAAATTCCACATCATGCCTCCTTCCCATGTGGCTTCTCCAAGTCACCCATCCACAAGGCATGGGTGGGTCCCACTCAAAATTACAAAAAAATTTATTAAAATTTTGAATTCTATGAAATTTTAATTCAGGGATAAGGCTTTTTACGATTTTTTTTTGGCCCTTTATCTGTCATTTAACAGAACCTAGCATCTATAGGAGTATGTCATCTGCAACCTCATATTTTTTTCCTATAACTATGCATTTTCGGCCCATACAACTCTAGTGTTGTAACCAAAAGCTCTGATACCACTCTTTAACGTCCCCATCCCTCAATCCGACTAGTAGGAGGGGACATTAACTGAATCGGATCCTCAAAATTTTGCCTAGTAGCCATAACTACGAATTCATACAACTAAATGCATGTGCAGACATGTAAATAAAAACATATAGCGTATATAAAATTGATCCACACACACATAACATGCAATTCCAAGCATAATTGTCGCATGCATATAAATAAAAATCATTTCACATCAAATACATCAGAATACTTATCTTTAAACAAAGAAAATCCAAGCAACTCGTTGTGTGAGAGTGATTTTCCACCCAGCCATAGGCACTTTGTCCAACATATACTCTTTCTGTTGAGAGGCCACCCCCAAGCTGGGCTATGAGGCCACCAGTGAAAAGGAAACACCTACAAGATTCTATCTCTCATCGCACAAACCATTATGTTCACTATGCTTAGCCAAAAAGACCAACCAGAGCTCTACAAGGATCTCACTAAGCCGTCACAGCCATGTCACTCCTTCCAACTTCCCCACACAACACAAGGAAGTCATTTCCCTTCATCGATCCACAGTTCCCTTAGGAAATCCAACCCTTACAGTGCTTACTAGTGTTTGCAATAAGATTCCAACCTGTTGTATGCTAATGGAGAACCTCCCGCAACATTAATCCATGGCTTCTCAAGCAACAAAAAGTAGTAGAACTCAATGGGTAAGGGTTCCTAGCTTTCCCAACCTCCATGCCCATCTACAACCATCTATTTTCCCTTCCAAAAATGTAGCCCTGTCTTCAATTTCGAATTTTCTGGGTTAAACACAGTCTGGTAATGGTCATCGATAGCAATGGAAAACTCTATGTAGTGTAGAAAAACATCCATGAGAGAATGATCAAAAGAGTGTTGACTCCAAGGATATGAGGTAAGCGTGAAAGGAAACTGACATAGCTTCTAACCATAGAAGAAATAAGACTACTAATAGTTGACATAATTGTCACAACCCCCATGATTCAATAACTACATGAAGTGACTTTTCCCACCAACCTCATACGTGCATTCAATGATTGGATTTAATAGTCAAGAGAAGGTAATTGGCTCATTTAAGGCACATGGAAGAATTTGGATGAGTTCTAAGGTTGATACATGGCAACATAGGCTTTGGTTTCCCCATAGCCCCCCCTTCCTCTTCCCCTCTGGTGGAATCATAGCCCCTCTAGTGCTCTTTATACAACCATCTTGGACCATTTTATTAATTTCCAACATAATATTTACATACATTTCGAATTGGCATAGTAAGCCAACCATATGGTCCAAATAAAATATATACATCATACGTGCCTAGCCATTCGCTAGTTGGGCCTTGGCCTTGAGCCCCACACTATGAATCCATACTAGCATATTTATATCATTTTGATTAAATACATTCCAGGTCAAAACTAGGGGTATTGCAAATTTTAATTTGTTGAGTTCGCAAATATCACACAAAAAAGAGCATACACAGACCAAAAAGGTAACAAACCAGGAATAAAATAAAAATTAGACTAAAATATGAAACAATATGAAAAATATTTTTAAAAAATCCATAAATGTAAATAGTATACATCTAGATATCTTAAAATGATTGTATTTTGGGAAAACAAAAACTTTTTCGAGTGAAATGAAAAGTGTTTCCAACTGAAAACAATGCTCTGAATGAAATGGAACACCTCTATCCACCTAGAAATGTGCAAAAATAGTAGAATCTATAAATCATTTAATGCATGTAGCTACATCAATTCAATATATAAATCAACAACCAAAGTGGGTCTTCATAAGCGCTCTAATACCAAGTTTGACTAAAACAAGGTATCCACATAGGTCAAATAAATTAAGCAACAATATACATAAACATATCACATATCAAGACACCAATGTTTTTACATGGTTAAAACCCTTAGAGAGGGAAACAGTCCATGGCCTCACCCAAATAGCTACTTGAGGCAATATATTAATGAAAAAGGAAAATAATTTACATGAGTTTGTCACAATCGATCATCAAGAAAATGACCCTTCACGATCTTTAAATAGATATTGTGGACCATTTGGGTGTCAAGACATGGGTCAATAGCCATTAAAATCAAGGTGAAGATGAACCATCAGATCACTTTATGTCTAGAACATATCGTGACCCTTATATTACATAAGTGAAAATGCAAACTAAAGAAACACACTTTAAGTAAAGACACATTAGACCAAGTTGATCTTAACTAACTCCTAAGCGTCTAGATATCCTAAAAATTTATCACAAGTTGATTGTGGCGTGATACCTAGCAAGGGATATTTTGGTGTTGGTAATCCACATGTATATTGGTGTTAGTAACATAGTGATTGGTTGATGGTTCAAAATAAAAACATGTTTGTAATGATTGAGGGGACTATATAATTACAAAAGGTTATAATTGTGGCAATGTGAATGGAACATAGTTGTTAAACATGGATGATTTTAGGGGCGAATTGTAGCCCATGGGAGAAATTATAGGGGTCACAAAAAAACCCTAGGCAAATTTTTAATACGAAAGTGGTTTTTTAAATTTTAAAAAATAGTCCACAATTTATTAATTCCACCATGGTGAAAAAACAGATAGCCCACCTTGTGAGAGCCTGTGAGAGAGAAAATGTAATTTAGCCTCGTGAAAGATGGCCGAAATGGTGGGTTCGCCCCCGTAATTCCCATAATGGAGGCCAAGGGCAGTTGGTTCGCCCGTAATTTTTCATTCATGGAGGTGTGAACCATTCATTCGCCCCTGGTTTTCATTCATGGAGGGGATTACTAGTTTTTTTGCCCCCGACTTATGGACCATAGGGCAGTTTCCCTGGTTACTTCGCCCTAGATTCGAGGTTTTGGGTTGAATTCGCCCCCAAAAAATTCAAATTTATATTTTCTTGGGCCAAATCGTATGTGGAATTTGATCAATGGAGGTATCGATGGCATTTTCGACCTCCCCATTTCGTGGTTCATGATAAATTCAGGGGTTTTAGCTCCCAAATTTGTTAGGTGAAGAATTTTTAAATTAAAAAATGGCTCATGACTCCATATAAGGAAAAACGTGCAACGATATAGTGATTCAGTGAAATGGGGATGTTTTTCCCTATATAATGTCGCAAGAGTCAACAATGTATCCCGTAAAATCCCACATGAAGAATCGTATCTTTGCATGAAGCTTGATTTGGGTTACAATTTTACAGTGGCTGAGTAGAAAGCAATTCGATGGTGGCTGAGTGAAAAATATTTGCGTTTGTTCAAGGTTCCCTGGGGTCTGTAATCTTTACAGAGGTTATTTTCCATAGAATTGTTTTTCCCCCTTTCATGATTAAACGTCTACAAAGAACTCTTGCATTAGCTCTATGTCTCATCACTAACGTATTTTTAAGTTGGTTTCAATGTCTAAATTTGGTATGGCAATATTATAGATATTTTAAGATCCACAATTTCTAGATATTTCAACATGTGAAATATCTAGAGATTGTAGATGTTTCAATGCTTACTGATCTACATATATTTCAAACCATTGAGCTCCTTAAACGTGGATTAATGCCTTGAACGCCATATTGTTTATGCAAATTCATATGATGATCAAAAGTAATAGTATTTTTTCCTGCAACACTTAAGTTTTCAATGTTCCAATAAGGATGCTCTTCTTGACCAAGTTTTTCTCCAAGATTCAATCTGGATGTATCTCCTTCAACATCAAAATATTAATGAAAATATGGAATTTGGATGTGCTTCAAAGAAATCTGTCAGGAAAGTCCCAATATCTTTCTAAATTATCCTTGAAATATTCCTGGAACATCTTGGGTATGGCCATCAAGTCCCTGATGAAGTCCTTGGCAGTTTGGAACCTTTCCTAAGGGTCCTCAAGTTTTTGAAACACTAGAATGGCGTGTATGGGTTTTTTTGAAGGGGGATGGGTACCCATGCAACGTAGATTTTTTTCCATTAAGAGTTCTTATTTAATTTCATGATTCATCAATATGGCATAGGTGTTGTATTCTCACTAATATTATGAATGAACTTCCAATAAAATTCACTGAGTCGATGAAACCATCATGCATTAGTGGCATTGTTTGGAGTTGACCCTCATAATTGCCTTCATTGACTTTATTCCAATTCCAGTCCATATTTTGGAAATCACATGCCTAAGTTATGTCCACTGGGGTTGGAAAAATCCACTTTTCCAAATTTTTTTATATATTTTGCTTACAATCTATCAAAAAATGTTCATAAATGCATGAATTCAAATTGTTTTCTCCTATTCTACCTGGAACATCTTGGGTATGGACATCAAGTCCTTGATGAAGTCCTTGGTAGTTTGGGAACCTTACCTAAGGGTACTCAAGTTCCTGAAACAATGGAATGGCGTGCATGGGTTTTTTTGAAGGGGGATGGGTCCCCATGCAACATATATTTTTTTCCATTAATAGTTCTTATTTACTTTCATGATTCATCAATATGGCATAGGTGTTGTATTCTCACCAAAATTCTGAATGAACTTCCAATAAAATTCAGGTCTTAGTCCCAATGTGGCTAGGCTCGGTGAAGGGTCCCACCATTTGTAAAAGATTGGATGGTGATGTTGAGAGATTTCCAGAGAACAAAGCAATCAATGCCTGAGATAGGCATAAGGACCTATGAAGGGTTAATGGATGAGATGACCAAGAAATCTCTAGTGACTGGAGAAAATCCTTGCTTGTAATAGCCACTAGGACTTGTGAAAGGTCAACAAGTGTGATTCCTAGGGAAGCTCCAGTTATTGGAGCATTTTTTATTGAACCTATGATAGGTTTGGGACTTGTGAGAGGTTGCATGCTTCAATGATTGGAGTAGATTCTTTCCTGAGATAGGAACATTGAACTTGTGATAATTTTGGCACATGTGGAAGGTTGGTTGCTCCAATTATTGCAGTGGATTTGTTGCACGATATTGGAACATTGAACTTGTGAAAGGTTGCTCATTTGTTTTTGATTGATCTGTGTTGATTTCCAATATTTGTGCACATGCAGAGAAGGTATGGAATGGTGCTGTGATGGAGGAGTATCCTTCAACTTTTAGGAGGCATATGCAGAGCACGTATGTCCAGATTCCATGATGGAGGAGTATTCTTCAACTTTGTGGAGGCGCATCAAAAGGAGTAATGACAAGATGCCATGTTGTAGAAGTATCCTTCCAGTTTTGAAGAGATTTCAGAGCAGGTGTGGTGAGATTCCATGGAGGAGTGTTTTCCATCTTTACAGGGGCACAAGCAAAGCAAGTATGGCGGGATTCCATGATGGAGGAGTATCCTTCCATCTCTGAGGAGGCACATACAAAGTAGGTATGTTTGGAATCAGTGATTGATTCCATGCATGCCATTGATATGAGTATTAAAGAGTACTAGAATAGGCTTGCTGTTAGAGAATTCTCTAAGAAAGAAGGAGTTAACCGTGTTGAGGATTTTTCTTTATAAAGTTTCCAAAGGTTCTAAAGTACATGGGAAAGATACCCATGATTCCATATTGAAGAAGGTCCCATATGGTTTGATTAGTGCACCACAAGCTTGGTATTTCAGGATCAAGCTTGAAAAAATATACAAGCTTGGTATTTGTGTATATTTTTCTTTGGTTTCTTGATAGAGTTGATCCACTTGTCTTGGTCTCGTATACAAATGAGTTTATCATTGTAGGAATTCCTAAACAATTCATGATTTGTGCGAAGAATTTGGCCTGTGAAGTTGACATGAAGGACATTGGAGGTTGGCAAGTTGCTTTTGAAGTTTTCCTTTCATCGAAGAGATTTTGGAGTATAGAAGGGAGCAGTGGTCTAGAAGTATGTTCCTTCAGTTTCAATAGTTGTTAATGTTCCTTTGAAGCCCCTAGCAGAGGGAAAGTTCTATATGTTTAAGATTATCTTGGTCTGGTGGAGAACACCTTCCTCGCAAAGAGGGAGTGTTAGTTTACTTGGTTGCGCCGAGTTTTTCTCTTTTCAGCTGAAGCATGTTGAGCAATGCTTTCCTGGCTAGAGAGATGGTGCATCATTGTGAGTAGAGATTACTTGGCTCAAGAAGAGGACACACTTGGAGTGATAGAGAGACTCATGTATGGCATATTATGATGCACAAAATTTATAGCAATAGACAAAGCAACAACAAACTCAGTGCATCATATATGCAAGCTAGATTCCTTTCCTTGGTTCTTGCACGTAGCAGAGAGGCAAATAGAGTGGAGGCACAACAAAGAGTCTTGGAGGGCATGCAACATAAGTAGATAGTGATAGAGGGTACATGCAAACCTATGGCATGGATATTCCATACTTAGATAGTTTCCAGTTTTAGTTATTTCCAGAATCAAAAAGTTATTTTTCCATCTTTAGGTAGGCATCAATTCTTAATTAGGAAAGCACATGAGTTAGAGGCTTTTGTAGATCTAGAATATGGATAAGATCCCTAGGAGGTAGGTGCTTAATTTCATTTGTGCATTATCTCCTAGTGGGATTTTTGTTCTAGAAATTCGCACATGTAGGTTGGGCGCTTTATTGTAGACATTATCAGGGTTAGGGTTGACACAGTGAACCTAGGTGCTTTACTTAGTATGTCTACATGCATTATAAACTTTAGATCCGTCCTATTCTATAAATGAGAGGTAGGGAAAGCGATTGACAATATGTAGTAGGGATTAACTTATTAAGAGATCATTTGGCAGTTCATTCAATCCTAGTAGAGGAATTTTGCTAGAGAGTGAGCTAGGGTAGGAGAGTGATTCTACTACTGTGTGATGGTATGGTTTTTGAGTGAGAAGCTTGTGGATGATACCAAGCTGTGTAATTTCTTTTTTCCATAGCTAGTAGCAAGGAATGTGATTACTGCCACATATTTCTAGTGTGTTGTCCTGCATTTCAAGATCACTGTTTATGTAGATCTAAACATAAGTTTTACGCTTGTTTGATCTAGTCTTGTGATAAAAAGTGTCTATATTATGTTTTCATACAGTGCTTTGTTTAAGTAGAATGTTGTTTTGATAGGTGTTGCTAAATTTCCAATTGTTAGCTTAGGAATTAATTCTTTGAGCTCAAATATGCATATCATGAATTAAAATTCAACACCTTCTTTCAATTAGAGGAAATTTGAGGTCTAAAATGGGCCTTATAAGAAAACGAGCCATCATATAAGAAAACAATCCAACCAAAATTGTTTGATGAGTTGGAATTCAAGAACCTATAGAATTTCAATAAAATGAGTCAACCATAATGGTTGACTTGAGATATTTGTTATAAAAAAACTACTTTTTTGTTCGTATTTTCAACATATCTCCTTGTGTTTTTACTCAAATTTCGAGAGGGAGCACTCATTGGATGCGGAATTTTAATTCCCCATCCAACGAGTACCCACACTGCATACTTTTGACAGACCCTACTGCCCTGAAAACAAGAAATACTTGATCATCACGTTTTTCAAGTATTTCTTGTTTTCGGGGCAGCGGGGTCCGTCAAAAGTATGCAGTGTGGGTACTCGTTGGATGGGGAATTAAATTATGCATCCAACGAGTGCTCCCGCCCGAAATTTGAGTAGAAACACAAGGAGATATGTTGAAAATACGAACAAAAAAAGTAGTTTTTTTCTTTCTTCCTCCAAAATTAATAACTATTATTTCATTATTTTAACTATTATTTCATTATTTTAACTATTATTTTATTATTTTCCGATTCAATCCATTCACAGTAGGCAGCAGAGCATCGACAGTTGGATGACAACTCCTTGCAATGAATTCATTAATATCAGAGATAGAAATAAATCCACAATAGAATAAAGTCATCAGTCAACCCTCATGATCAAAATAAATGCAATATCATGCATTTAGATCTGAGATACAGAGAAGAGGGAAGAAGATGTGAAGGAACAAGAGATACTAAATCAACGTCCATTAATCCAATGGGGTATCCCCAAAGATCCAACCACTTATGGGAAGGGTTCTTATTCATATTAATAATTCTATCAATAAATTTTATATTGATCATGTATGATGAAGTTGAGATGATCATTCAACAATAAAATTTATGAGATAATTAATTGGCTTCTTGAAATCAACTCTATGATCCATGGCAAAGTCAAACTTGATATCCTCCATCCAAGGGCTCAAGCCTTGAAATCCTAACCTCCAATCTCATAAATTTATCAATGTTGAGCAAGTCATAATTTATCCTTTATTTATTTAGCTTCACAAGTGAAGGAAGTCACTTTCTAATTCCTTAACACATGGTTCACTAAGTCATCCATGTCCTCAGTAGAGGTCCCTAATTTATGGGTTTTTCCATACATCAAGGTCTTTCTTAATGTTTTCAATGTGCCAAATTACCCTTCCATATCATTCCCTAGTGAGCCATATGCAAGAATTAACCCAAGTGTTTAACAATCCTTAATCATCACCTCCCTTGTCTTGTGCTCTAACAAGCTAAAAATGCAAACTAGTGCCTTAACACTCATTTGGTGGCCTTTAAATTGTAAGTGAGAAAATGCATACAATCACCCAAAAAAATTCCATGCCCATAGGTCAAAATGAATGCCCAAGTTGATGTGAAGCAAGGTAGATATTTCTTCAAATCATGATAAACCATCTTCATACTTGAAATATGAAATGGCTGCCATGCCCCTAAAACTCTTTCTTCTTGCAAAAACTCATAATTTTGGGCTAACATGGTATCAACCCATCTTGAGTTGCCTTTGAAAAATGTACACCATTCCATACAAATTCATGATTAGTGGAGACCACCTAGATAATGTTCTTATACCATCGTATCTGTCAACGTTATCCCCAGATGCTTGCAACAAACCATCCAAAATGGAATTTTCTTCCTTTTCACTGGTTTTTTCATAAGCCCCAAAAATGCATGTGAATGGCCATAAATGCATGCCTCGGGCTAAAGATAAGGTATTTTTGAATTCTGGGACATAGGGTATGTGTGTTTTTCCCTCTTTGATCTTTCTATAGGTTCGTATTCATCTTTGAAGGAAAAAGAATCTGAAAACACTACAAAATATTGATTTGAAAATTACCCTGACACCTCCTAAGGACATGCATGCCACATCCTCCATAAGCATCATAATTTAAACTAATATCATAGGGCCATAGTGGTTTGCATGATGTACATTTTTGTACCTTCAGTTTCTTCAGTCATGCCCCCAGCTGCAAGATATTGATTTGTCCAAATTGTAACTGATCCTATTTTGCAACTTTTCTAGCCTTCTTCAGAAATGCACATCCTACCTTCTTGGAGTCAAATTGTGCTGTCAAATTTAACAAGGTGTCCTTTACAACTCAAGGAATCATGTGATGGTATTCTGTACATAAACATTTCCAAATTAATCTCCATTCTTAACATCACTTTGTCTTGGCTAGACTCTGAGATTATGCCAAATTTTTCATGAAAAACCTTTGTCGTCATTTTAAAGGGTAACATTTGGTATTGTGTTAGTATCATTTGAGATCTTTCAAGAGGAAACAATGTTGGGCACTCATCCCATTAGTATATTTTTCACTAATGTAGCCATTTCGTCGTTTCTTTTCACAATGATATACTTCAGCTTTAGTTTCTCCTAGTTTAGATGAAATGCTCTATTAGTAATAAATTTCAATTTCAATTTTGTTGTAGTTTCCATTTCAGTTATTTCCAATTTGCACTATTTGAAAATGCAGGTTTATATCCTATTTACGACAATTTTCTCAACACTCTTTGAGTTAATAATTTTGGTAGTATTCAAAGGTGAGATTATGGTGCCAAGTGATCCATCTATGACCAAACAAAGAGTGTGATATCTCAGCCCATCCATATCTGGAAAGGATATTAGAAATTGAAATGCATCATGCTATAAAAACTCCATCGGGATTACCTAAACCGAAGAAGAAAATTTAAAAATTGTGATAAGTTTTACTTACATGCAGATATGTAGACACCAAAAACTAATGTTAAATTTAAATATGTGGCCCTTTTTAAGTCCAGAAACATACCTATTAGTTCTTCAATCCAATGGTTGACATGCAAATTCATGAAAAGGTTGGCAAGTGAATTGAAACTGAATCGATCAAAGGTTCAAGGGAAACTAATAAGCTTAACCCGATTATATTAGGGATGAATCAGTACCATGTGACTAATATTTCAAAAAATAGGGCGATTTAGCCTAGAAAAAACTCCCACTCCATGAAATTGGGTCGATGGGAGTGGAAACTTGATTCATATCAGGGTGAAATTTCTCCAAGCAATCATCATTACTAAAAATAAAGGCGAATGGAAAGATGTAGCCAAAATTTCATGGGAGAAAACTAATTTTCACCCTATCCATGGTAAATAAGCATGGGCTAACCCTTTGCACATCATTTTTCTAGAAATAAATTGGGGGGAAATATAATAATAATAAAAAACACTACCGTAAAAAAAATTCACCCAATAAAAATTTGAAACCCCTTACCCCTAAAATTTTCCTTGAGTTTAATCATGGAATCTGGGATTCTTGTACAAATGGATGCATAAGTATTTTCAACCAAAAGAGGAGTTTCTCCTAAAAATATTCAAGTATCTTCTCGATCCATACAATCTCGTTTGTTGCTTCTGTTGCAACCACATATTCTACCTTTGTTGTGGAATCTACTGGAGCAATTTGTTAGGATGAAGTAGACACTCCATTCTATTTATCGCCATCAAATTCTGAACAGAGTATCCAATCAATTCGAGGGAATCCACCTTATAATATTTGATTCGAAGGTATTGAGACCCCTTCAAGTATATTAGAACTCTCTTTGCAACAAACCAATGTCCTTCACAAGGTTTTTGCATGAACCTAGAAAGAATTCCAATAGTAAATGAAGTAGCTATTTTGGTGGTGGTAAGGTAAATGAAATAGCTAGTTGCATCCTCAAATGTATTTCCTTCTTTTGAAACGAGCTTCAAATTATGTCTCATTCAAGTAGAGAGAGGGTTACACTTTGTCATGCCAAACTTGTTCAAAAATATCCAATGTACTTCTTCTGGGAGATGAATATATACTTTGGAATTTGAGTCGCTTCAATACCCAAGTAGTAGTGAAGATGTCTGCAATTTGTCATCTCGAATACTTTCTTCAATTCTTTCTTTACAGGTGTAATGTAGAATTCATTATTTCATGGCACCAATAGATCATCTACATACATTAAAATATATACAACATGTATTCCAACTTTCTTGACAAATAGAGCTTAATCATTAAGATTGAAGTCTTTGAAATTCAATTTCAAAAGATGCTTGATTACCTTTCATACCATGTGCAAGGTGTTGTTTCAGGACATACATAGACTTTATGATCTAACATACCTTCTATCCTTGTACCTTTACAAAAAAACCTTCCGATTGAGACACAGAGGCATCATCTTTTAAGTCTCCATTCAAGAAAGAAATCTTCACATACATTTGAAGAACTTTCCACCCATTTTGTGTAGCCAAAGCTAATATAGTACAAATGATATCCCATTTTGTTGTCGAGGAAAAAGTCTAATCATAGTCAATGCCTTCTTTCTATTCAAAATATTTTGTAACATTCCTCGCCTTATGCTTTCCAAGTGAACCATATGATTTGTACTTGTTCTTGTAGACCCACTTGCATCCAATTGGTTTGGTTCCAAATGGAGGGCCCACCAAATTTTATGTCCCATTCTCGATGAGAGCATCATATTCATTCTCCATGGATTCTTTCCACTCATCATGAGAAGAACCTTCTTCAAAGGAAATTGGTTCAAGGTTATAAGATAAATTCAAATCGCAATCATATGAAACATCCATATCATCTACATCACCTCCATCTTCTTGTCTTGTCAAACTTTTGGTTCTTTTCTTTTCTACTTCATTAGGATGAACACTTTGAAGTGTCTTCATGACCCACTTTGGAATATTTTGTGAGTGTCTAGGTTGGTCAATAGGTGGTGCTTCATTCTCTTCAATATTCAATATTCAAATTCTCTAAATCACATGATCCAGTTGAACCTCCCATTATGTTGAAGCGGTAGGAATTTTATGAGGGGAAAATGGTGTTGAAAAAGGAGATTCCAAAGATTGATTCAAGATATGGATCCCCCCTTTGAGATGTGGAATATCATTGTAAAATTCATGATATGTATTTACATGTGTAAATTTATCCAGATGATCAAGGTGCCTCTCCACAAACTTGTCATGTTTATTCATTTCAAGAAAAAACACATCTCTAGAAAGAATAAACTTTTTATTTACCTCATCATAAATATGATATGCATTGGTGGTGTTTAAGTATGTTGAGAAGATGCACTTTTGACTCCTTTCACAAAGTATGTTTCTTTGTTCCTTTGAAATTAAGTCATGATAGGTGGAACCAAATACCCTAAGATGCCTCACCGAAGGAAAGAGATCATACCACATGATTTCATATCGAGACTTGTTGGAAAGAGCATGAGATGGACTTCTATTTCTTAAATAGACTACACATAGAACTACATCACACCATAAAATTAATTTTACATTATTGAAAAATAACTTGTGTGGCCCCATGGAATACCATAGAAGAAATATACATGGGGCCACACAAGTTAGAGTTTATCAACTTTGATTTTATACCTACTCTAGACTATGAATCATGGAAAGGTTACTTACTATGTTTTCCAAGATACATTAATCACATGTTTCAACTTCTTTGGAATGGTGGGAAAACCAAAAACACCATTCTACTTCAGAATTCTAAGACTATCATAATTTGTATGTTCATATCTAGCATGCCACAAAAGATCATATGGAAATGTGCATTCATCATGGTAAGAGAGGTTTACAAAATTGTGTGCTCCTGTAGATGTCCATTTTAGCTTTAACATTCTCTCATATTCCCATCCAATCATGATGAAAATTTTCTCTGCAAATCAATAATATAGAGAACATTATGCAACATAAAGTCAGAGAATCCAAGAAATTTGAACCTAATGGTGCGGATTCCCTTGGGTTTAAGGCCATATTTGTTTGTAAAATATAATGCACCATCTATATTGTCATGCAATTCTTCAAAGAATCATTTTCTAAATGTTACGTGGCAAGTTGAATGAGGTTCAAGCAACCAAGCATCTCTCCAAGATGAAAAAAAAGTATTTAACAAAACTTCATTTATGCCAACATTAGAATGTGTAGCAATGAAATTAGAAAATTCAAGAGCTTTACCAAACTCATGAGAATTAAATCGATATTATTTCTAATATTTCTTCAATGTGATATTTTCCCACTAAATTATGCATTTATTTGACTTGTGTCCTTTTGTTCCCCATCAAACACATTGAAGATCAAATATCTAGCCATGGTTGTGTCTACCCCCTTACTTTGAAGTTCTTTCTTCCATGTCCTCTTTTGCTACCACCTCCTCCAGAATAATCATCTGATTGATTCTTCCCTTTCTGAGAAAGGCACATAGTTTCTCCAATGGATTGATTTTCCTTCTTTCCAAAGGATTTTTCTTGTTTTGAATTTTTCTCCACTACAGTGTCAAATTTGAGGTCTTTTAGATGGCCACACTCAAGATAGTGTGAATATGTGGGGAAAAGGACCTTGATGAAGGAGGTGAAAGCAAGGTCTACCTTCACACTAGTAGCATCAACGTCATGCATAATGGCTTTGATTTCAGATGCCACAACCATGGGATCATTATCCTTCAGCTCTAGGTTGGAGAGATTCAACAACAAGTAAATGGCTCCAATTTTGAGTGTGATTCATACAACTCTTTCACCCACTTCAAAGAATCATAAGAATTCTTAGTAGATGAGATATGTTTACTCACCTCTTCACTTACTATGGAAATGATCAGTGCATATGTATTCTTATCTATGTTATTCGATATGATAAGCTCTTTGTTTGTTGTAGGTTCTTTAGGTGCAACACCACCATCTCCTTCACAAATGCCATCCCATAGATTGTTGAAGATGAGGGTATGCTTGATATTCCTTGACCATTCAAGATAGTTTTCCTTGCTAGTGAGCACCACTTCAACAATGAAAACTAGATAATGCATTTCAGCAAGGTTGACAAAACAAGCTTTTGCAATACAATTACAATCTATGCAACAATTTTACAATACAATCTCTGTGTGTATGCATGATACACTATAGTGAATTACAACTCAATCCCTACAATGAAATACAATATTTGTGATACACATAATACAATATATATACAAGCTACTACAATACCATTTAATCTTTATAATAAGGCCAAAAGCCACATCTCAAGAATTCAAGAGCAATGGAAATACATTGACAAAGATATCTATAAAAACTACAATGATACCAACTCAAAAATATCCAAGAAATGTAAACATTATAATGGTACCAAAACTAAAGTGGTCAAATATAAAACTGAAATCTCTAACATGGTACCAAAACTAAAGTGGTCAAATATAAAAATTGAAAGCTCTAACGTGGTACCAAACTTCTCAGATGAGAGGATCTCAAAGCCTAAGTTTTGTAAAGAACTGAGATGGATCATTTTCAATGCAGTTCTATAAGGTTTGTCATTATATTCCCATGATTCCAGTGTGGAAATAGTCCACATTATATTATCAGAGGTGCGGCGGTTACACCATAATCCAACACCCCCCTCCAATGTAACTTGGGGGAATTGAACCTGGGACCTGAGCTATGATACCATGTAAGGTTGTTTGTTGCACCCAAACCTGCAGATGTTGGTAAAACTTACAAACCAAGCATAGTCCCATGATCCCATTGTGGCAATTATTCCACATTATATTCTCAAAGGTGCAACGGTTATACCATACTCCAACAAGGTCACCCTTCTTGCAATATATCTATGCTAATACATGCACCCAACAAGCTAGCCAATGGCAATGAAGGAGGCTCCAAGGGACCCTCTATAGTTGTTGATGTAGGTACTGATTCCAATTCTTGAAACTCATTTCTTTGATTTGTGAATACTCTTGGTTTTGGAGGAACCTTAGAGAAAGCATTCGAAATCCTAGAGAATATCTTTACAACCTTGTCACACTCTCTTAGGTCACTAAATCAAATTCCAATCACTTCTCGGATTTCATTTTGATAGAGTAAATCAGGAAGATCTATTTTGTCTTCAAAGTTGTTGGGTAGATTCTCCACTAAATTGTCAATACTACGTCGGTTTATAGCTATGAACTGAAACCATGACTAGAGAGGAGACAAAAACCAGAACGCAGTGTAATACTCAGATATATAAACAAGCAGGTGGAAAAATTATACCAAGTTTCAGAGAGAGGTAACACACCAGAACACGAGTTGTTGAGGTAGTTCTATCCTGCATGGAGGCACCATAACACACAAGAGAGAGATCTTGGTAGACAATGGAGTCTCGACACACCCATGCAAAGGTAAGGGAGGAATATGTTAGGGTTTGGAGGTAATGAAAAAATGGAATATAGTACAACAAAGCATAGAGGCCATTGATAGAGCTCAGGAGCGGATAGTACGCCAAGGAGGACATAATTGGCAAAACTATGACCTAGCACAGGGGCATAAAATAAGATAAGGAGTATAATGGATTTATGACAAGAACCAGGGTTATGATACCACATGACATACCTAGGATAAATACAATAGTGGGATGAAATTGTATTAACATGAGTCTAACTTATACAACATGGGTGCTTCTTTGAAGAGGTGGATCTTCAGTTTTAGTGGTTGAAAATATTTTCTTGTTATGTACATGAGACCATAATCCAATGGGATTAGGTATGCAATAGTTTTTACTATGTTGAAATATTTTTCATCGTTATTGGGATTAATACAATAATGGAAAATTCAATTACGGAATTATGCCCCAATATTAAATAATTTGGGAAAATGTTTTTGAACATTGTTTTTAATCGTATTTATGATCATAGAAATTATTGTGGATGGCTCCAAGGAAAGTAATCTATGTGACGATGAAAATATCTATATTATTACAAATACTTATAATTATAAAGACATGAAGGATGAGTAGTAGTAGATTATGTGAAACACATTTTAAAAGCATTGAAAGTTATAAAATAAATTTGATTGAAATTTATACCATTATTAAAAGAAATGTATACCGAGATTATAAACATTGGGCTCCAAGAAACCCTGGACATGGCGGTGGTATGGACAGGTTTAGGGCGTTGGCGGCCTGGTAAATAGGGACCGAGGAGGCTCGACTACCAGCGACGTGGCTGGACCAGCTTCTCGCCGATTGAAACAGTATGGCCCTGATATCGCACAGCTCCATGATTTCTGTACATGGTGGATGAGAGTGCTCCGTTCGGGCGTTCTTCGGGTTCTTGGTAAAAGCTTATTCTGTAACGGAGTGGTATATGGAGGGGTGGGCAGGTGATGCTTGAAAACTGCAGCTGAGTGAAAGGATCCGCGGAAGTGTGGGGATTCGACGTTCGTGGAGGATTGCTGCATATTGAACGGTGGATAGGGGCTTGGGCCCTATCTGGGTTTGCATCCGATTATCTGGCTGACTGCTCGGTCGGGGTCCGGTTTTCCTGCCGTGGGGGAACCGCTGGGGTGGTATGGGGAGCGGAGATGAGCAGGAGGTGGACTACACCTCGGATGAAGACTGTGGCATTGGGATTTTTGATCTTGGAGCGCTCAATTCTGTGGATCTTGGGTCTGGGGCTTTGTCTGGCCCTTTCATGACAGGCGGGGGGACCGGGGATCTACCTGGGCCCGAGGGAGTGATGGATTTGGACGGGCACCACATCACCCCACCGTCATCTTCCAGAGTTACATCGCCAGTCATCTCTATTGGGCTGGAGGGTTTAGAGGCGGAATTGGAGACCTTTCGGTCTTCTGCTGGCATTAGGGACAGGCCAGACTTGGCGGGTCTTCTGGGGTGGACGCTGCAACCCCAACTGGGGTCATTTACTAATTTTCCATTACCTTCGGAAGCCTGGCGAGAGGATTGGCTCGAAACCCTGGCTGGGTGTGAAAACAAGCGGTCGGGTGGCGGACCGGCTTCTCTCTCTGTCGGAAATCTGCTTCTGTCGGTGGAACACCGTGACGTTGAGGAACGGGGACAGGCCAGTGGAGGCCAGGGAGACTCAACTAGTGCAACTGCAGAGGCGGCACCTGGGGTGGGTGAACTGCTACCTGACGATGAATCTCTGATTTTTCCTCGTGCAAGGGTTTCTGCACAGGCGGCTTCACTTAAAAATTTTGCCAAAAAGGTCAAGGAACGGCGTAGGAAGGACAAATTGGTGATGGGAGTGGATGTCTCGATGGAGGAGGCGGAGGACTTCTCCCACATAGCAGTGGTTGGACATGTCCGCGGTAAGAGGCTCGGGCGGGGTTTCCTACAGCGATGGGCGGGCCGAGCATTGGAAGGACTTGGTAGCTACTTCACCTGTGATTAGGGTATTGACGAAGGGTTGGTTCTCCTTTATCTTGGTGAATTATGGAGAGGTAGAAGTTGTTTTAGGCCATCATTGGACTATGTTGGGCGTCCCCATTGTGCTGAAAAGATGGTCGCCCTTCTTTGATTCCAAATCTGAAAGAATTGACAGAGAACCTATTTGGGTGAAGCTACCGGGGCTTCCCATGCATCTCTGGAATGAAGCAAGATTTGCAGCCATAGGGAATTTCCTTGGCGAATACATTTGTGCTGATTATTCCCATACTGAAACTGGTATATATTCGGTGGCTAAGATTTTGGTCAAAATCGATCTTAGGCTGGGGCTATCAGCTGAGATCTTGGTTCAGACGAAGGATGGGGAATTCACTCAGATTTTGGACTACGTGGGGGTGCTGTTTCGATGCCACCGCTGCCACGCTCTTGGACACCTGGTAGCAGGGTGCACGTTACCATTTCGGGGTAGCAGACCGTCGGTTGTTCCTGTAGCAGCTGTTAGCACTAATCCTGCGCAGAAGAGGAGTCCACAGGTGGCAGGGGATAGTGCATTCGTGACTTCTATTGACACAGGGGTTGTCCAGGTATCGTCGCTACCTGTGGCATCGTGTGGAATACAGGGATCCGGGATACCTTTGACAACCCTGGAGAACGCGGGTTTGGATAACTTTGGGAGCAAGGAGACGGTTGTAGTGGGGACTGCTTTGGGCACCACGACACTTTTGACTCGGGCTGCTTCCAGGAAGCTACAAGCGCAGGCAATCTCTCGTCGGGGCTCTTCCACTAATCCCCCGGGTATGTCTCATCATTTCTCTTCTGATGTCTCTTTATATTCTGTCTCTCCTGATTTGGGGGGGGTATGTTTAAAGTCTCATCCTCCTGAGCGCCCTGTTTCACTAAGCACTGTAGCTCCTTGTTTAATACCTGTCACGGACTGTGTTTACACGCCACCTCTAGTATCCACTCTACCCTCTCCCAATTCTGTGGGACGTAGTATCCGCTATGCTCTTAGAAATAGGGTGATATCTGCTGATGAATCGGGGGGCAGGGGACTTCCTGAGTTGGCTGTTAGCACTATGGGGAAAGGCCGGGGACGGAAATCTCATTTGTCAAAAGCACAAGACCGGGCAAAAGTTGACTTGGTAATGGGCACACAATCCTCTATTGAATGGGCATTTAGAGCAGCGAAAGCCCTGGAAGGGGGTTTCATATGAAATTACTGTCATTTAACTGTCGTGGGTTGGCGAGCCCCATTAAAAAATTGTCACTCCAGAGGTTGGTGGATTTAAATCAACCTGATATTTTACTACTACAAGAAACATTGGGTGGCAGTGTGGAGGTGGTTAGGGTTTTGGAAACATTGCTACCTGGCTGGAAGTTCGTGGGGGTGGATGCACGTGGTCGTTCTGGAGGGCTGGCTATGGGGTGGAAGGTGAAGAACTGCATATATGATAGCTCTTGGGGTATCTCTTCTGGTATTGGGTTGGAAGTATGGGATGCAGAGATTGGTAGGATGATAACGATTCTCAATATCTATGGACCCTATTTAAATAGGGTTGGTTTCTGGGACTCCTTGCTTAGCATGGATCTCTTTGACGGAAGGGATGTGATCTTGGGTGGAGACCTCAACCTTTCTCTGGGGTCATCTGAAGTTTGGGGGCCTCGTGCTGCTCCGGATCCATTAGATAACTTTTTCATACAAGCTTTCTCCGGGAAGGATCTTCTTGATATACAGCCAACCAGGTTAACCCCGATGTGGAGGAATAAGAGAACAGGGGAACAAAGGGTGGCCAAAAGACTGGATAGGTTTCTGGTGGCTGATGTGTTGGCACTGGGGGTTGATGTTGTAAAGCAATGGGTTGGGTCAGGGGGGGTCTCTGACCACTGTCCCATCTTACTGGAATTAAGAGGCAGTAGAAACAAACCCCCTAGTCCATTCAAGTTCAATCCTAGCTGGTTGAAGGAGGAGGATTATCTTAAATTAGTTCAGCAACAGTGGGTTCATCGACCTATGGAGTCACAGGAACATGCAGGCGTACACTTTCAACACAATCTCAAGCATATTAAAGAGGCCACAATTCACTGGGCCACTGCTAAAAGGGTTAAAGATGAACAGATTCTGAGGGATGCTGAGATGAATATTGATAGACTTCTACATTGTCAGGGTATGGGTTATCTGGATGAACAGCAGAAAGGTGAGCTACTAGACTGGGAAAGTAGCAGGAATGTGTTACTGTGTGAGCGAGAAGAGCTGTGGAGAATGAAAAGTAGGGCGATTTGGTTACAATGTGGGGATGAGAACACAAAATTTTTTCAAGCATATGCTAAGGGGAGAAAATTCACTAACTCAATCTGGGAATTATCTTCAACTGAAGGGGAACGGGTCTCCAGCTTTGATGGTTTGGCTGAGATGGGTGTTCGACATTACGAAGACTTATTCACCGCTCCACCTGGGGCCTCCATAGCTGAGGTTATCAGGATGGCTCAGCTCTTTCCACGTTTTGTGGGGGAGGAAGAGAACAAACTTTTGATGGAGGAGGTGCTACCGATTGAACTCTTGCAGGTTATGCAATCCTGCCAGAAAGATAAAATCCCAGGGCCTGATGGCTGGCCTATTGAATTTTTCTTGGGATTCTTTGACTGTTTTGGGGAGGAATTATTGGCTGTGGTGGAAGAATCAAGAAAGGCTGGCTTTGTACATGGTCCCTTCAACTCGACATTTATTGCTCTCATCCCTAAAACCGACAAGCCTGATCATTTTGAGGAATTCAGACCTATCTCACTCTGCAATTGCATATATAAGATCATAGCCAAGGTTATGGCGAGGAGATTAAAAAATATCCTGTCACAGCATATTTCATGTGAACAATTTGGATTCTTGGAAGGTCGACAAATTCACGAGGCCATTGGAGTTGCACAAGAAGGTATACACACTCTGAAGGTTCAGAAGCAGAAGGGAGCAGTGATTAAGATTGACCTCTCTAAAGCATTCGACAGGGTTAGCTGGCTCTATATCCGGATGCTTCTCACATATCTGGGCTTCTGCTATGAATTTGTTCGATGGATTATGGCCTGCATCTCCACGGTTAGTTTTGTTGTTCTGATAAATGGTTCGGCTAGCCCTTTCTTCCATGCAGGCCGGGGGCTACGACAAGGTTTCCCACTTTCACCGCTGCTATTTCTCCTTGTTGCTGAAGGCCTCAGTCGATTTATCCTGAAAGCAAAAGCTGATGGATCCTTTCGTGGCATCTCCATAACTCAGGTATTGTATATCACACATCTCCTATTTGTTGATGATATTCTCATATTTTGTGATGGCTCGAGACAGGATATTGATAAGGTGGTCGAAGGACTCAATTTACTGCAAGTATCCACGGGTATGCTAGTGAATATTGATAAATCAACAATCTCATGCTCGCATTTAACTGAGCAGGAGAGGCACAGATTGGCCATCAGACTCCCCTATAGGATTATGGATATTGATGATGGCTTAAAGTACCTTGGATTTCACTTAAAACCTAATGCATATCATAAGGCAGATTGGCACTGGTTAATTGCCAAATTGGAGCTGAGACTACATGGTTGGAGTCAAAAATGGCTCTCGCGGGCAGGGAGACTGGTTCTGGTTAAATCTGTTTTGGAAGCAATACCGGTTTACTGGATGTCACTTGCTTGGATTCCCAGAGGTATTTGGAGCAGATCCATCGGTTGGTTTTTGCCTTCCTTTGGAAGGGTAAGGGTGCGAATCGAGCCTTGGTGTGGGTTCGATGGGATTTGATTGCAATCCCCAAAGCACTGGGAGGCTGGGGCTTAAAGAATATCTTTCTCTTTGCCAAAGCGTTGGGGGCAAAAGTGGTATGGCGACTTATCCATACACGGAGCCTCTGGACCAGGGTGGTATACCACAAATACATTGCTCCCTTAACCCTACTTGAATGGATTAGGCAGGGAAACAAGTCGAGGGCAAATTGCTCTGTGGTTTGGAAAGCGGTGGTTCATAATTTTCAGCTTGTGGGATCGGGATTAGTGTGGCGAATAGGAAATGGGAAATCACTTCGTATTGGACTGGATCCTTGGGTAGGATGCAGCGGGGGACATGTACTGCCTGTGGACTTAAGGACCTTTCTGGCAGCTAGGGGCTGTCACTTCTTAGCTGATATCGCACAACCGGGATTATCCACTCTAATGCACCAGGGGTGGTACTCTGCCCAGCGTCTTGTAGTTCCTGAGGACATGATCGGGGATTGGGAGGACTATATTCGGATCTTAAGATTCTCCAATATCCGTCTGACAGATAGGCCTGATGAACTTATCTGGGATCACCATCCCTCAGGGAAATACACACCAAAACTTGGATATATACAGTTAAATGGGGAGGTGCAAAACAGGGCTTTGGTGTGGTGGTGGAAATCCCTGTGGAAGCTTAAATGCCCAGGTAAAGCCAAACTACTCTTCTGGGCGATTTTGGAACAAAAGGCACCTACCTGGGATGTTCTGAAGCGACGATTCCTACAGGGCCCCGGGTTTTTGTCCACTCTGTAGGGAGGCGGACGAGACTATTTCACACATATTTGTACACTGTCGTTTCTCCCAGGCAGTTTGGACACAAATTTTCCATTATATGGATCTCAATACGCGTTGGTGGGGTGAGAATGTTATTGAGGCATTTCAATATTGGTGGTCGGAACAACAGTCATCAACCATCTGTGCGGCCCCATGCATTTTTTCTTGGGGGATCTGGATCACACGTAACAGGCTTATTTTCCAGGACTGTAGAGTCCCGATTGAGCAAGTAGTGGCACAAGCTGTGGCTATCATTGTTCATTACAAGACTGCTCCCAAACCGATTAGAACACGTCCTGTGATCGCTGAAACGATTGATAAAACAATACCGTGGGCTTTTTTCGATGGCGCATTACTGGATCAATTGGTGTGCGGTGGGGGGATCGTGCTACATAAATCTGATTCACATTATTTTCACATAGCGGTTGGATTGGGGAGCGGTACAAACAACTATGCAGAAATCATGTCACTTAGACTGTTGCTGTTATTTGCTCTAGAACAGGGTTGTCTTTCACTACAGATTTTTGGTGATTCACTGATTGTTATTGATTGGGCCAATGAGCATACACAATGTAATGTGATGGTTCTCTCACCTATACTGGAAGATGTTTTACGGTTAAAGCAGAATTTTAATCTTTTAACATTTACACATGTTTACAGGGAGAGAAATGGCATGGCCGACTTTCTTTCCAAAGAAGCGTCGCAGCAACGTCTAAATTTCGGCACATGGCGAATCACATTACATACTACTGCTACATCCTACAGTTATTACCATAGGCCTTTTAGCGAGGCACTGGAGGACAGGGCGGGAGATTGATTGGTATCTGTTTGCTCAGATTACACAACAGTTCTGTTTTGATTACTTTATGGTTTTTGTATTTTGCATATTGGTATTATCATAGGCCTTTATGAGGCTTTGGTGGACTGTAATGGCGCATTTGACTAATTGTTTACATCTGTTCTGTTTGGTGCTTTCGGGCAGCTAAGACAGAGTATCGTGTGATAGGAACTATTACATTTTGAGACTATTTTGGTATATGTAACCGGCTATATGTGTGTTGTATGGTCAGCATTATTTTGGGTATGTATGGGTCTCTAGACCAGTCAGAAACATGAACAACAAATATGCGATAATGTAGGGATCACTATGATTCTATTACATGTGCAGAATGTAATTTTGTTCAATCCACTTGAAATAAAATTATGACTTTTTCCAAGGAAAAAAAAAAAAAAAAAAATGTATACCATCAATATATGGAATTTTATGTGATTATCAAAAGAGTTTTATATTTGAATAGTGTGGTGTTTGATATTCTATGATTAATAGAAATTATTGAATAAAACAATGTGGAGAATTTGAAAAGTACTATTTTGGATGTGATAAATGCCTTGAAACCCAATAATTATGTATGTTATATTTTTGTTGTTTTCAACATGTGGTTAGAGATTTCTGATTTTTTGGGTAACTAGGGGAATACAAAATTGAGGTTGGACTTGTACTCGCATGACAAGGGTTTGATTCTGTTCCACTACTATTATATCCCCAAACATACTAACTCTTCCCCACACACGACACACATGGTTATTCAAGGTTTGAGGCACTATTAAGGCACAAGGAGTGACTTAGAAATGCACCCTATCGTCAATCGGTCTACACCCTGGGGGCTAGTGATTTGTTATTTGTTATTAAAGCATATAACTGTGAAATTCAATTAACACCGGAAAAAGTATTAATGAGGGATTCAATACTTACATTTTCATAATTTATTTTTGCATTTTTGAAGTTAAATTTTGCACTTTCTAAATCTAATTTTGAATTTTTGAGTATGATATTGGCACATTTAGAACTAGAGTTTACACTTTGGAAGACTCAATTTTAAACTTTGGAAACACCAATTTTGGATTATCTCTAAAGGGGCTTAGATTGAACTTAGTCTAAATTTAAGGAAATGGTTATTAAATGTTGGCTTAGCATGTGGATTAAGGTTCACTTAAGTATCAAACATAAGCATTACAGTTTGGCGCCAACATATAGATTCCTTGTTAAAAATAAGGTCTCACCTTATGTGCATTTTCAGAACCTAAAGATAGCATGAGGCCATGTAACAAAACATAGGATACAATTGAAACTATTATATCATAAATTCCATTATCCCTACCTTCAATTACTCTATATTTGAATATTTAAATAAGGACGCAACAAATTATTTCTATGTAATCTCATTCATCACATTATAAGATATGCCTAATAACAAATAAATATCATCCACATAAAATAGACACAAGAGCTCAAATTTAAAGATATTTTCCACCATTAAACTCCAACTAAACCAAATGTGTGTCTCCAATACAAGCCAAACATAGCAAACATAGCTCAACAACCTAATATGTAGAACAAGACATACATAAGATCACCATTAATATATAAACAATTTCAAAATCTCCTAATAGTAACCCTCAATAATAGAAACATCACATATCAATTTGTCAACAACCCGTAGCCAAGCCCTAACCTTTACAATTTATAATCGGTTTTTTTTCAGTGGATCATTGATCCAAAAGTTTTTCTTCTATTGGATACTCAACAATGAACTTTATTGCCTATGACCCACTCTCTTCTGACATGTATAGGCGCATTCACCTTTCTATTGTTTCTTCTCCTTCACTCAAGGAATCCCATCCCTTGACATTTGTCACCTTTTGTTGTAGAGGCATTTCTTTCAACCTACTTTAAATCCAATCTTGAAATTATCAAAACATGTGTCATATACTACATTGTTCTCTTTTTACTTGGGCACGTCTACTAACAAAGTGACACCACATCCTTAATCCAAAAACAAAGGGGCTAATAGATGCTAACAACCATTTCTTCTTCCTTCATCTCTCTTAGCAAATACATTGGCATGCCCTTTGGCCCTTTGTTATTTCCCTTATGAAGCAATTGACTAGTTTTTCTTTCAAGGATCAAAACAAATAATATTTTGAAAAAGGGGGTTAATCATGATAGTTCGATAATTGGATGACACATCCTAGTTTTTAAATGTCATAATTAGAGAAATTAAAGTTTTTAACTATTTTTTATGGAAACCTTGATTGATAAATTAATTGGAAATATGATTATTTTAAGGCACTAGGATCTGATTACCAATCTTTAAAATCTTAGCTTGGTATCCTTCAATGCCTATAGATTTACCAATAGTAAAGCACTTAATGCCATTTTTTGTATCCTATGTTAACATCCTCAATTCATTTATGAGTGGCTTGGGGGAGCATAAAGTTTGTTTTAAATATAAGTTTCATTCATTTACGTTAATATTACATGATATTTTCACTTTTCTAGAGATTATGTTAGCCTAAAATATTTATGTCTGTCTTATTACATAAGTCTATAAGTGTCTCTTGATTTTTGGTTAGTATTGAAATTTTATCTTTTTATTCACGATCTTATAATATTTAATCTTATTAGCTCCATTAGTCTAATTATAGGTTATAGGTCTCTCTAATATATCTTATAATAATAATAATAATAATCTTTTTTTAAGGTCACAACCAAGCTAGACACCATTATGGTGTATGAGACCCCCCTGTTTGTGGGACAAGGGACGCCCCTTTGTCCCCCTCTACACAATGATGTAACTACTAAAGTCTAAAAAGGTGTGCATACCCTATCCCCTCCAGATTTGAAATTATGACCTCCTAAGAAAAAACACATGTTCTTAATTGTTTCAAGAATATTTTTCCAAGCACAAATATAATTTGAAGTAAATGTTTCATATAAATTTTCAATTTTCCCATTTTTCTTATCATAATTAAAAATTTCCTTGTAAATCTTCAGAAAATGTCAAATTTTTCTATTGTAATAAATAAGTTGATTGCATGTATTGTGCATAGTAATTTCCTTCACAAGTGTCATTATATGTTTAAAGTTAACATGATGGGACTATGATTACATTTTAGCTCATTATTCTCATTCATTTCAAACATTATGAATTTTATTCAACAAAGGAGGCAACAACACTTAAACATTCATGTGAAGGCAAGTTATATGGTGAGAATAAAGGAAGTGATCCAAGCACGATCCAACACATTACAAATGTCTAAATGTCCAAGTCATAGTAATAGACTATCCTAAGAATATCAATGCTATATGAATTTATTTCAATTATATCTTTAGATATTCTTTTGTATTTAAGGGTTAGGTTAGCATCCTCTTTGATCCATAAAGGGTTGAGATTAGAATTTATTTCAATTATATCTTTAGATATTCTTTTGTATTTAAGGGTTAGGTTAGCATCCTCTTTGATCCATAAAGGGTTGAGATTAGAATTATAAGTTAAAAAATTGGATTGATCCTTTCTAGTTCTCATTAAAATATCCAAAAATAAGATATTCCTTTTAGATTTTAAGGTAGATTTTTTTTTTTAAGTTAATAAAAAGATGGTAAGTTTTAAGATTAGGGTTCTTTTATAAGGTAGAGTTGAAAGGGGCAAGGTAACTAATAGAAAGGAAAATCGTGTCCCTATATTTGCAAGTGGTATCAAGCTTGATATATTGGCTATAGAGACCATTCTTACACACTTTAATCATTGAGTTAAGTTCCTTTTTGATGTAGTAACAAATATTATCTATCTTTTCTTAATGGAATTTTTGTTAGGAATTGAGCAAAAGATATATTTATTTAAATTACAGATTCGAGATTCTTTATGTTCCCATCTTTCAACCAGCAATATAATATCAATTGAATTTGGTATCCAATGTAGTTTAAGATCATTCTTACAAGGAAATCCTCGACAATTCCATGTGCGGATCTTAAATTTTCTTAATATCTATATGGTAATTTGGAATGTATCATTTAGTAATGATCTTCAATTTATTAGCACTCATTTTGATGCTTTTCTAGCATTATTGACTTTTTGGAATTCCTTTCTCAACCTTTCTTTGTCTTATGAGGTAAGGTCTTCATTTATGAATATACCCGATTCTTTTGATTCCACCTTTTTTCAAATTACATGCCTCCTTCAAAAAATGTGGGTTTTCAATTTTTGAATTGTTTTATAGAATGTTTGATGACCCGGTGAGAACATATGTGTAGGTTGTTGCATATACCCCAACTATGATAAGGTTTAGATATGGTTTTTACATTTGTGCTCAATGAGTTCAAGAAATTATTTCTTTCATCCATGATTAGTTGGATGTCAATGTTTGGCTTCAATATTGGTGAGAAAATGAATCATCTCATGATTGAACTCCCTAATTATGAGATCAGTAATGGTGGTATGAATAGAATTAGAATATTATTTTTTGTCTTATTCTAAGTATTGTTCTAGTTTTTGCACCCTATTTTCAATTTCTTCTCTTTTCTCTATTTCTAAGTTTAATTTTCCTTCTATTTTTGCTTGTTTTAATTGAATTTTTGCTCTGCACTAACCATTAGGTGTTAGAAAAACATAAAAAAATAAGTAAATAACAATACAAATAGAACATAAGATTTAAGTGGAGACCCTTTATGTGAAAGTAAAACCACAAGACAATGGCAACTTCAATATTTTATTATTACTTGGAAAAAAACTTACAATGCTCTCTCTCTCTCTCTCTCTCTCTCTCTCTCTCTCTCTCATGTTACAATGTCGGGGGGGGGGGGGACTCCCCTTTTATACAATACATATTGTTAGGATCATTAATACCCCATCCGTGTTCTACCTAGTGTTATTTATTTTTTCCTAGTAGTTGATGATGTCATTTGCCCCCTAGTGGTGTGCATATGTCATCTAGGATCCATCTACCACATAATGCGCCCTGCATGCATCATTTTAGGACCACTTATGTCAGTTCCCTATATTTTAGGAGCCTACTATGTGTTCCAGTTCATCCCACCTTAGTTAGATGACTCTTGTGGGGGGTTTATGCTCGGATTGCCAATGATTGTGGCCTAATGCACCCTTTTTTGATTGATTTGCATGACAGACTCACTAATGCGCCCTCCTTAGTCAATTAATTGATTGTGTCTTCATTTAACTTATTTTAGGTTTAGTTGAGTTGAGTTTGTGTCTTCGAGAGCACTCCAGTGGTGACAATCCCTATACTAGACACATTGAGACTCGAATTCTCTCCATTGTAACATCATTGTTGACTATACTGATTATTGGATCATGTGACATTATTTTGTTCATATCTAAGTTCTCATGCATGATTAATTATTTTCTCTTTTTTACTGCAATTTTATCTGTAATTCAATTTTTCTGCGCATTCTTTCTCTGTGAGGTATACTCAGCTCCATGATCTACTGTGATTTAAAATTTCACATGGTATCAGAGCTCAGTGAGCGTAGGTTGAGCAGTTTTTTTCAATAGTGCACTAGAAGCCTTTGGATTTCCACAACAAATCTTGGTGCCATTGCATTGAATTCATTGGAGAAATCCTTTGAGGTCTAGCCAAGTGTGAAGGATCTGGAAAAATGTGCCTATTGTCCTAAAGCAATGCTCAATAGTAGTCTATCTCCAAATTTGAAAGTTTTTGTAGGTTATTGAAAGTTTTTCAGGGCAGCAATAGCAGCAGTACCACCTTGTATTCGCTCCAGCAATTCTAATGGAGAATTCAAATGCTCTTTTCTTTCCCAGGATCCTGACACCCTTCAATTACCTTGATTGGAGGGCTAATATGCAGATGGTATCACGCAACAAGTCACTGTATAGGGTAACAATGGGAAAGGAGGTTGAACCTCAAGCAGTTGTTGAGAAGGCCAAGTATCTGAATATATTGGATGAAGAATTTGGTTTCATGTGTATTCATATTTCTAGAGATATACTCTTCCACCTCGATGGATTGAAGACTCCAAGAGAGGTTTGGTTGAACTTGGAGACCCTCTTCGACAAACAAGATGAGCTACGGGGCCATATTCTGGAGAATGAGTTGATTTCCCTTCAACCCAACAGTTTCGATACCATCCAACAATTATTTTACAAATTCAAATCTTTGGTCATGCAATGCAAGCAGTGTGGCATTGAGAAGAAGGATGAGCAGTTGGTGCTATCCATTTTGAGCAAGCTAGGTCCTGAGTTCTCCATATTTGTCTCTACATTCCATTTAGGGAGATTGTCAATCCCTGGTTAGAAAATTCCATCCTTAGATGTTTTCACTAAATCTCTCATCCAAGAACAAGACAAATTGATCCAGATGGGTGCCTTGAAGGCCTCCAAAAATCAATCTCTTGTGGCTGGAGAATCAAAGAGTGCGAATGCAAAAGGTAATAAAATGGAAAAGAGAAGAGACAATCTGAACCCAATCAGAATTCCAAGTCTAGTCCATCGGAAGGATCCTCCAGCTCCTGAGAAGAACAAACAAAAGAAATTTGATAAATCCAAGTGTACATACTGCAAGAAGGGTAATCATCCTGAGAGATCTTGTATGAAGAAGACCATAGATCAAATGGAAAAACTCCTTGAACATCATAACATTTCCCTCACTGAAGGCACAAGGAAGACTAATCCAGGTGTAAATTCAGAATATCATGAGAGATGCCATGCATTGAAGTCCAGATTCTCACAATCCCAATCTTTTCTTATTGATTATGGATCCTCCAACCAGATGGTTGTATCCAAAGAGCCATTTTCTTCATTAGATCTCATTGATGGACCCAGCATACAAATGGATATGACTCTCAAATCTTTGTTGAAGGGAAGGGTACTATACAAATTGAGCATGGAAAGTTCAACAATGTGTTGTATGTGCCTTCTCTAGAAGCTAATCTGTTTTCTGTTTATCATATGACACACACAGGTTTTCCAAATAAAGTAGTATTTGGACCTAACATAGTTGAGGTTATAGAGATCTCATTTGGGAAGTTGATAGCCAAAGGATTTGCAAACCATGCCTCCAAGGCATATGAGTTCTCATGCTTATTTCCATACTCACATCAAGGTGCTCTCTCGAATCATGCAAATGAGACAAACATAATCTGGCACGAAATATTCAGACACCTAAACTTCAAATACCTACAGCAGTTGCACAAGGAAGAGATGGTTGAAGGTTTTCTTAACATAAATTTCTCTCAAGGAATCTGCAAAGGTTTCTTGGTAGGGAAGCACCCAGAACGAATGCATGATATTGGGAAGAAAAATAGAGCTTCCTCCATCCTAGATATGATTCATAGTGATGTTTCATGACTGATTCCCACTACTTCAATGAATGGTTCCAGATACCTTCTAACCTCCATTGATGACTACTCTAGGTTCTGCTGGATCTACTTTCTCAAACAGAAATATGAGGTGTTCAAAAGATTCAAAGTTTTCAAAGCCTTAGTTGAGAACACTACTGGAAGGAATATCAAGGCACTCAGATCAGATAATGGAGGGGATTATATCAATGAGGGTTTGCAACAACTATGTGCTTCCGAAGGTATTCAAATGCAACATTATGTCCCATACACACCACAAAAAAATGTTGTAGAAGAGAGAAATAATAGGTCATTGAAAGAGATGGCTAACTGCTTGCTTGAAGCAAGAGATCTCCCATCAAATATATGGGAAGAAGTAGTGAACTGTTCCACATACATTTAGAATAGGGGACCCCACAAATCTGTTGATGGGGTCACTCCATTCGAAGCATTGAAGGGACACAAACTTGATGGTTCTCATCTGAGGGTTTTTGGATCTAAGGCATGGGTCAGAATCCCCTCCAACAAGAGGAAATCACTTCAACCTCAAAGTAGTGAATGCATCCTTCTTGGATATGTAGAAGATGCAAAGGCTTACATGCTGATGGATATTGAAACCAAGAGATGTGTCATTGAAATAAGTGTTCAATTCAAGGAGGTATATCAGTTTTACCTTCTTCTTCAACTGGTTGTAGATCAGGTAATGGATCCTCGGGGGGGTGGGGGGGGGAATCCCCTTTTATACAATACATATTGTGAGGATCATTAATACTCCATCCTTGTCCTACCTAGCATTATTTATTCTTTCCTAGTAGTTTATGATGTCATTTACCCCCTAGTGGTGAGAATATGTCATCTAGGATCCCTCTACCACCTAATGCACCCTACATGCATCATTTTAGGACCACTAAGTCAGTTCCCTATATTTTAGGAGCCTACTTTCTGTTCCAGTTCAGTCCACCTAAGTTAGATGACTCTTGCGGGGGGTTTATGCTCTGATTGACACTAATTGTGGCCTCATGCACCCATTTCTGATTGATTTGCATGACAGACTCACTAATGCCCCCTCCTTAGTCAATTAACTGATTGTGTCTTCAATTAACTTAGTTTAGGTTCAGTTGAGTTGAGTTTGTGTCTTCTAGAGCACTCCAGTGGTGACAATCCCTATGCTAGACACTCTGAGACTCGAATTCTCCCAAGTGATTTGAATTATTTCCATTGTAACATCATTGTTGACTATACTGATTATTTGATTGTGTGGCATTATTCTGTTCCTATCTGATTTCTCATGCATGATTAATTGTCTGCTCTTTTTTACTGCAATTTTCACTATAACTCAATTTGTCTACTGATTCTTTCTCTGTGAGGTATACTCAGCTCCATGATCTGATGTGATTTAGAATTTCACATGGTATCAAAGCTTAGTGAGCATATGTTGAGCAGTTGTTTTCAGTAGTGCACTAGAAGCCTCTGTATTTCCACATCAAATCTTGGTGCCATTGCATTGAATTCATTAGAGAAATCATTCAAGGTCTAGCCAAGTGTGAAGGATTCGGAAAAATGTGCCTATTTTCCTAAAGCAATGCTCAGCAGTAGTCTATCTCCAAAATTGAAAGTTTTTGTAGGTTATTGAAAGTTTTTCAAGGAAGCAGTAGCAATAGTACCACCTTGTAGTCGCTCCAGCAGTTCTGTTATCACACAACTTGTAGTTGCCCCTAGTGGTATCCCATCCAGGACGGTAGAGGAGATGGACAACTAAAGAGGTGACCCAAGAGAAGCCATGGTTCCCAATGCAAGGTGGGAGTCACGTCAATAGAGACACTCTTCACTTTAGATCTAGATGAATCAAGACATAAGGGGAGACCCTATTACCAATAAAAAATGATTGGACCCAAACAAAGGTTCCTAGGGATAAGTAAATAATGAGTTACGGAAACCAATGCAAGGTTAATTGGACCTAGAAGTTAAAGTATGGTTGATGGTGGTTTGAGAGATGATTAGTGTTTCAACCAATATATGATTTAGGCCACATGATTAGTTATAATGGCAAGATCTAGTACCATGTGTTACACAAGTGGGACCTACTTTCTTGAGATATGTGAATGGTTCAAATGGGACCCACAAGGTGAAGTTAAGGGATGCAATTGGTACTAGAGGATATGTAGTGAGGATATCTATGGATCTAAGTTAGAATTAAGAGTACCCACATATAGGATCTAAGGTTTGACACAATTCCCAAGGAGTGCGACTTGCCTATGGAGGACTAGTGCCTTGTTGGATGGGTTAATGGAGTCAAAGGATATGTCAAAGTGTAAATCAGGACACCTAAAAGTCAAATCAAGTGGGCTAATTGAGATAGAGTGGTTGGATTAGATTAGATCTAGGGTTTCATGAAATGACCCAAGTGGACCACAATCCCTTAAAATAAGGAATTCTACCCCCAATGCAGATTGTCACAAACTGATACTCTAGATATAGGATTCAAGGTATGCCTGTTCCAAATCCACTGAAATCTCAACTACCCAGGTCCTAGAAGTGGGAAAACTCAGTCACCCAAGGAAGTGCGACCTTGCTTAAGGAGGGATAAAACGTGGATAAGGTGTGTCAAATCAAGTCCAATGGCCACCAAATTGTAGATCCAAGTGGTTTATGCAATGATCTATATGGATCTTGAAAATCAAGTCAATCCAAGGGTTAGATCTTACTAGATCTGAGTTTTAAGATGCCAAGTAGTTCAAAAGGGGGTTTTAATTCCTTAAAATGTGGAATGATGCCCACAAGGTAGAAATCACCCAAGTAAAAGTCTAGAGGTAGGTTATCAAGTATGTAGATTGCAAATCAAGTGGGATCTCACCTACCCACATGCTAGATCTAACCAAACAAGCCTCTTCCAAGGAAGTGAAATTTGCCTCAAGAGGGCTATATTGCCTTGAAAAATGTGTCAATTTTAGCCCAATCTCCACTTAACTATAGATCCAACTAGGGGTGGATGCTATAGAGGTGGGTTTTTAAAATCTCTTCAAAAGCAAGGCTAGATCTAAGTAGATCTAAAAAAACAAAATGAGGGTTTTGATTAATTAGGGTTTTAATGATCTAGAAATTATGGATGATTCAAAGAAGAAGAAGATCATACCTTTGGAGCATACCTGGATGAAGAGATGAATCCTAGTTTAGATGAGGATTACTTTTCCCAAAGATGAAATGGAGAATTTTTTAAGCCCTCTTGCCAAATCGATTTTTCCAAGCCACATATGTGTCCCTCTAACCTGTCAAAACCAAGGAGCAAAGTATCAATCAGTTTAAAATGTTGAAGGTAGATAAGTAAAGAATAGTTGGTGCAAAGACAAAACCACTCCTTGTTTAACCCAAAACGTCCTCCTCCAAGCTTGAAGGGAAAGCCTCCCCACCAATTCGCACTTGTTGAAGAAGTCTTCTCCACCTGTAAAAAGATATGGAAAATATGCAAGATAGCTACAATAGATCCTCCAGTGCAATGGACAAAAGCATTTACAATCAAAACAACCAACATCCACTCCAACCCAAGCATGTACTCCAAAACATAGAAATTTTATTCCAAGAGCCAAGAGCCAAAAATCTCTAGATGATTTTACAACGAGAGACTCTCTCCTTCACTAGGATGGAGAGAGACCATAATCCTAACTACTTTTTACATGAGTGGCTAAGATTAAAAGATCAAAAGATCTAATCAATGGTTGAGATGAGCTCAACAATAAAATACATGGATCAACCATAAAATATAACCATAAGTGGACAAAATCGCCCTAGGAGAGGGGATCCCACCAAATCATGATGACAAAATATAGCAATAAGCTTATGGTGGGTCCAAGGGGTAATTTTAGAAACCCTTGGTCAATCCCCATAGCACAATAATAATAAAATAGTCATCAAAGTATAAAATCATGCCTCTATGGACAAATCATGGGCCTTAGGAGGCCTCAGAAATCATCAGAAAATGCCATAAGTGATGGATGTGGGCCCCGATGAAGCTGAAACAGCTGGAGAAGGTGCGGAAGACATCCCACTCATCATCACTGATCATCCCATGCCAAAATTTTGCTTCAGTAGCCCAAATTGAATTCCTCTATAGCCATTTCTACCAATCCAAACTGCCTCCTGGAGTGCATGCGCTGTCAAGGTGAGGGCACCAGTGTGTCTGGGAGGGGGGTAATATGGTAAAAACAACTGGCTGGACCACCCCCTCCATCATCAGCGCCCTAAGTGAATCAAATAAAAACCCACTCTGCTCTGACAGGGCCTCAGACAGACCAAATCTGCACTATGAGAGCCAACATAGGCTAAAACATCACTATAACTGCCCGGAACTAAAAGTAAACTGTCTCATTGGACTCAGAAGGTCCAAAAATATCCAAGATGTGTACTCATACACCATATAGATCTCTGCATGATCATATAATATATCCAATATACCGGAACAGGTGAAATAATAATAATCTGTAAATGATCAAATAATGCTAAAAACCATAAATCATCATCATAAACCTGTATCTGATGCATAGAACCATCATGTACATGTACATAGACCATATATCATCTATCTGTTTCATGATAAGGTCCAATAATCTCATGTCATGTGATTGACCTTGGTCAAACTAAGTTTGACTAGGTCAATATTGACCAAATATAACTCAGACTACCATCAGAAGCTGCTGCAAAGTGTCAAAAGTTAATGCATGCTCTACAACTCATTCGAATAACAATTATAACAAAGAGTAATCATTACTGGCTATCTAGCAACAAATATATAGTGTCATTAGTTATTACTATGACTCAGACTAGACTTTCAAGACCATACTCACTTCATAGTTGTGATCAATTTGCTAGTGAAGGGTGAAGGCTAAAAATGAACTGGCTAGGCCAAAGGCTGACTGACTAACTTAACATTGTGACACTTTGGATATGAGAAATGGAATACACACCATAGTATATACTGAATTAGAAACAACACATGGAATGGCGGTGTCTCACAAATGGATATGTTGTTTAGAGAGTGCTTATTCAACTTAGGCATCATGTCTACATCAAGTTGATCCAGGTTCATTAGGATCATTCAATTTCATTTCATGGCCTTTTTGGCCTACATAACCCTTCAGATCTCAGGTGTGCTGATCAACACAACTAGTTGCAGCTTACATCCAGGGCATGTTTTCATACATATATAAGGTCAACAATTATTTAGATATAGCTTTTAAGAACTGTTGCTTTTTGGACCTTTTTCATACTCTTCGAGGAGTATTTTTAGCAGTTGATCGCTCTTGCCCTTTTTTAGTTTCCATGGGCGAATATATAATTTTCCATAAGTAGTACATGAGCTTTCAGTTTTAGCCAACAACATCTCAAGTGACTAGGGGGAGTTCGAGCCAATGCCAAACATCGGGACAACCGACTAGAATTATTCAGGCCTACAATCCAACTCACCAGAGGTAAGTTTTGTCACCAACTCAGAGCCGAGACACAATAAACGGGGAAGCTCATCCAATACAGAGGCTACAATGGGGAAAGATACTCCGTGCCACTAGTCAAGTAGTAAGTCAGGATGATAAACTAAAAGGTAGGTAATGGATGGATGAAGACAATGAATAGTGGAGCCAACACTAGCAAGCCAAGGTATGGTGGAATGATCACCTCTATTCTCTCTAGGGAGGGTAATACCAATGAGTATGAATAGTGAACTTCTAAGTCTGAGTAAGGACAGTAGAATATATACAATAGGATCAACCAGGTCCACATATCTATATGATCGCCAGATCATGACACTAAATGCTAAGACATGCCATAAGAATGAATATAAAAGCAATATAACCACAACACCATGATATACCTGTTGATTCATATACCTGAATGCCCATCCTCTGAAACTGCTACTGTAACTCTGGGAAACCACTGAATGCTCTGCATAAATGGTATAATGGCTACATCGGTCATCTCTCTGAGTGTCTTGAGACTCAGTCATGGCATGGGGAATACATACGTTGTCCAAAATCTCATAGTGATCCATAGATAGATGCTCATCTCATCATCTCAATGTAAAGGAACTGGCTGAAAAGTGCTCTGGAATCTGAAAAATAATGTATGGTATCCCGGCTACTATATATGTGATAACATTTGGCTCCATCTGGGAAAAGTGCTCTAAGGGAGAGAGCACTTGAGAACCTCAGAATCTCTGGTCTCGAACTGCTCTACATCGATCTTCAATCCAGCACTGCACCATCATTATTTTCAGCTTTTATTTTGCACCTGTACCTGCGATCACAAACACTAGAATACCTCATGGAGCATGTATGGGAAAAATATAAAATAAAGTTGAAACTGAAATCTACTTTAAAACAGAAACTGAAATGCGTAAAATAAAAATTTAGACTAAACATGGCATATATCATTTATTTATCGTTCATCATATATTTTTTATTACTGTGCAGGAGGAAAAGAGAACTTTTTCAAGCAGGCAATCTCAACTTGCACAGGTAGCCAAAAATGTAAAAGGAAATTAAAATTCTTTAATGCATGCAGAAGAAAAGACAAGCTTAGGAAGGAACAAGGCTCAACTCAACCAAAAACAAAAACAAGCAGACATTCCAAGCAGAGAAGAAATATTGGCGACTCATCACACAGAAAAAGAAAAAGCACACAAATTCTACTGCTCAAGTGAGCTTATTCAGAAACTACCTACTCTAAACAAGCATGGCAAGGCAGGGTAAGGAAGATCATTCCAGGCTTATAGGTGGGAAGTAGTGTTTTAGTAACCTCCCATTTACAGGTAATTCCAACTCATCTCCATCTAAAGTCTCTAAATACACTGTACCTTTGCCAGCCATCTTACTCACCCGATAAGGGCCCATCCATATCTTCTCAAATTTTTCATGATTTCCTGGTTTCTATTTATGTTTATCCCATAGCAAAACTATATCCCCAATTTTAAATATTATATCTCTACTCTTTTGGTCAAAGGTTCCCTTTATTCTTTCTTGCTCTAAGACCATTTTATTCCAAGCTTCCCTTCTAGTTTCATCTAGTTCTACTAACTTGTCAATTCTTGCTTGCAGGGCCTCTTGATTAGAGGAGCACTATTGTAACAACTCATAAACAGGAATTTGAAGGTTGATTGGGAGCCTACAATTTTGCCCATACACTACTTCAAAGGGAGCTTTTCCAGTTATTCTTTTGACTGTCGTTCGGTCTGCCCAGAGAGCATATTTCAGCTTTACATCCCATGTCCTCTTGTTCTCGCCAATCATTCTTTTTAAGAGTCTTATCAGATTCTTATTACTTGATTCTGCTAAACCATTTCCTTGTGGATAGTAGTTGGAAGAATGAGACAAAGTGATCCCATGATCTGAACAAAAGGTGGACATCTCAATTTTACTCAAAAATGGCGCATTATCAGTTGTAATCTTGCAGGGGCAACCGTATCTGGAGACTATATTCTCTTCTAAGAACTTGACCAAAACCTCTGCAGTACACTTCTTAGTAGGGATAGCTTCCACCCAGCGAGTGAAATAGTCTATACAAGTCAGTATGTATTTGTGTCCACTTGAAGAGCTAGGGTTTATAGGTCCTACAAAATCCATTCCCCATTGCTGAAAAGGTGCCTCTATAATGACTAGGGTCAAAGGCAGGGCAAGTAGTCTAGGTTTTCCTGAATAGAATTGACACTCTTGACACGTTCTTACAAAGGTGTACACATCTTTGAAAAAGGATGGCCAATAATACCCAACTCTCATGATCTTAGCAGCTGTGGTTTTGGGTGCATAATGTCCTCCGCACAACCCAGAATGCATTTCCTTGATGATTCTTTGGGAATCATCATGATTTACACATTTGAGTATGATTCCATCCGGATTCTTCTATTAAATTTTCATAATTTACTTCAATATGATCTAGGATCTTAATTGAGAAAACAACATGTACAGCATATCTACAACATATCAATCATGGACACAATAATGCAAGCACACAAGAGACACAGATTTTACTTGGGGAAAACCATAAAGGTGAAAAACCTCAATAAATTCCTCAGAGATAGATAGAGCAATGATACAACCAGAATACAAGAGATAGTATTCTCCTAGCAGTAGAGCCTCCTCCTCCACAAGTGCGCCACTCTCCCAAGTGTGAGTGAGAGAATAGAATGATAAAATAGAGATCTCCCGATCTCTATTTATACTAGACTTGACTTGCCTAATAACCTTTACTAGGTCGACCTTAACTTAACCACATAACACAATGCTGACTGGGCCGACACCCAATAGGGTGGTCTAATAACCCTTTGACCCACATGGCCGACCCCCACTAGGGTGGTCTAATAACCCTTCGACCCACATGACTTATATAGGGCTGACCCCAACAAGGTCGTCTAATAACCCATCAAGTATAAGTTACGACACTTACAATATAAATGACGACACTTCCGTATAGAGGAATAATAACATCTCTATAGGAATACAATATACATATATGTGAAATACATTCCGAAGTTACATATACATCAACACTCCCTCTTAACTACGAAGGTATTTCTTGACACGGGTCTTCTAGCACAAGTCATCTTCTCTGGATCATCGTCACTGGATAATCGTCATCGAGTCATCATCATCGTCACTGCTGCTGCTATCTCAATCAATCTCTGAATCTACTCGTCATAGGAAGTTCTACAGATCCAATCCTTTTTCATACTGGATGTAGGCCCACCACCTGCAAGTCTTCATCATCTGTGCGAACGATCTGATAGAGGTGGTCTCTCAGGACTAATTTTATGTGCGGATGCAATACTGGAAAGAGTATCCCAGGAACATTTATGTTCCTAAGCACGACCGGCAAGATCTCCCAGGACTGATTACATGCATCTCCTCCACAATACATTTAAAGAGCATCCCAGGAACATTTATGTGCCGCAGCACGACCGACAAGATCTCTAAAGAGCATCCCAGGACTTATTATGAGCACACAGCTCAACCTCTCGGATCTCCAGGACTGATTACATGTGGATAGACAAAACCTTTAAAGAGCATCCCAGGAACATTTATGTGCCGCAGCATGACCGGCAAGATCTCTAAAGAACATCCCAGGACTAATTACGAGCACACAGCTCAACCTCGCGAATCTCCAGGACTGATTACATGTCTCCATAGTAATACCTCATCCTAGGCCTGATTACAAGCACACAACTCAACCTATCGGATATCTAAGGACTGATTACATACTACATAGCAATATCGAAAAGAGTATCCCAGGAACATTTATGTGCCGCAGCACGACCGGCAAGATTTCCCAGGACTGATTACATGCTATTTGCACAACCTGCCACATATCATCTCTGACCTCCAACTATCAACCTGATACTCATGATCCAATGGATCATCATCCTGATGCTCATGATCATACTGATCATCATCACTATATCGTCCTGGTACATATCATCTGGAGCAACATCCTGAAGCTCGTCATCATGATCATCCTGGTCATACAATGCATCCACCTAATGCATACCAAGTATCTACCTGATACATATCATCATACATGATCCACCTGATCATACAATGTATCCACCTGATACAAATACAAATACATGGTCCAAGCATCCAACATGATGCATATACATACAAATGATCCAACCGATCATATCTAGCATCCAACATGATGCGTACATACATATACATATAAATGATCCAACTGATCATATCTAGCATCATCCTGATGCATACACAGAGCAGTAACTGGAGCATCGTCCTGATGCTCATCATCCATGATCATCATAGCATCATCCTCTTCAGATCATCTCATCGTCCATGAAGCACATCCCAGATGCACATCATCCAGCACTTACACCACCGACATGGGAGAACACATCTACCACCATTCGGGGAAGGCTCCAACCCTTACTTTTTCACCATGGGAGAACACATCTACCACCATGTGGAAAATGGCTTCAGCCCTTACATCTACCACCATGTGAGAACACATCTACCACCATGTGAGAATGGCTCAGCAATTACATCATGACCATGGGAGAACACATCAACCATGTCAGAAAAGCTCATGTGCATCTGCATCTTCCGGACTCATCACTTCCTTTTGAAAGGAACCTCGATTTGAAGTGCACCAAGCCTCTCTTTGAAGTACTCAAACTATACTCTATCCAACGGCTTGGTCAATACATCTGCATCCTGCTCATCCATTGCAACATACTCTGCATCGGCTGTACTCAGTGCTACACAGGACTGCTTCCTGCTAAACCAAGAGATCACACCTGATCCCATACTGAAGCAGCACCAAGAAGTGCTCTTCTTATCTGCAGCACTGTCTGCCCAATCTGAATCAACATAACCCTGCAGGTTAAACTTTTGATTCACATCATACTTGAGCCCATAATCAACTGTACCCTTCAGGTACCTTAGAATATGCTTTACAGCAACTAGGTGAACATCTCTCGGATCCGTCAGGAACTGGCTCAATGTGTTCACCGCAAAGCAAATATCTGGTCTCATGCTCATCAAGTACATAGAGGACCCAATCATCTGACAATACATCGTGACATCAACCGGATCAGATGAAGAATCACACAGAAGCTTCAGTTTCGATGCCATAGATGTGGCCATAGCCTTGCAGTCCATCATCCCGAACCTCTTCAGGATCTCTACTGCATACTTCCCTTGTCCAAGGAAGATTCCATCTGCACTCTGCCACACCTCCATGCCAAAAACAAATAGTGCATCATCTCCAAGTTCTTCATCTCGAACTTGGCAGCAAGCTTCCGCTGCGTGTCGGCAATCAATCTATCTTCACCTGTAATAAACAGGTCATCCATATACAAAAGTAGTATCACTCGATTGCCTTCCTCAACCGTGTAGTAAAGGTTGGAATCCGCTTTACTCTTGGTAAAGCCCAAACTAGATAGAAAGATGTCTATCCTACCATACCAAGTTCTGCACATATATGACTCCCTGTCATGTGTCTCAGAACCAAGTGGCTACTCAATATACACTTCTTCTTCAACTATACCATTCAAAAAAGTTGTCTTGAAATCCATCTGGTGTATCTTCCACTTCATTACTGCAGCCAGAGCAAGTACTAATCTAATGGAAGTGTATCTGGCTGCAGGAGCAAAAGTCTCTATGCTACCACCTGCAACATGCTTGATGTTGTAGATCCTCTTGGAAGTCACTACAGACTCCCCTGCAAGTCTTGGGACTGCATCCCAAACATCTTCATGATCGATCGGTACTCCTCGATCATGGCATTCTTCCCAGATCCTAGGAACTTCAATATCTTCAATATTTTCAATAGATAACTTTGTTGCTGAACAAATGTTGTAGTCCTTCTTTTGTAGGTGATGGTATACGATCTTTCCTACACAACAAGTTAAATTGCATGATTAGAAAACATCTTATAGTTTTCAGAACAAATTATTACACGTAAAGAAATATGTCATACAGTCATGCAATTATCTTAGCCAATGCTTCAATACAACATTTATCCATATCCTATAACTTTCTAGATGCCTTCCAATCTCTACCAAAACATTGTTAAGAGTTTGCACTACTCCCAACATGTCATCAAAGAGGTCTCATTCTAGATAAGTAGCAATGGAATGTTGCATAGTGCCATAGGCCACTTACCCATCACATGCATATTAGTAGTATACTGTTCATTTATGCAATCATTCTAATATGCATAATACACAACCTAAGTCTAGGAACATAGGCATATACATTATTGAATAACATTATTTAAACAAACAAATATGTGGGAAATGATAATTCAAATACTTATCTTTGTTTGGTTGTTTGACTCCCTCTCAGTCTTTGCTTCTTTTCTGCAACTCCATTCTGATGTGGATTGTGAGAAGTGGTCAACTCCCTCTGAATATCTGCATCCTTGCAGAAACTACTGAAGTGTCCTCCTTCTTGATCTTTGCTTCCTGGATTACCTGTCCTTGAACTTATATCCATCCTTATGAATGCTTATTAGTATCATCATTGTGTTATCCTTGAGGTCTCATACATAATCACACATTTATTAGTGTAATCTTAATACTATCAAAACACAATAATCTTAAACATGTATAGTCATGATCATTCACAGATAATAAACATTATTATTCAAGGTTTCAGGGAAGTCTTCTTTTACTCATGCATATTCTTATTTGATCATAGGACTCTTCTAATTAGTTAAATCATCAATGCATAAACCCGTGATTACTCAAACCTATACCTTCATGATTCTTCTGGTTAATTATGGTAAGAAACATAATATGCATACAACCATGATTATTCAAAACTATGACTTCATGAATAATCATTATCAACAACACAACAGTATAAGATCCTAACACAAGGTAGGATTCTAGCTTGATATAGGAAAAACATACCTGGATTAGCATGCTAGCTAGTTATGTCTAACATACCCGCATAAAGTCTTATGGTTCTCTTCAGTGACTTGTGCTAGTAACCTGCATGTCTCATAAGTTAACCATTGTAGAACCAAGTTATACATACCTCGAAAGTAGATCTTCTATGTGATCCATGACAATGGATGAATCTTTGTCTTCATGTCACCAAGATCATATGTTCTTGAAGTAGAACATGATTTGACTTTCTTGGTGTACCTTTTGTGTTAGCGAACAACATAAACCTCATACAACATCACAATGCATTAGTACAATCATAAGTGTCAAAACCTTAATCAATGAATATCTTCTATTAAGGTGATACGACAAGTCTAGTAATTAATCAAGATTGTACTGTAATGATATGAAGACAAACATATCATAAACTTAACCATGAACAGAATTTGAAACATACCTGTAAGCCATACCTGTCAAGATTGCTTGTAATATTCTTATGGAAGGCCTTAGCCTCATCTCCCTTTGAGACATGAACTTCTTCACTTATGCAGGTGACCAAACCATCTTCTTCTAGGATTAACCCAATCCACTTGATTTGCAAGAACCGGACCTAGAGCTGGATTAGGGTTTGTCAGAGAAACCCCAAAAATTCAAACTTTGAATTTCAAACTTCTGAAACGATAGAAATATGCGCCTTGATGAGCTAATCAAGCTAGTATATTCAGAGTTTGAAAACTACAAAGTTTCACTCCTCAATTTTGCCTTCGAAATTTTCGGATTCACTAGACGTGACCCCGAAATAGGGTTTGATGAAGCCCACTCTTCTACCCAATCAAAAGGTTTGATCCAAAGCTCTAAGCTTCTATTTTTATGAGGAGCTTCCAGCCGTGGTCACAGATTTCAAAAATTCTCATTTTTGCAGAAGCCCTAATTTTCCACTTTTCCAATCAAAGTCCCGAACTAGGGTCTGATCAAGCCCGGTCTTCTGCCCAACCAAAAATTCTAAACTTGGTCTCTAAATTTCTATTTTGATGAGTGGCACTCATCCGTAGTCTCCAATTACAAAAATTCCAACTTTCTCTGAAACCCTAAATTCCGGAAGCCATGAATGAAGGTGCTCAAAAATAATTCTATTTTGACAGAAATATGTACCTGATTGTTTCTAGTGTAACTCTAAACTTTTCGATCCATAGGGTCTAAAATGTTTTTTTGAGATAGCCTGACCTGTCATATTTCCATCCTGACAGTTCTTACCTCAATTGGATTCTCTGAGAGAGAGTTATTCCAAGTGTCACAACATGACCTGTTTATGGGATAAAACAGGAGAGCAAACTTGTACGGCATTCCACGTGTCACTGGTTCAACTTCGGCCTCTGAAAACATTTTTTGATATAGTACAATCTGTATACTACCTGTCACGTTTTACGAAATTTCATTTGGAGATTCCTAGCCCAAGTTATGACCTTTTCTCCAAGGTCAACTGTTTATGACTGAGATCTTGAAGAGGCATAAACCCTATATTGTACAGATCATAAATCACAAAGTGCAACGAATTAGAGGTTTTATTTTGGACACAAGGTACATGGGGACCTGATCTTCGACCTGTAAAAGTTTTAGATCCTAAAAAGTTTCCAAAATATATTTATAGAGAAAGTGCTACGATGACTGGTTTTTTCTATATCAAGCCCTAGCATCACAAGTGCAACAAACGTCATACATGCCATATCATGCCTTCTTTCAGGCTAGCTCTGATACCATGTTAAATTTTCAAAATTTACTTCAATCTGATCTAGGATATTAACTGAGAGAACAACATGTACAACATATCAATCATGGACACAATAATGCAAGCACACAAGAGACACAGATTTTACTTGGGGAAAACCATAAAGGTGAAAAACCCCAATAACTTCCTCAGAGATAGATTGAGCAATGATACAACCAGAATACAAGAGATAGTCTTCTCCTAGCAGCAGAGCCTCCTCCTCCACAAGTTCGCCACTCTCCCAAGTGTGAGTGAGATAATAGAATGATAAAATAGAGATCTCCCGATCTCTATTTATACTAGACTTGACTTGCCTAATAACCTTTACTAGGTCGGCCTTAACTTAACCACATAACACAATGTTGACTGGGCCAACACCCAATAGGGTGGTCTAATAACCCTTTGACCCACATGACTTATATAGGGCCGACCCCAACAAGGTGGTCTAATAACCCATCAAGTATAAGTTACGACACTTACAATATAAATGACGACACTTCCGTATAGAGGAATAATAACATGTCTATAGGAATACAATATACATATATGTGAAATACATTTCGAAGTTACATATACATCAACATCTTCCACCCCAAACCATCCTCTGTCAAAACATACTTAGATGCTTTTAACCTTAAAGCTCTTCTCTGGTGGTCTACAAGGTGATCAGGATAGGTCATATGTCTGAGGTAGAAAATGATGTCTTTGTACCATTCGTGATCTTCATCAATATAAAGAATCATGTTATTTTGGTGTACTTTGGAATTAGTCAACAGTTGTGCCAACCCTTGTCCCTTCACTATCTTGATTGGCTTGATTTCAATATCATACTCTTGAATCCTAGAAATCTAGTTTCCCCTAACCCCTATGCCATCAGGCTGAGACAAGACATCCTTTACCGCTTGATAAGGGACATAGGAAATAATATTGGAGTATCCGATATATGTGCTAAAATGTTTTAAAAGACCTGACCAAAGCATAGGCTTGTTTTTCAGTGGTTGTGTAATTGAGTTTTGCATCTCTAAGGTTTTTACTCATAAAGGCAACAGGTTGCTCATGGTTGTCTCCATTCTTTTGTAACAACAAACCTGCTATGGTGTCCTCGGATGCATAGGAATAAATCAAAAACTCCTTATTGTAATTCGGGCTTACTAGGACAGGCGCAGAAGCAATGGCTTTCTTTAGAGACTCGAATGAGGCGTCACATTTCTTATCCCAAACAAACTTCGTGTCCTTCTTAAGCAAATTATTTAAGGGTTTGGCCAACTCAGCTAGGTTAGGGATGAATCTTCTTACGAAGTTTATTTTCCCGAAAAATGACCGTAATGAGCTGACATCTTTTGGGGGAGCTATGGCTTGAATTCCTTGTACTCTTTCAGGATCAATTCTAATGCCTTCTTTGGAAACAATGTGACCTAACAACTTCCCTTCATCCACACCGAAAGTAGACTTTTTAGGATTCAAAGATATTCCAAATTTTCAACACCTTTCAAAAATTCTCCTTAAGTGCTTTATGTGGTCTCTCCTGTCTTTAGAGAGAACAGTTAGATCATCTTGGTAAATTGCAATGATTTTTCCAATTAAGCCTTCAAATGCATGATCCAATGCCCTTTGAAAGGTTGACCCTACATTTAGAAGTCCAAATGGCATCCTTATATACTCAAATGTTCCCCACGAGGTGGTGAAGGTTGTGTTCCCACGATCTTCTTTCTTGATTTGGACCTGGTTATAACCAGAAAAACCATCAAGTAAAGATAGCATGCCAGCCCCTGTTACACTTTGCAACAGATTTTCCATGTTAGGCAATGGATAGTTATCTTTTAGAGATGCTTGATTCAGGTTCCTAAAGTCAATACAAATTCTAATCTCCCTGTTTTTCTTCCTTACGATTACGGGATTGGATACCTAGGTTGTATGCCTAACTGGCCTAATAATACCCGCTGCCAACATCTTTTCCAATTCCTTTTTAATTAAGGGAGCTAACTTAGGGTTCATATTTCGCAACTTTTGTCGATATGATTTGGCTCCCTCTTTGAGAGGAATAGTGTGTGCTATAATGGACTGATCATAAGTTTTCAAATAATCATAGACCCATGCAAATACATCTTTATATTCTCTAATTAGTTCTATAATTCTTCTTCTTTCTTCTTTCGAGGCATTTATCCCAATTTTGATCATTTTTGGGGAACAAGAAGAGCCTACATTTATTTCAATAACCCCATCCACTGGCTCAGATCTCCTACCTTTGTATTCATCATGCCTATTGAAATTTTTCTCAAGGGGGAAGGTGATTTCCGTGACATCCATTCCTTCAATTGAACTACCTTTTATTTCATCTTCAAAGTTTACCATTGGGGTTCGAGAAGCAGTAAAAAATCAGATGACTTGGGCATCATTATCAAAAACCTTCCAATGGTCTTCATTATCAAGGACAGAGGGTCTGAATAAAACTTCAATTTTGCAGTTTTGTTGCTTTAAAGACTCAGAGGTTTGAAGAGTACTAGATATAACAGACAGCTCATCAGCCAAAGTGTTTTGTTCATGGGGAATAGCCTTAATCTCGAAGGCATCAAAGCACTCAATGGTATCCGAAATTGCATTCCTATAGTCTCTAAGTCTATTATTCTTAGCAGCGAATTCATTTTTGACTTGGGACACAATGAGGTCAGAATCTCCTGTGACAGATAAATATTTGATGTTTCTTTCTCTAGCAATTTCCAATCCTAAAAGCAATGCTTCATACTCAGCCACGTTGTTGGTGCATTCAAACTCCAACCGATAAGAGAACAAGTTATTTTCTCCTGATGGTGAAATTAAAACTATACTGGCTCCTGCACCATGTCGGGAGTGGGCCTCGTCAAAGTGCATTTTCCAGACTTGATCATGTGAAAAAGGCTGCTTCTTAACTTCCTCCCAATAATTTGCCAAAACCATGAAGTTTCCAATCTCATCACTTAAATACATTGCTTCAGTAAATAAATGTTCAAGCGTCTCAACATGCTCCTGCATAGGTGGTTCATTAAACAAATTTATGGATGACCCCTCCTTAGTTGGGATTGTGGCATACGTGAGATCCATTTGGATACTTCCTCCCAATCTTGTTGACCATTCCCTAGATAGCAACATTCCCCATGCATCAGGGATGTCTAGGACTAGGACGCTCATTGAGAGCTCAATGTCAGAACAGGAAGCCAACCTAACAGGCAAATTTTCAATTATCCCAATAGATTCCACAGTTTTTGAATCCATTCCACAAACATTTCTATAAGGTCTTGTGGGTACTAACTCAAGTTGTTCCATGACTCTTAAGGGCATGATACTTACTTCAACTCCAGAGTCAAGCATGTAGTTATGCAATATCAAACCATTTACTTCCAGCGCAATATAGAAGGGCGGGAAACTTCCAGAGTTGTCACCCGAGACACTTTGGATCATGACAGGGGAATCCTTAATCTCTGCAGAAGATATCTTAGGAACTTGTTTCCTTGTTTGAATCCCAAGATGAGTAGTATCTCTTTTGCAGAATGAAGGGATCTTGAAAATTTCACAGAAGGGAATAGGCATATTTACCTTCGCCAGGAAGCTTGTAACATCAATGTTCAGGTTGTAGGGTTTTTCCTTATCCTTTTCATTTACACCTAAACCTAGGAACTTCATGATGTCATACTTGACAGATGGGATTTTGATTACGTCTTTTAAGGAAACCAAAGCAGATGAATTGTTTAGCTTACTAGGGATGTTTGTTCTTGGAAGCTCCTAATTAGGCTTTAAAATCGTGGGAGGCTTTGGTTGTTTTCTCCAAAGGGTTGCTTTGGGAGCATAAGTTTTAGGAGGAGGATCAATTTTCGTCTCTTAATCTGCTTTTCTGTTTGTAGGAGAGGTTTGACTAGTGTTGGTTATAGCTTTACCCTTTGAGATGACCTCAGATGAAGGCATTGGAGCCTTCGACAAGATTCTTCTCACAGGTTGATGCACTGCCTTGCTAGGCTGTGGATCAGCCGGCTTGAGTTGCTGAGTCTTGGGAGGAATAGCCTTTGGAGGGGTTGAATTGCTACAGATGGATTTTAACATTTCTTTGGTTTGTTGATCACGTCTTTTAAAATCCTCATCTTGATTCTTAAGATACATAGCAATGTTGGTGACCATTTCACACATGTTTGACATAAATTCCATGGTCATTTCGGGAGAGATGTTATCTTGAGCCGACATCTCTTTGTGGGTTCGATTCTCAGCGGAGTCGCGAATAGGAGTCACCAGGTAGACTTTTGAACTCTTCTACCAAGATGTATGTCGTTTAAAAAGTAGGGAGAGAGTGATAAAACAGGTATGTTGAACCAAGGTAGGCCTCTACCTCCCCGGCAACGGCGCCAAAAATTTTATCACACAACTTGTAGTTTCCCCTAGTGGTATCCCATCCGGGACGGTAGAGGAGATGGACAACTAAAGAGGTGACCCAAAAGATGCCACGGTTCCCAATGCAAGGTGGGAGTCACGTCAACCAAGGCACTCTTCACTTTAGATCTAGATGAATCAAGACCTAGGGGGAGACCCTATTACCAATAAAAAATGATTGGACCCAAACAAAGGTTCCTAGGGATAAGTAAATAATCAATTACGGAAACCAATGCAAGGTTAAGTGGACCTAGAAGTTAAAGTATGGTTGATGGTGGTTTGAGAGATGATTAGTGTTTCAACCAATATATGATTTAGGCCACATGATTAGTTATAATGACAAGATCTAGTACCATGTGTTACACAAGTGGGACCTACTTTCTTGAGATACGTGAATGGTTCAAATGGGACCCACAAGGTGAAGTTAAGGGATGCAATCGGTACTAGAGGATATGTAGTGAGTAGATCTATGGATCTAAGTTAGAATTAAGAGTACCCACATATAGGATCTAAGGTTTGACACAATCCCCAAGGAGTGCGACTTGCCTATGGAGGACTAGTGCCTTGTTAGATGGGTTAATGGAGTCAAAGGATATGTCAAAGTGTATATTGGGACACCTAGAATTCAAATCAAGTGGGATAATTGAGATAGAGTGGTTGGATTAGATTAGATCTAGGGTTTCATGAAATGACCCAAGTGGACCACAATCCCTTAAAATAAGGAATGCTACCCCCAAGGCAGATCGTCACAAAATGATACTCTTGATATAGGTTTCAAGGTATGTCCGTTCCAAATGCACTGAAATCTCAACTACCCAGGTCCTAGAAGTGGGAAAACTCAGTCACCCAAGGAAGTGCGACCTTGCTCAAGGAGGGATAAAAGGTGGATAAGGTGTGTCAAATCAAGTCCAATGGCCACCACATTGTAGATCCAAGTGGTTTATGCAATGATCTATATGGATCTTGAAAATCAAGTCAATCCAAGGGTTAGATCTTACAAGATCTGAGTTTTAAGATGCCAAGTAGTTCAAAAGGGGGTTTTAATCCCTTAAAATGTGGAATAATGCCCACAAGGTAGAAATCACCCAAGTAAAAGTCTAGGGGTAGGTTATCAAGTATGTAGATTGCAAATCAAGTGGGATCTCACCTACCCACATGCTAGATCTAACCAAACAAGCCTCTCCCAAGGAAGTGCGATTTGCCTCAAGAGGGCTATATTGCCTTGAAAAATGTGTCAATTTTAACCCAATCTCCACCAAACTATAGATCCAACTAGGGGTGGATGCTATAGAGGTGGGTTTTTAATATCTCTTCAAAAGCAAGGCTAGATCTAAGTAGATCTAAAAAACCAAAAAGAGGGTTTTGATTAATTAGGGTTTTAATGATCTAGAAATTATGGATGATTCAAAGAAGAAGAAGAAGATCATACCTTTGGAGCATACCTGGATGAAGAGATGAATTCTATTTGAGATGAGGATTACTTTTTCCAAAGATCAAATGGAGAATTTTTGAATCCCTCTTGCCAAATCGATTTTTCCAAGCCACATATGTGTCCCTCTAACCTGTCAAAACTAAGGAGCAAAGCATCAATCAGTTTAACATGTTGAAGGTAGATACAAGCAAGAAAGAGATAAGCAAAGAATAGTTGGTGCAAAGACAAAACCACTCCTTGTTTAACACAAAACGTCCTCCTCCAAGTTTGAAGGGAAAGCCTCCCCACCAATTCGCACTTGTTGAAGAAGTCTTCTCCACCTGTAAAAAGATATTGCAAATATGCAAGATAGCTACAATAGATCCTCCAGTGGAATGGACAAAAGCATTTACAATCAAAACAACCAACATCCACTCCAACCCAAGCATGTACTCCAAAAGATATAAATTTTATTCCAAGAGCCAAGAGCCAAAAATCTCTAAATGATTTTACCATGAGAGGCTCTCTCCTTAAATAGGATGGAGAGAGACCATAATCCTAACCACGTTTTACATGAGTGGCTAAGATTAAAATATCAAAAGATCTAATCAATGGTTGAGATGAGCTCAACAATAAAATACATGGATCAACCATAAAATATAACCATAAGTGGACAAAATCGCCCTAGGAGAGGGGATCCCACTAAATCATGATGACAAAATATAACAATAAGCTTATGGTGGGTCCAAGGGCTAATTTTAGCCACCCTTGTTCAATCCCCATAGCACAATTATAATAAAATAGTCATTAAAGTACCAAATCATGCCTCTATGGACAAATCGTGGGCCTTAGGAGGCCTCATAAATCATCAGAAAATGCCATAAGTGATGGATGTGGGCCCCGATGAAGCTGAAACTACTGGAGAAGGTGCGGAAGACATCCCACTCATCATCACTAATCATCCCATGCCAAAAATTTTCCTCAGTAGCCCAAATGGAATTCCTCTGTAGCCATTTCTACCAATCCAAACTACCTCGGGAAGCATGTACCTGCCCCAAACTGCCTCCTGGAGTGCCTGCGCTATCAAGGTGAGGGCACCAGTGTGTATGGGAGGGGGGTAATATGGTAAACACAAGTGGCTGGACCACCCCCTCCATCATCAGTGCCCTAGGTGAATCAAATAAAAACCCACTCTGCTCTGACAGGGCCTCAGACAGGCCAAATCTGCACTATGAGAGCTAACTGAGGCTCAAACATCACTGTAACTGCTTGGAACTAAAAGTAAACTGTCTCATTGGACTCAGAAGGTCCAAAACTATCCAAGATGTGTACTCATACACCATATAGATCTCTGCATGATCATATAATATATCCAATATACCGGAACAGGTGAAATAATAATAATCTGTAAATGATCAAATAATGCTAAAAACCATAAATCATCATCATAAACCTGTATCTGATGCATAGAACCATCATGTACATGTACATAGACCATATATCATCTATATCTGTCATCATAAGGTCCAATAATCTCATGTCATGTGATTGACCTTGGTCAAACTAAGTTTGACCAAGTCAATATTGACCAAATATAACTCAGACTACCATCAGAAGCTGCTGCAAGGTGTCAAAGGTTAATGCATGCTCTACAACTCATTCAAATAGCAATTATAACAAAGAGTAATCATTGTTGGAAATCTAGAAACAAATTTATAGTGTCATTAGTTATTACTATGACTCAAACTAGACTTTCAAGACCATACTCACTTCATAGTTGTGATCAATTTGCTAGTGAAGGGTGAAGGCTAAAAATGAACTGGCTAGGCCAAAGGCTGACTGACTAACTTAACATTGTGACACTTTGGATATGGGAAAGGGAATACACACCATAGTATATACTGAATGAGCAACAACACAGGGAATGGCGATGTCTCACAAATGGATAAGTTGTTTAGAGAGTGCTTATTCAACTTAGGCATCATGTCTACATCAAGTTGATCCAGGTTCATTAGGATCATTCAATTTCATTTCATGGCCTTTTTGGCCTACATAACCCTTCGGATCTCAGGTGTACTGATAAGCACAACTAGTTGCAGCTTGCATCTAGGGCATGTTTTCATACATATATAAGGTCAGCAATTATTTAGATATAGCTTTTAAGAACTGTTGCTTTTTGGACCTTTTTCATACTCTTCGAGGAGTATTTTTAGCAGTTCATCGCTCTTGCCCTTTTTTAGTTTCCATGGGAGAATTTATAAGTTTCCATAAGTAGTACATGAGCTTTCAGTTTTAGCCAACAACATCTCAAGTGACTAGGGGGAGTTCGAGCCAATGCCAAACATCTGGACAACCGACCAGAATGATTTAGGCCTACAATCCAACTCACCAGAGGTAAGTTTTGTCACCAACTCAGAGCCGAGACACAATAAATAGGGAAGCTCATCCAATACAGAGGATACAGTGGGGAAAGATCCTCCATGCTACTAGTCAAGTAGTAAGTCAGGGTGATAAACTAAAAGGTAGGTAATGGATGGATGAAGACAATGAATAGTGGAGCCAACACTAGCAAGCCAAGGTATGGTTGAATGATCACGTCTATTCTCCCTAGGGAGGGTAAAACCAAAGAGTATGAATAGTGAACTTCTAAGTCTGAGTAAGGACAGTAGAATATATATAATAGGATCAACTAGGTCCACATATCTATATGATCACCAGATCATGACACTAAATGCTAATACATGCCATAAGAATGAATATAAAAGCAATATAACCACAACACCATGATATACCTGCTAAGTCATATACCTGAATGCCCATCCTTTGAACCATCATCTATCCTCTGAAACTGCTACTGTAACTCTGGGCAACTACTGACTGCTCTGCATAAATGGTATAATGGCTACATCAGTCATCTCTCTGAGTGTCCTGAGACTCAGTCATGGCATGGGGAATACATACGTTGTCCAAAATCTGATAGTGATCCTTAGATAGACGCTCATCTCATCATCTCAATGTAAAGGAACTGGCTGAAAAGTGCTCTGGAATCTGAAAAATAATGTATGGTAGCCCGGCTACTATATATGTGATAACAAGTTCTAAGAAGAATTCAAATGCTCCTTTCTCTCCCAAGATCCTGACACCCTTCAATTACCTTGATTGGAGGGTTGATATGCAGATGGTATTGTGCAACAAGTCACTGTACATGGTAACAATGGGAAAGGAGGTCGAACCTAAAGCAATTGTTGAGAAGTCCAAGTATCTTAATAGATTAGATGAAGTATTTGGTTTCATGTGTATTCATATTTCTAGAGATCTACTCTTCCACCTTGATGGATTGAAGACTCCAAGAGTCAGGTTTGGTTGAAGTTGGAGACCCTCTTCGGCAAAAAATATGAGCTAAGGGGCCATATTCTAGAGAATGAGTTGATTTCTCTTCAACCCAGCAGTTTAGAGACCATCCAACAATTCTTTTCCAAATTCAAATCTTTGGTCATGCAATGAAAGCAATGTAGGATTGAGAAGAAGGATGATCAGTTGGTGCTATCCATTCTGAGCAAGCTAGGTCTTGAGTTCTCCATATTTGTCTCTACCTTCCATTCATGGAAATTGCCAATCCATGGTTGGAAAATTACATCCTTAGATGTTTTCACTGAATCTCTCATCCAAGAACAAGACAAACTGATCTAGATGGTCACCTTGAAGACCTCCAAAAATCAAGCTCTTGTGGCTAGAGAATCAAAGAGTGCGAATGCAAAAGGGAAGCAAAAGGGAAAAGAGAAGAGGCAATCTTAACCCAAGTAGAATGCCAAGTCTATTCCATCGGAAGGAGCCTCCAGCTCCAACAAGGACAAACAAAATAAATTTGAGAAATCCAAGTGTACATACTGCAAGCAGGGTAATCATTCTAAGAGCTCTTGTATGAAGAAGACCATAGATCAAATGGAAAAAAATCCTTGAACAACATAACATTTCCCTCCCTGAAAGCACAAAGAAGACTGATCCAGGTGGAAAGTCAGGAGATCATGAGAGATGCCATGCATTGAAGGCCGGATTCTCACAATCCCAAGATTTTCTGATTGATTCTAGAGCCTCCAACTACATGGTTTCCTCCAGAGAGCCATTTTCTTCATTATATCTCACCGAAGGACCCAACCTACACATGGGAGATGACTGTCAAATCTTTGTTGAAGGGAAGGGTACTATACAGATTGAGCATGGAAAGTTCAACAATGTGTTGTATGTACCTTCTCTAGCACCTAATATGTTGTTTGTTTATCAGATGACACACACAGGTTTTCCAAAGAAAGTATTATTTGGACCTAACACAGTTGAGGTTGTAGAGATCTCATCTGGGAAGTTGATAGCCAAAGGAGTTTCAAACCATGCCTCCAAGGAATATGAGTTCTCCTGCTTCTTTCCATACTCACATCAAAGTTCTGTCTTGACTCATGCAAAATGAGACAAGCAAAACCTGGCATGAAATATTCGGACACCTAAACTTCAAATACCTACAGCATTTGCACAAGGAATAGATGGTTGAATATTTTCCAAACATAAAGTTCTCTCAAGGAATCTGCAAAGGTTGCTTGGTAGGGAAGAACCAAGAGCGAAAGCATGATGTTGGGAAGGGAAAGAGAGCTTCCTCCATCCTAGATATGATTCATAGTGATGTTTCAGGATCGATTCCCACTGCTTCAATGAATGGATCCAGATACCTTATTACCTTCATTGATGACTACTCTAGGTTTTGTTGGATCTACTTTCTCAGACAAAAATCTGAGGTATTCGAGAGCTTCAAAGTTTTCAAATCCTTAGTTGAGAACATTGTTGGAAGGAAGATCAAGGCACTCAGATCAGATAATGGAGGGGAGTACATCAAGAAGGATTTGCAGTAGTTGTGTGCTTCCGAAGGTATTAAAATGAAACATTCTGTCCCATACACACCACAACAAAATGATGTAGCAGAGAGGATGAATAGTTCATTGAAAGAGATGGCTACCTGCTTGCTTGAAGCAAGAGATATCCCATCAAATCTCTGGGAAGAAGCAGTGAAGTGTGCCACATACATTCAGAATAGGGTACCCCGCAAATCTGTTGATGGGGTCACTCCATTCGAAGCATTGAAGGGACACAAACCTGATGTCTGTCGTCTGAGGGTTTTTGGATCCAAGGCATGGGCCAGAATCCCCTTTGACAAGAGGAAAGCACTTCAACCTCAAAGTATCAAATGCATCCTTCTTGGATATGCAGAAGATGCAAAGGCTTACAAGATGATGGAGATTGCAACCAAGATATGCTTCATTGAAATAAGTGTTCAATTAATTGAGGATCCATTGCATGATCTACAACTAGATGAAGAATAAGGTATAATTGATCTACCTCCTCCATTTTCTCCTAATGATGTTTCTACAAGTGATCCACATTCAGATTCCGAAGAAGAATATCAATATGATTCAAATCTAGATATTGAGTATGAATATATATCAAATCCATATCCATATCCAACACCTACTCCCAATCCAAAGCCTAAATGGGCTCAAAATATTATTGAGGCAGCTGGGGACATTGTTGGAGACCCATCTGACTACAGAAGAACAAGATATCAATACCAAGATGCTAACATTAAACTTTTCCATACATATCCACTTCTCCCTGAGAGGTGCTTCATTGTGGTGGGGTCTGATCCACAGTCTTACAAAGAGGCTTGCCATGATCCGAGATGGAAAGCATCCATGGATGAAGAACATGAGTCACTACAGAACAATCAGACATGGGATCTTGTCCCTCTTCCCCAGGGGAGGAAACTAGTTCAGTGCAAATGGATCTACAAAACAAAGCTTATGTCTGATGGATCTACAACCAAGTACAAGGGTCGGTTGGTTGAAAAGGGGCACTCACAATTTCAAGGTTTGGACTACAATGAGACATTCGCTCCTGTAGGAATAATGGATTCAGTAAGGGTTGTTTTGGCCATTGCAGCTTCAAATGGATGGGAGGTACATCCAATGGATGTAAAGAGTTCCTTCTTGCATGGTGACTTAGAAGAAGATATCTACATGAAAAAACCTGAGGTGTACATTGATGATCCTTCCTTGGTATACAGACTGAGGATATCACTGTATGGGCTCAAGCAGCCCCAAGGGAATGGTATGCAAAGATGGATTCCTTCTTACTATTACTAAAGTTTGAAAGATGAAAATATGATTGCAATGTTTACATGCAACAAAAGGGAGGATGTCTACTATTGATTGTTTTGTATGTGCATGAGTTTCTCATCACCGGTGGATCTGCTACTGGGTTGAAGCACATCAAGTCTTCCTTGAACAAAGCATTCGCTATGACAGATCTAGGACTATTAAAACAATTCATTGGTCTTGAAGTAACTCAAAATTATTCAGGGAACATGATTTCGTAGTCAAGGTATGCATCTGATTTACTGATAGAGTTTCACATGGTTGGATTGCAAAGCCACATATTTTCCCTTCCTATCTGGCATTAGATTGGAAGAAGGTGGTTCCACTCCCTTGGTTGATAGCACTCTTTACAAACAGCTGATTGGTAAGGCTTGTTGTATTTGAAACATTCAAGACCACATCTATCATATGTTGTTGGTGTTGTGGCTAGGTACATGCAAGAGCCACATGAGTTGCATTGGAAGGAAACTAAGAGGATATTGCACTATGTGCACGGTATGAGAGAGTTTGGTATACATTATTCTGCTGGTGCTCAACTGGATCTGGTTGGTTTTACTGAATCAATCTGGGATAGAGATAATACTGATAGGAAGTTTACTTCAGGGTACGTATTTATGTTGGGATCAGGACCAATCTTCTCATCAAGTAAGAAGCAAGCAACACTTGCACTTTCTTCAACAGAAACAGAGTATAGAGTGGATGTGAATGCAACTATCCAGACAATTTGGTTGCATGGGATCTTGAGTGATTTTGGAATTCACACTTATCCTTCAATAGACCTTTTTTGTGATAATCAAAGTGCCATCAGGATCTCCAGTGACTCAGTTCAGAAGAAAAGGACCAAACATATTGAGGTTCACATGCACTACATCAGGGAGCTAGTGCATAATAGAACCATCTCACTGCATTATTGTCCTACATAGGAGATGATTGCAGACATATTCACTAAGAAGAGATTTGTTTATCTCATATATTTACTTGGTGTAAAAGTTGTTTGATCTCCCTGCTGTCCTATTTTGAGGGGGGTGTTTTCCCGTGAGGTTTTCCCCATTTCCTTGGTTCATGGACAATTATTTTATTTTCATCATTTATTTGATTGTATGCATGACCTTTGGTCTTAGTAACCAGGGCCTAGGATGCACAAGTTTGGATTAAGCAAGGGTCTTAGGATCATTGATACTCCATCCTTTTCCTAGTAGTTGATGATGTCATTTTCCCCCTAGTGGTGTGAAGATGTCATCTAGGATCCATATACCACCTAATGCACCCTGCATGCATCATTTTAGGACCACTTAAGTCAGTTCCCTATATTTTAGGAGCCTACTCGGTGTTCTAGTTCAGTCCACCCGAGTTAGCTAACTCTTATGGGGGGTTTATGCTCCAATTGCCACTAATTGTGGCCTCATGCACCCTTTTATGATTTATTTACATGATAGACTCACTAATGCACCCTCCTTAGTTAGTTAACTGATTGTGTCTTCAATTAACTGAGTTTAGGTTCAGTTAAGTTGAGTTTGGGTTTTTCGGAGCACTCCAGTGGTGACAATCCCTATGCTAGACACACTGAGACTCAAATTATCCCAATTGGTTCGAATTATCTCCATTGTAACATCATTGTTGACTATACTGATTATTGGATCATGTGACATTATTCTATTCCTATCTGAGTTCTCATGCATGATTAATTGTTTGCTCTTTTTAACTGCAATTTTCACTGCAACTCAATTTCTTTGCTCATTCTCTCTGTGAGGTATACTTAGCTCCATGATCTACTGTGATTTAGAATTTCACACATATGAGGGTTCCAGAAGGAACCAAAATACACTAGAAAGGTCTAGAAAAAAAATTTCTTAGGTGCTATAACCCCCTGTGCACCCAAAACATATGAATAGCACATAGTCCTAGTCGAGAACTCTACAACAAGAATAATGGATATTGGATATTGGCTTCATCTCCTAACACAAATTTTGTATATTAGGTAATTATCTCAAGTACATCCTTTTGAAATGTATTATATGTTTCTTCTATCACTTTCTATGTGTTTATGTCTTAGTTAATCTTTTACTCTATATAGTCAAAGAGAACTTCCACTCATAGTTTGGAGGGTCTACCCTTGAGTTGTTGTCCTAGTTTGGTGTAATTCTTATCCTTCTCCATAAAAATTTGAAAAAAAAAAGTTGAGGTAAAAAGTAACTTCAAAAGAAAAAGAGGGATAGAAATAGTGTAATGTACCCACATGCTTCCCGTGGCCATCTCGACACTCAAATTGGAATTCCTTCATCTAATAATCAATCATTATGCTTAATTCAAACTCTAAGAGTAATATAATAGGATTCATATCCAATTAAAACAAACAACAATGGAAATAACCATGCTTATTTCGAATTTGAATACATTGCACATTGAATTCAAGGTACCATATAACATATCACAGACAAAAAGCATTCCACACAAAATTTATTATGGATACTTATATGTAAATCAATGCATGTCCAACAAATCAGTTGCTAAGGAGTAATTCACCACACAATGATAGAAACCAGATATGGATTCCACACCCTAGCCAAACCACGATACCACAAAGGCCAAGGACGCTCCTACAAGGATCTAATCTCACTTTGTCAAACCCAATTCTCTCATGACATAGGCAATTTTCACATTAAAGAGGGTGAAGAAAGTTCCTATAGGCGTATAATGTCACCTATCCCAACCCAATTCTCTCATGACATAGCCAATATGCTCACTCTAGAGCACTCTAGGCCCTCATCCAACCATCAATCCACCATGGAACTCTCTTATCTTCCATAGCGCAAGGAAGATATTCCATTTATCTACTCCACAATACTCTAAGGATATTCTTCCTTTCCAGTGCAAGCAAAAAGAATCCAAGGTCATTGGTTTCCTTCAAAGAATAATTTGGAGAGTAAACATTTGGCCAAAATAGTAAATGCAAAACTATAACAAGGTTGCAATTTCATGGTGTTTGCTTGACAATTATTGTGGACATACCAAACATGCAAAACCATCATATTTCCTTTCATAATCTCAATAGCAAGTTCTCCAACCTCCACAGACTTTTACAAACCACAAGTGCATGTGATTCTCTTTTCCATTATAAATATAATAGCCATGGCATTCACACAAGTTCTTTCATAACCCATGAAAAGGAAGATTTTCAAATAGGAAAGGAATGACCCATGGAGAATGGAAGAATGATCCATGAACAATGGTCAATAATGCTTTCTCCCAAGACATACATTATGGATAGTTTTCCCTTACTAAGAAGTATTGGGAAAATGTAAGGACAACACAAGTCAAAGATTGATGGTAATATTTAGTAAGGAAGCATGGGCAGAAATGTTGTACTTCCCAAATCACGTATATGTTTAAGTCAAATCAACCATGCACCCTCTTTTCTCTTCATCTCTTATGGTATCATGGTTCCCTTTCGTTCTCAAACTACATTTCTATGGATTAATATTATTATGTATTTTCTTTTATTTATAATTCTACATACATAAGCACACCATGAAAAACATAAGTACTATTTTCATGGAGGAATGCGCTGATGATCTTTTATTGGACCGGTCATTTCTTGCATTTTTCTGATTTTGCTCGGCATTTGTTCTATCTGCTTTTTGGGGTCTTGATCGTTGTCTCTGTGCAGATCTTGGATGGAGGAGGGTATTCGGTTTTCCCTCGTTTCGGCGGCTGTTTTGATCAGTGCTCCTTTATGCTAGACCTTGTTTATTTGGTATTGTTATGGACATATTTCTTTCTGTTCTAAGATTGACCCGTTATAATTTGGTCAATCTCTTTTCATGTATTGATATTATTTGAGACAGTTATTTGGTTGAAAACCATGTGATCCTTATTGACTCTAGCTGGCTCCATGTATTCCATCATACTACTACCGTATTAATAGTAAATACTTTTTCCGTATGAAAAAAAAAAAACCTCTTCCCTTGACCTTGAGCTCCACCAAATATACTCACTTCATTGGAGTATCCGGCACAAGTCAATATAATGCCATTAAATTTAGTATTCAGATATGCATCAAATGCCATTAAATTTAGTATATCAGATATATATGCATCAGTATGTTTATCAAATGTTAATTTGAGCTGTAATATAATGCCAATTTATTTAATACAGCAGATCTCATTTCGATTGTCCTCGTGAATTTAGATCATAAATCATTATGTCAATTTTAAGTTGTACTTTTTGTTTTTACTATTTATTTGCTCAATAATAATTGTAAAATATAAGAATTTTATGAGGAACAAGGCGTTCTACCAGTCTTGTAAGAATTGTAAAGTTAATTATTTTTACCAGTCTTATGTTACCGCTCAATAAAAATATCCAATAGAAGTTGATAACTGCAATTCCAACTCAAGACCTGTAAAATTTTGGTCAAAAACCCCACAGCAAATGTGCTGATCAGAGCAGCCGAGAGAGGAGAAGCAACAGAAATGCAGGGACGCTTAACGATATCAATGCCAAAGCAGCGATGGCAGTGCATGGTCTGCTGTGAATCAACTTGTCCTGCAAGAATCCCATGGCTTCACACACATCTGAAGCATAAGTAATGGACCACTCTTTCTCCCACTTCATCCAGTGCTGGGGAGGAGCGTAGTTTCTTTCCTGCAACCTCACCTCGTGCATCCGTTTTCTCAACACTATCAACTCGGCGTCCACGCTGCTTGAACCGTCTGCAATGGCAATGTTTTAAAAATTACTGTTAAACAGATTGTGAATTCCGTGTCTACAAACACACAGCTAGACGAAGGAATATGGAAGAATCCAAAAACTCATTGAAATTTGGCAAGGTTTTTGATCCAAGAAACTTTTATTTTTCTTTTAAATTGACAAACAAACAGCTAGACGAAGGAATATGTAAGAATCCAAAAAGTCGTTGAAATTTGGCAAGGTTTTTTATCCAAGAAACTTTTCTTTTTCTTTTAAATTGACAAACAAACAGCTAGACGAAGGAATATGTAAGAATCCAAAAACTCATTGAAATTTGGCAAGGTTTTTGATCCAAGAAACTTTTCTTTTTCTTTTAAATTGACAAGATTCTTGATCTGGTTGAAATTATGAAATGTAATTATTCCGATGACATCTATAATTATATATAAAATTGCATAATCAAAATCCTGATTCTTCATCGCCAAATTTGATCAAATCCTGAGTCTTCAGAGCGAAATTTTATCAAATTATTGATGGAAAAAGCCGTTTGCTAGCCTGCACAGACCCTTCCTGAAATCGGTATTTATAGAAACCAGAAAGCTGCGAATGAACAATTTAAATTACCTGATCCAAATTGGTTGCTGCCTCGAGAGCTCGCAGCTTTAATGGCAGCTCTTCTCTTCGTCATGTGAATCTGGGAAGCTTGTGATTTCTCGACTGATCTTAAAATCTTTGTCTCGAAAGGCGATAATCCGCACAGATCATGGCCAGCCACGCCAGCTTTTGCCATGGACGCGCTGGTAGGCATTACATCCATTAATGTTTCTGAGGATGAGAACTTACAGGTAAAATACTTTTCCTATGAGGTTACAGTGGAGAAGGATATATACAGCGACTGTAATGCTTATGACTTATGAGGTTGCAGTAGAGAAGAATATATGTAGCTGTAAGCAAAAGGTTGCGTGTGATCAAATCCACCGACTCGTGTGGCAAACACCGTAACCCAGACGAGACGAGGGGTCTAAAACGATGTCGAGGACGAAAGTTGAAACGAAACTTCACGCCCCCCACGCAAACCAGATTCTTCCGCGTTTTTAATGTATATGCAAATAAATATCTTTATGTATCCGACAAACTTATTTGTCACATTCAATTTGTACATCTGATTCTTTGCGTTAAATGTAATGCATTTGATTGGTTCCGGAATAATCTGACCGTATGTCTCCCAATAAAAATCCTGGTATATGTTTTCGGGGCTGATTTTTATCTGAATTTATGTTTTTGGGGCTGATTTTTATCTGAATTTATCACGTGTTTAATTCTTTTTTAAGACTTTATATCTTTGTACCAAAGATTATTATTCTTGATTATGCCAAATTGCCAATGCAGAAAATTTTGATTAGGTTTTTTTTTTATGCTAATTTTTCTAGTTTACTTGGTTAAGGTACCGGCCTCGTTTAGGTTGGGTGTTATTTTAGAGTTCCATAATGATTTTTCAACTTTAGCCCACTCCTACAAGTTAGGAGATTCCAACAAACCAACAAAAAGAATTTTTTTTTTTTATATGTTTGTTCTTAATAAATACAAGCCAGATGTAAAATTAATAATTTCAAAATTATTTTAAATGAAAGGTAATAAAAAATTAAATAATTTTGTAATTTATTTTATTATTATTTTAAAATGTGTTTTAAAAAAATGTAGCAAGATAAATTTAGGAACTTGCTCAACAATTAATTTCTTTAAATAAGTATGCATAGGAATAATTTGTGTTTTTGTTAATAATAATTATTATTATTTTGTTATAATATTTTTGGAATTCTTTAGTTTGTTGGAAAAATTAAGATATATATATATATATATATATTTCTTATTATCTTTTTATGTTTCTACATTAACAATTTTTTTTTTCTTTTAAAAGAATAGAAAATGAATGTTTAGGTCATGATATATAATAAGGATATTTGGTGTTTAATGGTATTTTGGATTTTCTTAGGAGATTTTTTACATGACTACAAATGAAGCTTAGGACTCATGGGCCATGAACAAGTCTTCAAACAAGCACACTAGCTCTCTAAAAAGGATATTTAGATTCCAAGTGGAGTATGGTTTCTTCTATAATGCCTTGGATAATAGGGATGGGCCTCAAAGCCTTAACAATGGACGAGGGAGGAAAATAAGTCTCTTAGGCCCTAGATGAATCATCTAGGACCAAGGGACCATGAACAAGGTCTCAAGCCACAAAACATGCATTGTATAGGAGATCATTATCCTTAGGGTGGGTTACAAGTGCCAATATGAGGTTTTTTGCACTAGGGATGGGTCTCAAACCATGGTTGGGGAATAAATTTAGAGAATTGGGCCCTAACACCAACATAGATCCATAACTATGGATTTATCATGCGTTGAGAGGGATCAAATCCCTCGAGGTACAAACCATTTTTAGAGTGGAAAAACTTGAGGAAAGGTTTGCATATTGAGGGATTTGATCCAACATATTAATAGATATGGAGTTAAGATGGATCTATGTTGGTTTTAATTATAATAAATTTCACCCTTCACATTATCCTTTAAAATGACAACTAAACAAAGTAAATGAATCTATTGGCTTTTTAATTGACATATTGTCTCAAAAACCCTACTCAACTAATAACTTATATTTATGCATATATTTCAAGCGATTCTTTTATTTTTCATTAGTTGGAATATATATATATATATCATTGGTTTTGAAATTTAGGTTAGAGGAGACATTGTAAATTTTTTGTTTGCGTAGTATTTTTATTATTTTATTAAAGTGTCATGTTTTAGCTCCACGTTGAGCTCGAAATTGCACTTCTCCCTCATACTAGGTCGTGGAAAGCACTTCTTGACGCAATAAGATTCTTGAGTTAATGGGCCATGATCAAGTCATTGAACCATAACATAGACCCTTTAAAGTGAATCTTTATCATACAAGTTGGATATGGGCACAATCAATATTTTTTGCATAGCGGGATGGGTCCCAAGGCCTTGACCAAAGTCATGAGAGGAAAGCAAGGGCCTTACACCATAAATTGATCTATAAGGCTCCTTGACCATCAACATGACCTCAACTAACAACATAGGCACTTTAGAGGTGATATTTAGCCTCCAAGTGGAATATGGGTACCATTATGAGTCTTGTGCACTAGGGATAGGTATCTTAAGGAATTAGTCATGGTAAAAGGAGGAAAATAAGGCCCTTGGGTCCTTACTAAATCTTTTAAGGATCAAGGGCCATAAACAATGCCATAAACGACATAACTTATCACTTATAGAGCATCATTGTCCTTTGAGTGAGATATAGATCTCATTATAATGTTTTGTGCATTAGGGATGGGTCTTGTGGAATTAACCATGGATGGGGGAGAAATTTACAAGATTATATCATAAATGAAAATTATTGGACTAATAGACCATGATCGAGGCCTTGAACTACAACATGGGCCCACTAAAAGGGATATTTTGCATAAGAGTGACATAGGGGTGTCATTAGGAGTTTTTGTATAGCAAGGATGGGTCTCAAGGTCTTGAACATGATTGGGGAGGAAAATGAGGTCATTCATCCCTAAATCAATCTTATAGGTCTTCTGGGATATGAAGTATTTCTCAAAACACCACAATATCCCTCTATAAAGTATCATTATCCTTGAGAGTGATATGGGTACCATTAGGAATTTTTGCACACAAGAGATGGATTTTGGGAAATTGGCCCAAAATAAAACTTTTAGGGTCCTGGTCCTTGAACTAGGCCCAAACCACCATATAAACCCATATCATTGGCCTATTGGTGGGATATGTGCATCATCAAAATATTTGATGTTCTTAGCATGGGTCTCAAGGAATTTCCCATGGTGTATAGGAAAAAAAGGGAGATATCATTAGAATTAGTCTTATAACGCTCATAAACTTTGGGCTCTAAATGAGATATAGGAACCACTAGAAATTTTTAGACACAATGGATGGTCTAGAGACCTTGACCATTGTCATGGGAGAAAACAAAGGGCCTTAGGACTTAAATAAGGATTTTAAGACTCATGAGCCATGAAGGATTCCTCAAACCACTACAAAGACCCTTCAGAGGGGATATTTGGCCTTCAATAGGGATATGGGTGCTATTATGAGGTTTTTCCTTAACCATGGTAAGGAGAGCAAATAAAGGGGATCAAGTCTGATATAAATATTTTAAGAATCTAGTCCATGAACATTGCCTCAAAGGATCACATAGGGCCTCTAAAAACGATCTGTAATCTCTTAATGGGATATGGGAAACTATAGGAGGTTTTCTATACTAGGGAAGGATCATGGGATCTTAACCATGGTCAAGTAGGGAAATAATATCTATATGACCTAAATTAATATTTTAGGGCTCATGGGACAAATATAAGTTTTGAACCATTACACACTCCTTTTAGAGGATGACTTTAACTACCATGTGGGATGCATACACCATTAGGAGAATTTGTACACTAAGGATGGGTCTCAAGGCCCTATCCATGGTCATATGGGAGCTATTGTGAGTTTTTTCATTCTAGATGGTTCGCAAGACACTACCCATGCTACAAGGATAAAAACCAAAGCCTTAGGGACCAAAATATGCTTTTATGGTTAATGGACCGTGCATAATGTCCAAAACCACCACAGAGTCTTGTAGATGGAATCTTTAGTCCACAAGTATAATATGGACACCATTATGAGGTTTGGAAAGTAGGGATTCATATTAGGTCCCTAATCATGGTCCAAGGAAAATTACTAGTGTCTTAGGGACAACAACATAATGTTTTATTAATAGATGAATATAATATAATGATTAAAGGATTAAAGTATGCTCAGATAGGAGGATTTTTATAGTCATAAAATAGAGTCTTAACCCCTTAATTTATCGATGTACTATGCAAGGACAAGGTAAATATTCTTTCAAAATACCATGGTTCATGAATCATAACTCTAAGTGGCTTGCTAACAACATTGCCATTAGTTGGAATGTTAGCGTGAAATCCAAAGGTGGGACATATGAACATGAACCCTAAAAATATATTATAATCCCTAATGGTTATGTTTGGACCATGGTCAAGGAACTAATACCAATCTACAGTGTGTCAAACCTATTAATGGTATCCATATTATACTTTTGGAGTAATGATTCCTTATTAGGGCTTGTGTGGTGGATGTATACCCTACGCATAGTCAATGGACCATAAAAAGCATCTTCTAGTACCTAAGACATTGGTTTTTCTCATTGGACCACGGGTTGCGTCTCAAGAACCATTTAGTGTGGAAAACCTTGTAATGGTTCCAAAGTGACCATGGTCAATACCTTAAGACCCATCCTTGGTGAATAAAATATTCTAATGGAATATGTATTCTAATCGATGGCTAAAGATCCCCTCTAAATGGAATGTATGGTAGTTGAAGACCTCGTTTTGTCCCATGATCCCTAGAAGCTTCTTCTAGGTCATATGGCCCTTTTTTCCTGACTCAACAATAGTCATGATATCAAGATCCATCCCTAGTATGTAAAACATCCCATAGGCACTCATATCCCACTCAAAGGTCAAAGACCCCTTTTAGAGGGATTATGTGGTGTCTTGAGGCCATGTTCATGGAAAAATACTTAAAATATTTATATAGGACTTAAGGTCCTTTATTTCCTCTTCTTATCATGGTCAACACCCCAATACCTATCCTTGGTGCACAAAACATCCTAGTGACACTCATAACCTAATCTAAGGCCAATCATCCCCTTTAGAAGGCATATATAGTAGTTCAAGGAATTTTTCAAGGATCATGAGCCTTACAAGCTTCATTTTGGTCTTAAGACCTTTTATTTTCTTCCACGTCCATGGTCAAGGTCTCAAGACCCATACATTAGTCTAAAAAACCATAATCATGCTCATATCTCATTCAAAGGTCAAATATTTTGTCTAGAGGGTTTATGTGTTAGTTCCAAGTGTCATTAATGGATTATGATCCCTGGAATATTAACTTAGATCCTACGACCCTTGTTTTCCTTCATTGAGAATGGTTAAGGCCCCAAGACCCATGTCGATATGCACAATATCTTAATTTTTCCTATATCCAACCAAGATGCTAAAGATCTAGGTCTATGCAGTGGTTTGATCTTATGTTAGGGACAAGGGATGTAGAATATTCATTTTGGGCCAAAGACCCAAGAGCCATCTCTTGTCTTCAAAACCTCTTAAGACTATCCATATCCCACTCAAGGACAAAGGAACATTTGAGAGCGTTTTGTGGTGGTTTGAGGAATGTTTTAAGTCCCATAAGGCCTCTAATATTAATTTAGGGAATAAGGACCTTATTTTCCTCCCACAATCATGGTCAAGGCCTTGTTAAACCCCTCCCTACTGCACAAAAACTACTTAAGGTTCCCCTATCCCAATCGTATGGAACATATCATTTTAGAGGGTGTGTGTTATATTTCAAGTCCTTGACCATTCCCAATATCCCAAGAATCTCCATTTAGTGTCTAATTACCAATATTTCTCCCCCAACCATGGTTAATTTCATAAGACTCGTCCATGATACACATAACATCATAATGGTATCCATATATGAATTGAAAGACAATGATCCTCTACAAAGGACATGGTTTGTGGATTATAGCATTATTTATGGTCCTTTATCCCTAAAGGCATCATATAGGGCCAAAGGGAATTATTTTCCTCCCTTTACCATGGTCAATGCCTTAAGACCTATCCCTACCATGTAAGACCTCAAAATAGTACCCATATTCCACTTGGAGGTCAAATATCACACCTAAAAGGTTTTTGTTTTGGTATCGGGTCATGTTGGTGGCTAATGAACCCTATATATTCACCTATGGTGTAAGGCCATTATTTTCCTCCCTTGACTATGATCAAGACCTCAAAACCCATCTCTACTACACAAAAAACTCATAATTGCATATATATCCCACTTGTATGTCAAATATCCACTTTAAATAGTCTTTTTTGTAGTTTGAAGGCCTTGATCATGGCATATTAACTCAAGAACCTCAATTAAGGGCCTAATTCCATCAATTTCTCCCCCAACAATGGTCTGGGACTCATCCCTAGTGCACAAAACCTCATATTGGCACTCATTTCCCACGTTAAGGACAATGATCTTCTATACATGGCATCTTTTTGTGGTTTGTGGTCTTATGCATGATCCTTGGTCCTTATACGCTTCATATAGGGCCGAAGTGCCTTATTTTCATCTCACGCATATTGGCAAGGCCTCAAGACCAATCATTGTTTTCCAAGGCATTATAGGAGCAACCATATTCCACTTGAAGGTTGAATATTTGCTTTACATGGCTCATGTGGTGGTTTGAAGCATTGTTCATGGCCTATGAGCCTTAGAAGCTTCATTTAGAGCCTAATTCTCATGTCTTCCTCCCCTTACAATACTCAAGTCCCTGAAACCCAATTCTCATGTGAAAAAAGCTCTTAAGATCACCCATATTACCGTTGGAGGCCAATTATTCATGTTAGAGGGACTATGTGGTGGTTTGAGGTATCAATCATGGCCCAGACATTCCTTTTATATTCTTTTGAAGAGAAGCACTTACCTATGTATAAATATAAAATGATTATAGCATAATCCTGTAGAGAGCTAAATAACTACAAAAATTAATGTTGGGGTAGAACGTTATGGAAAAATTACTAAAATATCTTTTTATATTGAAAATAGTGTGTGCATGTTTTAGAATACGTGCATGTTTAAATGCTTGTGCATTTTTAAACTGCACGTGCATTTTATAATGCATGCACATTATTTGAGATTCATTTTTTTCGATTAGATCATTTCCACTCACCCACATATTTGTTGACATGGTTGCTTCGGATTTTTTTTTGGTATGATGGTCCTGATGGTTCAAACTGAAAAACCAACAAAACCTCCATTTTTCCAAATGCCTCTAAGTATCTCCATTTTCACATTATTTTTAAATAGGCTACACAAATCCATCACTGATGAAATTACACAATCATATAGATTTATCAATGTAGATTCCAAATATATAATTTTAATAATAATAATAGTATTGTTTATTGTTTCTTATTTATTTTTGGCTTCCCATATATCGGAATCTTAAAATATAGACATCTTTTGTTCTTGCTATAACTTTTTATTGCCTTAAACATTTTGAAAAATAAAATATATGTTGCACTAGGTTAGACTGATATCTACAATAAAAAAAAAATGATGATGTCAAGACCCTTAAAACCTTCCCTAACACATGACTTTGAGTTTTGGGGCTATGGTGACTTTCACAATTTACAAATATATAAAATTAATATTACATTTTTTGAAAAAATAGTTATGCACAAGGACAATTCGTTCTTGACAACAATCAATTTTTTTAAAGGAAATTCCAACATTTATGCAATCAACATATGCAATAACGAGAACATATGCATTATATTTTGCAAGAAAAATAAATTACCACTATTAGAAGAACTCAAATATCGCATGGTCATAAAAAAAATCCATAAATATACATTATATATTCTGGAAGTTAATTCAATTTCTTATATTTCAATTGATTGTGCCATATTCAAATTCATTGTGAAAGTACCTTGAATCATCCCTCCAAGTCAACATATTATTGTTTTTTCATGTTTGTGTTGCCACTAATATGTCATAAGAGACCATCATTAACTTGGTCACCCTTACACACACACAAACACACACACACACATATATATTTCCTTCTTTTATCTTTGAAACTTAGGTTTAGTTATGAAGAATAAAAAGCAATTTTTATTTTTATTTTTTTTGTAAGTTAGGGTAGGTCCTTATATTACTTCCATAAAAATATACAAAGTGTATCAGGGCCCTCCCAAGACTGGGAAAACAGACCTAGAATAAAAAAATAATAATTCATCCCCAAAAGGAAATAGTATGGTGCTAAAAGGTCTAAGAATTATGTCTTTCTACACTGTAAGGTTGCCAAAAAACTAAAAACATCAGCAAAAACTAAAATGATACAGCTAAACCAAAATAAAGACAAATGCTAATTGGAACCAAGCTAGATGTTCAAACCGGTCGGGCCTTTCTGAGCACCAGGATCCTTGACGACATCAATGTCGAGCCTGTGAGCAATATGGTTCTGGTTGTGGAGAATCTGCTTAAGGTATCCCACCATTTCGTCCTGCTGAAGCAGAATTTCTGCGTGAGCTTCACCTCGTTCGGCCAGGGTCTTTCCGAGGACCTTTTCTACAGCAAGTAAAAGTCCAAATTCTATTGGTAGAGAGTGGTGCATCCTCTGGTGTTCCTCGGGTCCGAAACCAGTGCCTCAAACTCATTTTGAATTTCTGAGTCTGAGAGGTAGCCCCGAGTCACCTGGGCATCCTCTTCGGCCTCCTGAATTTCCTCCTGGGCATGTGATGGGATCTTCTCCTTGAATCGACAGGCCTTCCCCACTACATCGCGCATGAAATGAACCGGCGGGCCTGGAGAAGGGTCGGACATTGGTCTTCCTCCTAATATAACCTCTCATGGGAAGAATTTCGGCTGCAACTGCAAACGAACCAAGAGACCAATCACGAACAGTAACTGTGTTGCAGAGGGAGAGTCTTAGAGCTATGAACCCGACATTATCCACACTTCTACCCCATCTTTTAACTCGCAGTGAATTATGAGGGCCTTTCCTCCTGTTGTCACTTCTTACCATTAGTGAGGGTGTACCTCCCCACTCGAAGCTCGTCGTGAGAGTGATTTCCATAACACAGATTCGTACCTGGACGAGACGAAGCGCACGCTAAAGCGATTAGATGGGAAGTCTGATATATCATGCAAGAAGGGACTCGTGGATGGTCGGGGTGGGCACGTGCCTAGCATCGTGGTTGGCACAGATGGGCATGTGTCGTGCCTCTTGATTTTCTGGCTCTTCGTTACGGTGGCAGCCACTTAGCACCCGCAGTGGGGGAACATGATCTTGAGTGGCTAGGTTCGTTAGTTGCAGGCTGAGAGGTTTCTCTTTGAAGATGTGCCAGGGGGAGTCTATCTTGTCATTAGAAGAGACAACCCCATGATTGGAAATATGATCAACTAGCTTGTTGGTCATGCAGTGAACATGGCAGCTAGTACTTAAAACCTAAAAGTGTTGTATGTGCTCTTGTAAATGTTCCTAGATCCCCTCCAGTCGCCAGTGTTTATTTAACTTGGCTAGACCGGTGCCACACTGTATCCTGCGAGCCATGTTGATGATGATTTGAGAATCTCCTTCAATTGTTAAAGTTGTCCAGCCTCTCTGCAAGCAATTTTTAATCATGTGTTGAGAGCACTTAGTTCAGCCACATTGTTGGTAGTGATCCCTAAATGATCAGTGTAGATGTGAATGATTTCTCCACTAATATATCTGAATACTCCTCCAATTATCGCGGCCCAGGATTTCCTTTTGAGGCACCATCAAAATTGAGTTTGATGGGGGGGTTCAGTGGCAGGGACCAAGAGGAGGGGATGAGTTTGGAGATAGTGGGGATGGAGTTTCCAGGGTGTTGCGGGGTGAGATTGAAGTTCCAATCGTTCAAGATGTTTTTTTCTAGGTGTTGAAAAATGTGATCTGAGTCCGACCAAGCTCCCAACAGTAGGGTCTCTTGAATTTTGGAGTGAATGTGAGCTTGGATGCTTTCCAGGGGAAGAGTGTTACTATGGAAGATTCTTTTGTTGTGCTCTTTCCAAATGTTCCAGAGAACAAAGCTAGGTAAGAATAACCAGATTCAGTTCAAGATGGTATTGGAAAAAGGTTATGTCTGCCAGTCACGAATGGTGGTGCCAATGTCTTCCTTGTTACGGTTAGAGCGACAAAAGATGGTTGTGCCCCAATCCCACACAGAGTGGAGGCAGAGTTGCAATTATTGAGGAGATTCTCCCGTTTTTCCTCCTGTTAATTACATAAAATGCAGATCGATGGTCCCTCAAAACCCCGTCAGAGTAGCCAATCCCAAGTCAAGATATTTTTCCTTGCAACCAACTAGAGGAAAGTTTTGACTTTCGCCCAGAGGTGCGAGTCCCAAATTTTTGTCCAGACAATGTATTTGGGTTGGAGAGGGCCTGGATTAGTAAGGTTGTAGGCCTCCTTGATGGTGAAGTATCATTTCTGCTGATGACCCCACCTGAGCTTATCTGGTTTCTCTGAGATTGATATCTTTCTGGAGTTTATTGTTTCCTAGAAGGATTTTCCCTCTTCGTTGTTGAAGTTTCAGTTCCAGTTTTCTTTAGCGATCTAGGATCTCCAGGTGTCACCATTGTTTTGAGGCCCCCAGTACTATGCCATGAGGTAATTTTCATGTTGTTAGGAGTGTCTTTGAAGCTCCTATATGCCATTGAGATGTTGCAGGGGGGGCATCTAATTCCAGGCATCCTCCCAAAAGAGAGCCATGTTCCCATCCCTGACTTCCCAGAAGCTGTGTTTGCGAATAAGCTCTCTTTGAGCCTAGGATGAATTCCAAATAATGGATCCTGACGGAAGAGTGTCATGTCGAATGAGCTCTTGACGCTGTAAATCGTCAATATATTTATGCATCCAAATGTGCGTCCATGGCGTGGAATCTTCTATGCAACATCTCCAGATCAGCTTCACGCAAAGAACTTCATTCAGAGTAATGGGGTCTCTTAGTCCGAGGCCTTCTTCGGGCTTTGGAGTGCAAAGTTTTTCCCAGGACACCGAGGCCCACTTTTGGTGTTGAGTGGTGCCGCCCCAAAGGAATTTTATCTGGAGGTTGCGAATGGATTTGAGAATATACTTAGGGGATTCCATGACCAAGAATAGATAGAGAGGCATATCTTGGAGGACAGACTTCAGGAGGATGAGACGATTGGGAAAGTTGAGGGCTCTGAAAGTCTAGGATGAAATTTTATGTTCAAGGGATGCCAGCAAGTCTTTCCAGGAATAATTTTTACTGGAGGAGTCAACCAGGGGGGCACCAAGGAATTTGGACGGAAGGGAACTATTTTGAAAACCCAGAATTATGGTTATCCTAGTCTGTGTTTGAATATGAGTGTTGAAGAAAAAGATATGCAATTTGAGATTATTGATGGTCATACCTGAGGCTGCGCTGAAGGAGTGAAGAATTTCCCTGAAGGATTTCTCTTCCATGACTAAGGCTTTCCGCATAAACATTGTGTCTTCTACAAACTATAGGTGCGACTAGGTGTTGATGTGCCTGCTTGTTTTAATGCCCTGAATATGATTCCTTGAGATCAATGCTTTTATACTTCTTCCCAAGATTTCAGCGATAAGGATGAAAAGATAAGGGGAAAGAGGGTCTCCTTGTCTAATGCCTCTGGAAGGGGAGAAGGTGGGCGAAGGAGATCCATTAACAAGGATGGAGAAGAAGGTTGAGGAGATGAGGGAGATGATCCAACTAACCCATGAGGGGGAAAAGCCAAAGGCTAAAAGTGTATCCCGGAGGAAGTTCCAATTGGTTTTGTCAAAGGATTTGGCCATGTCGAGTTTTATGAGCATACCAAACCTGGACGAGGTTTTAAGAGTGTGTATCACCTCATGTGCAGTTATGTTTCCATCTAGAATTTGTCTTCCTTCGACATATCCCGACTGCTCCGGAGAGATGAGATTGGGAAGGAGGGGTTTAAGGTGATTGGATATTACCTTGGTTATGATTTTATAAATGATTGTTAGAACAGTAATCCATACTTAGTACCATATTCCATAACCATAGTCAAATTTTATTGCTCATCTGCTTGATTACACCATAGTTTGGACTAGGTGACTTTAGTTGGTCAAATACCCACATTTGAGAGTGTTCTCACCCACTTCCAAGCAAACCAGTTCACCCAAACTCCTGTTTTGTCCACAAGTGCACCCTCATTAAATGCTGGAGCGCTCTCTCTCCTTGAATTGGGGAATTACTGTTGAATTGGAGCGCAAGGGTGTATTTTGCCCAATTTTGGCTAGATTTGGAGCATTTATTGCTTCCTTGGTCCTCCCAAACACCTCTATTTTATCACCCACGCTTGCCTTGGCCTCATTTATGACCCAGCATGCTTCAGCCACCTTCACACTAGGATTCGTGACTATTTGGGATGATTAGGATTGAGTTGGACCCACCTAGGGGGGATTGAGGCCAATATGGCAATTTTGACTTGTACACTCATCTTGAGCTATCTAATGCTCTCAAATTTCTCATGGATGTAATAATAAACTTTTATTAACATTTTCACATGTTAGACAGTCTGATAATGAAGAGTTTCAGTTCACATTGTGTGTAAAATTGTCTCCTTTTTCAAGCTTTTTCACTGGTTTTACAAATAATTCGATTTTGTGAGGTTCTCCATAGCTCCTAGATCTTACTGTGGATCAAAATACTCACATGGAATCAGATCCATTATGTATTTAGTGAGTTTCATATCAATATTGAGCATTGAACTGCATTCTAGAGAGGATTTCCTGATAAAAATTGAGTGTTTTTTGCAGGTGTTTCAGTAGTTTTCTCACCATTAACGCAAAAGTAATGGAAGCAAACCAAATGTTTCTCACACCCTTCAATTTCTTCGATTGGAAGGCTGAAATGGTTATCAAACTAAGATTTAATGGTCTCTATAGAGTAACCATGGGCACAGAAGTGGAACCAAACTCTGCTGTGGAGAAAGCAAAGTACTACAATCGACTTGATAAAGCTTATGGATTGCTATGCCTGCGTATTTCGAGGGAACTCTTGTTTCATACAGACAGTTTGACAACCCCAAATGAAGTATGGGTGAAGCTAGAATCACTCTTTGGGAAAACTGCTGAATTGAGAGGCCACCAGCTTGAAAACGAGCTCATTAGTTTGAGCCCAACGCATTTTGAAACCATCCAGGAGTTCTTCACTAAGTTCAAGTCACTAGTGCTTCAACTGCAACAATGTGGAATTTTTAAGAAGGAAGAACAACCGATTATCTCCATCCCTTCGAAGCTAGGCCCAAAGTTTTCTGTATTTGTTAGCACATTTCACTCAACCAAGATGACCCTTCGAAATTAGCAAATGCCATCACTAGCAACCTTCATGGAGTGTCTCACTCAGGAGTAGGACAAACTAGTTTAGATGGGCACCATAAAATCGAAGGACCAAGCACTGGCAATGGGTGTTTCAAATGCCAACAAAGGCAAGCAGAAAGCAAATAATTCGAAGCAGCCAGAGAAGAGGAATTTTGACAAGGCCAAGTCTGCAGATGGAGGTCCGAATCCTTCAAAGGAGAAGGACAAGAAGGGAAAGGAAAAGATCAAATGCACCTATTGTCAGAAGGGATAGCATCCATAGAGATCATGTATGAAGAAAACCATTGACTCAATGGCGCAGCTGCTGGAGAAGAACAACATCCCAATCCCTGAGGGCACAAGAAAGAAAGAGAGCACCTCAAATCCTGACAATAAGGAGAAGTGTCATGCTTTGGTAGCAGGTATTTTGAATCCCTAATCCTTTATCGTTGATTTAGGAGATTCCAGACATATGGTTTCATCCAGAGAGCTCTTCTCTTCTATGCATTCAAATGGTGGCCCAACAGTTCGAATGGGAGATGATTCAGAAATCCAGACCAAGGGGATTGGTAGGATTGACATGGAGCATGGCTATTTCAGTGATGTGCTCTATGTACCTTCATTGGCTGCAAATTTTCTAACAGTTTATCAAATGACCCATACAGGAGAATCCAAGAGAGTAACATTTACTCCAGATTTGGTAGAAATATCATAAATTTCTTCAAATCAAGTTGTGGCAGTGGGGTTTGTTGATCATGAAGAGAGAATGTACAAATTCTCCAATTTCATTCCAAATTCTAGTGACCGTGCTCTTGTCTCTCATGCCAACGATACCTCCAATCTGTGGCATGAAAGGTTTGGCCACATGAACTAAAAATATCTCCATACATTGCACAAGGATGAGATGGTGGAAGGGCTTCCAGAAATCAAATCTTCAAATGGTGCATGCATTGGTTGTGTAGTTGGAAAGCATCCAGAGCACAACTATGAGAAGGGAATGGAACGGAGAGCTAATAAACCACTTGCATTGGTACATTCAGACCTCATTGGTCCTCTTCCCACTCCATCATATGGTGGATCAAGGTATGTACTCACATTCATAGATGACTACTCTCGATTCTGCTGGGTATACTTCCTTAAATTGAAATCAGAAGTGTTTGAGAAATTGAAGATTTGGAAGGCCTTAGTGGAGAATCATAGTGGTCATAAGATAAATATCCTTAGGACTGATAATGGAAAGGAGTATGTGAATAATAACATTCAGCATCTTTGTGAGGAATGTGGCATCCAAATGCAACATTCAATCCCCTACACACCTCAGCAAAATGGTGTGGCAGAGAAGAAAAATAGATCTCTCAAAGAGATGGACACTTGCATGATTGAGCTAGGGATATAAGCCCTAAGCTATGGGCTGAAGCCATCAATTGTGCTGCTCATATTCAGAACAGAGCCTTTCACAAATCAGTCAAAGGTAAAACCCCCTATGAGGCATGGTTTGGCCAAAAACCAAATGTGTCAAATTTCAGAATTTTTGGGTCTAGAGCATGGGCTCGAATTCCATCAGAAAAGAGGAAGGATTTGGAGCCACAGAGAAGGGAATGTATCATGGTTGGATATGGTGAAGACACAAATGGTTACAAGCTCTTTGACACATCCACACTCAAAAATTTCATTGAGAGAAGTGTGCAATTCAAAGAAGAACCAATTCCTGATTTTGAGCTTGCACCGGGGGAATGCTCTTCTCCTCCATGCCTTAATGAGATTAGGGATGATTCAAGTTCTGATTTTTTTGATATTGCTGAAGATGACATTTCTATACATGAGTCACCATCAAGGCCCAAGTGGGCTGAAAAAATCATACAAGCTGCAAGTGAATTGGCAGGCAATCCCCAAGAGCCTAGGAAGACTAGATCTCAAACAATCAATGCTTCCTTTGCAAATGAAAGTGAACTTGCTGATCACTGTTATATTTTGATTGTATCTGATCCAACATCATATCAGGAATCTCATCATGATCCAAGGTGGAGAACAGCAATGCAAGAAGAATTCCAATCTCTCCAAGAGAACAAAACATGGGATTTGGTGCCTCTTCCTCCCAAGAGGAAACTTGTGCAATGTAAGTGGATTTTTCGAACCAAACCTGTTGTTGATGGTTCTGATTTGAAGTATAAGTCTAGATTAGTGGCTAAGGGCTACTCACAAATACATGGTGTGTATTATACAGAGACCTTTGCACCGGTTGCAAAGATGGACTCAATTAGACTAGCTCTAGCCATGGCAGCTAGTAAGGGTTGGCAAGTTCACCACATGGATGTTAAAAGTGCATTCTTACATGGTGATCTACAGGAAGAGATATATATGAGGCAGCCACATGAGATCCATTGGAAGGAATCCAAGTTCCCATTCCTTTCAGGCATAAAACTAGGTGAATTTGAAGACTCTCCATTGGTGGATTGCACACTCTGCAGACAGCTAGTTGGAAGCTTGTTGTACCTTACACATACAAGACCTGATTTGTCTTATGTTGTAAGTGTTGTAGAAAGATATATGCAGCAGCCACATGAGATCCATTGGAAGGAATCCAAAAGGATCCTTCAATATGTCCAAGGAACAAAGAGCTTTGGGGTACACTATGCAGTTGGTTCTTCACTACAACTAGCTAGATTTTCTGATTCTGATTGGGCTGGAGATCCCATTGATAGAAAGTCCACTTCAGGTTTTTTTTTCATGTTTGTTGAAGGTCCCATTTTCTGGTCAAGTAAGAAACATCATACTATTTCACTTTCATCAGTAGAGGCCAAGTACAGGGCAGCAGTGAACACAGCCACACAGTGTGTTTGGTTGCAAGGCATTCTTCGGGAGTTTGGTGTTGCTATTGATTCTCCAACCAACATTTGGGTGGATAATCAAAGTGTCATCAAGATATCTACTGATCCAGTACATAGGCAAAGAACAAAGCACATTGAAATCCATATGCACTACATTCGGGGCTTGGTGCATGATAGAGTGATTTCCTTGCAATATTGCCCATCCACCGAGCAAACTACTGATATTTTCACCAAGTGTTTTACTGAGAATACCTTCACTCACTTGACAGCCTTGCTTGGAGTGAGTGATGGATGGTTATTGCTGCAATTTTATTGCAGTTTCAGCCCCATGTCCATTTTTTAGGGAATTTTTTATCCCATGTGGTTTTACTTTTGTCCTTGGTTTATATGGACAAATAAAATTTATGTTTGTAATGAGGTGACTTGAGCCTTTGTTGCCAAGGCCTCCCGCTTTATTTTCATGAGTTGTACTAAGTTCTGGTTAAGAGGGGGTGTTAGAACAGTAATCCATACTTAGTACCATAGTCCATAACCATAGTCAAATTTTATTGCTCATGTGCTTTATTACACCATAGTTTGGACTAGGTGACTTTAGTTGGTCAAATACCCACATTTGAGAGTGTTCTCACCCACTTCCAAGAAAACTTGTTCACCCAAACTCCTGTTTTGTCCACAAGTGTTCCCTCATTAAATGCTGGAGTGCTCTCTCTCCTTGAATTGAGGAATTGTTGTTGACTTGGAGCGCTAGGGTGGATTTTGCCCAATTTTGGCTAGATTTGGAGCATTTATTGTTTCCTTGGTCCTCCCAAACACCTCTATTTGATCACCCATGCTTGCCTTGGCCTCATTTATAACCCGGCATGCTTCAGCCACCTTCAGACTAGGATTCGTGACTGTTTGGGATGATTAGGATTGAGTTGGACCCACCTAGGGAGGATTGAGGCCAATATGGAAATTTTGACTTGTACACTCATCTTGAGCTATCTAATGCTCTCGAATTTCTCATGTAATAATAACCTGTTCTTAACATTTTAACATGTTAGACATTCTGATAATGAAGAGTTTCAATTCACATTGTGTGTAAAATTGTCTCCTTTTTCAAGCTTTTTCACTAGTTTTACAAACAATTCGATTTTGTGAGGTTCTCCATAGCTCCTAGATCTTATTGTGGATCAAAATACTCATAATGACATTGCACAAGGAAATGGGGCGAAAATTTGTCGGATCTGCAGGCTTGTCAATTTTGGGAATAAGAGTGAGAAAGGTGGCATTAAAGGCTAGGACGATGGAGCCATAGGTTCTGGAAGCTTCGACCGCATGCCATACATCATCTTTTATAATGTCCTAACAGGTTTGGAAGAAGTCAATAGTGAAGCCATCTGGGCCAGGGGATTTTCCCGGCTTCATATCCATAACAACTGATTCAACTTCTGCAATAAAGATAGGGATGGAGAGGTTGGATTTATGCTCCGTAGTGATGAGTCGGGGGATATGCTGAAGGATATTCTGAGTGGTTTGTGCTCTATCCGACATGGTGTCTCTCGTGATATTTTTATAGAAGAGAACCAACTCATGCTCAATGTCTTCCTTGTTGAGTAGAGTATCACCTGTAATGGTCTTCAACTTGGTGATCTTGTTAGTTTGTCTACATTGAATCAGTGCATTGTGGAAGAATTTAGTGTTTTTCTCTCCTTCATTGAGCCATTGTATTCTGTATTTTTGGCACCAAAGTATTTCCTCCTACTGAATTCTGATGTCGATTTGATTCTGGAGATGTTTTTCCTACTACTTTATCTCTTGTCTGTATCCCTGATGGATGACCTGGGATTGAATTACAGCTAATTCTCCTTCCAGCTTTCGTTTATCCTCCTGAATGTGGTTGAATTCGGTTTTGTTCCAGTGCTTTAGCTGGTTTTTGATAAACTTTAATTTTTGTTGAAAGAGGTACATGGTGGTGCCTTCCACGAGGTCCAAGGTTTTCCACCAATCTTTAATTCTGTCTTTAAAGTTTGGGTGAGTTAACCAGAATTGCTCGAATCTAAAAGGTCTTCGGGAGTTAGGACACTAGTACAAAATGAGGAATTAATGACTTAAAAAATGACTAAAATTCGACTATAAACGACTATTTTTTAGTCGGTGACTAATAGTACATAATTTACACTATCTTATAGCTAGTCGTATTTCACTAGTCATTAATTGGTTGACTTATTAGTCATTGATTTAGTCATTGATAGTCACCGATTTAGTCATTGATTGCCACAATTAATGACCAAATATACGGTAAATAAACTACTAGATGATAACATATTAATGACTAAGCTAAATACGACTAAACGTTAGTCGCGCTATAAGATACTGGAAATTAGCTACTAATAGTCGTATATATGTGAATTTAATCATTTTCTTAGTCACTAATTTATGATAGGGTACAAAGGAATTGAAACACCAATCTCTTGCCTATAATTAGGCAGGTGCTCTACCATTGAGCCAGCACCCTTTAAGAAGTTGTTATTGCTTGAAAATAATGATATTCAAACAAATTTTCTATCATTCAATCATACAAAATAATCATTAATAAGTTACTATAGATCCATAATGGATTACCTTGTACTAGTCCTTCAAGTTCTTCAATTGCTTTATTTGCACTTAATAAAAGAAGTCGAAGAAATTGAAGGAATAGTACAAGGTAATCCATTATGGATCTATAGTAACTTGGTAATCATTATTTTGTATGCTGGAATGATGCAAATTGAAAAAATCCCATACTTTTATAGGAATGACAAGCATGCATCCATTGTTAAACTATCTATCAAGTCATCTAGAGTCATGCCAAGATATCTGAATTTGACTGAAAATTCATAAGTAACTTGAAGATAATGGTAGATGATGCCATGGAAAGGATAATTTCAGTTTATATAGAAGCAAAGGATGAGAAAATGGTGTCCCAAACTCATCTTCCTCCAATGTGGGCCAAGCCACATCCCTCGCTACAGAAATGAGATCTTAATCACAGTGAAATCTAATAACAAATAGGTCCATGATATTAAACTACTGCTTGTATTTGCAAGATCCATCCATGGTTGGAAATCTGTCAAAGTTAACAAGACAACATGGCATGCTTCTTTAAAATTTAGCATCTTACTATATTCTTCTACAAATAGGCCCAGTGACCAAATGTGTTGCAAAGGGAAAGTCAAGCAAATCAAGAAGGTTGATCATGACATTGAAAATCAAAATAACAGAAATTTTTTATGTCCGCAACAATCATCCATATTCTGAGTCCATTACAACTTGGCTCATGATGAATTCAGAGACAGTCGAATTGGCTAGGATAAATTTAACCATTTATAGAGCCTTGATGATAATACACAGCCAGGTGAAACACTTACATATAAATTCCATCTTGGATATCCTCTCTTTGTCCACAAAAATATAACTATATTATTGGCAAAATCCCAAATAACATTGTATGGACACATTAAATAAATAACATTACCAATCTCAGAAGTTCTATATTCAAGGATTCCTGGGATATTCGACTTTGCTGACCTCTACATCTTCCTACAGTTTTAGAGACAACCACCCAGAAATCTAATTAAATAGAAAAAGGAATTTCTACTTACATTTGTATTCAGCAATTTAGGCAGGTAAGGTGGGTAAATCCTTCCACAGTTGATTTTGAATCCAGTACATGAATGTAAAAACTAAATTTCTACTCAACATGGGGCCTTCATGCATCTATACATCCAAGCAAAAATTTAAAAAAGATGCCACGTGTTAACTAACAAAGGCACTTCAACATAGGTAGTATTGAGAACAATCAAACACATTATAGGATACATGAAGACACTAGAAAACTCTGGACGTGATGCTGCTTCCGTCACAAAATGAGACTAAATTGCCCTTGTATATTTATTCTAAAACTCACCAATAAAATTTGATGAATAATAAATGGATTGACAAGAAATAAAACTTTGCAATTTTACAGAACTATTGTTGTGGAACCACACAACTTGCAGCTTTCTCTGCCTTTTCCTTTTCAATCTCCACCCTCCTCTCTTCAGCATGATGTGCTACAACATTTGCAACAGCTTGGTTGTGGAAGTCCATTGACTGGGTTAGATTCTGAAACCTTCTTGGATCTGAAACAGACATGACTGATGGCAGAACCACGAAATAAAATATAATATTATTAACTAAAGGTATGCTTAATGTCTAAACCCAGCTAGAAATGGATGAATTTTCTTGCATTATAAATAGAACAAAATAGCAGCAGCAAATTTTCAGATAGAAGCACTCTAAATTGTTTCCAAATGTTATGATACAGAAGGTGCCAAACCTTTCATGGTATCACTGAAGAACACAAAAGTATCCACATTGTCAATCAGAGACTGGAACTCTTCATCATCACTGAAATCATCAACAAAATCATCGTCTTCATCATCTGCATGTGCCCGGAAAGCTTTGCCCTGAAAATTCATCATTTGCATCGAACTTCGTTAAGAACTTAACAACATTTGAGCCAAATACAACACCAGAAACTAAACACCTGTCGCACAATTTTTCCTTCTCAAGAAACTAAACACTAGTAAATGTTAAAGCACCTGGGTTGCTAGCCTGTGAAGCCTTTGACTATCAGCTTCATCCCTATATTCAATATTAACTCCCATTTCCTTATTTGAATCATCTTCTTCCTCCTCATCATCATCAGTCTTCCATCCATCCATGCCATCATCTTCATCTTCATTATTCTTTGCCGCTTCTAAAATGTTCAAGAGCCAAGAACATTAGTTACAAAAATTGCCACAACACTACTGCAGGATTTTGCATGATGTGACGAACAAATAATTAGCATGTGCTTGACAAATAAAACACACTTTAAGGCATAGAGGATGCTAAGTTAAAATATAAAAACATATGTATGGAGAAATAAGATCTCTATCGGTTTAATTGCTACCAGTAATTTTCTCCTTATATGCAATAAGCAGATCAAGTACAGCCCTGAATATTTGGCCTAGGGAATCTTCAAGTAAAAGTTCAGAAGGAAGTGATAAGAGTGAAGTGAGCTCCAAAATGAAAAATTTCTTGGCATGCTTCTTTAAAATTTAGCATCTTAATATATTCTTCTACAAACAGGCCCAGTGACCAAATGTGTTGCAAAGGGAAAGTCAAGAAAATCAAGAAGGTTGATCATGACAATGAAAATTAAAATAACAGAATTTTTTTATGTCCGCAACAATCATCCATATTCTGAGTCCATTACAACTTGGCTCATGATGAATTCAGAGTCAGTCGAATTGGCTAGGCTAAATTTAACCAATTATAGAGCCTTGCTGATAATACACAGCCAGGTGAAACACTTACATGATAGCTAGCTATTATAAGCATAAGGATTTTGGTGAGAAAATATTGATAAGTTTATTGCTTACTTGTAGAGTGAATATTTCTTGTAATGCTCTGCAAAGTCTATCCCCAAACCATGTTCAGTAGCAGTAGAGCTAAATTCTAACATCCATGTGGCTGGGTTGTATTTGTCTTTGATCTTTGGTACCCCTGGAATAGCCTATAGTTGTCATGACGAAAATAAAAAAAATTAACTCAAATTTAGGCATTAGATTAGCAGTCCTCTATTCAAAACTGTTCTTTTTCTAATCACTGCAAGAATCTGCCGAGTCTTTACCTCGAAGTATTCAATAACGTGGTGAGAATTCTAGCCTAGTGGCCCAAAGAAAATGACTTTCCCTCCACTTTTAATCAACAATAGCTGAACCCGTAATGGTAACTCAGAAATCAAGACCGATCCTTGAAACAAATAATATCAAGTTATCGTGTAATCTAAACTTTGGTCTACTTCATCAAAAGCTTCAAAGATGTCAATGCTAGGCTGATGAATGGTACAAACAACAATTCTTCCAGTATCTAATGCATTGCGAACAGTTCACATCACAATTGCATCTACCCTAGCATCCAAACCAGATGTGGGATCATCCATGAAAATTATAGAAGTATTTGCAACAAGCTCCACAGCTATTGTTAACCTTTTCCTTTGTTCAATAGACAATCCAGATATATCAGGAAGACCTACCAGTGTATCCCATAAATTCTGTAACTCCACAAGTTCCATTACCTCATCAACAAAGGCCCACAAATTGGAATCTTTTGGAAGTTAGTAACATAACAATTTGGTGCAGTCTCAGAAGAAAACACTATTAGACCGTAGACTAGAGAAAATAATAATGGTAAACTTACAATTCTGATTTCACTGTCAACATCCTTTGGAAGATGGAGAAATGATGAATATAACAAGGATTCATGTACAGTGACCTGCGGAGAGTGTATATCATTCTTCTCACAGTAACCGGAAATGCGATCAAAGGTTTCTTGCTTTTAGGGAAATCTAGAGATTCAGGTATCACCCTCAATGTATCCTCCAATATTTCTTCTAGCTAAGACATCGAAGGGAGTTGTCTGCCCAGCACCACTGGCCCTCATCAATGCTGTAAGAACATTAGGCCTGAATTGTAATACCCCATTTTGACCCTTATGGTATATTGGCTTTTAATGTAAATATTGTATACATGCGATGTATGTTTCCCTAGCGTGGAGCTCAAGGCCAAGGCCCCGCTAGTGTATGCTCGGATTTTATTTAGAAATGAAAGTATTTGATATTTGACTACCCATGTGCTATTAAGCCATGATATATTGTAAATTGATGTAAATATTAATATTTCAATAAAATACCAAAACTGGCTATTGAAGAAACTAATGAGAAGAGGCCATGTATATTCCACTAGCGAGTGGTGAGGGGGCTGTGGGATTGAACCATAGGGTGCCAAATGGCATCTTGTGAACCCATTTGACTTTCCTTGCTGACATTTAATTATGTGTAAGAAAGTTGTTGAAGAAATCAGTCCATGGCTTCAATGGAGCATGGGCAGCCGAGAAATTCATATGGCAGGTATGGGCTATGTTTTTCTTGACCCACAAGTCACTCTACCTCATGGGAATTCGTTTTTCCTCATTCCCATTCCATTGTTGAACATACCAGCATCAGTTTTCATCCATTACACATGCAATTGTGAAAAAAAACCAGAAAATGCAATTGTGAATTAACCCACATTTTAATGTGCCATAAACACCCAGAATTTGGTATTGATAGTAAAATCCAATGGGGTATCCATAGATATGAACCTTGGGGCGAAATTGAGAGTATTATATACCCTAAAATCCATTGGAAAACCCAGTTTTTATAGCCCAAAAATCCAATTACGGGATTGAGTTATTTGGTCACCGAATTGTGAAAATCCAAGCGTGAATGATATAACAGAGATTGGGATTTCTTGATAAACCCAGTGAAGACTAGAATCTCAAGGAATTAGCATCTTGGACCTTTCTATGCCCACCCTAAAGAGCACTGGAAGGAAGGAACGCCTGAGGGACTGTGTAGCAGAGAAGGGGACCTTCCTTGTGTTGGGTGTGGTAGGTATTGTGGGTGCCATGACTGTTTGAGTTTAGTTGAGATGTCTGCAGCTCTATGTCTGAGCTCATTGTCTTAGCATCCCCCTCATTTGTCTCTTGCATGCTTGATAAACCCAACTGTGTGTTGGATTAGAATGATTGTTTGTGTGGGATCATGGCTGTAAGTGAGCCTTCCTAGTTCCTCCTTAGTGGATACACATCCCAGCTCGGGGGTGGTCTCTTAGCTGAAAGAATACAGGCTGGACAGAGACCTAAGGTTGGGTGGAACTTTGCTCTCACATAGCCAGTTGTTGGATAGTTTCATCTTAAAGATAAGTATTCTTTGTGGTTTAAATTATATGCATTATGTGCTCTGCAATGTTTAATTTGATGATTGTTATTGATATGTTGGATGCATGATGTAGTTGTGTGTGTGGATCATGTTTATTTCCACTGTGTTTATATTGAGTATGTATTTGCACGCATAAGTTTTGTATATTGTGAGTTTGTGAGTAATGAACGGGGCTAGAAAACGTAGATAAGCCCTGGTATCTTAGTCATGTTTCCTCCCTTGCATTGAATGGACAGGATGGGACGTGACAGAGTGGTATCAGAGCCCATGTTGCAGCACTAGGGCTGCTTGGGCCAAGCTGTGAGTTACAGGCGGATATCAGAGTGTTTTAATGTGGTATTGATGAAGTTTGGGCGACATTTTGATTGGGAAAAATGTCAAGATCAGGGTTCTCAGGTGTGGTAGAGGATCACACCATTGCATAGATATTTCCAAGAGCTTTCCAACGGTACCAGAATCACCTTATTTGGTTAAGGGACGAGGGAGATATGAACCCCACAAGTTGCCAAAACAGAGGTGTTTCCGCAATTGCAGATTGCGGAAACGAGGATTTCCAAATTTTGCCTTTTGGATTTCTGCAATTCTGCTCCGGCAATTGCGGATTGCAGGATTGCGGGAATGTTAAAGTTGTGGATTTTCATTTTGGATTTTCGCACCTGCAAATGCAGATTGTGGGATTCCGGAAAGGTGTATCTCCGGGTTGGAAAGTTGACATTTCCACACCCGCAGTACAGATTGCGGGATTGCGGGATTGCGGAAAGGTGTATCTCTAGGTTGGAAAGTTGGTATTTCCGCACCCGCAGTACGGATTGCGGCATTGCAGAAAGGTGTATCTCCGGGTTGGAAAGTTGGCATTTACGCACCTGCAGTATGGATTGCGGGATTGCAGAAAGGTGTATTTTTTGGGTTGGAAGTTGGCATTTCCGCACCCGTAGTACGGATTGCGGATTGTAGGTTGCGAAAACAAAAAAAAGCCCAAAAATCGATTTTTGGATAGCAGGAGCATGCGGAATCAGAAATGGATGAGTTCAGTGGCATTTTGAGGCCATTAGCGAAGGCCATGAATGAACCAGTGAAGATCTCGAGCCCATTATGCTCCGATTAGGCATAAAATTGGAATTAATGGCTTTTACAAATCGGTGTTTCGACGCTTGACAGAAGGTCGGATTGAGTTGAAACTGATATGGAGTGGCCATGGAGCAGGCACAGTGTTAAGTTTGGAATTTTGGAGCCAAACTTCAAAGGATGTGGAGTCAGGGTGAGTGAGAAGGCCAAAAAGCACTATTCCAGGCCACTTTTTGGGAGAATTTGAAAAGCTTGCAATGGATGAAAGTGACCTTAGATGAAGGATTCAAGAAAATGACTGAACTCAACATTTCATATTCTCATTAAAACAGATAATTCACGTTAGATAGAGATTTTCTAGAAATGCACCGTTTGGGAAATAGCCATTTTTGGCCCAAAATTTTGAAATTTTGCAAAAAGTTAAAAGTGAAAAGTAGTCAAACCCAGAATTTTATAGAAGATGAACGGTGCATCGGAATAGAGATCTGCAAGTTGCTAAGTGTTCCTTGTTGTATGCACTAACTTCACCCGATAGAAAAGTTTCCTGAATCTTTCTAGATTTGCTTCTACAGGTGGCTGAAGTTGGCAGTTCAGGATGTTCTGCAACTGTGTAAAAGTGCAGAATTTTGGTGAAAATTTGTCATTTCTGAATAATAAAATTTCCACACCCGAAGTCGGAATGGAGCACGTGGATAGGAATTGGAAATATTATCCAGCAGGGAACAACGGTGCATAACCAGAATTTGAATGAGGTTATCATACATCATAGATATGTAGAGTAAAAAAGTGCCAGTGACTGTTTTGTCAAATTGTTGACAATATGGGCAATTTCCAGAATTGCATGAATGGGCAAGAGAAATGAAGGCATAATAGCTATGTGAATTATTCCATGAGTTTAATTTTGTTAAATATTAATGTTGTATGTTTCTATATGCATTCCTAAGATGTCTAATAAATATTTTTATAATGCACAATGCTTGCAGCTCATAAGATTTAAATAGTTGTAGTAGAAGCAACATACAGGGAAAAGGGTCTCCAAAGAAAAATGGTGACCATAAATGATGCTCAAGATCCTTATGAGCATGATGAATATGTGCTATGAGAGAATGTGCAAGAAGGGAAAGTTGAGACTGAATCCAATGGGAGAAAGGAGCAAATAACTCCTCAGAATTTTGTTGAAACCATGGTAAGCTTTAATGAAAGATTGATGAAGGATTAGGAAGAACAAAACCAGCTCAATGATGCTATTTTGCAGATCCTCACTGATATGCAATAGAGGATAAACCTTGATTCCAACCCAAGCAATGTAGGTGAAGAAAGAAGAGACGATGTGAGTCGCTCTAGAGGTCGTTCTAGGAAGAGGACTCCAAGCCCAAGGAAGAGTTCTGTGAGCAAGAAGCATAGAACACCTTCCTCAAGATCTTCTTCCAGCAAGTCATGTGACTCCAGAGGTTCTCAAAGAAGTCCAAGGCATACTTCTAACATATTTTAGGGAAGGAATAAATTCAAAGGCATCCCATAAGGAGAATTCAAGAAGGCAAGGCCTCCCACATTTGATGGAGAAGACAAGACAGGCCAAGAGGCAGAGGCATGGCTTCTTGGGATGAAGAAATATTTCAGGATTCATGATTACTCGGGAAATGAAAAGGCCAAAATTTCTATTTAAAATCTAAATGGCAGAGCTTCAATTTGGTGGGACAGCCTCTTGGAAGTTAAAAGGATCAATAAAAGGAAGATCGACTGGGAGAGATTTAAGAAGTATTTCAAGGAAAAATACCTTTCTACCTGGTATTATGACAGTAAGAGAAAAGAGTTGGTTGGGACATAAATCTATGGAAGAGCATGTCCACAAAATTTTGGAATTGTTGAGGTATGTGGACTATATCAAGGATGAGAGGATAAAGATCCAATGTTTCCTTGGAATTCTACCTCAAAGTTTCAAAGATAGAATTGAGTTTGTTAATCCGCCAAGTCTTGATGAAGCCATTAGGATGGCAATGCATTGTTATGAGAAAAATAAGGGAAAATCAGAAGCTCACCCAACATGGAAAGGAAATCCAAGAGGGAGGTTTGACCAAAAGAAAAGTGGCTTCAAAGCACCATTCAAAAATCAGCCCAAAACCTTTCCACAGGGGCAGCAATCAAGGAGTGGATTCAAGCCAGCAGTAACAGCAGATAAAGCATCAAAAGGACCACTTCAGTGTCGGGGATGTGGATAAAATCACATGCTCAAGGATTTTCCACATCGGAAGGAGAATCCGCGTAGCTTGCACAACTTAAAGGGAGCAGCTATAGTGGAGGATATGGCAAGGGAAATGCCCCGAATTTATGCAGCGTTGGATAATCATTAAAAAGACCATCAATAATCAATGGTGGAAGTTAAAGGTAAGATTGTTAAGCAATCTATTTCTATTTTGATTGATCTAGGATCTACTCATAGTTATGTTTCTCCAAAAGTGGTTGAAGGTTGTTCTCTTAGGAAAGTGAAGCATAATAAGTCTTGGTTATTTCAATTAGCCACAAGGACCAAGAGAAAAGTAAGTGAAGTAGTGGTGGAGTGCCCCATAGAATTGAATGGACTCCACACACATGCATAATTAAATGTACTACCATTAAGATCTTATGATGCCTTAATTGGCATGGATTGGTTGGAAAGACATAGAGCCAAGTTGGATTGATATGAGAAATCACTTGAATGCATTGATGAAGAGGGAAGACCAAGATTGGTAAGAGAAGTTCCCGAGCAAGTTTCAGTAAGACAGATTTCAGCCTTACAGTTGAAAAAGTTTTATAAGAAAGGTTGTCAATTATATGCCGTTCATATGTCAGATTCATCATAGGACAAAGGACCAAGGATAGAAGACTTCCTATTGTTGCAAAATTTCAAAGATGTGTTTCTGGATGAAGTGCCTAGACTACCACCAAAGAGAGATATTGATTTTACCATCGATCTAGTCCCTAGGGCAGCACCAAATTCCAAAGCTCCTTATAGAATGAGCACGCCAAAATTGGTAGAGTTAAAGATGCAGCTACAAGAGTTAATGGACAAGAGGCGTATCAGGCCAAGTGTATCTCCTTGGGGATCACTTGTGCTATTTATTAAGGAGAAGGATGGGACTTTAAGGCTGTGTATTGATTACAGGCAGCTAAATAAAGTGACAGTCAAGAACAAGTATCAATTGCCAAGAATTGATGACTTGTTTGATCATATGAAGGAAGCTAAAGTGTTTTCAAAGATTGACTTGAGGTCTGGTTATCATCAAGTGAGGATAAAAGAAGAAGGCATTCACAAGACGACTTTCAGAACTGCATATGGTAATTATGAGTTCATTCTGGTGCCATTTGGTCTTACCAATGCACCTGCTACATTCATGTGTCTCATTAACAGTGTCTTCAGCAAATATTTCGATAAGTTTGTGATTGTGTTCTTGGATGACATTCTTGTCTATTCAAGGAATGAAGAAGAGCATGTGGAACATCTAAGGATGGTGTTGCAATTCCTTAAAGGACACCAGTTGTATGCCAAGTTAAGCAAGTGTGAGTTTTACCAAAAGAAGGTGCAATATTTGGGTCATGTTATTTCTGAAGAAGGAATCGCAGTGGATCCAGAGAAGATTAATGCCATCATGGATTGGCATACTCCAAGGAATGTTTTAGATGTTAGATCTTTCATGGGTCTTGTTGGTCACTAGAGAAGGTTCATTGAAGGATTCTCCAAGATAGCTCATCCAATCACTTCATTACAGAGGAAGAATGTCAAGTTTGTATGGTCTGAAAAGTGTGAGAAAAGTTTTCGGCAGTTAAAGGAGTTACTTACCAGCGCTCCTATTTTGAAGATAGAAAATCCAAAGAAGTATTTTGTAGTGTGCACAGATGCTTGCATTGAAGGGCTAGGTGGAGTGCTCATGCAAGAAGGATTTATGATTTTCTATGAGTCAAGGAAATTAAAAGAGCATGAAAAGAATTATGACACACATGATTTAGAATTAGCAGCCATAGTACATGCTCTCAAGATGTGGAGACATGATCTGTTGGGAAGAAGATTCGAGCTTAGGACAGACCACATGAGCTTGAAGTATTTGTTTGACCAACCAAACTTGAATGCTAGACAAGCTAGGTGGATGAAATTCCTTTGTGAATTTTATTTTGAAAGTAAGCATGTAAAAGGAAAAGAGAATAAGGTTGTAGATGCTCTTAGGAGAAAATTTCATGTTGCAACATTAAGTGTGTGTAAATCAAATTTGAAGGCAAGGATTCTAGAATCTCAAACTAGTGATGAAACTTACCTTCAAATTAAAGAGAAGTTGCAGCAGGGTAATATGGATGAAGCATGTGCAAGATATCAGTTGGGTGATGATGATGTTCTCATTTATCATGGTACCAGACTGTAAATTCCAAATAGTGCAGATTTGAAGAAGCTTGTGATGGATGAAGTGCATCAAATGCCATACTCTAGACACCCAGGATATCAAAAAATTATAACAGCAGCAAGAAAGCAATACTTTTGGCATGGTGTGAAGAAGGACATAGTTGAGTACATTGCTAGGTGTCAAAAGTGTCAACAAGTCAAGGCAGAGCACCAACATCCAACATGATTGTTGCATCCCTTACCCATTCCAGAGTGGAAGTGGGAAGTGATCCCTGTGGATTTTATAACATGTCTTCCCATGACAGTGAAGAAGCATGATTCAATCATGGTTGTGGTGGATAATATATCAAAGGTAGCTCACTTTATTCCAGTCAAGTCCACTCACAAGGATAATGACATTGCAAATATCTTCATGAGAGAGATATTCATATTGCATGGATTTCCCAAGGCAATAATTTCTTATCGTGATACAAAGTTCACTTCCAATTTATGGAAAGGATTATTTCAGTAATTGGGAACTAGATTGAATTTCAGTACAACATATCATCCTCAAACAAATGGCCAAACTGAGAGGGTGAATCAGGTTCTTGAAGACATGTTGAGAATGTATGTGATGGATAAACCATCCAAGTGGGAGGATTACCTACACTTGGTAGAATTTGCATACAATAATGGACATCACGCATCATTGGGAATGAGTCCATTTGAGGCATTGTATGGAAAAGGATGTAGGACTCCAGTGAATTGGGATAGTCCGGTGAACAGGGTAGTGCTTGGGCCAGAGATGATCAACGAAATGGAACAGGAAATTGTTAAGATCGAGCAAAATTTAAAGGCAGCTTAGGACAGTCAAAAGAGTTATGCATATTTTAAAAGAGTGCATAAGGAATTTCAGATTGGAGATCATGTTTATTGTTGACACAAACCCAGTCAACAGTGGTTCCTCAGTCTGTCGACATCCAACCCACACGATTTCCTGAGCATCGGCCCAAACAGGTTTTACCCTATCCAGCAACACCTGCGGAACAGATGAAGTCTCACCCGAGATGTTTAAGGGAGAAATGATGGAACCATGTTTCTGCCCAATGAAGAAGGACCCTTGTGCATCCTCTTATCAACTTATCGCAGCATTCACAAATAGATCTAACATTTTGACTTATGCATTTAGACAGAATTGCATCATCATTCAATAGATCTTATTGTCAAATAAACCATTAATGTGCAACAGATCTAGCAGTAAAACATCATTTGGAACAAGGAAACATTGCATCATTCATGTATTCAAGTCGCACATCACATTCGTAATAGGAAAACAGAAAGAGACATAGTAATTATGCTCAAAATCATATCATATTAACCTTCGCAACAACCCATAGATACAGCAATATAGTTATTCCGTCGCATACCCAGATTAACATACAACAATAAGCAAAATCATCTGAGCTCAACTGTATCTTCGATTGATCAATTGATGGATCCCTCAACACCTACAATGCTATGTCTATTTATAGGCTTGCACCTTTACATTTGCAGTCCACTTAGGCAATCGTCTAACTACTTCTTAACAAACTCTAAAAAAAGGATGACCCAAAAACCCACATAATGCGGTCCAACATGACCCAAAAATACATAAACTACTATTATTTCCAACTTGTGCGTGGTTTTCCTCCTTGCACAGTGTCTTTGGTCTTTCGCAGCATCTGCGATGCTGCACAGCTGACTCATCCAAACCGCCTACCAACAGGCCCCCAACACAATCTTGTGGCTCGCCCTCGATCCATGTCAGCTAGACATGGTGTACTATGCTCATCCGTCGCTGCACTATTCGTCTGAAATTGTTCTTGTTGTATGGAGCTCGTTGTTGTGTATTGCTCAAACTGATACAATGATCTTCCGGCTTGTTGTCATGTACTTCTTAAACTCATCCTCCAGTCTCTGGAAACCTGGTGCAGACTGGGGAAAATTTTATGAACAACATCGAGGTGCGAAACAGGCCAACTGTTCTAGCACATCTATTTCGCACTGGGGATCACCTACTACCGGGACCAGGGGGCTTCCACCCCTGTCGTGCTGGTGGTCACAGGGACCACAAAGCTTCAAACTACCACCACATACTTAGACATCTGCGCCGCTTCCTTCTCTAGTTTTTCATGTACACTCGTTGTTCGGGCCCTCAGCACACCTGCTGTGCTGCCGCACGAAATGAAATGGATCATTTCCACAGCCTCCTTGGAATTCCTAACTTATCTAACTTCCTGACCCACTCGCAACATGGATTCCTCTCGTCGGATAGACACGTCTTTGCTCATCTATCCTCCTGGTCCTGTATTTATGCGTTTTCATCGTGTCTGGGACGCCTGTCTCTGAAATCATTTGCAAATCCGTTTATGTAAATTCCTAATCCTGTCATCATACCATTCTGTCATCTCCCGGTGAGGCGGATCCGCATCACTCATGCTCATACTTGATTTCTTACCTGTGAAGTAGCAGCCATGCTTCCACTGGTTGTTACTCATTCCAACCGTGCGAAGCATCAACCATGGTTCCACCGACCATGCTACCACCTTTGGTTATGCGTGCCAAACGTGCCTGATTTCGACATCAATCCCGGCAATTTAGCGGTCAGATCTTTCAGAAAGACCTATCACGTGTAAAAGTGTCGTCTGCTAACAATCTGTAATGATTTCTGATTTGACTGCGCCGCGACCCTACAGTTGTCGCTACATGGCCGCCTAACCGTGAGATCATCGTTCCTACACGCACATCCTGTCCTTGCTGGTGCGCCATCCTGCCACCTAGCATCCTGCATTTTTATTTTTATTTCTGACAATGCGGTTAAGCATCGCGTGACTCCGGGCCAATCCTGTAGGGCTTCAGCCTGCTACCATTCACTAGCTTTGGTAGCATCACTCCGTCTAACTGCTGCAGCTATACTGTGCCTCCCGAATTTATGCAACTAATGCGATATGGATCGATCCAATGCATCTGTAACTTCCCTGGATGCTTCATGAACTTGTTGACATACAACAACACCAAGTCGCCTTGCTGAAACTGTTTGTTTTTTATATGTCGATCATGCCAAGCTTTTTGCTAATCCTTCTCCACGCGCTGGTGAAAACCTGCAATAAAGCGGTCTTCCTCAAACTGTACCAACTGCTCCAGTTGTTTGCTAATGTTGCTTCATCATTCATGCTTGTTGCTACCGCGATGCGCAGACTCGGAACAATATACTCCATAGGAATAACCGCCTCTTGCCCATACACCAATTTGAAGGATGTATGTCCCGTCAATCTTTTACAAGTGGTGCGATATGCCCACAAGACTGTTGGAATCTTCAAATCCCAATCATCATGATTCGTGTTACAAACCTTTGTAAGTTCATGCTCCAAAACTTTGTTGAAGGCCTCTATTGTTCCATTTTCTTGCGGATGATACAACGTACTCTTCTTATGCTGGATCTGAAGCTCTTTTTTCAAAGCACTGACGGTGCGATTAATGAAGTGAAACCCCTGATCACAAATCACGTTGTTGTCGCAACGGTGCAATCTACAACTGGTGCGGCCTCCGCCCATCTTGTTAAATAATCTGTCGCTGTGATTTTGTACCGCGCACCAGTGCGCTTCCCAGGTGGGTTGATAGGTCCCAAGAAATCCATAGCCCATTTATCAAATGGTTGCAATGTCACTTGAGGTATTAGCGGCATCTCATCCCTTTGGGAGGGTTTTCTAGTTCGTTAACAGACATCGCAAGTCCAAAGCCCTGTGTGAAGCACCTTCCTAGTAGTATCACGATCGCCATAGTTTCCACCAGCAACTCCTGCACATGCCTCTGACAATATCTTCCCTTGCTCATGAGGTAGGACACAACGCCTCAAAATCTCATCCGGTCCTAGTTTATATAGTTGTATGGCGATCAACTGGAAATCTGCAGCCTTAACCACCAGCTGCTTCTTTTGACCTATGGTAAAGTCTTTTGGTGCGATTCCCGTCGCTAGAAACTGAATTATCTCATCTTAGTAGTCGTCAGCCACCTTGACCTTGAACAGGTGTGCATCTGGCAACCCATCCTCAATGTTGGTTGGTTCCTCCCCTGTCTCAATTCATGATAGATGATCTGGCCCCGCATTCAAGCAACCTGGATTCACAATTACCTCAAAATCAAATTCTTGAAAGAGAAGCAGCCAATGACATATCTTCCCCCCCAACACAGGCTTATTGACCAAGTATTTCAAAGCAGAATGGTCTGTGAACATCTTGAAGTGACCCCCCAACAGGTAATGCCTAAACTTCTGCAATGCATATACCATCGCCATACCTTCCCTTTCGGTATTCGTATAATTTCTCTCCGCAGATGACAACTTGTGACTCGCAAAAGAAATTGGATGATCTAGATCTCCTTCCTATGGTTGTGTGAGCACTACTCCCAGCACAATCGATGATGCATCCACATGGACATGGAATTCCTTGCTCCAGTCAGGAGTGCAGAATCCATCTTAGCCTTCAGCATCTCGAAACTTACTTGACATTCTGGACTCCATAAGAATACTGCATCGTTCTTTAACAAATTTTCCATATGGGTCGTGATCGTTGCATAACACCAGATAAACTTGCGATACTACCCTATGTGCCCTAGCATCACTCTCAACTACTTGACATTGGTAGGTGATGTTAAGCTCAAAATGAGCGCAATATTTGTTGGGTCAACCAACAATCCTTTCTTGCAAACAATATGACCCAACAAAATCCCCAATGGTGCACAGAAAATGCACTTCTTCAAGTTTAGTGATATTTGGTGCTACCGACAGCGCTCCAACATCAGTCGCAGGTTTTCCAGATGATCATTGATCAATCCATAAACTGTCCAGTCATCCATATAAACTTGCAAAAACTTCTGAATAAAATCTCTGAATCCAGCGACAACAACTCGGGAGAATACCGCAATTACATTCTTAAGCCCAAACGGCATCACGATGTACTAGAAACAACCCCATTCGGTCACAAATGTTGTCTTGTGGCGATCCTCTTTCGCGATCCTGATCTGGTGATAGCCAAAGAACCCATCCGTGAAAGAATACATCTCTTGACCACCCACTCCTTCCAGCACCTCATCAGTGAATGGCGTCGGAAATGGATCATGCATACATGCATCATTCAACTTCCTCAGTTCAACACAAATGCGTACCTCACTTGTCTTCTTGTCTTGCACCACCATTGGACTAATCCATTATGATTCCTCAATTGGATCAATTATTCCAACATCCAGCATGCGGTCAAGTTCAATTTTGACCCGTTCCTTGTGTCGCGGATTCAATCGATATGGTCACTGTCTAATTGGTTTCGCATATGGCTTTAATGGAATCTTCATTTCCCTTAGATCCCCCAGGATTCCCTTCATTTTGGAAAACTTTGTAAGGAACAAATATTAGAACTCATTCAACAGGTCTGTGACCTTCGCCATCATCTCTTCATCCCAATAGTCCCTGACATTTGCAAACTTTGGGTTCTCCTTTGTCCCAATGTTGACATTCCTGAGCTTCAGTGGTTGATTGATTGGATCGGTCGGTATGTCAAGTGTTATGACATCCCGACTCCCTTCTGATTCCGGAATATTGATATTCTGCAGGTCATGATCATCCTTTGGCCCTCCATTAATATTATAGCATTCCATCATCGACTGCATATTCCAATGCGTATGCAGATCCACAGGGTAGGCAACTGGAACCACCTTCAGAATGACATCGCGGATGAGTTGCAGGGCATTGTGAACATCCGGATTGGCATCCGTGAAACTGAAGGTATGAGTGAAGCAAACCGTCAGCTCTAACCAGGTGGTAATATCCCCGTGCAACTCAGCTACGGCATACAACGATCGCAGCATTTCATCCAAAGTGTGGACGAAGGCATGGACCCATTCATCCCTTGGTCGTGAGGCCCATAGAGCCTGACATTGCATCAGATGACTGCTAGGTTCATTCCGCCCATCATACCTTCCGGTGTGGTATATTTTTGTGTCACCAAAGCGAGCCGTCATTAGACTTCGACACTGTGACCACCCGGCAATCGACTTCTTATGGGTCGCCAACCAACGTGCTGGAGTAGCCTGCAGCACCTCCTCCAATGCCATCAATCGTTGTGGTTCTGACACCTTGTCTTCAAATGTGACTAAAAATTTAGACAACCCGGGCAATCCTTCATATACTGGTAATTCAACAGTTTCAGTCGCAATGCGGAACAGTGACTGCGTAAGCAAACCACACTTCCTGAATGACACCTCATGCTTGCGATTCTACCAATTCTCTAAGGCATCATCAGAATCAGAAGACGCAGAGCTAAAGTTGTGCTAGCCGAGTTCATCATCGGTATTCGGATGGATGTAATCTTCTGAAATGTTATATGCATGATCCCATCCTCTTCCAACTTCATCCTTTACAGGTTCAACATACCTACATCCTTCAGTCGGATCGAATGGAGCTATAAATCTAAGGTCTTGATTTTCAAAAGTCATCACCCGCTTCTTGAAATTGATTACGACCATACTGTCATTGGCCCATCCGATCCCTAGCAATGCGGGATAGGAGCTTCCCCCGTCAACAACTTCGATAACATCGAAATCAGCATATGTCTTCATCTCCTCAAAATCTACCACAAGGAGCAGAACTCTCCCAATTGGTGTTACCTTGGCCTGATTAGCCAATTGCAACTGCACGGGAGACCAGCTCAGCGTTGGGCTCCCCATTTTCTTCCATGCCTGCTTTGTGATAATATTGACATCTAACCCTAGATATAGAATAAATGAATCTATGTCGTAGCCCCCAATATGGACATTCATGCACATCTCTTTTCCTATCTTCTTTCTCTGCAGAGAGTTTACCGCAGACTCTTTTCGTCCCTTGGGCAGTCGATGCAACAAACTCTCGATCTCGGCAAAAGCATCGGGATCGCGTGCCAGCAATAAAAAAATTTCAAAGAAGTTTTGTAAAGTACCATACTGTCGCAACGGGCTTGCTTCCGAAGTTGAGTCAAAAATAGGGGGCATGTCGTAAATAATTATCTTACCAAGGTTTCATCCCATCGCATTGTGTGATTCAAAGAATGTATCTCGCTCGGCATCAATATCGAACTGCGCCTTCTTCTTTCCAGCCAGTCGAATGAGCAGATGTGAACCATCTTCTCCTGTTGTCACACCTCCACAAGTGATAGCAGCAATAGCAACATCTTGCATCCTCGGCTCTGCTGAAATTATCGCGATAGTTGATCCCTCATTCTGGTTCGGCGGTGGTTGCACGGGTTGATTCACATTCTGATTTGCGTTCTAATTTTGATGTTGATTCTGGTTCTGCATCTGATTCTGATTCTGTAGCGGTTGCTAATTCTGAACCTAATTTTGATTCTGAAACTGGTTCTGGTTCTGCAATTGTGGAATGTTCCCTGCCTGCCATATTGCAATCAACTGTGGACAGTTTTCAATAGTGTGATCAATACCAAAGCAATATGTACACTGTGTTTGCAACTGCGGGCAGTCTCTTTGATAGTGTCCCAATACTCTACAATTATAACATTGGACAGGTCCACGACCTCCTCCTCCTCCTCGACCAAAACCTCCCCCTCGTCCTCCTCGAAATCCTTCGTGGAATCCCCCTTGCTGCTGATATTGTGGTTGATTAAACTGTTGTTGTAAGGGATTCAGTTGCAGCTAAACACACTGCCCTAGCTGAACATACGACACCGGATAAACATACTGTGGTTGCTGCGGAGCCATCTTCATCTAGTTATAATGTGGTTGTGGTACAAACTGTTTTTGTGGTTGCAGTTGCGGTAAAAATTTCATCTACGGTTGAGGTGGTTGCAGCTGCGGCTGCTGTACTGCACGATGGTCATCCTTCACATAGTCTGAGTCATACGTTCTTTCCTAAAGTAGGCCATATGCGCGGCAATCATTATTTTCGTGCCCAATAGACTTGTAGAATGTCCAATACGAATTCATCGACTTCGTGACCATCTTCTGCATGTATTGACACTCCTCATGTCGATGCCCATAGAACTGACAGATGCGGCACCATGGCATACCTCCAGCACTCAATGGGTTCGGCATTCCTGATACCAGGTAATTGCGGAAATATGGGCAGCTATCCTTGGTATGCCCCTCTGCACGACATCGCGTACACCAAGCCTCTTCACGGTGTTCTTTACCCTTCTTAAGATCTTGCAAATAAATTGTCAAGTGGGCCAGTTGCGTCTGAATCTGAGACATGCCAACTGCATTCTCACCAACCGACGAAGCTTCCAACCGCATCGCAATCTCCAGAGCCTCACTCGGTGTCACAATGTTTTGTTGCATCAACGGAAGCCTGATATGGGGTAGCAATGCCGCGATGAACCATTCCTTATGCTTAACGTCGCTCATCTAAAAAATGATCCTTGACATTAGCATTTTGAACCATTGGTCAAAATCCCAAACAGTTTCATTCGGATACTGCTTGATCTCCTTTGGTTTCGTAATGTATTGCGCTTCCGAATTCAGTTTTCTGAACTCTGCAATTAATCCTTTTCTGACTTCATCCATTGTCTTCTCTGGGCTTCCCACAGGAACCTGCACGAATTTCATGAACTAGTCCAATGCGCGACCTCGAAGAGTCGTCGCAATACAGTCCACACCGCTTCACATAAAAACCAGTATTGCTCTGTGTTGTCAGTTCCATTTCCATGGAACAGAGGTAACTTCACATCTTCTCCCACCATCCTGGGCTTCCTTCCTATAGTTGTTGATCCACTAGTAAGTAAATGTCGTTGACACGATGAACACGATGGTGTCAAGGTCATATTTCTTACTGGTTTTGATACAGTGAGCGGAGGTGTGGGTACGCTACTGCTGGGGGTTGGTCCTGCCTCAATCCTGGGCGTAGCTTGGTTGTCCTTGACGGCACTATGAGGTTGCTTCATCCCGTGTGGGATTCCTTCATGGTTTTTCATTTTGATCGCAGTAGGACCTTCTCTTCTCCTCTACCTCTTCTCTTGTCCTCTACCTCTTCTCTTGTCGAAACCTTTCTCCTCCTCTTGTAAGACCACTCTCTTCCTCGGCTTCCTTCACAGTCTCATCATGACTTGCATCCATCTACCCCGTATCATTCCATTCACTTCCCCCCTACTGTCGCAGTATCCACAGCCTCCACCCACCAGGGTTCTACTGGTCGAGGTGCATCTTTAGTATGCCCTTTTCACAGATGAGCATCTTAATGGACAACTGTAGCAACAATAGGAACCTGCCTCGCGGTCCGTTGAAAAATTCCCTTTCGGTTTCACTATAGGATTTCGTCGTATCAACCGCAAACTCGGTGATATAGCCCTCCAATATACTATCAAACCAGACTTCAGCAGCCCGCGATGCTTTTTTGTCTACCTCTTGCAGCTCCTGGATCAGTTTTGGGGTCCAAGATGTCTGCTCACCACCTTGGAAATTTCGCTTCTAAAAGGTCAATTTTGCTAACCATTCATACAAGATGATTGGGAATTCGCAGAAAAATTATCTGTGTGGACCGTCGTGTATGTACTTTGCCAACCACTAATCCATCGACAACCCAGGGTTCTGATTTTCTTTCTCAATGAACTCTCACAACTTTTGATCGAACCAATCTTGAATTTTCGGTCTTGTCGGATGCCACAACATGTCCTTCCTTCACTTCACGCTATGGTCCCAACAACGGAACCATTTGTTGACACAAACCCAGTTGACAGGGGTGCCTCAGTTTGTCGACATCCAACCCACCGTAATCTCCCTGAGCACCAGCCCAGATAGGTTTTACCCTGTCCAGCAACACCTGCGGAGCAGATGAAGTCTCACCTGAGATGTTCAAGCGAGAGCTAACAGAACCATGTTTCTGCCGAATGAAGAAGGACACTTGTGCATCCGCTTATCAACTTATCCCAGCATTCACAAACAGATCTAACATTTTGACTTATGCATTTAGACAGAATTGCATCATCACTCAACAGATCTTATTGTCAAATAAACCATTAATGTGCAACAAATCTAGCAGTAAAACATCATTTGGAACAAGGAAACATCACATCATTCATGTATTCAAGTCACACATCACATTCGTAACAGGAAAACAGAAAGAGACATAGTAATTATGCTCAAAATCATATCATATTAACCTTCGCAACAACCCATAGATACAACAATATAGTTCTTTCATCGCATACCAAAATTAACAGACAACAACAAGCAAAATCATTCAAGCTCAACTATCTCTTCGATTGATCGATTGATGGATCCCTCAACACCTACAATGCTATGTCTATTTATAGGCTTGCGCCTTTACATTTGCGGTCCACTTAGGCAACCGCCTGACTACTTCTTAACAAACTCTACAAAACGGATGACCCAAAAACCCACATAATGCAGTCCAACATGACCCAAAAATACATAAACTACTATTATTTTCGACTTGTGCGCGATTTTCCTCCTTACGTGGTGTGTTTGGTCTTTCGCAGCATCCGCGATGCTGCGCAGCTGACTCATCCAAACCGCCTGCCAACATTTATTTGAGAGTGAAACCAAGGAAAATTTCTCTCAAGTTGGGGATTTGTGCCAAGCTGGAACCAAGATATTGTGGGCCATTTGAAGTCCTGGATAGGATAGGACCAATTGCATATAAAGTTGCATTGCCTGCTAACATAAGAGTTCATAATGTTTTCCATGTATCTTTTCTTAACAAGTATGTACATGATCCTAATGATATGATTGATTGGAATGTGATACAGGTGGAACCCGAGGGAGAGTTCCAAGTACAGCCTATGTGAATCCTCGACAAGAAGGTCACTTTGCTCCGGAACAGAGCCATCCAGCAGGTAAAGGTCCAATGGGAGCACCTTAGTCCTAATGAGGCTACATGGGAGCGGTGTTGTTCCAAGGGGGAGGGGAATGTAATACCCCATTTTGACCCTTATGGTATATTGGCTTTTAATGTAAATATTGTATACATGCGATGTATCTTTCCCTAGCGTGGAGCTCAAGGCCAAGGCTCCGCTAGTGTATGCTCAGATTTTATTTAGAAAGGAAAGTATTTGATATTTGACTACCCATGTGCTATTAAGCCATGAAATATTGTAAATTGATGTAAATATTAATATTTCAATAAAATACCAAAACTAGCTATGGAAGCAACTAATGAGAAGGGGCCATGTGTATTCCACTAGGGAGTGGTTAGGGGGTTGTGGGATTCAACCATAGGCTTCCAAATGTCATCTTGTGAACCCATTTGACTTTCCTTACTGACATTTAATTATGTGTAAGAAAGTTGTTGAAGAAATAAGTCCATGGCTTCAATGGAGCATGGGCAGCCCAGAAATTCGTATGGCAGGTATGGGCTTTGTTTTTCTTGACCCACAAGTCACTCTACCTCATGGGAATTCGTTTTTCCTCATTCCCATTCCATTGTTGAACATCTTAGCATCAGTTTTCATCCATTACGCATGCCCAATAGTGAAAAAAAAACAGAAATCATAACTGTGAATTAACCCACATTTTGAAGTGCCATAAACACCCAGAATTTGGTATTGACAGTAAAATCCAATGGGGGATCCATAGATGTGAACCTTGGGGCAAAATTGAGAGTATTAGATACCTCGGAATCCATTGGAAAACTCAGGTTTTATATCCCAGAAATCCAATTACGGGATTGAGTTATTTGGTCACCGAATTGTGAAAATCCAAGCTTGAATGAAGAACAGAGATTGGGATTGCTTGATAAACCCAATGAAGACTAGAATCTCAAGGAATCAGCAGCTTAGACCTTTCTATTCCCACCTTGAAGAGAACTGAAGGGAAGGGACGCATGTGGTACTGTGCAACAGAGAAGGGGACCTTCCTTGTGTTGGGTGTGGTAGGTATTGTGGGTGCCATGATTGTTTGAGTTTAGTTGAGATGTCTGCAGCTCTGTGGTTGAGCTCACTGGCTTAGCATCCCCCTCATTTGTCTCTTGCATGCTTAATAAACCCAACCGTGTGTTGGCTTAGCATGATTGTTTGTGTGATATCATAGTTGTGAGTGATCCTGCCTACTTCCTCCTTAGTGGATACACATCCCAGCTCGGGGGCGGTCTCTCAGTTGAAAAAATACAGGCTGGACAGAGACCTAAGGTTGGGTGGAACATTGCTCTCGCATAGCTAGTTGTTGGACAGTTTCATCTTAAAGATAAGTATTCTTTGTGGTTTAAATTATATGCATTATGTGCTCTGCAATGTTTAATTTGATGATTGTTATTGATATGTTGGATGCATGATGTAGTTGTGTGTGTGGTTAATGTTTATTTCTGTTTTGTTTGTATTGAGTATGTATTTGCACGCATAATTTGTGGTTATTATGAATTTGTGAGTAATGAACGGGGTTGGAAAACGTAGATAAGCCCTGGCATCTTAGTCATGTTTCCTCCCTTGCATAGGATGGACGAGAGGGGATGTGACATGAATGACCCTGTAACATCTCGGAGAAGTTGAAGTCTATCTTCAGTCACTTGTTCCCTCATTTCTTGCAAGCAAATTCAAAACTTTTCAGCCAAACCCTTCAAGCAAGAGAAGCCACAAAAATTGGCAATAGCCGAATCACATAATAGATCAATCTCAGGGCTCAAATTCCATACATGGGGCATATCAACAAAGTAATTGGCATCTTCAAAAGACATGGATACTGATTCAAATGGAAGAATCATTCCTCGCTTATATCTCATCGATACAAACAAAGAAAGAGACACAAGAAATAAACTAGTGTAGATATAATACTAGATCAACAATATCATTAGGAAGAGATGTTGGGAAATATTTTTTATTGGTCGATGTGATGCAATCAATATTTGTGCATTTGCTTGACAAATTCACAATCATAATAATCAAAGTTATAAAACGTCATTAACTCTATTCTATATCAAATTCTAGGACTTGTTCATCTCCCATGTTGCAATCAAATTCAATCATGAGACCGGTTTCTAGTACATCAAGTCCTAGATTTTGAAATTTGTGTCTACCAAAGTTAGTAGCATTTCCCACAATTTCTGAACTATAACAATGAATTGCAGAGAGGATATACCAATAATATCAAAATATTGAAGTCTAGAAACTCCCTACATTATTGGAAGGGATCCAATGCAGATCTAGATGGCAGCTAAGGGGTCTTCAAAGCAATCAAGGTTCAACAGATAAACATGAGATCCAAGTCTATACAGATCCGTGGCCACAAATAATTCATAACTATTTGGTTTACCTATCAAGTGTTTTATAAGTCAAAATGGATGAGCTAGGACTCTGTCTTTGAACACTTATTTTTAGGTGGCGCTTGTCATATAAAATCAATCTTAGGCATCTCACTGGCCCCCAGATAAACATGAGATACAAATCTATACAAATCCTTGGTCATCACTATTTGATTTACCTATCAAGTGTTTTATAAGCCAAAATGGATGAGCTAGGACTTTGTCTTTGAACACTTAGTTTTAGGTGGCGCTTGTCATATAAAAACAATCTCAGGCATCTCACTGGCCTCCATTCCCCAGTTTCATGTATGATACTTCTGTTACAATTGACTCTTGCATATGTCATATTTGGTAATCATAACGAATGTATATCACTAGTTAGTTGTAAGACAATAAACGCACAAAGAACCTTGAGCATTGTACAACTTGTGTTTATATTAACATAGGGTAATTAAATTTTCACTGTCAAATAAACACCAGATTGATCCTGTGTAAACTATATATAGATATTGCTAGAGCAACAAAGGATTAGAAAAATATTCTAGGCCACTTATTTGGTTGTGTTTTCTTATATGTATCTCTTTCTTCCTTGTAAACTATATATAGATCTTGCAAGAGAAATAAAGGATAAGAAATGTATTTTAGACCAGCTCTTTTGTTATGTTTTCTTGTTTCTCTTTCTCTGTTTGTATTGATGGTTCTTGTCCCATTCCTCGCTTATTTGTAGAGATAAATAGTGATGGTTCTCATCTAAGATCAGCATTTTGAAATAAACTATCATTTATCTAAAGTCAGACCAAATTCTAGGTTGTGAAAGATCTCACCTATGCTATCTTGAAGATGTAAAGAAAGGAATTCCGATTGACTAGAATCCATTCTTTTGCGAAACAGGCCTTGAATATATCCATTTTGGGGATAGGGTTCCTATCTAACACCAAAGTTGCTTTGTCACTTCTCTTCTTATCATAAGGGACAGAGAGCTCATTTTCCAAATGCAAACCGGCATGAAACTACTTGAATCTAAATAAAAATTCCTTGACAGGTATGTATCGATAAGGTTGCTCCTTGTCTTCCCAGTATTGTTCCTGGTCCTTCTTTGATGTAACCTGCATCCATGGATACTAGTGAGGAAATATAAGTAAAATATTTTAATTGAATTGGAGAGCCAAATTGTCATGGGTTATTTTGAACTTTTTATAATCTGAGTACCTCTTGTAAGAAATCTGCAGCGCCCTTTCTTTAAGGGCATTTGAATCCACGGCTTTCGAAAAATTCCAGGACATTGTCCCTAGGGCTATGGTAGACAATCTAACCTTCTGATAAGACTATTATGTCATCAAAGAGCTTGAATATCTTTGGCGCTGGCTGCAACAGGGACATGAAAATTGTTGCATCCATGAGATGGGTGAACTGATGCAGACATTTCACTATTTGATAAGTGGTAGAACTATCCAGCCTCATTGATATCTCATCCATGAAGAGAGTATTTTTAGGTCCAACGATCATCTCCCCTATAAAAAAGAAACTTTTAAGAATATTAACAAAATTGTACTGATTTTAGTCATAGTAATGACATCTATAATTGATTACACAGCTCTGGTTTGTGAAGAGGAATTTTCAATATGATTATTGGCCATACCAATTGTGACACTTTCTTTTTCCCACCAGATATTCCTCTTTGCATTTCATTACCAAATATTCTATCTCCGCAAACATCTAAGCCCAAAATCTATATAGACACAGGATTGTACAGCAATGAATTCCAGCATCTCAACTGCTACCTATATGTATTTATTCAAAGCTTTGAATTACAGCTATATTTGCCTCCAAATTCATTTACCTTCAGAATATAGTCAGTCTGAAGGCTACTCTTCACACCTTCCATTGTTGTTTCCTGCAGAGAGAAATCAACCATACAATCAAAGAACCAAATTAAGACCTACATATAGCTCTTCCAATTATTTTGAGAATAGTTTATAAAAACTTAAAAAGGTAGTGTACATTCATATAATGAAATATTTATTGGATCCCGTTCAACAATTCGATAGCCCGGGAGTGAAATTCTCTTAAGTGACTAAGTTAAATCACCACGGCTTCGGGGAAAAAGATGAGTAAACATCTTAGGCCTTTGTCTTTCATGAAGACAGTCAGTATCAACACTCGGTTGATCAACAAGAATCCCTTGAGTCTATTGTTGAGCAATCCCTTAGGGAATTTAGGCATTACATGAATTCTTCAGAAGCTCGGTCGCTTGGAAGACCAATTTGGACCTCATCCTACTGAAAAATCAAGCCTTTCGGTCATTTTGGTTTGTGTCATATGTGATGGTCTTGTTCAGGATTGCAAGAATGTTGATGGAAAACTTTCGAGTGAGCAGGTTGTAGATGTAACTCATAATTATGAGTTTGTGCAAAATATAGGTAATCTTTCATATCTAGAATTGAATGTCTCGACAATCCAGGATACAAGTCGAAAGGAAAATTCTTATTTACAGGTCAAGTAGGTTCAAATTTGCATAAGTCAAGCCCAAAATGCTCATGTCGTTTTAAAAGTCGATACAAAAACGAATAGCGATTCGGATGAGCAAATTATTGATACTATGCTTTTCTATCAATCTCTTAATCGGCATGATCGCCTTATCTCTGTTGAGAATGAGATGCCTAATAATTTTTCCAAGCTTATGTTAATTCATGATACACAAAAAACAAAGGAACATGTAACCTATGGTATTGTTGGTGATTCAATGTTTTCAGAAGAAAAATCTGAAGATTGTCATGTTGCTCAATGTGAGCATAAATCTTCTGACTTAGGAAAGCAGGAAGTCAAGTTGGAGTTTAATAATCAATTTCAAGCATCTTGTGAGGTGTAAAACAAATATGATCACTATGTCCAATTACAGAAGGTCTCTGTGGCTGAAGTCCCTAAGCCCGTGTGTATTTTAAACCAATCATTCAAGTCAAGTATCAAACATGGTAGGTCATATGGTGACCAGATTAAACCTGGAATCGGTAGTACCCCTCACTCCATGGCTTGCGTATTGGGGAAGTACCCCTCAATCCACGGCTCAAGTAAAACTGATAACTACTTTACCACAAACGAAAGCTCTTGGTTTACCTCACGGGTGGGAACTAGTCAATTAGGTAGGGGTCGTTGCCCTTTTCACTGGCAGGTCCTCTCAATGGGCTAGCTACTTTGGGGTTCTTTTGGTACTCCTCACAATGATTTTTAGGGATTATGCCCAAGTACTTCCCACAGTTAAGCGAATAGGGATTATTCCCAAATCTGAACCTGCAACAGATGCGAAAAAAAAAATTGGCAGAAATTCCACCCAACGAGCCCAAGAAAGTTCTATGATACCAGATGTGAGGAACCTGCAACAATTAATTGATTTATGCACAATATATGAGATCACGGAATATTTTTATTGATCGCGGGACACTTCAAGGGGGAAACCTCCTTTGAGCAATCTCAATAAAAATAACTTCACGGTGCCTTCATTGGCCTCAACACACACTTATATACTAATTTTATGCCCAATACTATGGGTCAATACCATGGAACATATAATACTACGGGATGACTTACAAAGCATATGCATCCAATACTATGGTTCAATACCATGGGCTAATACAAACTACGGATCAACAAATACTACGGGATGGCTTACAAAGCATATGCATCCAACAACAATATACTAGCAAAGTAAAGAGAAGGGTTGAAACAGGTTCCTAACAGAATGGAGAACACTCACTACCCTAATATTTCCCCCCTAACTGTCCTAAGGCACGTGAACTAGGAGTAAAACCAACATTAAACCCTTTATTGACACCATTAGAAAACATCGGTAGACCTTCCATAGAGTATCCAATGTAATATACTAGATCCTCAACCCCATTTCTCTCTAAAATTCTAAAATGACAAGCTTCCTCTATCTCCATTTGTTCTCCTCATTTACATATGGCCGATGTGTTTATTTAAAATTGTCTCCCTATTTCAAGATAGGGTATTAGAGATGGAATTATACAATATAAAAGGAACATGCAAGGCCTTCGAATATACTACAAAGAATAAAATACCAAGAATTGTATATGAACCTGAGATAGACAAGACAAAACCTTATGGGTTCCATGAAAAAGCTTCGCTAGGAAACCCTATAATGAGTAGACCATGTGGCGTATTGCATTTTACTGAAAATAGATGGACTCACTTTGAATGTGGACAAGGATATAATAAAAATAATGATGTTGGGATTTGAGCAGTTATCATACTAATATATTTAGCATTAGAGATGAGAATCAAAGAGATGTAAATTTTTGGAGACTCAAAACTAGTTATCTCTTTGTTGAATGTTACACTTACGAAGATAAATTTGTCCCTCGGTAGATAAATAACTCAATACTTAGGGTTGAAACTTATTTTGAGTGATATATATTTCTAACATGTGATGAGGGCATTGAACCAAGCAACGAATGGTCTATTAAGACAAGTATGGATTTTCTAATGAAACAAGGTTCTAAGAGGGTAATGTGGAAAGTCATCCTCTAAGGAAAATACTTCTTTAACTCTCTTGATATATTGTCAAGTCAATGATGTATGGTGTTTTTACTTGAATTTGATGGATGGTGTTTTTTGTCATGTCCCCTCATTGATGATCATTGGATTGAGTTCCTAACCCAATCAATCTCTTGGGTTGAGGATAAAATCTCATTTACTTGGGGTTAATTTTGAAAGTTCGGGCATTAATTAATTAGGAGGTGTTGAATTTATTTTATTAAAGTTTGATATGCACTTGATGAAAAGATATTTTCATTAAATAGTTATTTTTATTTTGGAATAAAGTGGGTAATGCTCCACAAGTGTGCCTTAGAGGATAAGGTTGACTAAGAGGTAACTTGCAAGACAAGAAAAGATAAACCAATCAAAGCAAGGAAAGCAAGGAAAGGAGAAGAAAGCAGAATAAAAAAACAAAGCTCAGGAAAAGCAGAATAAAGCATAAAAGCGGGACAAAAGTAGGACAAAGAAGAAAAGCGGGACAAAAGCATAAAAGCAGGACAAAGGCAGAAAAGCAGGAAAAAGCAGAAAAGCAAGAAAAAGCAGGACAAAGCATAAAAGCAGGGTAAGGCAGAAAAGCAGGACAAAGTAGAAAAGCAAGATAAGGTAGAAAACCAGGAAAAAGAATGATAGAAAAGAAAAAGAAGGATAGAAAAGAAAAAGCAGGATAAAGCAAAAGCAGGATAAATCAAAAGCAAAATCAAAAGCAGAAAGCAAAGCAAAGGCAAAAGCTAAAGCAAAAAGCAAAGCAAATCATAAAGCAAGGAAAAATCTAAAGAGAAACCAAAGAAACCTTACCCATTCCATGAGGGATCCTTAGCCTATATTACTTACTCAACAAGTAACCTCAATCTATAAAAGTATTATTAAAACTTCATTTCACATCTTTTGACAGTTTGAGAATTGGAGTGAGTGCATTTGTGCTTCAGAGACTTTGGATATGTGCCCCTGCATCATGTGAGAGGATGATGGTATTTATCCATTATCATTGAGTTTATTTCAGGTCCTGAAGTCTGCACCAATGGAGCACGATCATGTGTCAGATATTTGATAGCTCTCCATGCAGATCTATAAGTAATTTCCAATTTTTCCTAATGAAAGAGTTTCTTCTGGTTGTATCTCATTCTTGAGAACTATTTGATGTATGAATAAGATAATTATGGATTATATTAATGTAATAATGGATCTATCATGTAAATTCTGAATTTATACTAAATAAAAATCTGATTCCAATACCTCTTCTTGCACCTAGTCTAGATTTCAATGAAAATGAGCTAGTTTTCATAATCTGTATGGTAAATGAATGAGTATTGATCCAAATTGAGTGATTTATGTTTATAATGTTAATTAAGATTCCATATGACTCATGACAATATTAATATCATAAATTCGTGAGCCTCTCAGACTCTTTTGGAACTCCTAAATTTAGCCTAGTTGTGCAATCCTAGAAGGAAATTTTTCTTGTATGTTTGTGAGACTTCCTCATAACCTTCCCAAACTTGATGGAGTGAACCTAGGATGTCCCTAAGTAAAAATCCTTCACCATTGGTTCTCAGTCAATGCTTATTTGATGTTCTAGTTTGCATATGTTGGGGTTCCCAGGAGCATTGGAGTAGACTTCATCCTATATGATGGTCGAAACATTAATGGTCCCAATAATTTTTGCAAAGGTTCTATCATCTATAATATTACTAATCCCCTCCAGAATAATTTGATTTTTCCTACCTACAGTCAAACTAGTCAATAGAGTCCATTGTTTTTCATTGAGTCTTGGAGGAGAGTTAGTTAGTGTATCATCAGTCATAGTTGGTACATTACAGTGGTATCAGAGCACTTTCCTTGGATTATCCTGTGGAAATTAAATCTCAGATGAAGAAATATATAAGAACTATCTTTAAGTTGCAGCTATGGAACTATATAAAGTCATGGAAGATGAAGGCTTTGAGTTATACGAGGAAGAAGAAATAATTTACATTGATGGGGGCCTACCAGGAGATGAGGATGGTTACATTTGTGATCATATGTACAGTGTATACCAATGGGATGAGCCACCGATGGCTGATCCAAATAAGTATTTAGGAAAAATGATATATGCATGTGAAAACTTTCCCCACCACTAACAAGAGTATCTAGCCTTGGGAGAAGAGGTTCGTAAAGCCGTTTCCTTCAAAGATTATTTTTATTGCAGATTTGGATTTGAGACCAAGGATGTAGATGAGGATTCTTTTGAGAGAAGCAAACCATCCATGGAGAAACCAATTTTTTCTACTACCCCAAGCAAATAAGAAGACAGAGGAATCGGATGTGAAGCCTCATTGGATGCCATTGTTTCTAGCATGAAGAGACTTTTCGGATTCTCTTCAAACAAAGTCTCCAATAATATTGATTCTAAGGTTGCCAAGGATCAAGATGCATCGGCTATATTTAAGGAGAAAAATCATAGTAACAATCAACGATCAAAGGAGAGGAGCAACAATTTTCCAAGAGAGGAGCCATGTGCTTCCTCTGATGAATGCATTGAGCAAGAAAAATAAGACTTCAAGCTAAGGAAGAAAGGTAAATCTAATTTTGGTAGTAGAAATTCCTTCTTGAATCAATCTGAAGAATATCCAACTAAGTTAATCACAAAATATAGTGAGTAACACCCTAAGAGGGTAGGCCAAGCCACCATTCAAGAATTTGTTCATAGTATTGAGATTTAATCCAAACATGGACACCAAAGCTTCTTTGTTGGAGAGTTTGAGATCCCTACAAGGGTTATGGAAGATGGGATTGGTAGAGGAAAAAACACTCGTGGAGCATATTTGGATGAAGAGAAAAGATCAACCCTTCAAGCATTCTCATAACATTATTATGGAGGAAAAGTCAACTACACTCTAGTTGAGAGTGAACTTGGAGATTTGGTGGAGAAGTGTACCATCACCACTCCATCCGAAGAAATAAAGGTGTCACAAAGGTATTAAAACCATTATTATTTTTGCATTCACCAAATTCTTTTGTTTCATCTTGATAGGGAAGCCACTTTCGGTGAGAAGGTTGGCAGAAAATATCCTTCTAGTGTTGAGATCCAAATTTTTTAGAAGGTTGAATTTTTAGAAGAGAGTTTGCATGAATCTCAAGAGTTGCATGAGCACACATGTGATCAGATGTGTGTGGATAATATTACACATGAAATTATGGATCAGCATCATGTCTAAGGTAAACATAAGGAGTCTTCAGATTTAGAAGTGCTTGAAGAAAGCATTGACTTGTAGGATGATTTTCAGGCACCTGTTTCACTCCAGAGAGATTATGAGAATATTTCATGTAAGGAAGACTTAGCCTTGATGAAGGTGGTTGATTACATCCCATTTGGATCAAAAAGCAAAGGATCCTATTCACCATCGAATTTGATGGATAGCTACACCACCAAGATGGAGACCCAAGATTGTGCAAGAATAGCTCACATTGGTAAGAGTTACTTTTGCATTAGTGATGGATCTATTGTTGCATTCGAGTTTGTTATGTTCAATGAGAAACATAGAAGGAATATATGGCTGAAATATGATGCTTTCCATACATTTCCATTCATACCATGGAGGAAAAATTACATAGAAAATGAGGATTTATCTCATGGCATGATATTCATAGTGAAGCATGGTGACATTTTGCGGGATACTGAGGGAATCGACACCATTCAAGGCACAATTATGGACTACTTACATAAAATTTAGGCCATATGGAAGTCACTACAACAACATGAGAAGGTTCTTGAATACCTTCCACCGGGTAGACCACCTGACAAGGTGAAGAAGCATAAGGATGAATTGAGGATGGATGTACAATCCATCAATATCTTTCATTACAAGCATTTGAAAAGGTTCAAGGAAGAAGACATGTGGAGGCTAGTCTTCAAGTACCATTGTGGTCACAATGAGATTCTAGTCATGCTCCTTGGCTTGAATTATACACCTACTACATTTCATCCTTGCATGTACACCATGGTAGATGAACAAATTTGTAAGTATGTTTCCCAATTTTCTAATGATATGTTTGTTTGCAGCAAGGTTTGGAAAGAATGCTTGGATATTGTGCTAACCCTTATGGCAGATTTATCCTTCCATGCAAATGGATCCAAGTATGAGAGGGAAGATATTGAGATCATGAATCTTAATCATATGGATGTGCAAGTTAGTACCAAATTGCATTATGGGACAATTTGGGATACTCATGGTGGACCAAGTTCAAGAAGCAACACTAGAGGCTTCTTTAGCTTCTCACAAGTAAGCATTAAGGAAGAAGTTTCTTGCCCGATAGGAGAGGTCAAAATGATTATTCAAGAGATGATGGGAGTGAGGTTTGGTTTCCTCATACATGCACTACCAAGTTCCACTCACCTATTCGACCTACAATGGGGTGTCACAAAAGAAGGCATATAAGAAAATTTGATGGATATTGGGAACACCAATGCTTTTGAAAGAAGGAGTTTGTAGCCATATAAGAAGCATGACATCATGACAGCCATCATGCATGTTATGTACTGGTTCAAATAAATTTTAAAGGAGAACAAATGGGTGGTAAAATCTGATCACAAAGGTGGGATGCATTACATGATACCAATGAAGCTTAAGTACTGGAAACCAAGGTTGGTAAGTGAAGTCCAAGTTTATAAATCTGATCAGGAATGCAAGAATATAGAAGTAGAGGTTCTTATTTTTTCATGGGAAGGATTACTTGTTTTGAAAAGTCATTTAGTAGCAAAGTATCAGAAAGGTAGATTTGCAAATGAGCTTCCGAACGGTTGGGTTCAAGAAGAACGATTTGACATCATGGAAATTGACATCATGGGGGAAGGGTTTATGGGGGCTTCCCACGATTTGTTCCTAATTAAGAACTTCCTTAAATGGGGAGTTGCATTGCATTCTTGGAAATAATTTACATTGTTTGAGTGTAAAGTTGGAAGAATAAATCAAATGTGTCTTAATATCATGCTTGAGAAATGTGAAGTTGATGTCTACATGGAGAGGATTCACTCCACCCTTATTTTTTCCATCCCTGGAGATGTTCACAAGAGATTGCAGCTCCACGAGAAGCATTATCCACACCATAACAAGGATATGCTAGCCCATATGTGTGCATTGGTTGAATGCAGAATTGAGGGTGAGATTGAACTCAATGAGTGGAAACAACAATGGTTAGCATGTGATTCGATGGATGGGATGATTCATGAAGATCCACATATGTCATTCACCCGCTTCAAAGACCCTATCCACTTAGTGCCCGAGTCAATATTAAAGAAGGATATTTTGGGAGTTGTTCACGTTCCACTCTTAGTTAGTCACCATGATTGTTTGGAGACTCACATGAGGGTGAGTGAGAGGTTTCCATGGAGGAGATCCAAAGAAGATGCATTGGATCATACAGAGGAGTGCAGCATATGCCAACACCATGTGATGGAATATACTTTCTTGGTTGGCCATATTAATCAGTAGCAACAGTTTGGTGGAAGTGTACAAGTTTATAAACCCCATTGTTTTTTATTGCTTGAGGACAAGCAATATTGGGATGGGAGGACTCTCATGTCCCCTCATTGATGATCATTGGATTGAGTTCCTAACCCAATCAATCCCTTGGGTTGAGGATAAAATATCATTTAGTTGGGTTAATTTTGAAATTTCAGGCATTAATTAATTAGGAGGTGTTGAATTTATTTTCTTAAAATTTGATATGCACTTGATGAAAAGTATTTTTCATTAAATAGTTATTTTTATTTTGGAATAAAGTGGATAATGCTCCACAAGTGTGCCTTAGAGGATACGGTTGACTAAGAGGTAACTTGCAAGACAAGAAAAGATAAATCAATCAAAGCAAGGAAAGTAAGAAAAGTATAATAAAGCATAAAAGCAGGACAAAAGCAGGACAAAGCAGAAAAGCAAGACAAAAGCAGGAAAGCAGGAAAAAACAGAAAAGCAAGACAAAGCAGAAAAGCAGGAAAAAGTAGGATAAGGTAGAAAAGAAGGAAAAAGCAGGATAGAAAAGCAAAAGAAGGATAAAGAAAAAATATGATAAAGAAAAAGCAGGATAAAGCAACAGTAAAATAAAAAGGAAAAGAAAAAGTAGAAAGCAAGGCAAAAGATAAAGCAAAAAGCAAAGCAAAGCAGAAAGCAAGGAATAAAGTAAAGCATAAATCAAAGCAACTTGATCCACTCCATGAGGGATCCTTAGCCTATATTACTTGCTCAAAAAGTCACATCAATATATAAAAGGAGTATTACAACTCCATTTCACATCTTTTGATAGTTTGAGAATTGGAGTGAGTGCATTTATGCCTTAAAGACTTGGGAGATGTGTCCCTAGTCCAAGATGGGAGATGTGCCCCTAATTTATTTGAGTATGATGGTATTAATACATTATCATTGATTTTATTGAAGGTCCTGAAGTATGCACCAGTGGATCACAGTCCTGTGACATATATTTGATAGCTCTCCATGCAGATCTATGAGTAATTTCCAAGTTTTCCTGATGAAAGAGTTTCTTCGGGTTGTATCTCATTATTGAGAACTATTATTCATATTATATTAATGTAATAATGGATCTATGATGTAAATTCTGAAGTTATATTGAATAAAAATCTGATTCCAATATCTCTTCTTGCACCTACTCTAGATTTCAATGAAAAAGAGCTAGTTTTCAGAATCTATATGGTAAATGAATGAGTATTGATCCAAATTAAGTGATTTATGTTTTTGATGTTAATTAATATTCCATATGAATCATTAAAATATTAATATCATAAATTCGTGAGCCTCTCAAACTGTTTTGGAAGACCTGAATTTGGCCTAGTTGTGCAATCCTAGAAGGAAATTTTTCTTATATGTTTGTGAGACTTCCTCAGAACCTTACCAAACTTGATGGAGTGAAACTAGGATGTCCATTGACTGATATTTGAATTTATTTATCCTCCCTAAGTTGAAATCCTTCAACATTGGTTCTCAGTCAATGCTTAGTTGATGTTCTAGTTTGCATATGCTCGGGTGCCTAGGAGCATTGGAGTAGAATTCATCCTGGCTGATGTTTGAAACATTAATGGTTCCAGTACTTTGTGAAAATTTCTATCATCTGGCATATTCCTCATCCCCTGTAGAATACTTTGATTTTTCCTACCTACAATCAAACTAGTCACCAAAGTCCATTGTTTTTAACTGAGTCTTGGAGGAGAGTTAGTTAGTGTATCATCATTCATGGTTGATAAATTACATTTTTACTCTTATAGAAGGATCATTTTTGTCACACTCATATACACTATGATGCTTATGTTTTAAATGTATGTCGAAGTTAAGTTAAAAGGTTTAATGTTATATCAAATTTTTTAAACAACCCTTATTTTAGGAAAGAACTTTAAACATGGATATTTGTATTTTAAATGAGTTTGAAGTTTTTTTGGAAAGGAAAGAAACAGTGAAAATAAATTATTATTTTATGTGACAAAAAAAATGAAGTTATTCAGTAGCATATGTCAATTCAATTTTAAATTGTGCACAAAACCCTAAAAAATTAAAACCAATATAAATCCATCTTAAACTCAAAGCTATCAAGCACCAAGAGGGAATTAGGTTTCATAATTTTCATGAAGGCGTGCAAACATTAAAGAAACAAACACAATAGACTCATATAAATGATATGATTTTATTACTATGAATTCAATTGATACAATGGGGTTGATTCCCTTTTATGTTATCAATGAAGTAGTTATTCCATTACACCATTACACTTTATCAAAGAAAAATTTAGGGACGAAATTTAGCCCATGGGTTATATTTCCATGTTTTTTTCCAAAAAAACCACAAATATGCATTTTTGAAGCCCTATTTCGCCCAATTTTGATGGGGTAAAAGTTTTTAACTCCAAAAATCACCAAATTATTATATAAACTATATAAAATCCTTAGAAATTGAAATATTTTTTAGAAAAATGTCGCCAAATATTTTATAGTTGGCATTTTGAGAAATGGTAAGATTCGCCAAGGTTTATACACTTTTAAATAAGTATGGATCCTTAAATTTTTCCCTGCACTTTATTAACTAATTGTCAAACAACATAACTTTATTAGTTAAGACTAATACTTTAATCTCCCCTCATGAGGCTTGCAATACGATTAAAAAACATTAGTTAAAAAAATGTTCTTCATATGCTTCATAGAGTGGACCTCTTAAAATAGGACAAGTACAGGTTCTTCTGCAAAATTGTCATTACTATCAGTATCTTTAGTAGAGGCTATATTTTTTTATTCTTTAAGCTTCTCTTTGAGAAGATTGTTGGCATAGATTTTGCAATAAATAGTTGTATGACCTATTTTTCCATAGTAGAAACACTCAAACTCACACTTATATGTCCTCTTTGCCATCCCTTTCTTTGTAATTTGTCATCCTTTGAGTTATTAGGTTAATCTTGTTTCATTTATAAAGTGATTAAAAATAACCTCAATTCAGTCAATAATGGTTTTACCGTTGGCGTAGTATTGGGTAACCAATCATTGGATTTTCCCATGGTATTAGCATGTGATGAAGCATATTTAAAGGATTGAGTAACTCTATCATAAGATGCCTAAAGTGGTCGATGTTGGCTAGAGTGTCCAAGACTAATAGATATCTAATTGGTGTTGGATTTTTTCTTATTCAAAAATATTGGTTCCTCCTATGTACTTGCTTTTGTGTATTATTATTTCTAACATGAGTATAGTGCAACTTCTATAAGAAAATCTCCTTGTGGATCTCCTATATTTTAACCTTTTTTCTTCAACCAAAAATGTTGATATTGATGGGCCTCTAAAATTGTCTCTTTTCCCCACTATATTTCACCATTTTAATATCACATTTAACCATAAATCATTGCGTTCACTTTCTAATACTTATCTTTTCTTCTAAATTGTTAATTAAAAACAAAGAATTGAATGACATGAATTCATAACATATTTTTTGTAATGAGCTATTTTCTTGCATTTTGGTGATATGTTTCCACATTTTGAATTAAGATCAAAGAGCTTGAGGTGTTGGTACCCATTCCACTACTCAATCTGGCACTTGTTCTGGTACTACTCCAAATAATCCTTGTGTCCAAAGACTAATGAATGAATCAAATCATTATATATATTATTAGTCCAACACACAATTCATTGGGCCATTATTCTATTGGGATTATTATCACAATACATTAGATGGGAAGGGAATAATTGTTATATCACTAATGTATTGTTGCAATAGTTCAATTTTCATAAAAGAAGGTGCAAGCAATGTTTTATTAGCCGCCACTTAATGAAAGAGAAACCTGGAGAGATTTGATGAAAACTTAACATGTACCAGGAGATTGGGAAATTTCTTATTACTTCTTTTAGTGATCTTACTTCTTGGTAATTGTTCTTCTACTTGTTTTCTTTTCTATTTGTAATATTAATTTTTATGTGCACGATTAATGAAGAGAATATAACAAAAGATGAATTAATTTACTGGAGGAGGAAGGAATAAATCAAAAAATTTACAATTCCAGGAATCTAGTCAACCAGCAAGCAACAACTGCAAATTGTTTTGGGAATTTAATTGATTTATAAGATTACAACAACCATCCAGCACTCAATCTGGCACTGTCATCATTAATCCAGGAGCCCTCTGGTTTTGAGCTTCATTTCTGAGCAATCTATGAGGAATCTAGAAAAATCGTTCGAAACCCACTTCCTAAATATGGTCATTCACCTCTAATCGTGGGCAGTTTTGGGAATTTCATCAAATATCTAGAGAAAAACGTGCCCGAACAGACGCATTTTTTCCAGAATTAGGGATGCGACCGGTTTTGTAAAATCAATAATTTGTTGAACGATCCAGAGTTCTGGGGATTTGTTTTCTATCTTATCCTCGGGAGATTGGCATGTATAAATAATTTTTTGTATCAAGATATTGGTCAGTAGAGAGGAAATAGCTCTGCACTGAGGCAGAATTATGTGTTTTCTCATTCTGTTAATACATGTTGATGCAGTTACAAAATTTGTGTTCCTTCGTATGATTTGATATATTGTGAACTGAGAATGCATTCTTGGGTTAGGAGGGCCCCCTGCTCAGGCTGCAATGCATCATAGTTCATGGTAAGATAGTATAGATCATAGAAGATGAATTGGATTTAATTTCAGTTTTGTATTTGAAATTTCCATACCAACAGTCATTCAATTATTAGTCTTGTAGCTTGAACTTGATTTGTTTAGTTGATCAAAGAAGTTAGACAACAGAACTTTGTTTTATGTACTTAAGCAGATTATGGAATTTGTTTTCTTAGATTAACTTTGCTTGCAATTTAATTTATAAATGTGCATAGTACAATCCTCCACTTGTATATAACATCTATCTAACCATATAGTGTAAATATTTAGCAAGCAAAATCTATATCGTTAAGTTCACTTGTTGAATGAGTGGTTTATGAGTATTGAATCACCAAGTTTTTTTTTGAGTTCCACACTACCATACCAGAAGATATTTTCCACTTATAAATCAACCTGGTTCAATAATGTGATCTCGTTTTCTTCATATTGTAATTATTGTATTATGTGGGATTGTATTATTATTCAGCAAATTAAATTCATTTGTCATACTGGGTAGTTGCAGAAAGTATCATATTCGAAGATTGATCATATCTCTCAGGGAATTTATCGAAGCTATAATTTTAACTCAAAGCGTTTTCATAATTACTCCTTTCTTCCCAATTCCGTTGTATTCTCCTTTTGGCGAAGTTTGGCTCATTATTTTGCAAGCAGCTTTGCGTGAAGGGGGTTCTTCCCAATTCCGTTGTATTCTCCTCACACGATAGAACCCCCTTCACGCAATCTTAACGACAACTCGTCCACTCATCAACAAGTGGTTTCCCTTCACATGACAGTACTCCCTTCACACATTCTTAATAGCAGCTTGTCCACTTATCAATAGGAAATTGCACCCCACAAGACAATTCCCTCGTCCACTCATCAACAAGTGGTTTCCCCTACATAGTTGTGCCCCTTTAGTTTGTACATCATCGAAACTGCTCTCTCCTCTATCATGGCTCTGATACCAAGTTAGATTTCTTGATTTTCATGAAGACTTGCAAACATGAAAGAATCGAACATGATGAACTCATGTAAATGATATGCTTTTATTACAATGAATTCAATTGATACAATGGTGTTGATCCCCTTTTATGTCATCAATGAATTCAATTGATACAGTGATGTTGATCTCTTTTAACATGTCATCAATGAAGTAGTTCTTCTTCCGTTGTAAAAATAAATAAATAAAAAGCTTTATTATCTAAGCCTTATCCTATAAATGAGGGATCAAATTTCTTGAGGTGTAAATTTTTTACCAAAAAAATTACATCAAAACAGCTCTCTCATTTATCATCGCTCTAATACCAAATTAGGTTTCTTGATTTGCATGAAGACTTGCAAACATGAAAGAAACGGACACAAGGAACTCATGTAAATGATATGCTTTTGTTACAATGTCTTTATCAACTAATCCCTATCCTTTAAATGAGGGATGGAATTTCTTAAAGTGTATATTTTTTATCAAAAAAATTATACTTCAAAAATTTGATTCCGTTTGGTAATCTAGGTTTAAGATGGATATATATATATATAATTACACTTTAAAAAAAATAATCCCTCTTAGTAATCTAGGTTTAAAATGGATATATAATAGTTTCATATTAATTGTGATTTGCTTCATCTTATTCTTCATTAAAGAAAATAAATTTATGTCTTAAACTAAAAACATGTAAATGTTAATCATTTTAATTTAACTTAAATAAACATATATTAAATAATTTTCATAATTTAAAAAAAAAAAAAAAATTTCAAAATCAAATACATTTTCACAACTTTTTAAAAATAATTTTCAAAATCAAATGCATTTTTCACAACCTTATATACGTTATATTATTAGTCATTTTAATAATAGAATTTAACATAATAAACATATTTAATATAGCATTTAATAAAATAAAAAATAAATATTATAAATAAATTTTCAACACCAAATTTAAACATAAATGAAATTGAAATATATTATTCATATGTGAACATATACCAACTTAAATCTATGATGACTTTTTTGTATCATGAAAAAGAGATTACTCAACAATATATCTCCTTCCTATAGTCAGATGATGACTTTTTGTGTCCTCATAAGAAGATGCATGGACACGATGATTTGAACTTGTGATTTCCATTCACAACATATCCTTCATATCAAGAGGAATCACATGAAAAAGGGATGATTCAACAATATATCTCTTTCCCGTAGTCATGGATGATGACTTTTTGTATCCTCATAAAAAGATGCATAGGTGATTTAAACTTGTAACCTCCATTTAAAACATATCCTTAGTATCAAAAAGAATCACAATTAAACTACCATAAAACAAATTTATTTTAACTTTGAAATTTTCCATTCTAAATGGATAATAAATCTCTATTAATTAAGAAGAATCTAAAGCTAAAATCTTCATAGCAAATGCTCTCAAAGGAGCCGAGGCTTGAGACAGCAAAAGCAACAGGGATGCAGGGACGCTTAACAATATCAAGGCCAAAGAGGCGACGGCCATGCTCGGTCTGGTGTGAATCAATTTGTTCTGCAACCATCCCACGGCTTGACACACATCTGAAGCATAAGTAACGGACCAAACCTTTTCCCACTCCATCCAGTGCTGTGGAGGAGCGTAGTTTCTTTCTTGCCTTCTCAGCTCGTGCATCCGTTTTCTCAACACTATCAACTCGGCGTCCACGCTACTTGGACCGTCTGCAAGGGCAACCTTTTTTGAAAAATCATGGCCACAAACAAACAGCTAATAGAAGCAATCCTTCCTTAATTCGGTATCTATTTATGAAAACTAGAAAGCCAAGTAAAGTACCTGGCCCAAATTGGTTGCCGCAAGAGCTCGCAGCTTTGACAGAAGCTCTTCTGGCGATGATGTGAATCTGAGAAACTTGCAACTTACCAACTGATCTTCCTATATTTGTCGCCATAGGCAATAATCCGCACAGAGGATGGATAGCCACGCTAGCTTTTACCATGACGGCCATTAATGCTTTTTTATAATTTGAGGATAAGAACTTATATTTAAAGCACCAGTTAGCGTAAAATGGAATCCACTGTGACCATGTTTTTCGGCCACAATGGTTGGTTCCAGTAGACTCCAGTGGAATAGAAGACGACACAGGAAACTCTGGGTCCCTTCTGTACGCGAGAATCCAGTCTTAGTCATCCTTCCAACAATCACGGCTTTGATTTATCTAGAGCTACCCGATTTTCTCTGCTCATGGTGTCACTTCAAGATTTGTCAAGGTAAATATTTATGGCAAGTTAAACTAGTGATTAAGGGTTCTTTGTTTTAATTTTTTTATTATATATAATAATGAATTAAAATGTTTTATGTTTTATGAATATATATATGGTTGGTGGGGTTAGATGGATTTCATTCCACCCACTTATTATTAGCTTTTATTGATGTAGAAAGGTGATTTTTCAGCTGAAAAAAAAAGAATATATATATATATATATATATATATATATATATATATATATTTTGATAATGAATTATTAAAAAAATTCAAGTTAAAAGGTATTGAAGTTTAAATTTCTTGATATTATTGTATAACATTAAGAAAATGATCAATGGAGGGTGGAAAGCTTATTTTGATTTTGAAGAGAGTTGTAACTCACGAAACCTTGTAATGTAGGATAAAAAGAAATTCATTTTTGAAACTCTCCTCACTCCCTTTCATTCACCTGTATGGGTGTGAAGTTTGGATTTATAACTTACAATCTTAAAATTAAAAGCAATATACCATATCCTATTTTCCTAATTGAAGTGTGTATTTCCCCCATTGAGAGCATAGCTATGACTGGGTACCTAATGTACAAGAAAAAAAATAAATAACTTCGGAGCCCAGAGACTTCTGAAAATTGTTTTAAATTCCAATCAAAACCACCTAAAGCTCAAGCAAGGTTGGCATAAAGATTACATGTCTTGATAAAGATGTGGGGGATCAACGAAAAATGTTAATTTGCAAAATATAGATGGTCTTAAAAATATTATTACTTTGAAGTTCAAAGAGAAAATGTGGTGTGATGAAAATTTAGAGAATAAAAAAAAATTAAGATATTACAAGGAGGTCATTAACCTAATGTTGAAGATCAAAATTACCTCTATGTTTTAACTAGGATAAAAAAGAAGATCCACATTAGCTCAAACAAGAATGAACTCTCGTGTACTGCATAGAGAAACATGGAGTTGGACCTTTCCTAAAACTCGGTTTATTGAAAGGATATGTCATCTTTGTGAGACTATGAGTGTTGAGGATGAAAAGCACTTCCTCTTATATTGCCCTACGTACACCCACATAAGATCTCAGTTTCAAAATTTTAATTACATTACGAATTTCCCAACCTTCTATCTCATCAAAATTATATTAAATATAGGAACATTGCTCTCCAAGCTTTTTGAGCACGAAAAAAAAACTCTAAAGTAAACCAAGCAGCTCCTTACTCTTCTTTCTTAAGGTTCAATAGATCAAAATTGGTCTAAGTGGACATTAACCATCATCATAATCCTTGGTGAGGCAGGTGCGAGAGGGGTCTTGATAGACCCAAGAGGAAATACAATAGAAACCTTTGCTTGGGGACTTGGTCGCAAGACAAATAAAAAAACAGAATGGCTTGCTCTTCTACAAGGAGGTGAACAAATTGTCTCCCTAAACCTTTCCAATATAGTCATCTTTGGAGATTCAAAGATCACCATTAGCAGGATTCGAAAATGTTGGGTGAAGAAGGATCCAAATCCGTGTCATCTGCAAAAGAGAATATTAAACTCGGTCAACTCCATTCAAAGGATCTCCTTCTACCACATCAAAAGGTGCAACAACAAAATGGCAGATAAGCTTGAAAACATTAGGGTTAAGTTACCCCCTAGAATGATCATCCAAAATGAAGGCACACTAAGGAGGAAGTGGTTTCCATAGGAGAACAAGCATGAAGGATAGACTTACAGGGAATGACAGGAGCCCAAGATTGGGCACCAAGGAACTATGAAACAACTAGATATACCATGGCAAGGAAAGAGGTAAGGACCTACACATGGAGGGAGGTAGTACAACCTTCCCATCGATAGTCAATGCCTTCATATGCAAGCAATCTAACTCCTTCAATAGAACCATCCAGAACAACAGGCTGACAGGCATGGAGGCAAATGGTGATAACCATTGTGAGAGAGGCCATAACTTCGACAATGGAGGTTGAAAGGATTGATTTAGAGGGGGAGCTCAGTTGGCTCCCTAGCACCCTCCTAGGAAGCCCAATTCTGGGAGAAACTGGTGAATCTCTGTCACTCGCTTACTTGTCGATTTGGTTTGAAGAGCACGACAATTTGGAAGCAACATTAAGGAACCAGAACCTTAGCCAAAGACAAGAAGGTGATAGCGAGGCCGACCGCAACCAGAAAGAAATGGTGAATTGGAGAGAAATATCCAGTGGGTTAAGGAACGATTTCCTTGACTTTAAGAGGATGGAAAGGAATGTACATGACCGTACGGAATCTCTTCTAAACATCATGAGGTATTGCTCGCTCCAACTGTCAACAATGAATGCTCATCTAGAGGATGTTCAAGGAAATACGTGAGACCATGGCAAGCATACTAAAGCTATTATAATTGATATGGAAAAATTACTAACCATGAACAAATGTAGCCATTGCCAATCTTCTCAGTATGTGGGAATGAGAGGAATGGAGGAGGATTTGGTCTACCTTCCAACCAAGTACTCTACCAAAAATGGTTAGCTTTAATGAGTTTTCATCCTATGAATATGTATAGTTTATGCAGTATAAATGTATTTTGATATTAAGACAGTATGTAAGAATCTATAGCACTCACAGGATAACTAGTTTAATAGATAACTAGGACGATAGGCATTGTGAACCAAAAACTGGAATTTCTTAGGATTTGTGTTGAATATCTATTCTGATGGAAAACTCGGTGTTTTAGTACTCGATGGTTGTGCTCATCTTTTTTGATATAAACCTGTAAATCATTTATGTTTTAAAAAAGAACATTATCATCTATCATCAAAATTCAAAGATTCAATTAAAATCTTTAGATTAAAAAATATATATTAAATGAATTAGTTATTAAAGAAATATCACATAATATAATGATTATTATTATTTATGAGAAAAAAATATATTAAATGAATTAGTTATTAAAGATACATCATATAATGTTCATCGGATAGAGAAATTGGTAATGAATAATTGAGATAAGAAGTCGTAAATGGAAAGTTCCAAGTTCAAATCCTCGTGGTACTTACTTTTTAAAAAAAAGATATATCATATAATATAATAATGATAATTATTATTTAAGAGAAATAGGTAATATATTAATAATAATAATAAAAAAGAAATGGTAAAAAATAATTTATTAAATGAATTATTTATTAAACAAATATTATACAATATAATGATGATTATTATTTAATAAGGATTAATAAATATTATTAAAAATAATAAAAAGACCGTAAAAGATATTAAAAAAATATTATATAAAAATATCATATAATATGATGATGGTTAATATGTTAATAATAATAATAAAAGGAATGGTCAAAATGAAAATCTAATATTCGGAAGAACTAGGGTTTTGGACGTAGGTTCTCGCGATGATTCTAGCGGCCATGGCTCTGTCCGTGGCCGCCCTCACCCCTGCGATGCTCTCTGATCTGGTCGTCTGAGTGTTTGGAGTTGGGGCGGCGCCTCTGCGCAGCGACCCATTGGGCTCTCCTTCCCAGTGGCGGCGATGGTGATATACTGTGTTGCGGGAACCTGCTCCAAGGTGGGGCGACTTTGGCTCTTTGGCATCGACGGCATGGCGGCTGAGGGGGTCATTAGTGCAACCTTGCTCTACTTTCCACTGCTGGTCTTTGGCATGGATGACGGCAAGGGTTCTGCGGAGTATGGGCTCCCTCAGCACGGGCGGCGGCAGCGGCAGCTTGACGGCCGATCTTTGGATGGCGGTGGAAGCTTGACGACGACGGCCTTTCCTGCTGCTGGCGGAGATCTTTGGCATGGATGACGGCAAGGGTTCTATGGAGTATGGGCTCCCTCAGCACAGGCGGCGACGGCGGCAGCTTGACGGCCGATCTTTGGATGGCGATGGCAGCTTGACGACGACGGCCTTTCCTGCTGTCTTATGCCTAGTGCCTGGGGCGTTTTCCCTTTTTCTCTAGTTTGTGGTTGTCTGTGGTTACAAAAGTCGGGATGCTCGGCTTGCTACGGCGGTCTGCTCCATACAAAATGGGGTTAGTCTGGCTGCTTCTTCATCAGGGGTTTGCTTGCTGGCTGTTTTTGCCGGTTTGGGAGGTCTACAGTGTCTGCTGCTCAGTCCACAGACATGGATCTTCTACTTCCTCCGATGAGGGATTTGTTTTTGACGGATCTATCTTTTCTGTGGAGGGTCTGCTGCAAAGTGAGTTGTGGATGGTCATAGCTTCTAGTTCTTGTGTGGCTATGGTGGATATGAGTGGGTTTCTGCTCACTCTTCTGTAGTATTTTCTGTTTTCTCCATTTTTATGTGCAATGAGGGTTTGTTCCCGAGCTCATTTACTGTACCCACTTATATGTGATAATGTATGAAGCAGCTTATGCTCTCCATATATCTGCAGAATGTAATTTTGTATCTTCTGATAATAAAATTACAACTTTTTCCAAGGAAAAAAAAAAAGAATGGTCAAAAATAATTTATTAATTTAATAAGGATTAATAAATATTATTAAAAATAATAAAAAGACCGTAAAAGATATTAAAAAAATATTGTATAAAAATATAATATAATATGAAGATGGTTATTATTTAAAAGGGATGGTATATGTGTTTTTTTTTAAGATGTCATATGTTCAAATCTAGAGAGAGGTAGGGTATGTACATTTATGTAAACTTTAACAATTATATTACTAGATACAGGAGTCCCTTGTCCCACAAACAAGACTATAACCTTAAAAATATATTATTATTATTATTAAAAATAAATTAAATTAAATTAAAAGAATAAAGTTAAAATTAAAAATTATAATTATAATTATATTATATTTAAAGTTAAATTATAATTATAATTATAATATATTTAAAGTTAAATTATAATTATAATTTACACTATATTTAAAAGTTAATGAAGATAATTAATGAAATTTATAAAATCAAATTAAAAATATAAGGACTTCACTAAAATAAATTAAATAATAAAAATATAAGATAATGTTAATTTTTGAATATATTTATAATATAAAATAATGTTGGTATGTGGGGGGCAATTCAAGTGGTATATTACCTGTGTGTTATGGTTCGGGCCCTTTGGATGCACCTAGGGATATAGTGGTAGCGAGATTGGATCCCTTGTTGATTCCCCTAGTACGTACTAATAATAATAATAATAATAATAAAAGAAGTTCCTGGAAGTAGAGCAATTGGTAATGAGTAAATGAGATTGAGAAGTAATAAATAAAAAGTTACAAGTTCAAAATCCCATGAATACTAGCTTTTATATATATAGAATAATTATTGAATCTAAAGTGTATATATTTAATTAAAATTAGAAGAAAAAAATAAAAATAAAATTGAGTATAAATATAATATGTCTAATAAAAGTGAGTACTATATTTTGAAATTATAGTATAATATGTTTAATAATATTATTTTTAAGAATTATAAAAGTATAATTTTTGGATCAATAATAATAAATAAAACGTAGAATATGGTAAAACGTATTATAATTAAGTTGTTAAATAGGTAATGAGGATATTTATCATTAACTATTATTTGAAATATTCAAAGAAGACAAATTCTCAAATAATAATAAGCAATTTTTAAATTGCTCATTGTTTTCAATCTAACGACATTATGGATATCTAGCCAATAAATCTTAAGCTTAGTTGGCGAAACATGAGAGCGGGGGATGACAAAATTGTAAAGAGGCTTGATAGATTCCTTTTGAAGGCACAGTTGTTAGAGAGCCTGGCAAGTCTACGGCAATGGGTTGGATGTGGGGGGGATTATGATCAGAGCCCCATTTTTCTAGAAATTAAAAGGGGGTAGAAAACCTCTCGCTCCCTTTAAGTTCAACTTGGGATGGTTAAAGGAGAAAGGGTGTGTTGCTTTGTCGTGTGAGACTTGGTAGTCTCAGGATCCAACTTCTATGGTCTCAACCTCAGCTCACTTCGCCAATAACCTCAAAACCATGAAACACACAACGATTCGCTGGGCTCACCAGAAGAAACTTTGAGATGAACAGGAGCTCAGATCGGTTGAAGAATCTATTCAGATATGTAGGACGTTGAGGGAGGAGGTTTCCTTAATGAAACAAAGAACCTCATTTTTAGTTGGATTCAAAGCGCCAAAAACTACTGCAGATCAAAACACGGTTTGGCGGCTAAAAAGTCATGCTCTCTAGCTAAGCTGCGAGGATGAAACATGAAATTCTTCCAAGCCTACGTAAAAGTCAGCAGGATGAGAAACACTATTTGGGGGATGCATGATCAATACGGTAGTGAGATCTCTTCTTTTGAGGAATTGGAAAATATGGGTAAGCAACATTTTCATAATCTCTTTAAGGGGCAGGACAAAGCCTCTATTGCAGAAGTAATCTGAATTTCTCAATTCTTTCCAAGTTTCGTCAATGAAGATGACAATAGGGATTTAATGGCGCAATTTGTTTAGGATGAATTAAAAGAGGTTATGAATAGCTTCCAAAGGGATAAGAGCCTAGGGCTAGATGGATGGCCAGTCGAATTCTTCTTAGACACCTATGAAATTTTGGGAAGTGATCTAATTTGAGTGGTGGAAGAGACTAGAGTCACAAGAAGAATCCTAAACTCTTTCAACTCAACTTTCAATGCTTGTATCCCAAAGTTTGACAACCCAGCTTCATTTTAGGAGTTTAGGCCAGTCTCCTTAGCAAATGGAATCTACAAAATTGTGGCAAAAATCATTTCCAAGAGGCTTAAGGAAAAATTTTCAAGACACGTTTCAAAAGAAGAATTTGGTATCTTGGAAGGGAGACAAATCCGTGAAGCAAATGGGGTGGCATAATGAGGTTCTCCATAGCCTAAAGTCTAGAAAAGAAAAAGGTGCAGCCATAAAAATTGATCTATTCAAGGCATATGATAGAGTAAATTGGTAGTATATCAAACTCTTGCTTACCCATTTAGGATTTGAAGTCCCATTTATTAATTAAATAATGAGCTGCATCTCCTAGTTTTCATTTGTTGTGCTTATCAATGGATCAGCATCTCCTTTCGTTGGAGCTGAAAGAGGCTTATGCAAAGGCTTTCATCTATCTTCTTTACTATTCCTATTGGTTGTTGAAGGTTTGAGTAGATCTTTGTCGGAGTCTAAATGGACTATAAGACTAAAGGGAGGCCGGATTTCAAATAATTTGCATATAACTCATCTATTGTTTGTGGATGACATCCTAATTTTCTATGATGGATCAAGGCGGGATTCCAATAATATGGTCAACATACTTGATTTATTCTATCAAACTACAAGGATGGTTATAAATGTTAGGAAATCCACTCTTTCCTGTGTAAATTTGGAAGAGGATGAGGTAAGCTACTAGGAGGAAAAATTTGTCTTCCCTTCAATTGATCGAGATTATGGCTTAAAATATATTGGCTTCTTCTAAAGCCAAACAACTATCATAAAAAGAATTGGATGTGGCTACTCTCTAAGCTAGAAAGTATAATACATATTTGGTGCCACAAATGGATTTCCAAGGCAGGGAGGGTGGATTTAGTTAAATCAATGTTGGAAGCAATCCCAGTCTACTGGATGTCTTTAGAATAGATACCTAAAGGAATACTGGAGAAAGCTAGAAGAATATGTGCACGGTTTCTATGGAGTGGACACAAGGATCATTATGTGGTGCCTTGGGTCAAATGGGATAATAATGGTGTCCCTAAAGCCCTAGGAGGATGGGGCCTAAAAAATATCTTTTCGTTCGCAAAAGAATTAGCATCCAAGGAGGTTTGGAGGTTGCTCACTAAAAACAGCCTGTGGACAGAAGTTATCGAACACAAGTATAGTTTTCCAAAATCCATTATGGATTGGGTGCACTCACCAAATAAGAAAGATAACAACGCCTCCATCATATGGAAATCCATGGTAAGCTCCTTTGATCTTATGGGAAATGGCCTTGCTTGGAGGATTGGAAAGGGGAACAAAGTGCGGATTGGTATGGATCCATGGCCTAGAAGTCGAGATAGATATATTCTTCCTGTACATATAGTGGAAATCCTTCAAGAGATTGGTTTCTATACTTTGTACTAAGTAGTTGATCAGATGTCAACTACCCTTTGGAAACAAGGATGGTTATCTGCTATAGCCATCAGAATGGATAAACTATGGGACATGGGATGGTTACATGTCTCTGGAAGAGGCACACATTCAGATCAGGGATTCAAAGGATGAGATGATATGGAATTATGATCCATCTAGTTTTAATATCCCAAAGCAAGGTTATATATAATTAAACATATGCATTCACAACAGGGAGACTTGTTGGTGGTGGAAAAGACTATGGAAACTAAAATTTCCCTCAAAGTCTCGCTTGCTTATGTGGTGTGCTCTAGAAAATAAGATTCCTACATGGGACAACTTACAAAAAAATAAAAATGGAGGGTCCTGGATGGTGCACAATATGCAAATTGGATGAGGAAATAGTTACTCATCTTTTTTTGAAATGTTCATTTACAAAAATTGTGTGGCAGGAGTTAAGTAGAGGTACTGACATGTCTTTCACATGGGATGGGGAATCAATAGACTCGACACTTCATGAATGGATCAACAATAGATATTTTTGTAACTTTAAAGCTCTGCCATTAATTGTTGCATGTGGCATCTGGTTAGTGAGGAATAACTTTTTTTTTCTGGAAAAAGCTTCTGTACTAGATTTGGTAGATGCCACATGCATTGCAATCTTATCAAATTTCTCGCAAGTAAATGGGCCTTCCTCTATCCGTAAAATCAGGGAGGTAGAAATAAACAAATCTGAGCCATCGTCCTTCTTCGATGGGGCTTCACGGAATGAACATCTCAGTTGTGGTGGTGGAGCCTTTTTATACCTATCTGATACTCATTTGTTCAAACTATCTTTGGGTTTTGGGGAAGGGACAAATAAATATGCAGAGTTATTATCTCTTAAAAGCCTCTTGGCATTTGCTGTGGAAAAAGAAGTGCGGGATATTCAAGTATATGGGGACTCAATTTTAGTCGTCAATTGGGTCAATGGAACACAAAGATGCAAATGCATGAATATGCTCCCTATTCTTGCTGATGCAGTGGATATTAAATCAAGATTTAACTCATTTTCCTGTACCCGTGTCTACAAAGAGAAGAACCGAACAACAGATGCCCTTTCTAAAGAGAGCCTTCAGTTGGATGCGGGACAATTTAAAGTGATTGAACAGAATCAGGACCAAATATTCCAGTATTATCATAGGCCTTTCATGGACAGACAGTGCATTTTGTCTTCAGCTCAAGATATATGACCAGTTTTTTGCAGCATACAATATCGGCTCTATGTCAAACTTTTTCATCAATGTTATTTTTTGTTTCGGGAAGAAAGATCAGTAACATAATCAATTATATGTGCTCCCTAAACGTAACAGGACAAAATATTTTTTTAGACACCTCATTATAGCTTTTTTTTTGGATAGTATTTATTTTTGAAAGCATCCTTTTTATGTAAGTAAGATAGGATACTTTATTTTGATCTATTATGGATCTTTTATATTTAGAATATATGCTCGACATATATATGCTTAATGTAATTTTATACTCCTTTTATATTTAGAATATATGCTCGACATATAGATGCTTAATATAATTTTATACTCCTTGAAAAATAAAATTACATTTTTTTCCATGAAAAAAGAAAAATAATAAAACAATTTTAAAAACCAAATAATATTAAACATACATAATTTAAAAAATTATATAAATGTAAAATGTAAATAATAAAACTATAAAAATATTATTAATAATTAATAATTTATATATATATATATATATATAATTTTAAGCAAACTTTCATCATAAATATAAATATAAATAAATAATAAATAATAATAAAATCTTAATTTTTAAATTTTGTACTAAATTCCGTATTCCCTTAACAACATATCACTAACATGTTTCATAAACATTTTTCCAAATTCCCTATAATAAAACATCTTTTGTAACATTATATATTTCATTTTCTTTGATAAGTCACAATCATTTCCTAGTGATATCGATATCATTGGGGAAGTGTCTCATTCGTTAACCCAACTTCTTGGCCGTATAACCCACCCCACTCTTTATTTCAATAATTTATCTTTATGTTTTTCTCTATTAAATCCCATAACTTGAATTATATATTCTCATAACTTAAATTTCCTATTTTAAATTTTCAAATTCATTATATTTGGTTTATTGATATTGAAACTCAGAACCTACAATACATGGTTCATCTCCAAAATAAGAAGAGATATAGAAAAGAAAAAGAAAAAAAACAATTTAAGTAAGAAAATGATTCTCTAAATCATGTAAAGGAAAAGAATGGTATATAATTATGCTCAATAAAAATTAAAAGAAAAAAAAAACATTCATTAGGAAGGAATTTTAAAAAAGTAAAGCATAAAATATATATTAATAATAATTTTGACTAAAATCCTTCAAAAATGTAAATTATTAAAAATATAAGATTGTTTAGAAAATTATAAGCATTCATAAATATAACTATCTTTATTGCTTCCCTATAGCTAAGCTTTACTCAACTTGAAACCATCATCTCTATAGATGCAATTATCCTTCTTCTATTATCTTCCTAACATTCCTTTTTGAAAAGTGATCAACCTTAACTAAAAATTTTGTATCTTCAATACAATTATGATACTTTTATTTGAATGCCTATCAAAGTAAATGACTTAACATGATTATAAGTAATGGTAAATAATGCTCACCTTATTCTCTTTGACTCTAACTTGAAATGATCTCCTAGTTTCAACAATATAACTAAGACCATAAGAGTAAGGAATATGATAGACACATTTATGATGACGAGGGTTCACAAGATTCTTAATAGATTTTATTTAACTCTAACTTGAAATGATCTCCTAGTTTCAACAATATAACTAACACCATAAGAGTAAGGAATATGATAGACACATTTATGATGACGAGGGTTCACAAGATCCTTAATAGATTTTAGATTGTACAAGGAGGTTGAAAAATAGTTCTAATTTATCAATTTTTTCTTAGCAAAATTGTTACTTTTCTCTATTCCTTTTGGATTTATATTTCTTTGTTTTAAAGATAAATTTATATATCACAAGTCAAAATGTCACATCAATAAATCAAACATAGTGAATTCAAAAACTTAAAATATCAATCCAACACACTATGGAAACTTGAAACATCAAACTTGAATTTTTTCTTTCATATTTTACATTATTACACTAATAACCCTTTTTATTCTACTAATATTCTTATAATAATATTTTTATAAAAAAATATATATATATATATATATTTAATATTTTTATTTATCCCTTTCAACTATATTTTATAATTCTTAATCTGTTTTCTTTATTGTATTCTTTATCTACATCTTTATATAACTTTTACATAGTTATGTTTTTTAATTATTATATTTACATTTTGTCAATTGAAATTAACTAAGCAGTTGAGAGGAATAATTATCACTCTTTTCACCCAAATTCCTAAAATTCTTAATAAATATAATTGTTATATTCGCTTTAATAAAGAATCTAAGTTACACTAAATATCATCCTCAAAATGAAATCTATTTTAATTATGCATATCACTTCTACATTTAATTTTAAATATATTTTAATCACATCAAAATAATATATTGGTATTTAATAAATATAGTATATTTCCGAACACTTTATTTTCAGAATATCATATTCATTTACATTTTTAATTAGATAATTAGATATAAAAAAAATTAATATCTTATTATACTTATATTTAAATTTTAATATTATATTATTTTTATGTTAAATTTTTAATTTATTTTACTCAAATTTTTTCTATAAATTATATTATTATTAATTGTTAAAAATTAAAAAGTAAATATACTTAATTATTTTTCAATTAAAATTATTTTCAAATTCTATAATAATTTTATTAAAAACAAACATATTACAAAAAGTTAAATCTATCCACCTTTTAAATCACTCGTATTCTTCTCTTTTTACTATTACGGATAATGACTAATCCTCTTTACTAATAGTTGGAATTATAATTATAATGACCAATCCTCTTTTGAAATTATAATTATATTTTATGATGATTTTATTAATCATTCATTTATTTATATTCTTCTTTTTTATTAATAATAATGACCAATTCTCCTCACTAACCATTAGAATTATATTTTATAATATTTTGGTCAATCCTTTATTTATATCCTTTCTTTTTAACTATTTTTATTTATTATCAATAACCAATATTCCTTACTATTATATATAATTATAATTATAATTATAATTATAATGATAATTATAATGACCAATCCTCTTTTGGAATTATAATTATATTTTATGATGATTTTATTAATCATTCATTTATTTATATTCTTCTGTTTTTAGTAATAATAATGACCAATTCTCTTCACTACCCATTAGAATTATATTTTATAATATTGCAATCTCTTGTCTATATATCATAACTTTAATGGAATTTCATAATAATAACCAATATTCCTTACTAATATATATATATATAACTCAATAAGCACACATTTACTTAGTCCATAAGCAAACTCTTGTCTATATATCATAACTTTAATGAAATTCCATAATAATAACCAATATTCCTTACTAATATATATATATATATATATATATATATAACTCAATAAGCACACATTTACTTAGTCCATAAGCAATCTCTTGTCTATATATCATAACTTTAATGGAATTCCATAATAATAACCAATATTCCTTACTACTATATATATATATATATATATAACTCAATAAGCACACATTTACTTAGTCCATAAGAATCTCTTGTCTATATATCATAACTTTAATGAAATTCCATAATAATAACCAATATTCCTTACTACTATATATATATGTATATATAAATAACTCAATAAGCACACATTTACTTAGTCCATAAGCAATCTCTTGTCTATATATCAGAACTTTAATGGAATTCCATAATAATAAGTGAAGTGTATACTTAAAACTTTAGGAAAATTATAAAATTTGGTACAATTTAAATAAATAAATTTCATTATAATTATTATTGTATCGAGAGGTGTTCTACATTTTAATATGGGGAGATGTTATGATGTGATGTAACGTAACATATTTTAATAATAAAATAAAATATAAAAAACATGTCAGCTTAAAAATATTTACATATGGGGAGATGTTATGATGTGATGTAACGTGACATATTTTAATAATAAAATAAAATATAAAAAACATGTCAGCTTAAAAACATTTACATATATTTTAATGAAAATTAAATATATATTATGTTAATTGAATCATCATGACTACTCTTGAGGAAGAGTGTATGTTGTATCATAGTCAAAGATAAAATTTATAACAAGCAGATCCAATTACTTTGCAAGGAATCGGATCTATCAGAGGAACATCTGCGGAAAAAAACAAATCGGAGTCTTTCATGTATTTTACTATGCATTATTGTGCGTTAATATTACTATAGGTTTGCACCTCAAAGTATTTGATCCCTCTCGGCGCATGGTAGATTCAAAGTTTAGATGGATATAGGGTGGTAATAATTGTGAAAGCCCCAAAAACTTGGAAACTTGGATCATTTTAATAAAGTTGTGAATTCAAATTGTAGATTGCACAATGACAATGACGAAAAATTGATCTTGTTTGTTTTAATAAAATCGTGTACTTAAATTATATATTGCTTGTGTACTTAAATTATATATTGCTTGTGTATTTAAATTATAGATTGCATAATTTATTTCTATGGGAAGTTTTGGAATTTTAAATGATTTGATATTTTTATGAATATTAAACACCTTTTTAATCTAAAAAATTATGTATATCTCACAATTTTAGTCTCCTTGGTGGAGTCAATTCAAATCCATTTTCTTCTAAAAGACATGGCAAGTTGATTAAGTTTTGTAGTTCTTAAGACTTCATAAGTTGCAATGGTCTAATGAAGTGGTCAAAATCCAACCATAAGACTTGTATTCATAGGCTTCGCAATGGTGTCGTAGATTATGTGATATGTGATATCCACATGTACAAACAAATATTAAATTTTCACATCTTAAACGACCATGATACATAGTTATCATAGTCCTTTAACCCTAAATCTAAACTTTGTCATGCAGGGACCCCATTGAAGATAATTCTAATAACCAAAAGCACTTGATCTTCAACAAAAATAAAGTTAATCTTTTTCTAATTATTTAATTAGTGAATTAAATCTCTTATCAAATAAGGACACTATTAAATACCTCTCTCATAATTTTACAATATCCCTCTCTACTTCCAGTAACAAGATAGCTATCGATGTATCATGTAAAAAGGAAAATAGAATAATGAACCTTTGAAATGATAACGAGTGTAAATTTGCTAGAAAAATCATTAGGGATTATCTATCACAACCCTAGGGCAAGAATTGATCTAGTGCTTGAATTTTTCTCTGGTTCCCTAGCAAAAACCACTTGAATTTGGTCATGGATGCATGGCCACCTACACCTACTCATCAATGGACTACGCCTTTTCACATAGAGATCACCCATACCTCCACTCTAAGCTACAGTTCTTAGATCTGCAACTATCTTACTCTAGTCTACCTAACAATTATTCCCACATCCAATCATGGACTTAAACAAGCGAAGCCAATGTTGTGATTTACTTGTGATTTTAATAATTAGCCATATTTATCAACCATTAAGGAAATATGCCAAAGACAAGCCACAACACAATACACCAAATATGTTGACACCAAACTAGGCATCATGGATTTTATTATTGAAGAATACAAGTATGATACAAATCGAAGTAGTCTGGAACTTCCATGACACTAGTACAAAGGAGGGTTCAACACACTGTTGAAATACTTATACAATATACAAGCAAGCTTGGGCACACCACCTTACCTTCCAACAAACCTTTTTGCACCCTGTGAGTCTACCCACAACAGATCTCAATCTTCAACAACCTTGGATTGACACAACACTCCCTTCGACCCTAAACCCTTGAAATTTGTTTGATGTCAAAGCATAGGAGCACTTAGCCTAACATTTAGTGGTAAGACACCCCAATGAGGGGGAAACGGTTGTACATCGTTGAACTTAAGTAGACTCCATCAAGCATATTGGAGGATCGTTGTAAACATTGGAAAAGATTATTGTGAATTGGTGTCCACTTGTGACAGAGAGTGTAGATTTCTAATTTGGGGGAATCTACCAAGCATGTCTCCTCATATATAAGAGGGCACACCAAGAGGCAATGCTTCTAATGAGTCCCTAAAATCTAAGAAGATAAATAGGTACAAATCCCTAATTAAAAGAAGAAGAAGAAATAGATACTATATAAATAGAAAGCAAGATAAGTTTTTACACCTCTCAAAGCTAGATCTTAAGAAATTCTATAGGCAAATTCTAACTTGTAAAACTAAAGGAAACAATATGATTCCCCTGAGGGACTAGAATCCTACCTTTAAAAACTTTGTGAATCCCATAATGTCCTGGAGAACATTCAAACCCTTTTTATAAAAGAATTTTTTTCTTTAGAAGATAGAATTTGGGGTTAAGCAACGCACAAAAAGGAAAATCTAAGGACATCAATGACTACCAAGCGAAAATCCTAAAAATTGGAGGGCCTATCCTCACCCCTCACATTCACAAGCTCTTCAATCTAGTAGTCAAGCAAATTCTCCTTAAATCATGGACTCGAGGACTCATTGTTCCTATTTTTTAAAGCAAGGATAAAAACAATCCCTCTAATTATAGAACCATAATGATTGCTCCTCTTTTACCCCATTTATATGGAATTATTCTAGAAGAGAATATCATCATATGGTTAGAAATCCAAAGGAAAAGGGCTGAAGACCAAGGCAGATTTAGGAGCTATCATTCAATTATGAAAAACCATGTTACACTTGGGATCATTATGGATGAGAGTCCTAATAACAAAACCAATCCCCTATTGCTTCATTAACTTTAGAAAAGTGTTTGACGTAGAGCCTAGAATTATCCTTTCAAATATATTAAAGAGCTAAAAGTTCCTTTCAAGTTGAGAGTTGTTGCAATTAAGTTGTACAAAAATGTCATTGCCAAGTTTAGAAACACTAAGGGCTGGCTAGAAGAACTTAATTGTAATATAGGTGTTAGGCATGGTTGTCCCATGTTTGGGATATACATCAACAAGTTATACAATTGTTTGGAAGAAGCAGATTGTGTCGACACGAATTTGGGCAGAATAATCATCATCATTCTTTGTGTTGATGATATTGTTCTTATAGTGAGGTGTCCCTATGACTTACAAGCAGCTAGGAATTCTCAAGGATTTCTACTCTAAATGAGTATCCCTATTAACATTAACCAAACAAAGGTTATAATAATCAAATCCAAAAATATCACTTATGTGAATTTCGTGTATAACAACAGTGGCTTGGAGGAAGTGAGTTCATACGAATATATCTAAATCAATCTTCATCATAAGATTAACTGGAACTGTAGCATTGAGAAAGGATAAATGGAGGGGGAAAGCTTACTTTGTCCTTGAAAACATTTGTAAAAAAACAATATAGAATAATAAGAAACTCTTCTTTCATATTCTCATAATTCCTATTATCTTATATGGTTGTGAAGTTCAGGGCTTATTATGGACCAAATTCTCAAAATAGCATAAAAATAGAAAGGAAAAGTAACCTTGCACCTTGATAATTAAATAAAGAGATGAATAAGAAGCCTATTCTAGGGGGGAATATCCTTTTACAATATATCAAATGCACAAGATGAGATTATCTTTAAACTAGGTCTCGTTGATGTAAATAGGAGACAAAAATCATACAATCACAATTAAGGTCATAGTCGACCATACAATTACAATTAAATCCCTAGCTAGCCAAAAAATACAATACTAATATAATCATAGAAATGTAATATCATGATGTCTAGGGTTTAACATACCCATCCCCTTCACACAAGTGTTGTCCTCAACACTTGATTAACTATGGATGTTTTTGCATGAAGAACTCATCTTTCCATATTGCTTCTTCTATTGGAAGGTTCTTCCACTTTATGAGGTGTTCAATAATTGCTTGATTTCATAATTATTTAATGTGTTTCAAGGATTGTTTCAAGTTCTAGTATGATTTTCCCTTCTTCATCGATATCTGGTAAAATAGTCTGAACTAGGAACACTAGATGTACACATGAAAATGGAGGCCACTCCAATTTGTAAGTTATAGTTCCAATCCTCTACACCACCTTATAGGGACCATAGTACTTGGGTGCTAACTTATTGTCCTTTTCTTGCTTGAGAGACATAGTTTGTACATGTAATGTTCCCATCCAAGGCTAGGCCGATTTTTAACATGTCTACTGGTGTTTCCTGACTTATGATTTTCATCAAACACTTTGTGAACAATGTACTAGACTATTGTAGGTTATTGTGTCAATCAGAATCTGAGCATTGGACTCACTATTGGTGTATCTATGGATTAGGATTTTTGTCCAACACATAGCATACACATTATTGTAGCTTCATTCGCAGTCTTCCCCAAACCTGATTTCTTGTTTTGGTGTTACTTAATGTGAAAGTGTTTCATATTTGTTTCCTATTCCATGAATCACCATATGTGGTCATTAATATGCTCATAAAAACACATTACATGTTTATGTAGTACTAAGAATACACTCATAAGTAACTTAGAAATGCACTATAGATTTTACTATCTATAATAGCAACAAATATAACCAATAATAAATCTGATAAAAAGTTCTTTTCTCTCACCTGTATTTTACTTTATTGTCCAGTCACCTTCTACACCATTACACAGACCAAAGGGACCCATGAATTGGTTGTTTAGTGAAGCTGGTAGCTGATGGTATTAAAGAGAACACCTAGCATGAAAATAAATTCACCCACAAGCAATGAACATCATTGTATAGCCATTGGTTTCTAATAATTTCAGCTTCAAGGTACTCTCAGTTCTCTCACAGTGAAGATCCCTTCAACAAGTGGTGTGCCTTTCCCTCAAACTGTGACTGCGGCCTCTTTTTATAGTAGCAAGGAATTGTAACATAGGTCCATAGGGTATACAGTAGTGGTAGTGTATGGAAATGATGATTCTCATCTCACAAATTCCCAACAGTAGTACTGCTTCAAAGAACTAGTGTACCCCTCTTCACTGAATAACCCCACGAACTCCTTATCCCACACGTTTTCTCCCGCAAACCAACACCTTCACTTTTTAACTTGGGAATATAAGAGTATGGACCCAAACCGACCTCCTTGTGGTAGTAGTATCCACCACACAATGGACAGTAAAAAAAAAAAAAATATGAAGTCACCACAAATAAGATCGCCCTCTCCTCACACCACCGGCAACTCCTTGTAACTTCTTCAATATGTGAATTTGTTGGTTTCTCCTTCACAATAATGAAGTGAAATGGCCAGCTCGAATTGATCTTTCCCCTCAAGATCGACTAGGGTAGATGGTTTCACTATCGAAATTGATTTTCTCCCTAAGGGTTTTCATCCCAAGAGACACAAGCCAAAAGAGCTCTCCAAAAGCACTTTTCAAATATTATTCATGAATGAGTGAAAGAGTGACTTATTTCCCTTTTATCTTCATTTTGACTCCTTTTTGGACACTTTTACCTTTTTCTCCTTTTAATTAATAAAGTGACTTTTTCAACAGTCACTTTACGAATTAATTACCCAATGCCACTTTATAAAGTTACTTTTTTCCTGGTGACATTAAATAATCAATAGTTTCCCCTTGTTGATCAGGCTGACACAACTTCGAAATCCATCTACCCTTGCAGATTCAGAGAACATAAAAAAAGGGAGACATGACAGTCCTCCATTCCCAAATATTGCTTGTCCTCAAGCAATGCCATCACAACTCCTCGATCAACAACTAAACCAAACTGAAACTGAGAATGATCTGAGGGTCCCAAACCAATCTAAACGATGTGAAGCACCTACTGAATACAATATTTCCCTACAAGGTGCTAACACAAGAGGCCTCCTGAAGGCCACAAATTAATAGAGTGAATACATATTGTAAATACTTAGTCCACCTCTCATAGAATCACCCTACTAGGAAGCCATTGCACTGCACTATAGAAGTGATCTCTCGATAGTAAAATTTGGTTGTCCCATCTGTACTGGCTACCAAAATGTCAGACAATGAAGTCCCAAGGTACCATGCTATCCCTAGAAAAGACCCACTATGTTGACGTTGTGCCACTCTAATCATAACTATCTATCCCCCATGCCTAGACTTTATCCTCCACTCCTGGAACCGTAAGTTGTAATGCCTAGAAAAATCATATCCACTATCAAAGATCACATCATGTATTTGTATCTCAATGAATTCAAAGTCTACAAATCCATTTCCAGACTCTACCCTGGGTATCAAAAAAGAAAATATATCCTACTAGATGGCATGCACCTCATCATCTCCTCTCGAGGTGTCCCAAAAATGAAACGGACCAATCATATGAGTTCCTAGAATCCACACCCAAACTAGGAGTCTATTATGCCTCATACCAACCAACTCCAACTGAGCTATACTGATCACATTTGCACTCTGCACCCTCGTTAAACCTGTGATGCAATCTAACAACATGCCCTCCCACCTTGGCCCTGAAATGAGCAAAGACTGCATCAACCCTGTTGGATGAGTGTACCCCAACCTGCTATACCAACAAGTCGTGCACTCCCCCATATGTCCCAACACAATGTCCGCAAAGTCCCTACATGTGAACCTCTCTTGGATCTACATGTAAGTTGTAAAGTAACCAAGATCCCCAACAAGCCTGTAAGATGTGAAACACCCTCTACCCATGGGGTTGATCTGCAAGGTGCTAACACAAGGATCCACCTGACTACCCCTAATAAGACAAGCAATCCTAAGTTGTAGAAACTTGGTTGACTCCTCAAAAGACATCTCCTTCAAGCAACCAATCATATGCACCCGAAGAGTAAACTCCAAAAAGAGAATATTGGCCATCTCATCTATATTAATTGTCGAGCTTTCAAACTTTGTAACCCTCAGGTCCCAAACTAATCTTTGTCAGGAACCATCATGCCGACATTGCACCCATCTCATCATAATCATCTGATTTCCATGCTCTGACTGTGCTCTCCTCTCCTATACCCCAAATTTGAAATCCCTAAAAGGACTGAACTCACTATCATGGATCATGCCTCACTAAAGAATCTTAGTTAAGTCAAAATCTTCCAACCCACAGACAGACTCGATCATGGGTGGTGTGAAGGAAAATATGCCTCGCCATATAGAAAAAATCTCAACAACTCCTCTCACAACATTCCCACAATGACGCAAACGAATCACTTATATGACTCGGTCGATCATTCTCATCATAGGAAGCAGTCTATCATTCTGATGAATGCCAGGATCCCACCACCAAATTGGAAGTCCACCACTCCCAAAGCCTGTTGAAATCTCTTTGAACCGATTCAACAAAGCCTAGTTATACTCATGTGCATTATGCATGCTAGTCACATGGTCCAAATGAGAAACCTATGTCATGGCGACAATGCCCCCTATCTCATCCGAGTGATCCTCTCTTGTCCTATGAGTATTGTTTGACGGACAATCTACGAAGAACAGACTCAAGGCATGATCTCCCTAGACTCAATGCAAAACTAAAACAAATGAGACAAAACATAAATAACTTTCCTAGATCTAATTAGAGATCAAGTGACTTAGATACCTTACCTTTTAGATCATTGATCCTTTCTCCTTGATGTTGTTCCAAGCTTTATGGTCTTCAGATCTCAGCTGCAAAACCTGTCAAGACATACAAAACAACACAAGTAGTAAAATGTATCTAAACAATAACAAATCTAAGTAAGCAGATAAGCAGGCAAACTACACAAACATTATCAATGCAACAACATTTGGTGGAAAGCATTTGTATTACTGTATAAAAAGGGAAAGTACATAGAAGGAAGTGATTACAACCAAGGATTAACGTAGCAATCCTTCTCCAACCAAGCCAATGCCAAAGCCTCCCAAGGAAGTATGAGTCTCCCAATACATGAGTAGGGATCTCCTAAGCTAATTTCACCAGCATGTACATACCATAGACTTCCTCCCTTTGGAATGGGAATGAGCTTCACTTATATAGGACTAAGAGGATAGAGTAGGTTGAGATATGGTAGGAGAGAGTTAGGGGATCCTTCCAAAAGGCTAGGAACCGAATGCCAGTTCCCTTATAGGCTAGGGATAGGGTTCCACATCACTCAGCTTCGAAAATGGGATCGAAGATTCTCTTTTATCCAACTAACTGACATCGTCACAGGCTGCATTAGGACAACTTGCGACGTCGTAGGTTGCACAAGGGTGACCTGGGACGACCTCTCAAAACCCAATAGGAAAAGGTTTGTATCTCTTCCAAGTTGATGCCTTAGTAAAAGGAACTTCAGGGAATGTTTACACTGACTATCATGACGGTCAGATTTAGGTGTAACAGAATGCCCCCCAAAGCATGAAGCTGTTGAAAACTAAATAGGTGAAATGCTTTGACAGAAGGAATGGAAATGGCTCGCCGGACGAAGGATGTTGTTGTAGTACAACTGACTCTGAGTACACAGTCTCATATGACTCAAAACATGGTTGTCGACGAATACATTGCAGATCCATGATAGTAATGACCGATTGAACACAATCATGGCTACTAGACACAAGCATAAATCCATGATGATATGATAACATAGCCACAACCAATACAAATGTGGATCCGTATGATATGACTCAAAACAATCTCCATCGTAACCTAGGTAAAATATGACTTCCCAGGGTCTTCAAGTCGAACCTGCAATGATACGAATCTATCCATGTGATTACAAATGTCTTGACGTCGAACATGGTAGAGACCACTTGATTACTGGTCATTGATGTATACCGTTAACAAGCACGATGGAAATCACCATTAATGTCAATGATCCCCAAGGTATCACAGTACATATCATCAAGCGTGAATAAATGAGTTGAATTCGAACGCATGATGAAATATTTTGATCAAGAGTCAATGATGTAAAATCATGTCGAAAGCAAGGTAACCTGCGATTGAGGCATACAAGCCCAAGGTACTTGGTTGGTTTCTAGATTCAATCCTCGGATGATGTGTTGAAGTCAACAAGGATGAATCCGTCGAAGGAGGGCCATGATGAATCCCCCATCATCGACACGAAACACGACAAAGGATGTTTTGAATAGATCGGATGGTACAGTAACATACAGGACTTACTCAGAGTAAACCTGACATGGTGGAAGGTGTACTGACTACAAATAATGAGTGGTGAAATTAGTCTTGAACATGGGCATGGCATGACATGGCAGTATTGACATGATGAGTACGACACCAACTCCTAATGCAACTGATGGTGGAAGTATTCTTTAGATTACCCAAAGGAGTAACAAGACTCGGGAAGTAAGTAAAACTCAAGGACAAACGGATGACCCAAGTACTGTATGCAAATGCAAATGAGTGCCATGTTCAAGAACGACTAGGTACTTCCACAGGTAAAAAGTGTAACACAAAAGCTTTCATTTTTCCCCATCATGACTGATGAGTGCCTCATGTGTTTTTTACGAGCTTGATGAGGGTAACCAGATGCTCGGTATAGCTCATCTCATAGATGAGTCCAATCCCAAATATTTTTTGAACCTGGGAGAGGAGGGGTTCGTCCCATAGCGGGCCCTTCAATGTTAAACTTTAACGAGTCCATAGAAGGTAAACTCGGTCATCATTTCATGTTTAGAGAGTCTGAAAAGAACTAAAGAAGACTCCAATGGTCCTTTTTCGTAAAGTTAGCCTCGTCGCCTAAAAAAGGGTAAAACAACGCAAGAGAGGACTCTTCCAGTCATGATTGGCTGGAGTATTCCTTTTTCGTAAGTAGTGCCCCCTGGTCTGAAAAAGGGGTAAACTATCACTAGGGAGACAACCGTTCAAATACTTTAGCAAGCGTGAACGAGACAAGTTTGCTTGGCAATCTTTTCGTATTTCGAGAGCCTAAAAAGAGCTTAAAGATAAACTCGGGGGGGTTCCTTTTTTGTAGGAGTTTAATGAGCCCAGAAAAATGATAAATCATAACTCGGTGACTTATTCTCATGGTTTTACAAGCACGAGAAAGAACAAAGACTGAGCTCGTCATCATTTGATAACCGAATTCTAACAGGTAAAAATAACAACAAAAACATTCAACGGGTTGTTCATACCTGACAGCATTTTTGAGATGATCGCTACGATGCGAGAATGGCACAAATGAAACACTTAACGTCTCCTGCATGCTTGAAAACTAGGTCAAATAGTCAACCAGGTATTAAAATGCAGTAAAATGATCCAAACTATAGCAAAAGACCCATAAAGCATCTAAATTTGAAAAAGAATATTCCCTTTTTGTTTATAAAATAGGAAAAATGACTAAAAATAATTACCATTGTTATTTGCCAAATTTGGGGAGAAGAAAGTGCCATTTGGAGCAGATTTTCATTCGTCGATTGCCAGAGCTACGATTGACCATTTCACGAACCTTCAGGAGTAGGTAAGCCTAGACCTCAACCAACAACTTTCTAGTGGTTTACAATTTCACTTTTTGTTCATTTTTTAGGTTTTTGGGTTGATTTGTGAGGGGATTTTGCGCCCTTGGGTCGTCGCAGGTCTCCCTTACGGGAACTGCGACGAACTCGGGTCGTCGCAAAACCCGTAAGGGCGTCTTGTGAGGATGTTGCCATGTCTGCAAAGACGGGGTGCGACGGTGGAAACGTCCATCTCAAAAATCAAACCTAGCCCACAAGAAAAACTTTTAATGGTTTGGGTGAGTTCTAACAGTGTTTAAATGCTTCCTTTGACAGGTTTGTGGCCATCAACATGGTTCTAGAATGGCGTGAGCGTGAACATGAAGTGGAAGATGTACAAGCGAAAAATGATTCATTATGTGTGGATGGTTGAGAAACTGTGGAATGTTGAAGTTCTTCCAGGTCCAGGGCATGAGGGCCCAAGTCCCACTACTGGAGCACATGCTCTGGAGTTGGGATGTAGCGCAGCAATACTTCATGATCGGGGAGCATGTGCTGAATATAGATGTTGATGACATCTATTTCTTGACAAGACTATCCCGGAGGGGGGATATTGTGTCTCTCACCGGATCACGAGGGAGTGACCGGACGGTGGATGACTTGATCGCCCAACATTGTACTCCACATGCCCGTTCCTCTAGTGGGAAAATTCCCATTAAAGAGGTTCGAGAACGTTCATTGCACGTGATACTCTTCACTATAGTGAGGATAGCAGGGAGCCAAGCAGCTCATCTGGCTACCAAGTCCCAAATTTTATACGCAGAGGAGTGTATGTCTCCAAAGGTGTTTAACTAGTATGAGGGATTCCTCACCAACCTTCGAGCTCAGCTGACCAAGTGTCATCGTGGTGAACTCAAGAAATTCGAGTACGGATCAGTAGTGATCTCTTTCTTGTTGGAGCGGGTACCCCTCTTACGCCCGCAGGTGACCTTGGATGATAGGGATCCCAAGGATCCTCATATGGATCGATGGAAGGAGGTGATGGCCCGTCATGGTGGTGGGGGTCCGATCATCGGGTATGGTTCCGGATTCTTCACCTGGATGGAAGGCCCGCTGCTCATGATCGAGGACTATCTGTATAGTGGTACGGACTTCAGGGAGGATCCAGACTTGGTGTTTCCCGAAGGAGCAGAGTGGGGAGATATCGGTAAGAACAATGACCCTTGTATTTTGGGTAGTGTTGATGAGTTAATAACATGTATGTGCAGATGTGGGCCCTTCACGACCGGTGGGAGTTTCACTTCTCGCGAGGAGAGGAGAGGCGCCACCTGTAGCCCCAGCCATGCATGATGCCATCGTAGAGATGGACGATGTCTATGAGAACCTCACTAGGTTGACATTGGACGTTCCAGATCCAACAGTGCATGAGTTAACGAGGCCCATGCAGAGGTACACGATTGTTGTGACCTTTCGTTTCAATGAGCTGCTTCGCAAGGTAGCGAGAGCAGTTGACTGCTTCCACGGCCAGCAGGCGAGAGCTGCGAGACCCAGGGGTGCACGGGCCAGGCATTAGGCCTTATGCTATTACGTATGTACTGAGAGCTTGTGAGCCTCAGATTTTGTACTACTGAAAGATATCAAGCTTTAGATTTTTGTATAGACTCACTGAAAACCATCGTGCTTCAGATTTTTTATCGGCACTACTTTATCTTGATATATATATATATATATATACAGAGATTTTGGCGACTTTATACATTATGTGTTTTAATGTATGAATGATGTGATCTTGTTTATATGTTTGCTTATACAATGAATTATTTACATGTTGTGTCTGCTTTTACAGGTCATGAATATTCTATGTGTGTGCAATGTACCAATCTAAGATGAAGTTGGCCATCGAGTCGGCAATTGTGTTCACGTCTCTTGGAATGTGCAGGTACTGAATGGATTCGAAGGCCCTTTACAGAAGACGAACTCGTCGAAAAAGACGAAGCAGGGTAGGGTCACGGATGGCGTAAACCCAGTTAAGATGAGAGACCACCAGTTGAGAGTCCAAATGGATAACAAAGTGGTCCATACCCAAGGAAAGATCGTCGGTTAGGGTTCCAATGACTGCATGATATTCCGCAACATTGTTGGTTGCGAAACCTAGACACATTCCTCCTGAGCTGATAAGCTCGATGGTGGGTGAGTATAATACCCAAGCTGCCGAAGCAAGGTTACGGGTATGTCGGCTAGCGCCATTCACGAATCCGTAGCAAGTTTCCATCTGCACACGCAGACAGAACATGGTATAAGTAACGAAACAAGACCTAAGCACGCAAAAAATCAAAGCGTCACACCACACAAAACACACGCCATGTACAGTATATACAAAGTACTTATGCATGAAAGTCTCAGGCATAGTACCTCTTTAGGTAAATCCCATTGCGGAGTTCACCTAAACATATCCCGTCGTAGTATTCAAGTTCGTAGGCTCCCTTCTCTAAAAAGCGCTTCACTATGTAGGGTCAATGCTACATGGACTCAAACTTTCCTGCCCCCAGCTTATCATTTCTTTGTTCGTATGTGAGGACTAAATCACCCTCACTATAGATGCGAGGAACTACCAACTTGTCATACTGCGCTTTGATGTGTTTCTTATGCGCCTCGTTGGCAAGAGTGGCATCGCGGTGAGTCTCGTCGAGTTTTGCTAGGTAGAGGAAGCATTCTTCTTCAGCAGTAGTGTTGGGGATAAGTTCAACTACGAGTTTGAGGGATGGAATCTCGCACTCAATCGGTAGGACTGCCTCCAATCCATAAACTAATTGGAAGGGGGTAAATCTAGTGGCATTTTTGACGGAATTTCGATAAGCCCATAGTGCTTAAAAAAGCATGTTGTGCCAGTTGGACTTGTGTGTACCCACCATGCGTTGGATCATGGTTTTCAAGACCTTTTTAATGGCCTCTACTTTTCCATTGGACTGTGGGTAGTACGGTGTTGAGTTTTCATGGCGAAAACCCAATCTAGTGCTCAATTCGTCAACCATGTGGTTCATAAAGTGAGAACCATGGTCGGTAACTATAGCTTGAGGAAATCCGAACCGCGCTATAACATTATTAAACATGAAGAGTGCGGTTGTTTTGCCATCGTCAGTATAAGGTATCACTGATGATCATGTAATACTTTGCATGGTGGCGTATTCGACGGCGGTCGTCCCGCGAGAGTTGGGAGCTGAAACGTTGGGTTTAAAGATATAAAATGATATCTCCATACCACGGATCAAACGTCCTGATGAGGAACAATGCTTCATCTGGAAGAGAATCATTGGGATCAAATTCAACATCAGTACGAGGAAGATCATAGATCAGCTCGGAAAACACCAAAGACTTTTTAAACTTAGCCTTTTCGAATAGGAGATCAAATTCCTGCAGTATTAGGATCCAGCGTGAATACTTTCCCCCAAGCACCTGACGTTTCAAAACGTGGTACATGAGGTTCGAATCGGCGATGATGGTGGTGGTGCGAAGCAAGATGTAATGTCGAAACTTTTGGACGATAATAACTATCGCAAGAGCGAGTTTCTCAACATGTGAGTAACGAGTTTCGGTGTCAATGAGACCCTTACTTAAATAATAAATCACATGTTCCTGGTCACTGTTGTCTTCTTGCACCAAGACCATGGCGATCGTGGTGGCAGAAGCGGCAAGATAAAGGATATAATCCTTGTAGTAATTGGGCAGCTGGAGCACAAGGGCATGCGTGATAGCATGTTTTAGGCTTTCAAAAGATTGTTGAGATTGGGCGTCCCATATGAACGGGACACCCTTCTTCATCAATCTCATGTAGCCTTGCGTCTTTTGCGTGAAATTACAGACAAAATGCCTTAAATAAGTTTCCTTCCCTTGCAAACTTTGAAGTTCCGTAATGTCGGTGGGAGGTGGGAGAGAGACAATGGCTGCCACCTTCAAGGGATCAATATGGATCCCATCTTTCGAGACAATGAAACCGAGGAGGTGTCCAGACTCGACGCAGAAGATGCACTTGTGAGGGTTCAGGCAGATTTTATACCGCCTGCATCTGAGGACTACCGCCGACAGATGGTCAATGTGGTACTCACCCTGCCGTGAATGGGTAGGTAGATCGTCCAAGTAGGGTTCCACAAATTCCTTCACGTCGTGAAAGGAATACAACATGGCCCGCTGGAATGTGGCACCAGCATTTTTAAGACTAAAATGGAGCTTGCGATAAGCAAACATACCCCAAGGATAGATGAAAGTTGTCTTGTGTTAATCAGTCGGGTGGATCTCAATTTGGTTGTAGCGGGAAAAGCCATCCATAAAAGAGAAAATGACACTTCCAGCACAGTTGTCAATGATCTGGTCAATAAAGGGAGTCGGGTAATTGTCCTTGGGACAAGCTTTATTGAGATCCCAATAATCAACGCAGACACGAATGGTACCCTGCTTTTTAGCTACAGGGACGAATTTTGAGACCCATTCTGTCAACGAGATGGGGTAGATAAAACCAGCTTTCAAAAGCTTTTCAATCTCTACCTTGATTGCTGCAATCTTTCGGGGTTGCACCGGTTGCAACTTTTGCCGGACTGGTTTAGCATCAAGATAGGTTTGAATCGTGTGTGAAACAATAGTGGGGTCTATCCCGAGCATCTCCTCGTAGGTCCAAGCAAACATGTTTCGAAATTGCTTGAACAAGGCCGTGAACGTTGTAACTTCTTCAAGGGAACACTTCTGACCTAAGCGAATGTGTTCCACTACACCAGGAGTAACCGATATGTCGACCGAAATGGTAGGTTCAATCTTGGCTAGGTTTCCTTCAGAGTCTGTTTGACACGTAAGTATCGAGGACTGAGAACCAGGGTAGACATCCGATGTAAAGATGGTGGTGATGCTATTCTCCACAGTATCCAATGAAGGAAGGAAAGACAATCGATGATGGAGGTCTTCCCACGGAGGGTCATCCGCACTCATGGTTTTCATAATGGACTCGTCAAAATAAAAAGTTCAGAGCAGAGGATCGGGTAAGGATGATGTTCACTGCAGAGAACAGGAGGTGGAGGCCATAGCTAAGTGGTCCTCTGGAGCTGACTAGATAGCCGCGTAAGTGAGTTCAATGGGTGAGAGAGGCATAGTGTCTCCAATCAGGTGTGTGGTGGCTTCATCAGGTACAAGCCATTGATCAGTAGAGTTGGGGATAGATGAAATCCGGGAGGAGATCATGTTCACCGCGGCAACATGATTTGGGGGGGTCCAAGGTCGAAAAAACGCCCATAAAGGATGAGTCCTTGATGAGGCCAACCCCCACGCTCTCATAAGGATGCGAATATTTTCCAAGTAATGGAACATTATCGCCCGGATGAGTAGCGGTTTCAGGTGTACAGAAATCCAGTTGGTCGACAGTAACAATTCGACCTTGATGGGGGAATTGTGCTATGCAGAAGACAGATGATGTGACCGCAGTCATGGCGTAAAACCAATTACAACCAAGTAGAATATTATAATCTAACGGGGCAGCGACCACTTCCACATTAATGGTTGCGGTCTTTCCCCCCAACTCGACTGCTAAGGCTTGTAACATCCCATGAGGTTGAAAGCCACGTCCGTTGAATGCTTTCAAGGTGGTGGGAGAACAGTTCAACTGGGGAGAGCCAATGGATCTCCAACATGAAATCGACATGACTGAAGTAGAGGCACCTTTGTCCAAGACGATACGATGGAATGTCTTCCTAGCAATGTTTGTGGAAACTTGAAATTCCAATTGATGGGAAAGCCCCGGCTTGAAGTATTCCAGCCAGAACATGATGGTATTCGAAGAATCTGGATCAACTACACCGATGGCAGCAAGGAGAGTCTTGCGCTAGTTAGGACAGTTCTGCAAGACCTCGAGCGTCGACATAGCACAAGGAGCTTGTTCCAGGTCCTCTACAATATTGTAGTTATGAGCGGCCTGATCATTAGGATTGAAAACATCTTTTCGAACCATGCTCTTGGGCGGACACAACATTGACTCTAAAGAGGGATTCTCAATGGTGAGAGAAGCATGCGGTACGGTGACGTCGGGGATCGAAGTGGAATCTTTTCAGTATTACTTCCAACGGGTTCTTTCGGCAGGATGAAGTCATACGGACGAGAACGCGTGTTCAAGTTGACGGTCTCACTACGCATCATGAGAACATGCACAGTGGAGGATGCTTCTCCTTGGCAAGGAGAGGTGTGTAGGATTAGTTGGTGGTTTTGAGTGGGGAAGGGATCGTTGAGAACTGCGGTAGTAGAGTTTCCCTTGAGAACCTTCTGAACTTTGTCTCAGTGAGGACATTCTTTTGAGAAATGGTCTCCATTGCACAGCAAACAAGGATACTTTAACTTCCTCTTATGTTTGGTGTCTTCCTGAGTGGGCTTGGGCTCCTGTTGGTTAGAATATTTCTTAGGTTTCCCTTTGTTCTTCTTCTTACCACCGGACTTCTGAGATGAAGCTTATTGCACAGAATTCACCTCTTCGGTGGATGCAGGAGTGGTGGACTTGGTAGTGCTATTTCCAGCCTGTGGTGGTGATGGGGAAGAACCTTGAGGGTTCGATGAGCCACCAGTTTGAATAGAAGGCTGGGAAGTAAGGGAACCAATGATGCCATCGGCTTGTGGTCCCTTGGGTGGTTTCGTGGGATCATACGTAGGGCGAGGTGCGTCAGGAACAATTTCATACAATGTGGCGGATTGAGCATAGACCAAGTCTAAGTAATGGGCACGGGAAATAGCATGTTCCTCAGTGACGGCTCCTCCCATAGCTACGTCTCGAGCTATGATAGGTAAAAGTGAATTTGTAAACCAGTCAGCTAAGAGTTGGTCCAGAATATGGGCCTTAATAAGACGTCGTCTTCGCCACCATTCATGAATATAATCTGAAATATGAGTGGCAGTGTTCTGACGAAGGGAGGTCAATAAGTCCGTACCAGTCTCATAGCGGATGGGCAACTGGAAGTGGGTCAAAACTGACATAGCAAGAGAGCGAAAATCAGGAAAAGAATGGGGTGGTAGCTCAATGTACCACTTGGCAGCCGAGCCGGTGAGAGTCCGTTGAAATAAACTAAGACGGATCGAGTCGTCCATCAAGGAATTGGATGAACACCACAAATGGTATGTCATCACATGGTTTTTGGGATCCTCGCTAGGCTTGCCATCAAATTTGGGGATATCTAATAGTAACTTAACCAGAATGGGTGACCAGTTATGCCCTTGGAAGATGGGATCATTCGTCAGACGAGACAATTCGGGAAAGTCCAAAGTAGCCAAAAATGGCAGCTGTTGGTTCACCTAAGGGTATTGATAGTACTGATAATGCATGTATGGACCGGTAGGAGCTTAAATCAACTGGTTGTAAGGTGTCCCTGAAGGGAACTGACTGTAAGTGGGTACGTCGTCCAGACCATAGGTAGGTCCGCCACCATAATAAGGTGGATCATTACCATAATAAGGTGGGTCGTTACCGTAAGGGTGGGGTCCACCACTACCACTGGGATAGGATGGACCTCCACCGCCTCCACCGGAAGGAGGTGGTGGTCCGCCACTACCACCGGGATAGGGTGGGCCTCTACCACCTCAACCGAGAGGAGGTGGTGGTCCACCGCCGCCGTCGGAAGGGTAAGGACCGCCTCCTCCACCTCCACTCGGATAGGATGGTCCTTCGCCACCGCCACCAAGGTGGGATGGTCCTCCACCACCACCACCAAGATAGGATGGTCCTCCACCACCAGGATGGGATGGTCCTCCCCCACTGCCACCAGGATGGGATGGTCCTCCACCACCACCACCAGGATGGGATGGGCCTCCACCATGAGGTGGAGGTCCGCCACCACCCGGGGGGGTGGCCCTTTGCCTCCGCCTGAAGGGGGAGGGCCTCCACCTCCGCCGCCAGGGGGGGTGTGCCATCATAGCCGGAATGAGGCGGTCCTCCACTAGAAAGTAGAGGTCCACCTCCTTCGAAATTGTGTGTGTGTCCGTCGCCTCCAATGGGAGGTGGGGGTGGACCAAACGTGGGTGGTGGAACTTGAGGGACAGTAGATGGGGGTCCATGTTGTAAAACATTTTTCTGCCCCCATAGAGTGTATGGATTTTCGGGATAAGGTATCGCATAGAGTGCGTTTCTGGGATTGAGTTGTCCCGACACAGGGTTAAGATAACTTGGATACGCTTGACTCCATGGTGGTTGAATTACATTAGATGGTCCCCAACATGGGATAATCCTGTAGTGGAAGGTCTTGGAGGTAAGGAATTTCCAACCAAAGGACTGATGGGAACTACTCCTCCAGTATTATGGTTAAGAGATGGGGGTTTCCCCCCAGCAACAACTTGTTGACCACTAAGTAAAGGTTGACCCAACACGAGTTGTTGATTATCTACTGTAGGATTAAAATTACCTGTAAGGAAGGTAGAGGGTAAAGAGTATTCTCCCCACGAGTTTTGGGGTGGGGAAGGAACAGGTAATGTAACCGCGGTAGTAACAGGTGTGTTGGAATGTTGTCCTTCACCAGGTTGGGTCGTTGGAGGTATAGGACTGGTCTCCTATCTAGGGGGTGTATGTGCAGGAGTTGAGGGTTGACCAGATTCAGAAGTGGTCACGTGTTGTGTGGATGATTCTGGTGAATCAAAATATAAATGATGACCTGGGAGTGGTTGATAAGGAGGTAACGTCGGGTCCTCAACCCTTCGTGAAATACTTTGTCTTCAAATTTCATTACCCCTGGTACGTAATCGATCCAAGCGATCACGAAGGGGTCTGAAGAGTTATTCAAGAGTAGGCCAACTGGGTGGGGATTCAACGGAAAAATGAGCCACTGGGTGGCCTAGAGGTGATGTCCAATAAGCTACAGTTGGACCAATAGCTGCTACAAGGTCGTCCTGGGATGGATTTAACCATTCCACTGATCCAGGCTCTCCCGGTAAAACGGGAGGTAGGTCTTGTGAAGTAGAAGTTTGCACCTATTCACCCTATGGGGGGTTGGAGGCAGGTGAATCTGGAGGAAACAGGTGTGCTCCAATATTCAAAGTGGGGTTTTCGACTCCAGGTGACACGACCATGGCTTGTGGGTCCATCCTTACCTTTGAAATTACCTCTTGGTTAAGGGGATATTCGGGCGGTAAGTTCTGAATCCTACGGGACCTTCTCCAAGGAAAGTCAGCCAGAGTGACTGAAACAAAATTTTCTCCTAGGGCAAGCTAAACAAAAGAAAAGCAGTTCAGAAAAATCCTACACAAACTAAGGCTGCAAGAAAACTTATGTGATAGGAGTGGATTCAAAAGTCTAGAACCTCACAGGATTGTCAAGGCTTCGCAAATTGCTATATACAGCAGGGTCCAACAGTAAAACGCGACAAGGAGCATTGGGACCGTACCCTTACCTGAATACCCGATTACCTGGACAGTACGTGCGTAGTAATCTCCCCGAGTGTTGTTCTCAGTGTATTGCTCTGCCAAGACGGCCAAAAGGTTAACTCAGTTGGTCTCAAGAATCATAATGGTGTCTCCCAATATACGCAAGGTACGTGGGAGCTCAGATCCGTAGTGGTGTTGTCTAATGCACAACCGTACGGCACGGGACCTTCCTATATACTACCGAGTACGTGAAACACCTTTCTATATACGCCAAGTACATGAAACAGCTTTCGATATACGCCAAGCACAAGAGGTACTTGGTGGGTACGTGAAAGAGCTTTGATATACCTGGTTGGTACGTGAAAGAGCTTCGATATACCGGTTGGTACGTGGAAGACTACAATACCCCGGGAATACAGTGCTGGAAAATAACGACAACTGCCACGTTTTACGACACCAAAACACGTCTCTAACTTAACACACAAGTTACTAAAATTTTTACCCTAGTTCTACTGTTAATTTTATCTAGACGGTTAGGTGAATGCATGAGGTGAATACATAAATGTAAACATAATGCAAGCCCCAACTACATGCAAAAAATGTACTTTTCTTTTGTTGAACTCTATGTATGGGAGGGAGAAATTTCTTTCCAAGTGATTTTACCAGAGCAGCCAAATGCAACACAATCCCAAATCTATCAAATTTGATAAAAAATATTCTTTTCGTTTTTCCGTTTTTCCAAGCAAAACTCAAAAGATCGACAAGCATGACAACCAAATCCAAACATTTTCTTTTGTCTTTTCGAATCAAAACTTAAGAGATGAAAAGAGAGAAAATTCCTCTCTAGAGCACTCTAACTTTTCTATTTTCACAATAATGGCTTAAAAGCACAAAAAACCAAGAATGCATACAATTTCCCCAAGCATGGAATCACTTTTGTAAAACTTGATCTCACTCGAATTTTTCAAGAAAATGAATGATTCATAATTCCTGAAAAGTACAAATGATTAATTTTTCTCTCAAACTTTGCAAAAGACTAATGAATTATGAGTTCCAATGCACGAACCAATTTCCACCACAATTTTCAAATGCACGTGAAAACATTAAAATGATGCACCGTCAATTTTCCAATGATATGCCAAGATAACAACTTGATAACAATGATATTTTTAAGCATGAAAAACTGAAAAGCAAGTTGATTTGTAGCACTCTAAACACTCAGGAAATTCTCAAGAAAATGACAAGCACTCATATGGACTGAAAACACTTCAAAACACTCAAAACACCCAATCAAACAACTAAATGCAAACAAAGCTAAATGACAAATGCAAAAAGAAGTTTGGGATCAAATCCAATGCAAAGATCAGAACAGGTGAGGAGAGGAGGGACGACAAGGTTAAGTGGATGAAGGTGGGGGAAGCCAAAGTGTCCACCACTACCAAACTTAAGCTCGTCAAGAAATGGGGCCCAATACAAATCCACACAAATCCAAACACTTTCAACACATGAATCAAAAAAAAGTCTATGATTGGATCTTGCAACACATAGGGGGTATGCACACCAAATAAAAACTCAAATCAACTAAATGGAGGGGGGATGCCCTTGTGTCAATTTTGACAGATCAGCGCAGTCTGTGTTCATACACAGAGCGACCGTCGTAGGTCACCAGTGTGGGAAATGTGACGATGTCGCAAGATACTAGTGATAAAACTGCGACGACATAGAAGCAGAGTGCAAAAAGAATGACAGATCGACGCTCTGGTTCCACTGCCTAGGTGCGACAGGCGAGATCCAAACTCTAGGATCAACAAATCTCCAAGAAATGAGCAATAAAATGGTTTAAGGATGGTGAGTACAGACTCATAAGAAGACAACAAACTCTTCAAAGTGAAGATCTGATGGTGAAAATAATCTTAGGAGGCAGATGAGATGGCTTGCAAAAGAAATAAACTGAAAATGACATTCAAATTGAAAACTAAAAACAATGTTCTTCCCCAGTATGGTCACCAGATTTGTTTGACGGACAATCTACCAATAGCGGACTCAAGGCGTAATCTCCCTAGACTCAATGCAAGACTAGAACAAATGAGACAGAACATAAATAACTTTCCTAAATCTAATTAGAGATCGAGTGACTTAGATACCTTACCTTTCAGATTGTTGATCCTTTCTCCTTAATGTTGTTCCAAGCTTTATGGTCTTCAGATCTTAGCTGCAAAACCTATCAAGACATACAAAACAACACAAGTAGTAAAATGCATCTAAACAATAACAAATCTAAGCAGTTAAGCAGGAAAACTACGCAAACATTATCAATGCAACAACATTTGGTGGAAAGCATTTGTATTACTGTATAAAAAGGGAAAGTACGTAGAAGGAAGTGATTACAACCAAGGCTTAACGTAGCAATCCTTCTCCAACCAAGCCAATGCCAAAGCCTCCCAAGGAAGTATGAGTCTCCCAATAGATGAGTAGGGATCTCCTAAGTTAATTTCACCAGCATGTACATACCATAGACTTCCTCCCTTTGGAATGGGAATGAGCTTCACTTATATAGAACTAAGAGGGTAGAGTAGGTTGAGATATGGTAGGAGATAGTTAGGGGATCCTTCCAAAAGGCTAGGAACCGAATGTCAGCTCCCCTATAGGCTAGGGATAGGGATCCACATCACTCAACTTCGAGAATGGGCTCGAAGATGCTCTTTTATCCAACTAACTAACATCATCGCAGGCTGCATTAGGACAACCTGCGACATCGCAGGTTGCACAAGGGTGACCTGCGACAACCTGTCAAAACCCAATAGGAAAAGGTTTGTATCTCTTCCAAGTTGATGACTTAGTCAAAGGAACTTCAGGGAATGTTTACACTGACTATCATGATGGTAAGATTTAGGTGTAACAAGTATCCTTCTCCTTGTCCCTCATCTGATGATATCCCAATTGAAGTTCAATCATCAATGGATATGCTACTCTCTGAAGCTCACCCATCCCCTCACCAATCTTGGGTAAACCAAACTCAATGGTATGCTCAATGCCTATATCAGGAGGTCTCCCTAGAGGAAATGCTCCAAAACTCCAGTGTACACCATTGTGTGCCAGTGTATACCCCTGTATACTATTGCATACTACTGTAGCATCATGTACCATTCATTATCATGTATGCACTACTGTATCCAACACTCTACTAATGTCAATTGAACCTGTATCCCAGTGTGTGACCATATCTTTCACACATGTGTACCCAATCCATGGATGCATATACTTCCTTGTTGGTTGGTCCACACAGAATGTGCTTAGCCATCTCCTATGTAGCTAAGTCTTGTGTCTTTAGTGGGCTCTTCAAAAGAAGAGGCCCATGATATTCACCATGCAAAACATGAGCATAATCAAAACCCCTTGAGTCATGACTCTCCTCAAGTACCTGCAACATTGAACACCCCTGGTACGAAATCATCACAAGAGACTCCTCCCTCAAACCATGAGTGCCACTCATGCCCTCATGTGTCACGGTTACCAAGGATGATTGAGTTACTGTTGTAAGTGATGAAGAGCGTGGTAAACTCAACTGGTAACAAAGTTTTCCAAGTTGCATCTCTGATTCTTGAAGGGCTATTTGAGTGCTCTTCAAAGAATCCTTGGTAATATCAAGCTCATAGGTAATCCTATCAACCTCCTTTTCTTCCCCTTTTAGCACATCATGGTACATCTCATCAAGTATGAGAATATTATCACTATCGAAAAGCAGGTGTAGATAGTTAGACTTCATTTCTACCACTGCTTCTCGAAGTGCCTTAAAATATGTAAGGGAAGGTTCTCCTCCCAAACTATCATGTCCCTGGAGTTCTCCAACAACAATATGTCACCAATGCATGAGTATCCTCAAAATGTCTTGTGGCTTCCATAATCTTGTCCTCGCTTACCTTCAACTTCCATGTCAAAGGATGTTGCTCATGGGAACAATCCTCCTCAACCATTTTTTCTAATTTTTTTTCATCATGTGCGTCGATGTCATTAACCCCATAGGACAATCTAATGGTGGATCGAAGGCTGTGGTTTTTTCAACTTCATTGCACACATCCTCAACATGAGTAGATGCATGCACTTACAAGAAGTCATCCTGGGGTTCTGACAAACTTCCCTCACGATATGAGGCATTCAAACTGCCAACCGTTTTGTATTGGAATCCCTCTCCCTCCTTCCCAACTGATATGTGAGGATCCAACAACTCCGGATGCTCTAACAATGATGTTAGATTCTTCTAATATCCCTGTAAGACTTGCAAAAATTTTGCCATTAGTTCTTAATTAGACTTCATCTTTCCCAATGAACAACTATTGAGACTAAAGTAATGAGTGTCGATCACTCAACAAGCAATCTGAAAGTACACATCACCGATAACCCCTCGGGCTGGCAAGATGCACAGCTCTGATACCACTGTAATGTCCCCAACCAAGGCTAGGCTGATTTTTAACGTGTCTATTGGTGTTTCTTGACTTATGACTTTTGTTAAACACTTAGTGAACAATGTACTAGATTGTTGTAGGCTACTGTGTCAATCAAAATCTGAGCATTGGACTCAATGATGGTGTATCTATGGTTTAGAATTTCCATCCAACACTTAGTAAACACATTGTTGTAGCTTCATTCTCAGTATTCCCCCAATCTAATTACTTCATTTGGTGTTGCTTAATGTGAAAACATTTCATATTTGTTTCATATTCCATGAATCACCATATGTGATCATTAATATGCTCATAAAAACACACAACATGTTTACATACTACCAAGGATACACTCATAAGCAACTTAGAAATGCACTGTAGCTTTTACTAACTATAACAACGGCAAATATAACCAATAATAAATCTGATAAAAAGTTCTTTTCTCTTACTTGTAGTTTACTTTGTTATGCAATCACCTTCTACAACAGTACACAAACCAAAGGGACCCGTGAATTGGTTGTTTGGTGAAGTTGGCAGTTGATGGTATTGGAGAGAACGCCCAGGATGAAAATATAGTCGCCCACAAACAATGAACGTCATTGTACATCCATTGGTCTATAATAAGTTCAGTTTCAAGGTGCTCTCAATTCTCCCACAGTGAAGATCCCTTCCACAAGTGGTGCGCCTTTCCCCCAAATTGTGATCGCGCCCTCTTTTTACAACAGCAAGGAATTGGAACATAAATCCACAGGGTATATGGTAGTAGTCATGTATGGAAATGATTATTCTCAGCTCATAAATTCCCAACAGTAGTACTACTTCAAAGAACTAGTGTGCCCCTCTTCACTGAAAAGACCCACAACCTCCTTAGCCCACACATTTTCTCCCCCAAAGCAGGTCCTTCACTCTTTAACCTAGGAATCTAAGAGTATGGACCCAAATCAACCTCCTTGTGGCAATAGTATCCACCACACAAAGGACAGTAAAAAAAAAAGAAATACGAAGTCGCCACAAACAAGATCTCCCTCTCCTCACACCACTAACAACTCCTAGAAACTTCTTCAATTTGTGAATTTGTTGGTTTCTCATTCACGGTAATGAAGTGCAATGGTCAGATCTGAGTGATCTTTCCCCTCAAGATCAACTAGGGTGAGTGGTTTCACTACTAAAATAGATTTTCTCCCTTAAGGTTTTCGCCCCAAGAGACACAAGCCACAAGAGCTCTCCAAAATCACTTTTCGAAAATAATTCATGAATGAGTGAGATAGTGACTTCTTTCCCTTTTATCTTCATTTTGACCATTTTTTACCACTTTTACCTTTTTCCCTTTTTAATTAATAAAGTGACTTTTTGAATAGTCACTTTACGAATTAATTACTCAACGCCACTTTCTAAAGTTATTTTTTCCTAGTGACATTAGATAATTAATTGATTCCCCTTGTTGATCAGGCTGACACAACTTCAAAATCCATCTCCCTTTGCAAAACCAGAGAACATAAAAAAAGGGGACATAACAGTATGGTTGTAGCCTTAAAATACCAAATCCCCCACTTCAAATTTCCTTTCACCCATTGTTGATTTGTTTTTTGTTTCATCCTATTTTGTGTTATAGCCAAGTTGTCTTTCAATAGTTGGAGAACCTCTTATTGGTGATTTATGTGATCCTTCACTGCTTAAACCTTAACTTTCTCTTTCAAGGATGATAATAGTCGTGAAATGCAAATGGAAACATTTTTTATGAAGTATAAAAGGACGTATTGTACCACCATTTTTCCAAAGGCAACCACTTGACTCATTATGTTTCTTTATCAAATGCAAAGCAATAAATCTACCTTTCTAGACATTTATTCATGACCTTAGTTTTCCCATTGGATTGAGGATGGTAAGAGGGGCCATGAATAAATTGAGTACCCAAACAAGAAAATATTTCCTTCCAAAAATTATCCGTGAAAATTGGATTTGTATCACTTGCAATAATCTTGGGGATTACATGTAGCTTCTTAGTTGTTTCTATGAATGTTACACCTACTATGCTAGCTTTAAAAGGATGAGAAAGAGAGCAGAAATGGGCATATTTTGTGAGTCGATCCACCACTACCATGATGACATTCTCTCTTTAGACTTTGGAAACATATGATAAACTATCCATTGAGACCTCTTCCCAACACTGACTTGGTATGGCTAATGGTTGTAGAAGACTTTGTGTCATAATTGTCTCTCCCTTATTCTATTGGAGAACCAAACATTCTACGACAAACTTTTGGACATCAATTTTAAGACCTTCCCAAAAAAAAGTCCTTCTTAATTCTATGGTAAGGTTTCAAAAACCATGGATGTTCTATAGGAGAAGGGTGCAATTCCAAATGGACCTTCTATTTGAGTTGGAAATTCTTACATAAATATTGGAAATTCTGGTACCATAGTGAATAATTCTTACTTGCAAATTTATCTATTGCACTAGGGTCATCTTGCCATTGTTGAATTATATTGCATGCCTTATTATATTGATTCCATTATATCTGTGTTTCTTCAACCCAACCATATTACGGAATAAAAATAGCACAGAGTAAGCTCTTTATGACTTCTTCTTTTCTTGAAAATGCATCTACCACCACATTTTTTTCCTTTCTTTTAGATAATTTCAAATTCATAACCTAGCATCTTTGTAAGCCATTTTTTGTTGTTATTCTGAAGATAGTCATTATTCCAATAAGTACTTAAGACTATCATAATCTATTCCTACCTTGGAGTTTTTTCCTATTAGGTAAGGGCAACATTTCTTAATTGCTTGCAATATGGCCAACATTTCATTTTCATAAATTGGTTTGAGTAAGTTTTTTCCTTTTAAGTTGGCAACTTTTAACGCAAGGGTCATTCCTTCTTGCATTAAAATGGCACGAATGCCATGCCCTGAGGCATCACATTCTACAATTAAGGTTTTTGTGAATTCAAGCATGGATAAAACAGTTGTTGTAAACATAGCCTCTTAAGTTTTTCAAAAGATTTTGTTGCTTCTGGAGTCCAAGAAAATGTCTCATTTTTCAATAACACTGCTAGTGGTGCTACTATTTGACCATAATTCTTAACGAACTTACGATCCTGTAAATCCTAAAAATCCTCTTAAAACTGTTAAAGGTTTTTGGAATCGACCATTCCCTCATAGCTTTAATTTTGTTAGGGTCCACTTTGACATCTTCATGAAATACAATATGACCCAAATATTCCACTTCATGAACCCCAAAGGAAAACTTAGAAGTATTGGGATATGGTTTTTTCGCCTCCAATAGTTAAGACCATGTCGACATGTTATACATGCTCTTCCTAATATTTGCTATCGATTAGTATATCATCAAAAAATACAAACACAAATTTTCTAATAAAAGGTTTAAAAACATAATATGTGGAAGGTGCATTAGTGAGGCCAAACGACATCACCAAAAATTCATAATGACTTTCACGTGTTCTAAAGGTTGTTTTCGGAATATCTTCTTGCCTCATTCTGATTTGATGATATCCAGAACAAAGATCCAACTTGGTAAAGAAAATTGCTCCTTGTAATTCATCAATAACAGACATAGAAAATTTATATTTAATGGTCATCCTGTTGAGCTTTCTATAATCTGGACACACATGCCATGAACCTTCATTTTTGTGAATCATCACCATTGGTGCAAAAAAAGCACTTTTACTAGGTTGGATGATCCCAACATATAACATTTCTTGAACCATATTCCCAATCACTCTCTTTTGTGCATATGGGCACCTGTAAGGTTTGATGTTAGCTAGTACACTTCCTGTTGCAAGTGAATCGCATGGTCATGATCTCAAGAAGGTAGAATACCTTTAGGTATCTCTCCAAATACCTTAGAATGATTGTCAATAGCTCTTTGTAGATCTACTAAAATAAAGGATATGGATCATTGAACATCTAATGCGCACAATTGTGCAATTATTGCATGGTGTTCATTTTTTAACAATTTTGTCTACATTTTCTTTTGCTCTCATGACAATAGGATTAGCCACAGATGATACCTCCACATATGTTCACACTAAAGACTCATTGATGAAGAACAAGACTTGGACTCATGTTCCCCTTCCTCCTGAAAAGAATTTAGTTAGTTGTAAATAGATTTATAAAACAAAGTTTACAACATAAGGACAGATTAAAAAATATAAGGCTTGGTTAGTCGCTAAAGGTTTTCTCAACAAAAAGGTATAGATTATATTGAAACCTTTGCTCATGTTGCCAAAATGAACACTATAAGATCCATAATTTCTCTTGTTGCATATTTTCAATGGGAAATTTACCAAATGGATGTTAAGAGTGTTTTTTTTTAAATGGTGATCTTTGTGAAGAAATTTATATGCAACAACCACCTAGTTTTATCACCTCTGAAACTTCAAGTTTGGTATGCAAATTTAACAAGTCTTTATATGGTCTTAAACAGGCACATAGGGCTTGGTATGAGAAAATTGATACTTACTTTTTTTTAAATGGTTTTAAGTGATGTAGATCTGATCCAAATATGTATGTTATGTTCTTTGATGATGATATCCTCATTGTGGTTCTTTATGTGGATGATCCTAGAAGCCATCTTTAATTAATACAGGAATTGAAAAATGATCTTAATCTAAGATTTGAAACGATAGATTTAGGCCTATTGCATTTATTGTTTGGATCTTTAGATTTGCACATGGCTGATGGGATCTTCCTTTCTCAACCTAAGTATGCTTCTGATTTACTAGCATGGTTTCATATGAGTGATTATAAGCCTTCACCAACACCATTATAGTCCGAATAAAAATAAATTGTTGATTGTGATACTCCTCTTATTGATGCCACTCTTTATCATCAGCTTGTGGGGAGTTTGATATATTTGACACATAGCAGGTCTGATCTCTCTTTTGTTGTTAGCATGGTCTAGACTAGGTTTATTCAAAACCCTCATGACATCCATTGGAAAGCAACTAAGAGAATTCTCAGATATCTTCAAGAGACATTACATTAAAGTGTTTTCTATTCTAGCAAGACTTTAGTTTCACTTCTTGCTTATACAAATTTTGATTGGATATGGGATCAAATAAGAGGTCTATTGTAGGGTGTACATCTTTCAGCTTGGTTCAGGTCCGATTTCATGGTCCAGTAAGAAGTTGATAACACTTTATCTTTCTTCTTGTGAATCAGAGTACATGGAAACTAAGGAAGCAGCGAAAGGAGTAGTGTGGATCCGACATGTTCTTGCCAAGCTTGGACTAGTTCAAAATTCTCCTATTGAATTAAAATGTGACTGTTAGAGGATAATTCAACTTGCATATAATCTAGTATATCACTCCAATACCAAACACATTGACCTTGATACTCATTACATTCGAAATCATGTTGTAGATGGTGTTATTTGTTTTGGAGTATTGTCCCACGGAATACCAAGCAATAGATATCTTCACCAAATCCATGACAGAGGAGAAGTTTCTGCATCTTTGCAGATTATTGGAATTGTAGGAAGTTATCATCAAGGGAGGATGTTAATGTAATGCCATCTTCCTCCATTTGTGTTCTATCTCCCTAAGGGGGGATGTTGGAATGTGTAATGATAATGTTGGCATGTATAATGATGTTTAGTAAGATGCCGTAAGATGTTGTGATATCTAGTGGTCTCATTTATTGTTGTGCAAGCCTAGCAAAGGCATTTTGTAGACCCAAAGAATCCTAACTAGAGAAAGAAGACATAAAATATTCATACCTCTCTAATCTTATTGAAAAAAAAATATATCCTACATACATCATGAAGTAAAATTCTCTTATTACCATTATTTTTATAAGAGAGGTGGAAAAATATTTATCCCACATTTATTATGGGATGTGATCTTCCATACCTCTAGCTATATAATAGAGGTGAAGGAGACTCATTTCAGGTACATGACACAACACAATGTTGTGACATTGGAAAGTCATTGTGACATGAAGTCAAGATGGAATGTGATGTAAAGCATATGTTGGGGTGCTCAAGATTGTAAGAGTGAAACTTTCATCAAGAATAAGAAGATCAAGCCTTCCATGGATGTTTCTCCATTTGGGGTTTTACCGCGTAAAATTGGTTCTCTTTTATCTTCTCTTTCCTTTCTTGTATATGTTATTGATTATTCGATGCTTGTGTTGATAGGAGATTAGACTAATAAGATTATGGTTATTGATTTACACGTTAATAATCTTTCATTTATGTTAATACATATTTCTCAATAGTCTAACAATTGTTAGAGCTTATTACTTTATAGGTTTCCTTGGAATACCTTTGAGTTCGATTTCCTTGCCTTTTGAGGAGAATCTCATGAAAAAAACTTGAAAAGGAGCCATTGTTCTCAGTGATTTTAAACATTGGACCCCTTATGCAACATCAACACTACCCATTTGGATTGAAATGTTCTTCACTCTAAGACAATTTTTGAACGTTCTTAATGTACTATGTAACTAGACCTCTCTTCATCCTTTCTTTGGAATAAGTGAGAAAAGTTGAATTGAGCCCTCCATAAATGTAACCCTCAGAGAATTCCACCATCTTTAATATATCGGCCCCCATAATATCAAAAAAAATTAAGAATAGCTCAACAGTCCGGCCATCCGGGCCAGGGCTTTTATCCTTGGCAAAACTTTTAAGAGCAGCTTCGACTTCATCAAGAGTAACTTCTTTCCCTAAAGCTTCAGCATCATGCTCCGTGATGAAGGCAGGATAAAGTCTTGCAACATTGATTTGATGTAATAAATGACTCTGACCAGTATTAGAATATAACTTACCAAAAAAATCATGAGCAACATTATGAAGTGCATCTTGACCAGTATCATATTCCCCGGATCGTCATTAAGATCCCAAATAGCATTCATATTTCTTCTATGTGAAGCATATGAATGAAAAATATTTGTGTTACCATCGCCATGACTGATCCATATGGCACGACTTTTGAGTCTCCATTCTTTAGTTTCCTAAGTCAACAAATCCTCTTTTTTCCTTTCAATGAGTTTAACAATATCAAATTCCTCTTCCTCTAACCCTTCATCAATATTCCTGCTGTGTAAAGCCTGTAATTGTTCCTCCAGTGAGATGAGTTTTGAAAGATCAGTTTTCTTTCTGTTTAGAATCCACTTTGTGCAAATACCTTTGAGCTTACGCAATTTCTGGACAAAATCATCTATCGGGTTCAAATCAGACTCATTGCTATATTTTATCCAGAAATCCTTAATAACACTGCAAAAATTGTCATTACTCAACCAAGTACAATTGAACTTGAATGGATAATGTATTTTACAGAAAGCAGTGTCAATCTGAAAGTAGACCGGCCAGTGATCTGAAAACTTGAACTCGCCAACCCAGGATCTATGCCTTTCCCAACCATTGATAAGACTAGATTTTACTAAAAAATTATAGTCTCTTATAGATCCCTGCCGATCCATCCTTGCCATTAGTTCAAGTAGGACCAAGTCCACTAGAAGCAACAACGATAAGGTCGTGTGTGTTCAGTATCCCACTGAAATAATCAGCCATTTCATCCAAACGGGCATGAGTGCCCCATATATCCTCAACACTACGAGTGAAATTGAGGTCACCTGCGATTAATAGATTTTGGGTATTAAAAATACCCGATGCACATAGTGAATCCCAAAAACTACCAAGATCTTTGTATGGACCATAAATATTAAAAACAATGGGCGACATATTCAAACTCAGACAATGACCATCCAATAACAGACCCCAATGTGTTTTATAAGCAAGAAAGTTGAAAAAACAGGAATTCCATCCCTCAAGCAGACCCCCCAACTGGCCCTGAGCATCAATAGCCGAAAATTCCCATCCAGGAAGAATGGAGGAAAGTTTTCTGACAACCGCTATTTCCGAACACATAGTTTCCTGTAACAAGATTAGTTGAGGACTAGTAGCATTGAATAAGTGGGATAAGGCCCTAGTCATAGTGTCCTTCCCCAAGCCCCGGATATTTAGGGTGGGAAGTAACATTAAGGAACCCCCGATTGAGGCAAAACATCTCTAAGAGCCTCATTAAGTGTAGAAGGGTTGTTATCACAGGAAGTATCCTCAGAACAAGCTAATCTTGAAGAGAGAGGGGTGTAGGTCTCAGATGTACCTTTACCGCCAGGACCCAAATTCTTCCTCCAATTTTTACGTATAGTCACATTCATGAACTTATCCGGTGTGACAAGTTTGACAAGAGGATTCATAGAAGGATTTTTGGAATAAATGGACAGAGGCAAGAAGGTATTCAATACAAAAGATGACCCAGGATCAAAAGCCGACGGGTTCAAATGACCACCCAAAAGTTCACTACCAGAAATGTAAAGATCGTCCCCAGCTGGTGGAGGAGGAAGGGGATAATTTAGGTTTGTGATCGACAAGGAACCAATGGTATAATTCAGGTTTGTGACTGGCGAGGAACCAATAATAACATCCGACTGCAAACCCTTGAGAGCAGGCAAACTGTTGGATTCCAAACCAGTATTGGAGACAGAAGAAAAGTCATTCGAAATTAGCGCAGTACCAACAACAAGGCTAGTAGGAAGGGGTGAACCCAAGGGAGAAAGAATCCTAGACTTAGTATTAATGGCCGCCCCAGAAGGTGCACTAGTAGACAACAACACACTATCCCCACCCAGAACCAAATCAAAAGGTGATTTTTCAAAAAATCCTTTTGGATTGTCTAAGATTTTCCTCCACAATACACTTATCAAGAGACTTCTCAATATCAAGATAAAAATCCAACTCCTCTTTGGGTAATTCATTCTGAGATAAAGTAATGTTAGGTAAATTCTTACCCGGAGTAACATGTCCGGGAGTTAGCACATCCACAGTAGCATCTTTGGTCAAAGGTGCCGAAACCCCATCCTCCTCCAAAGCCAATCCAGAGCACAACAGTTGAGGGCACCGAGCCAGAACATGTCTAGTGCCCCTGCATTTAAAACATCTAAACGGCACCCCAAAATAATCCAACCTCTAGCTGAATGTAAGTTTACCCCAAATGATTTAAACTTATGTCGGGAGACCTTTGTTAAGGTCGAACTCAACCATAACCCGGAAAACCCTCTTCTCCATCCCAAATAGTGAAGTTTTGTCTAACCTAACGAAAGTGCCCACTTTGTTAGCCAGTCCAGTAAGAATGCTCTTTGGCCAAATAACCAAAGGAAAGCCAGGCAACAACATCCAGAGGTGTCATTTGGTTTGCAACTCCTTCAGGGGGTCAAAATCCAAATGTCATTTCTTCAAAATCAAAGATCCATCTTTAAACGCCCACTTATTGGACAGAATAGTCCCAACATGCTCAGCAATTGATAGAGTCCTTGTAAAGAGTCTTGGTGTTTTTTATACTCACTATGATATTCGCCTTATATAGGAGAATAGCGAGCAAACTTCTCAAAACCCCTCTCTCACATAAAGATATAAGAGACCTTGTCTGGGGAGACTTTGAGAAACATGGCTTCCACAATCACTCCAATAGGTGTGTGTTGGAGTGCTCATTCTGCAATTCAACAGGCAGTCCAGTGTTGCAAAAGAAACAATTATCATTGTCAATAATCCATGGCAGAGATGAGGATATAGGAGGTGGAGGAAGGATTGGTAGCTCAAAAATGCTATGGAAATAAAGGAAACCACAAGACAGTTGACCCTAATGAGAGCCCAATTGGATAAGCATAAGAGTAAAATAGTAATGATGGAGATAGAACAAGGATGCCAAAAGGAGAAATTGGACGGAGCTGCTATGATCAAGGAACTTCAAAACAGATTTCACCATTTAGAATTGGAACACATACCTAGATCTGAGGAACTCAATAAATCAGTCACTCATGGAGCATCAGTTGGATCACCTCGAATGGTTGCAATGGAAGAAGAAACAATGGAGAAAAATCTTGATATATATGGATAGCAGGACCCTTCCCACCTAGCTTCAGTTGCAAGTTAAGGGAGGCCTAGAACATGTTGGCATGTTTAATTGGCTTTATCAAAATTTTAATGTTTTGTAAATCTACCTTTGTTCTAGTACAATATGTAAGATTGTATACTAGCCATAGTAGGAAATCAAAGAAGACAATAGCTAGATTAAAGAAGCATAGAGATACATTTTGAACATGGCCCTCCTTTTACGGCATTTTTGGACTTCTATTCAGCTTCATTTTGTATCACATGGCTGTACGGTAAGGTCGCAACCCATATACATACATACATATACATATATATATATATATCATGTTTTAAATGATAAAATTGTAAGGAAAAAAATATAATATTATTTATTTTGATGATAGACTAGTTTTCCTACATGAAAGAACATGTTATTGAAAAACTCTGATGCAATCCATTTGTGACTAGCTTGAATTAATTTGACATTAATATACAAATTGTACAGCCCTTGTTTACTATAAAGTCAGTTGTACAGCCTAAAACCTTGGATCCACAGCCCACAATCCTGTTGTGATTGTAAAAGCCTCCATATCCACAGCCCATAAGCCTGTTGCAATTGTACAAGCCTTCATATCCACAGCATGGTCTCAAAGGATACTTAAAACCTACACATCCATTCATTTACTCTTATAGATTCAAAATGTTATTTGCTTAGGAATCACCTCCCTCAAATAATAGTCAAGGTTATATAGATATCAATAGCATCATAAGAGGATGTTAAATGGTGTACCTATCTTGGTGGCATTTGTTATTTGACCATATTAGATTGAGTACATAGTTTAACATATCTCATTGCTGCCATTGGAAGATATCTCCTCAGTTTCATGACCGCTTCCTGAGCAATTTGTTGTTGAAGTCCTGAACAACTTCATTGTGTTAAACCAAAAAAAAAATCTCTCCACTGGAAAAAAAATCGCAGCTCCAAGCTAGCCCTAAATTGAGAATCACAACCATGACCATGGTTACTTAGCAGTTGATCAGAAATTGGAGGCTAAACATGAGAGCTTTCTTTTAAAAACGTATTCAACCCCCAAACATTAGAGATTGCCTTATTCAGTCAGTGGACATGGTCTGAAATAGCTTTTCTCACAGGAACTGCATATCAACAAGAAGGGCTTATAAAGTTCAAAATCTCCTACCATGACACAAAAGCTTGATGTAAATAAATTGTTTCTTTAAGGCTAAAAGAAGAAGGCGGGTGACAGAGTTTGGCAAAGCTAGTTCAGATTAGACCTTTCAGGACCTTCGTTACGCTCAGGAAGTTCAGGCATTAATAGGCTATTTAAGTTTCTATTGTTCAGAATCCAGTTCTCTTTTTATTTCTGGATCTACAAGAGCATGCTTGGTAGCATGTGATCCATTGTTCCAACATCTTCAAGACTTACCCACTTCAAACTCATAACTTACTACCATCTATATTTTCGGCTACCATATACTATTGTAATTGCACATAGTAGAGGCAAGCAATAAATAAAAGCTAACTTTGCAAAAATGAAAACAGAAACAGAGCTTACTATGCAAGAGAGAAGCAATGTTTTATTGAAAGGAATATACTAGATTGACCAATAGATAGAGATCATGTCAAGTAGAAGGATCAGATTGGTGTTAAAGGGAAAGGTTTATTATTCATTATTGAGGAAACTTGCAAGATAAATCCATACACATTATCTAAGATTCACAATATGCAATATCATAGTGTTTATACCAGCCTATATATTTTTAGTTGCTTTTATCTAATATTGCAAATCCCACCTTCTTTACAGGGATCAAGGGCCTTGGCCTTGAATTGATTGCATTGCCATGACTGCATCTCCAGGGAAAATGCATTTGACCCAGATTGAAACAATGCATTGTTCGTTTTACAAATGGTGGATCCAGCAGTGGCAAAGTTTGCTCTGTGGTTGAAGTTTGAACCCACACTGCAGATAGGGCATCAAATATGGAAACCCAAAGCTCTCAGCTGCAGTAAAACCAAATCAAGCCATTCATTCCTCAAAACTAAAACATCCTATGAACACAACAAATGCTCACAGCACAAGTTGTTATCATTGCAAGAGAAACCCGTATAACTAACATACTAGCATATTCCCATGGTCCGATATGCACCTCAAGGTTGAGAAGCTGGAGGCGGATATGCATTCCTCATGCATCAGATCCAATATTCATCCTCTTTGAAGTTCATAGTAGACCCAATATGCATATAGTGCATATCAAATCCAATGATCCTTCTAGAGCTTTCCAACTTTGACGTGCATATTTGTAGTGGCCCTAAGCAATTCTGAGTCAAACTTGTTGGATGTTGTGGTTCAGGACTTAAGTAAAACTTAATGAACATGTGCCACTGACTACTGAAGATTGTATTTCTAAATGAAGATTGGTCCAAGTTATAAACCAATATATGGGACAACTAAATCACCCCCAACCGCCGGAATCTGGCAAAGAATGAATTGTTCAAATTGCAGTTTGCATTGCTCAAATCGTGATTTCAACGATCTGGATAGTCTTAAAATCCGGCAATTACTCCAGAACCAATCATATTGATTGTTGAAATTGCATAATTGTAGAAATTGCAATTTTCAGGGACGATTTTGACCGGATTTGATAAAAAAACCACCGAAAAGCGGGGCATTTTGATTGTTATTTATCCTACACAAAATTCTAGGTATGGAAATACACAGGAACAAAACAAGTCTAAAGATAATGTTAAGTCAAAAGTCATATATAGAAAAAATTCTACTTCAACATGCAAAATGCAAAATCAGTTAGCACCCCACTTCTTGCACACTTCAAGTTGTCTTCCAAACAGTGTCCTAGCACAGAAGAAGAGAAAACAAGCATGTCTCATGTACCATATTCATCAATAGTAGGGAGCCTCATGTTTGCCATGGTGAGCAGCAGACCGAATATTCCTCAAGCAGTGGGAGTTGTTAGCCGATTCATGGTGAATCTTGACAAGGAGCATTGGAATGTTGTGAAGTGGATATTGAGATACATAAGGGGCACTTTAGATGTTGTTATTTGTTTTAGTTCGACAAATTTACAAATTAAAAGTTTTGCAGACTCTAATTTGGTGGAGACAGAGATGGATGAAAGTCTACTAAAAGATATACTTTCACTCTTGTTGGTGGAGTTGTAAGTTGGACATCTAAATTGCAGCCAATGGTGACTTTATCAACCACTAAAGCAAAATATGCGGTAGCAAATGAGGATAGCAAAGAGGCAATATGGCTAGAGCAACGGATAAATGACTTCAAGATAATGAAGAGGAAGATCACTTTGCATTGTGACAGTCAAATTGCTATTCACTTAGTGAAGAATCCAACATTTCATAATCGCATGAAACATGTTGATATTATGTACCATTTCATAAGGAAAGTGGTGGAAGAAGATAGGATCGTGTGGTGGAAGAAGATAGGATCGTCTTGGAGAAAATTGATACTAAAGAGAACACTACATATATGTTTACAAAGTTAGTCAAGACAAAAGAGTTTGAATGGTGCAAAACTTCTCTGGGCTCGGTAAAAATGTGGTGAATGCAACATTGGGCAATGGCACTCGAGTGGAAAAAATTGGCAAGGAGCTTCCAATATATTGACTTCAAGTGGGAGAAAATTAGGAGATGAAGTCAAGACTCAATATCTAGATATCCAATATTCTACCAATAGGGTTCATGAATATGCCCAAGTGTGATTTGTATGCACCAAACACGGGGGTAAAAAGAGGGGCCACTACACCCCCCCTCTACTGGTGCAGGGGGAGGGAGGAGGGGGAGGTTACTCTTATTGAGCAAAGCCCCCAAGGCAAAAATTGCTAGACCCTTCTAGTGTATTTCGATTCCTTTTTGAACCCTCATATATTGTATAAAATATAAGTCACGCCCAACATTGTATTACAAGAGAAGATAAATTTGTTGCCAAGTAATAATAAAATATTGAAGCTCTAGTGTATTTTGGTTCCTTTTTGAACCCTCATATGTATTGTATAAAAGAAAAGTGACCCCCAACATTGTATTACAAGAGAAGATAAGTTTTTTGCTGAGTAATAATAGAAGATTGAAGCTGCCATTACCCCATGGTTTTACATGTGCATAGCATAACAGGGTTTTCATGTAAATCCTGTGTTCTATTGTTTGCTTTTGTTTTTATATTTTTCTAGCACTCCTTGCTTCAGGAACCTTTCAAACAAAAATATTTGAACATAAGACAAAAGTTGCCACCATCTTCCAAGATGAGACCTCATAATCTCCTCACACTAGGTTTAGTTGTAAGTAATGAACGAACAAACAGCCTATCTTAAAGGAAATAGATTCAATCCCCAAATAACCTGACACTCTTTAATGCTAATTTGATATGCATCATTAAGATAATACCATTCATTACACCTACTTCCTTTTATTTGAGAAGTCATTCCCATCCAAGTCTCATTGCTAGTCTGGTGGAATAAATCCAAACTGAAGTGTATCGGTTCGTTCATCCTTCAAATGCTAAATAGAGAAGTGCACCTAAAAGTTCAACTCAATAACATTTAATAAAAGAAATCTGTTGTCACTCTCATAACCTTTTTTGGGCAAAAAGAGGTGCTATTAGGTTCAAACTTTTCTTTTAAAACTTATTCAAGAAACACTTTGGCAAAACCAACCCTTTTTCGGTAAGTAACACTGCTTTGGTTGGTTGACTACAACTCAGTTTACAGCTTGGACCATTAGTGGTAAAACATTTAACTGTACTTGTCACTAAACCACCTGACAGGAGCAGAAGCCTGCCCAGATGCAATCCAAAATCATACCATTATTAAACTGTGGAAAGGATTTTAGGGAAAAGATGCAGTTGTTCAGTAACATAAAAAGTATCTTGAAGCTGCAACCCCAGTGCAATGATTTTTTACTTTGAACCAGCTTCAGCAATGTAGCTAGTCAAAGAGAAACATCTTCTGATTTTTTTACCTGCTTCAGAAAACAAAAAACAATTAAAACCAATAAAACTTGCATTACATTCTGGAAAGCACACACAAAAAAGTGTTTGTTGCCATTTATGCTCATCTTAGGTTTCCCAAATAAAAATTAAATTCCCAATGTCCAAGATTTCTCACCCAATTCTGAATATTGAATGCTTTAAATTGAATCTATCAACAGATACAAAACATGGATTAACACAATAAACAAAACAAAACAGAATCAATAAACAATGTGCTAAATTTTGTCTGATGAGGTGATCATGGAGTGGAAGGAACTATATTGTTTCACTTCTGCAATGGACTTGTTACTAAACAGATCCATAAACACAATCCAAAGCTGTAGGTCCCTCGGTGATTTATTGTGCGCCAAATTTTTTCTATCTTGTCTAATATCATCTAATTGGTGCCAGAAAACAAATCCTATGAATCCAAAGGTAAGGGAGAGAGGGAAAACTGAAACTTCAAAATATTTTCCTTCTCCATATTGTTGAACTACTCTGTGCCAGAAATACTCAGTTCAACTACTGCAAAATGTCGAAAGAAGAATTGAAGTTCATATCCAAAACATTTAACTTTATCATTCTTATTATCAATCTCCTCTTGAGGCTGAATTATCTAAAAAGCTTTTGCTCATTTGGTAGCTGTAAATGATTAGAAGTCTTCCCTCCACACTCTTATTTGCAATTCTACAATCTTACTTATTGAGTCACTCACCTAAACTGCTACTTGGAATGTTAAAAGAGAAAAAGGGTGCCATTTTTTTGACTTAGCTCTTGTAATTTAAAATATTTTTGTCATTCTGTAATAGGTGGTGCACAGGAAGGCTTGCATACTATTAAATTGAAGAAGAAGCCACCAATGGTAATAAAGTTGGACTGTCCAAGGCAATATCATAGAGATAGCTGGCTCTGTTTGAACCAGTTAAAACGTCTGGGTTTCAGACTGCAGGTGGTGGATAATGGGATGTCTTACCATAGTGTCATTTGCAGTGCTGTTAAATGGTTCAGCCTCGAGGTTTTTTTACCTACCCCATCCAAAGGGTCGAGCATGAGTGCCCACTATCCCCCCTGCTCTTCCTTATTAGCAGAAGGTTTCAATAGGTCTATAAAAGAAGCCAAACAAGTTGGAGCCATTACAGGGATAAAGAATAGCAAACCTCTGTTTTTGACACCTCTTATTTGTAGATGGTGTTCTTTTGTTTCGTGATGGTTCTCTTGGGGATGCCATGAGACTAGAAGAGATACTGGATTTACAGTCATACTACTGGGATGGAGATTCACTTTTAAAAGTCCTGCATCTCTTAACTGTTAGATTTTTTTAGTAAGGAAAGGTGATTCTGCGTGTTTATATCTTGAGGAGAAGGATCTAGCACATGGTTTTGATGGCAAACAGTTTTGTGCCCACGGCTTTGGTAACACGTGGTTTTGCACCCCATGGTTTCGGTGGCACATGGTTTTGTGCCCACCGTTTTGAATGTATTGGGTGTTATAAAAAAAGAAGCTGACCTCATTGTTTAGACACACGAGATATTCGCTGTGAGAGGGAGAAGGATCTATGTGTGGTCGTGAGCTTTAGCGAAGGTGTGCTATAGCAGTGAGTCTTTGTATTTCGGTCCAGTAGTGACCAAGAAGAATAAAATATCTACTTTGTTGGTTTTCCCAAGACGTAGTGGGGTTTCCAGGGTAAATTCTTGTGTTTCATGTGTGGCTGTGTTTCTTTTATTTTCTGCCGTGTATTTTATGAATGTTTTAGTTTATTATTATCCATCCCTACTGAAGCTTATAATTATAAGTAACTGGTAAGCTAAGCTAAGTTTTACATGGTATCAGAGCGAGGTTATTTAAACAGCCCTCAAGGAAACCTATTTTGTTGGAAAACTGGATTTGCAGGTGTTTAAGGTTCGATAACAATGGCAGGCGAAAATTGCCAAGCATGTCTCTCAAGTACAAAGTCTAAGGATGTCTGGTATATCGACAGTTGAGCATCCAATCATATGACCAGACACAAGCATTATTTCAGCAACCTTGAAGAGCAAAAGTTTAATTTTGACATTTCGCTGGGAGATTATTATGCATACAGACCTACAGGGATAGGTACTGTAAAATTTGAGAGAGAGTCCGGTGGAGCCCTCTACCTAGATGTTCTCTACGTACCAGGGATGAAGAAGAACCTAGTCTATGTGTCAGCATTGGAGGATAAAGGATATGAAGTCTCCTTCAGGGATCGAAGGGCTTATATCAAGCCCAAAGGTCTGAGCAAGAACGTAGATCAAGTCATTGGAGTTAGAAAGGACAAGATATACAAGTTACAGCTTGGCTCACATTACGCACTGGCCAGCACCATCAGCAGTCATGACTGTGAACTGTGGCATAGACATATGGCCCATCTTGGTCATGGAGCATTCAAAGTATTGAGACGGAACGTGGCAGGATTGCCTTCTTTTAGCATAGAGCACTAAGAAGTGTGCAAAGGATGTGTCCTAAGGAAATATGTCAGAACTACATTTTCGAAGAGTAACACCAGGTCCAAAGGAGCCCTAGATCTGATACACTCAGATATTTGTGAGACCACGTCCTCTCCATCCATTGGAGGGAAGTTTAAGTACTACATTAGCTTCATTGATAACTTCTCCAAGAAAACCTGGATCTATTTCCTGAAAGGAAAGAAGTCGGGAGAAATTCTTAGGAAGTTCCAGGAATTCAAGGCCTTTGTTGAGAATCAGACAGGGCGAAGGATAAAATTCCTCAGGATAGATAATGGAGGCGAGTACACCTCAAATGCCTTCAAGAAGTTCTGTGCAGAGGCACGAGTTAAGAGGGAGCTAACAGTACCTTACACTCCTCAACAAAATGGGGTGTATGAAACGAAAAACAGAGCCATTGTTGGAGCAGCAAAGGCAATGTTACATGATCAGGATCTTCCAAAATTTCTGTGTGGTGAAGCCTGCAACACTACAGTCTACCTATAGGACGGAAGCCCTCACAAAGCATTAGGAAACATGACTCCGGAAGAAGCATTCACCGGTAAGAAACCATAAATAAGGCATCTTCGGATATTTGGGTGCGTGGTCTACTGTCACGTTCCTGTAGAGAAAGGACAAAGTTGGATCCTACTACAAAAACAGCAATCCTAGTAGGATACAGCGAGACCTATAAGGCCTATAGAGTTTACATTCCTTCTCCCCAGAAAACTATAGAACGCAGAGATGTGAAGTTTGAAGAAGACAAGGCATTCAGGAAATCCTATGGGGGTACTCAGGAGGATGAGGAGGTTCCTCAAGAAGTATTCACATCTCCTTCCCAGACCAGAAGAAGTATTCACATCTCCTTCCCAGACCAGAAGTCCTCCTGCAAGTACCCAGAGTGAGCAGCATGAGGAAGAGCAGGATCCTGTCACAGAATCCTCTCAAGAAAAGAGGCCCAGGTGGGCTGAAGGAAGCTAGGGAACAAGTGAAGGCTCTCAAGACACTTTTCAAAGTTAGCAGACCTCCGCAAAGATACTCAAGGTATGCAACACTCATGAGTGACATTCTTGAGTCTGAACCCACCAGTTTTGAAGAGGTTACAAAGAAACAAGTCTGGAAAGATGCCATGGTGGAAGAGTCTGCCTCCATCATGAAAAATGAGGTATGGGAGATAGTACCTCGTCCAGAAGACAAGTCAGTAGTCAGCTCAAAATGGATCTATAAGATCAAACATGCTGCAGACAACAGCATTGAAAGGTATAAGGGTCGATTCGTAGCCCGAGGATTCTCTCCGAAAGAGGGAGTGGACTATGATGAGACCTTTACCCCAGTAGCTCGATATGCATCCATCCGTGCAGTTATGTCCATCACCACTCAGATGGGATGGAAAGTTCATCAAATGGATGTAAAGACAGCTTTCCTCAATGATGTTATTGAGGAAGAGGTGTACATAGAGCAGCCTCAGGGATTTGAGGTTCATGGCAGAGAAACTCATGTTTGAAGACTGAATAAGGCTTTATATGGGTTCAAGCAGGCACCCAAAGCATGGTACTCCAGGATCGACAGTTATCTTCAAAGCATTGGTTTTGTTAAGAGTGATGTCGATCCCAACCTATATTTACTAATGGAGGGTGATCCACTCATTCTTGTTCTTTATATAGATGACTTATTCTTGACAGGAGTAGAGAAACTAGTTACAGGATGTAAACGGGATCTGGATCAAGAGTTTGAGATGAAAGATCTGGGATTAATGCATTACTTTCTGGGATTGGAGGTTTGGCAACAAAAGGGTGAGATCTTCCTTGGACAAGGAAAATATGCAGCAGAAATACTCAAGAGATTTGGCATGGAGGATTGCAAGCCCATGGCTACGCCCATGATCACCAACCTTAAGAAGCTGAATGTGTAAGAGTTAGAGAAGGTTGATCCCACCATCTTCAGGCAATTGATCGACAATCTGATGTATCTAACCAACACAAGACCAGATATATGTTTTGCAGTAAACACTCTCAGTCAATGTATGGTTAATCCCAGGAGGGTGCACTGGATTGCAGCCAAGCATATATTGAGGTACCTAAAGGGTACAATTGAGTATGGGCTCCAGTATGTCTAGGGGGACGAAATTCAGTTAGTAGGCTACTCGGACTCAGATTGGGCAAAGAGCACAATGGACAGAAAGATCACCTCAGGGTGTTGCTTCAGCCTAGGATCAAGAGTGATCTCTTAGTACAAGAAAAAACAGAAGTCAATGGCTCCCAGTTCAGCAGAAGCAGAGTATATGGCAGCCAGCCAAGCAATGTGTGAGGCCCTTTGACTTTGCAAGATGCTCACAAGACTATTCCGTGCAAAGTTCGATCCTACGGTGATTTACTGTGACAATCAAAGTTGCATAAAACTCTCTATGAATCTGATATTCTATGATAGGTCTAAGCACATTGAGATCAAATATCACTTCATCAAGGACAAGGTACAGAAGGGAGCAGTGAAGCTATTAGAATTTAGATTCCACAACAATCACAACACTAGGTTCTGATACATGTAACAATCCAACCTAGATCTAGATAGCAAAAACAATCTCACTTAGAATTATTTGCACAAAGAGATAGCAAGAACAGAGAAGAAATATTGAACAGAACACTAGAGGAAAATCACTTCAGTGGGAAGAATTTCACTCTGATATTATTCATCAACATGAGTACACTATATAGATGCTCTCAAGAGGCAAAATTGAGAGGCTCAGTGGCAAGTTGAGTAGCTCACAATAATGAGGCTTAGATTGGACCAATTCACCCATCAATGACATGAAGCCAAGTGTAACTCATAGATTGGGCCATAACGAGGTTCAATGAACATAGATGGACCATGAGGAGGTTAGGCTAGTCAAAATAGTATGGAAGGTACCATTATGAGGGCACATGGGTGAGTAGTTGGCTTAGTGGCCATTAATGCACAAGTTGACCAAATATTTTAGAGGGCGCACTCCATCTCCTTAAAACAGGGAAATGCAATAACTCCCACATAAATGCAAGGTAGTGGGGCGCATTGACTCCCAAAGACAAGGAAATGAGTACATAAGTGGACAAACAAGGATTCATGGATATATCACTAGTCTAAGTGGTCAAATGTGGACAAACTATGGTCTAAGACACTAGACTATGCACTAGAAGATCAAATAACGCTAGGTAGAACAACATGAAGGTCCATGGCATGTATATGATGCGAATATTGTTCTAACACCCCCCCCTTAAGCCAAAATGGTAGTGAGAATGAGAAATAAGGCCCAAGCAACAAAGGCTTATGGTCACCCTTTACATTATTAATCCATGTAAAACAAGGAAAGAGGCAAAACCACATGGGGAAAATCCTTCCTAAAAAATGGACATGAAAGAGAAACCAAAACTTATGCTCTCCAAACTAGATGAATATGTCTGGAGGAATCTTCTTCTTAGGAAGATCAGGAATGTGCTCAACCAGATTAGAAACATGTACAATTGCATGATGGAAACTGAAGCCATGTAGAACAATTGAAACATACTGATAGTAGAGCAAATGCATGTGCTCTCCAGACTTGAACTTTGAACCAACCAGGGTGCCAAGTCCAAAAGATACTTGAAGTGCTTGAGAATAAGTGATCCCAAGCGTATCATAAGGCTTTTGAAGCATCAACTTTGAACCAAGAGAGTTGTAATCAACTCCAAGAAAGAGGAACAAGAGTCCCAAGTATGCCAATGTGATGGCTAAGGCTTCTCCATATTCCGTGCAACTCTGAAAATCAGTGCTAGCAATCATATAGGAATACATAAAAAGCATGGATCCAAGGAGGTCGAATGCTACAACTCCAAGCTTTGATCCTTCTTCCATAACATCCAAGGGATCATTCTTTCGTACACTAGCAGAATCAACAGAAGAATCATGGAAGAAAAATTATGAGAGATGGAAGGACTTCTCTTCAACAATATTGATGGAAACAGCTCGTATATTATCTTCATGAAAAACAACTTCATGGAAAACAGAGGAAGCCATAGAGGAAGAAAGTTGAACTAGATCATTTGTTGAGTCTTCTGCCATTTCTTCATGTACCTGCAAACAACACTCTTTGAAATTCCTTCCTTCAACAGCATATGCTTGAGAAAGGCCAAAAGGAGAAACCAAATGACCAAATGTAATAACTAGAAGCAACTATGGAAATTGTTTTGCATTAGACTAGCTCTGATACCATATTAGAATTTAGATTGCACAACAATCACAACACTAGGTTCTGATACATGTGGCAATCCAACCTAGATCTAGATAGCAAAAACAATCTCACTTAGAATTATTTGCACAAAGAGATAGCAAGAACAGAGAAGAAATATTGAACAGAACACTAGAGGAAAATCACTTCAGTGGGAAGAATTTCACTCCGATATTATTCATCAACATGAGTACAATATCTAGATGCTCTCAAGAGGCAAAATTGAGAGGCTCAGTGGCAAGTTGAGTAGCTTACAATAATGAGGCATAGATTGGACCAATTCACCCATCAATGACATGAGGCCAAGTGTAACTCATAGACTGGGCCATAACGAGGTTCAATGAACATAGATGGACCATGAGGAGGTTAGGCTAGTCAAAATAGTGTGAAATGTACCATTATGAGGGCACATGGGTGAGTAGTTGGCTAAGTAGTGGCCATTAATGCACAAGTTGACCAAATATTTTAGAGGGAACACTCCATCTCCTTGAAACAGGAAAATGCAATAACTCCCACATAAATGCAAGGTAGTGGAGCGCATTGACTCCCAAAAACAAGGAAATGAGTGGATAAGTGAACAAACAAGGCTTCGTGGATATATCACTAGTCTAAGTGGTCAAATGTGGACAAACTATGGTCAAGGACACTAGACTAGGCACTAGAAGGCCAAATAACACTAGGTAGAACAACATGAAGGTCCATGGCATGTATATGATGGGAATATTGTTCTAACAGAAGCTCCAGTACGTCTCCACAGAAGAGCAGGTTGTAGATCTCCTCATAAAGGCATTGCCCAGAGGGAAGTTCAAGTACTTCTGAAAGAGGATGGGAGTTATGCATAACACTTTCCTCACTAAGAGGGAGTGTTAGATTTTTTTTAGTAAGGAAAGGTGATTTTGCATGTTTATATCTTGAGGAGAAGATCTAGCACATGGTTTTGGTGGCACATGGTTTTGTGCCCACGGTTTTGCATGAATTGGATGTTACAAAAGAAGAAGCCTACCTAATTGTTTAGACACAAAAGAGTTCTTCACTGTGAGAGGGAGAAGGGTGTATGTGTGGTAGTGAGCTTTAGCGAAGGTGTGCTATAGCAGTGAGTCTTTGTATTTCGGTCCAGTAGTGACCAAGAAGAATAAAAGAACTAGTTTGCTAGTTTTCCCTAAAGGTATTGTTTGTGTCAGAAATTGTTACTAAGGCTAGGGTAACAAGCCAACACAATCTCAAGAGTTGAAATCAATTCAAACTAGGTTTTAGGGTTTTGTTTCATTTGTTTTTGGTTATTGACTTCAAAAGCATAAAGGGAATACATTCAGCAGATAAGTAAAAACTAAGTCATACACATATATCAATGAAGATGCATATATATCACAGGAATCTAACATAAGATTGTAATGAAGTTCACACAATAAAAGACAAGCATCACTGGAAATTACACATAAAACCAGAAATGAATTTGTCAATCATGAAACTAAATAAGTTCAAAATGAAGCCAATACAGATCAAATGTAGGGTAAAGAGTCATATATTCATAGTTTCATCAAAAAATGCATATGAGAGTTTACAGTACCTAACACTGAACAAGTCTGGAAGTATGAACAGCTTGCAAACCTCCTAATGCTATCCAGAAATCAGAACCCTCTCAATGATTTTTTGTCCCTCTTTTATAATTACAAAGAAGTGGTTCTATTTCCCCTTCATTAGGTCGAAATTGAAACCACTGAGCAGTTACATTAACTAACTAACTCAACTAATTAACTAAAAATAGTAAATCAGATTCCTGGCAAATATGGCGAATTTCTGGAAAATAGGTGTCAAAGAAGCTTCCATATCTCTCAATTGGTGACACCTGTGTAAAAACTGAGAGAGGTTTTTGTAAATGGGTCCGTAGTGGACAAAAACCTCTCTTGGTTTTTAAAAATTCATCTCCAGTCAATCAAAATCTGTCCCGCAAGATGAACACAAAAACAGGAAAATATTAAATATTTAACATCCCTGAAAAATAGGCTGCAAAGATTAAACTGAATCTTTCAATCCTTGACAGCTGTTGCAAAACTGAGAGAGGTTTTTGTAGATGGGTATCTTAGGAACAAAAACCTCCTTCGATTTTCAAAAATTCCTCTCCATCAGCTCGCGGTCTGCATTTTACTTCAATCATTCAACACAGGACTGCAATGTCCAGACTATTCAATGTAATGGAAAACTGTCAGTGAATATGGCTGTTTTATATCAGTCTTTCACTTTAATCTCTGGAGTAGACTGCTCTTCTTCAAACATATATCCTTCATCATCCGAAAGGATTGTGATGGGGCTTCTTGGCTGAATATGGATTTCCTCTTTAGCTACAGGAACTATTTTGATATCAACTTTCCTTTCATCCTGAGGATCTGCTACAGGTTCGAATAGTGTAAACTGCTTTTTAGTGTACTCTGAAATTACTTGGAGCTGACTGTCATCCTGTCTCTATTCTGCTACCTGTTTTGTCACCTTCTTAGCTTTAATGTCATGTTTGCTTGCAGGTTTGACTGAATGGCCTAACTTTTGTATCATTACCTTCCCCTTGTCAGTCTGTCTTTTTGGTTGTTGGTCTTCTCCTTTAGGATGAACCCCTGACCAGAACAAAAAGAAGTCCCAAGTCCTTCCCTCATGCTGCAACACTGTAGTGATGATTAGTTTAATGAGACCATGGTGAAAAAGTGATTGAAAAGTGTGATCATCATGCTGTTTTATCTTGCTTGACATTTTCTGCAGGCTTTTAAAGAAAAAGAAGGGCAGATTCATCTTAGAGATTCCTGCCATATGTTGAAGGAACTTAAGATGATATTTAAATACTAATGAATATCTCCCTTCACAGGTCACATAACTTTGAAGTATTCTTATGGGCTCAATCCACTCCTTTCTGAAATTTTGGATGAAGATACCCTTATTCCAGTCAGGAGTCACATTAGGCAACAAATACCTTTGGGGGTTCAAACTCGAAAGGTGATTTTTTGAACCAGTGCTCACCCTCATTACTAATCTCAGTAGCTTCTGCTATTAATTCCACAGTCAGTTTGAATCTCAAAGTATCCATTATAATCATCTCATTTTTAAGTCCCTTAGCAAAATTGCAGGACACCTGAGCATCAAAACCATCTATCCTTTTGAAAAATTTCAACCAGCCTGCCTGCTGGAACAGCTCTGCACAGTCTGGAAGCTTCTGAATCCATGTCAAGTCTGTGGGCTCAGCCCTGTTAACCTTACCACTTTTGGCACTTTTTCCCATATTCTTCTTTTCAGGGAACAGGAACAGTCTGATTTCAGGTTTCAAAATATGTTTTATAAGCTATTTTCTGATGCTTTGAGCTCTTTTGAACTACGCTACACACTCCTGGACAATCTTTCAATTCAATGTTTTCTGAGCAAGTGATCTTACAGGTTATCACAAGTTTCAGCAATGTTTAAACCACTTGCACAAATTAACAAAAACCCCTTTTGTGTAACATCTGCACAAACTAGCAAAAACCCCTTCTGTGTAAAAACTGAGCACTACAGATAACTCTGTGAGTCCTTTCGATGCTATATTCTGTATATTCTGATGTTTAATAACATTAGGTCATGAGAGAAAACAGTTCATGCTCATTTCTCATACCAGGTTTCAGATAGCTATTTCTGTGGTGAATTCCTTATTTTACGATCTACTATATCCTCTTCAGCAACCAATTTCTCCAGAAAATCGTGCAGCGACAAAAACCCAAATTTTCCAGCTATAAGGGTTATAACGGAATACCTGTCAATTGCTCGTCTGTTGTGGCTTAATAGCTTCAATTTGAGGTGTCAACGATGTCCTCTTACGAGCATAGGTGTCCTCATATCGTTTCTCTAGCTACTGGTGAATGAATTCAGAAGCCCTAATTTTCGCTGGCGATAAAACACACCTGTCTCCTTTCCACAGCAACACCATCCACCGTTTAGCAGTGAACTCTCTTTCACAAACACTACTTCTCCTGCAATGATGCGTGTAACAAGAGAAATCTGACAGCTAAACCGGAATTTGCTGGTTTCTGTGCAACTGATCCCCGCATACCATGCAATGATGAACTTGTTTTTCTTCGTGATTAGCAACCAACTAAAATCATGCTCAAAATGCTGCAAACACGTGTTAAAACACTCACACAAGGCGATTAGTCACTCACATACTGCATCCTGATTGAAATCCGTTTGAAATTTGAAAAAACAAAGAGCTGCGATATTCTTGTAGCGCGCCCTTTGTTAAAATTTTGTCTAGCGCTACAGGAATAGCTGTCATGCCAGAATTTCGCAGTTTTTCAACTTTCTGTTAATTTGTAGGAGGTTTAAAAGTTACTTGGTTTAAGAAACAAGTCTAACTGCTCTCTAAACACATTAATGAATCAACTTTTGAAAATATGACCTTCTTTAACCCCCTTTAAAATATAAAAGATCAACAAAAATCAAATAAAACCTAAAAAGAATGGGCTCAAAGCTTATTCAATCACCCATAGAGTTTCTAAGGAGGCTAAAACTAAAACTTAAAACCAAAAATTTAATTGAGGTAGATTGAAAAACAAACCAAAACTGAAGAAAATAAATCAAAAATGGAGAAAAAATTTACTGACTTAACAGGTATCTTTAGCGAATGTGTGCTACAGCAGTTAGTCTTTGTAATCCGGTCCAGTAGTGACCAAGAAGAATAAAAGAACTAGTTTGCTAGTTTTCCCTAGAGGTAGTGGGGTTTCAAAGGTAAATTCTTGTGTTTCATGTGTGGTTGTGTTTCTTTTATTTTCTGCTGTGTATTTTATGAATGTTTCAGTTTATTATTATCCATCCCTGTCGAAGCTTATAATAATAAGTAATTGGTAACCTAAGCTAAGTTTTACATTAACAGGTTAGTAGAAGCACGGGAAGATTGTTGCTTTGGACTTTCCCCTTTCAATCAAAGGAAAAGTTTCAGGCAGGCTTAAAATATTTAGGGTTCCAATTGAAGCTCAAGGATTGGAGTTGGGTCCCCAGATGGGGTGAGAACGGGAGCATTCCCCACCCTGGACATGTGGCCAGAGGCAAGGACAGCCTCTGACACAAGGTCAGAGGACATAGTTGATGGCTTCATCCATCGAACTGACATCATAAACCTCCGCTTGCTCTGGATTTGGTTTCTCGTGCAAGTTTAAATCGTCATTAACAGACCAGGGATTCACAGTAGTGATAATTCAATGCACCCAGTAGAAGGTGTTATGCTCTCATCGTCAAGGATGAGACAAGGTACGATGGTGGTGTTTCTAGATCCAATTTTTTTTCTATGTGCATGTCAAACTCTTCTGTTGTGGATCCACATGAGGTTAAGGATAACATGACAGTGATGGAAGAGTTGTTGAGGAAAGAGAGGACGCCAATTCTTTCCTCCACATAGCGTTTTCTTTGGCAATGGAGTGACGGCTTGGGAAGATTTAACACTGGTAATCCATAGCTTCCGCACATTGTTCCACAACTTCCGCAACCTGTTCTTCAATTTCCACAACTTATTCCGCGACTTCCACAGCTTTCCACAACTTCTTCCACAGCTTTCCACAACTTGTTCCATAGCTTTCTGCAACTTGTTCCGCAGCTTCCGCAACGGTTTTTCAGTTTTTGCAATTTGTTCCACAACTTCTGCAACTTTCCACAACTTGTTCCATAGCTTCCACAACCTGTTCTTCAGTTTCCACAATTTGTTCCGCAGCTACCACAGCTTCCACAACTTGTTCCATAGTTTCCGCCACTTATTCTGCAACTTCCACAACCTATTCTTTAGTTTCCACAAGTTTTCGCAGCTTTCCACAACTGCCTGTTTGTCATCAATTTTGTCATTATGGAACTATATGACTAGTACCCAGTTTCCCTGTCTAAGGGCAGATCTGAACATTTTTCTTTGCTCAAATTTGTTAATTTTCTTGTTGTTGAACAACTGTGGAATAGCCTAGTTTCTCTCCTGGGAAAGCTCAAGGTCTTTTCTTGCTTGATAAGCTCTGAAACTTATGATTGGTCGGTCTCTCTGTTATGGTTTAACCTGGCCCACTGGAAGTAGGTTGACCATGGCAAATTTTGTACACATACTATTTTGCTTTGCTAATAAAAGGATCCTGCTCTTACTTACAAAAAAGAAAGAAGGATTAGAATTGGTTGGTAGAAAAAATTGATAAAATAAATTTTTGTGGTGTAACAGATGGCTCTCCTGTGGGGGAGACCAACCTTGGTAAAATTAGTTCTGAGAGATATACCAGTGCATTGGCCTTCACTAGCACTTTTATACCTGCAGAGGTTTGGAGCAGATTTGGAAGAACTGTTAAATGGAAAAACTGGGGATACCTTTGGTAAAATGGGAAAACAATTGCAAGACCAAACAAAAGATGGGGGCTCAATACTATGTTGGCAACAGTGTCATAAAAATTGGTCAACTCGGACGACTCGACCGAGTTGACCATGTTGACCCCCCTTGGTTATGAACCAATCCATAAAACTAGATTGGCCGACCAATTTAACCGAGTCAAGGTCTTGCTCAAGCAGTTCAATACCAAACTAGCCAAACCAACCAAGTCCCTCATTCTCAACAAAGTCCAACAGTGACAAAAGCAAACCTAACAACCCTTTAACTTAAATTTTTTATATTATCATCAATTGTTTTAAGATGATTGAGAGTGTTCCAACATCATTGAACCTCGTATGATGAAAATAGAATTTCACGTCCCATCCAAAATTCAACAAAGTCAGCAATTTTAAGAATTCCAGTTAATTGGACTGTACCTAACCAAAGACAAGAACACTAAACCATCAAAAGATGCCAAATGTCACAGTACTCTTCGAATACATGCCACATACGAAAAGTAGACCTATTAAAAAATAGAAATGCAAGAGGATGGTCATATAGCTCATGACGAGGATCCCATTTCCAACTATGGTGATAGGTTTCATGGTGGATCATGTTGATCAATGATGTTTAGTAGGCTAGTACCTTGTTGGCTTTCATTGTGTTGGATTCTAAAGGCCATTAAAGCAGTGTTTACAGGGGGATGCATTCCCCAGGGTTAGGGGTGCATCCCCCTCACTCCCCGCGCCCCGAGGACCAGGGGCTCTTGGTGAAACATTTCTCCTCATCCCCAATTTGGAAAAACTTGAGAAAACACAGAGGGGGGCTCGTCCCCCTGTTTTGAAGCGTGCATCGATGAAAGGGGGGGGGCCTAGGTGCTCCTTCCCAAAAATGGGGGGCGCCTAGGTGCACCTTCCCAAAAATGGGAGGCGCCTAGACACCAAATAGAGCTCAAAAGAACAAATCGGGGAATATGCAATGTTTGCTTGCTAGAGGTGTTCAATAGTAATGGTATTATTAAATGTGTTTGCTTGTTGGAGGTGTTCAATAGTAATGGTAATATCAAATTCTTAAAGCAAAAGTGGTATTTTCCTTATCTTTCATTTTCTATCCTTTTACTTAAATTTTTAACATTACCATTAATTGTTTTAGGATGTTTGAGAGTGGTTCCAACCTCATCGAAGTTCATATGCAAAAATTAGAATCTTAGACCCCATTCAGAATTCAACAGACTTAACAGTTTTCAAGATTTCAATATTGCAAGATTTCCACTGGTTTCTATCATGTATGAGGTAAAGGGATTGGCATTTAATCAAGCACATCAACCTCTCTATGTACCTTGATGTTTGGTGGTGTTGATTGTTGAACTCCTCTATCATGACCTTAATCAAAATGTACCCTTTGGTCAAGCAAAATCACTGCATGGAGAATTTTTTTAATTCTACTTTATTTTAACTCTTGGTTTAGGAAGTTCCATCAAAATTGTAGGGTGTTGAGTCATGTCCTTTGAGGATCAACTTCGTGATTCGAGGCAGAGGCAAGGGCTAAGAGCCTAGAGGAGGGGGTCACAGGTCATTATTGATGAATAGGATCCTACTATAGGATTAATAGTTGACTCTTGCATAATTATATGTTGGACTTCAAAGCCTCAAATAATGTGATGCCCTCTGGAATCATGAAGAAATAGGGTCCTCAGGTCACATTTCCCCATTACAAAATCGATGCCAAGGATTCACACAATGTTGAAGTGTGTTGAATCATTGAAGAATTAGAATTAAGTTTTGCTACTTTTCCAAAAACATCCATGGTTATGGATGTTATGGTTGCTAATGTACCAAGGGCATGGGGCATATTGTTGTCATGTGAATGGGTTGCTATGGTGGGTGGGATCCATAGAGATTGTTGTCATGTGAATGGGTTGCTATGGTGGGTGGGATCCATAGAGATGGACATATCTTATGTCATGATCATTTTGCTTAATCCTCAACAAGTGAGGCTTTACAGGGGCAACTTAAGCTGTGTTTACACGAGATGAATTGTTATTGCTGGGATTTATAATCTTTATGACCCTGACACCCTTTGGGGGTGATCTCCACACGTCCCCAATGTGCGCTTCCCCACTCCCGTGCGCCCACATTCCGAAAACTTGGGGGAACACTGATTAAAAGCTTTGTTGATTATATATTTTGTTTCACATATGTATCACACTCTACCATTTTGATATATTCACCCTTACATAGTATAGACATGAGCAAACTTCACATATTTTGTCTTTGATTGTTTGGAATCTTTAAAATAATTTTTTTCATTAAAATTTTAATATTTTATGTATTTTTTAGTAAAGAAGAGTCATTAAGTTCAAACCAATCCAAGTCATGACCAAGTCTCAAGTCCAAATTGACCCTCAACCGATTTCAAGTCTGATTTTTGAAACATTAGTTAACAAAGCCCTTGCTACAAGAAGGGTATGGAGACTAGTTTCCCAAGATGGGTTATAAAAGAAAATGATACTCCAAAATAGAATCTAGATTGAACCATCAACTCTGATGGATAGGATAAGAAATACATATAAGTCTATTGCCAATGTAACTATGTTTTGGAAAGCTTAACTTTGTCCTTTCAATCAGTAGGGAATCAGCCACCCTGAAAGATACAAAATGGTAATAATCATATGTCATAATAGGGATAGATCCATGGGTCGGTAGAGGGGTTTCTTTTATACTTCAGAATCTAATAGAGGACTTGAGGAGTGCTGGTATTTGTACCTTCGCTCAGGTTGTGGACCCAACTATAACAAACATTTGGCAACAAAGATGGAAGACTGAATTGCTGTTGGGGTTGGAAGGCGAAAGAGCTGATCAATGGAGAGGATATGTGGATAAGTAAGTTTAGAGTGTGGAATATAAACCCTACAAGGGAGTGCCTACACTGCAAAGACCCTGCACAAATAAGTCTGTTGCCAATGTATATATGTTTTGAAAAGCTTTAAGCTTGTCCTTCCAATGGTATTGGCTACCGTGGAAGGTAGAAAATGGTAATAATCATGTAATGTAATAGTGGGGATAGATCCATGGGTTGGTAGAGGGGTTTATTTTATACTTCATAATCTAATAGAGGATTTAAGGGGTGCTAGTATTTGTACCTTTGCTCAGGCTGTGGACCCAGTTAGAACAAACATTTGGCAACAAGGATGGAAGACTGAATTGTTGTTGGAATTGGAAGGGGAAATAACTGATCAATGGAGAGGATATGTGGATAAGTTAAATTCAGAGTGTGAACCAAAAACCCTACAAGGGGGTTCCTACACTGCAAATACCCTACAAAGTTGTGTTTCAGCAAAGAGACTCTATCTAGTAGTGTCAAAACCACTAAGGAAGATAACAACCCCAGTAAAGATACAAACCTTTCGGTAATTAGTTCAGATGAACAAAGGTCTTACATGGGATGTGCATCAGAAAGTACACAGTGTGCCACAAGGTGTCCATTGTGAAAAGGATTGTAAATCAATTTATCACCTGTCAGTGAAGTGTACCTATGCAAGAGTAGTCTAGTCAGAAGTGGAGGATATCATAGATTGTAAGGAGGTCTACCAGGTTGATTCTGTGGATGATTGCATTAAGTTTTTAGTTTACAAATAAGTGCATTAAGCTTTTGGTTTACAAATAACTGAAATAAAACCCTTCAGGGATTTACCAATGGTAGTTTCTTGGGGAATTTGGCTGTCCAAAAATTCTGATATCTTCAATGATAGCAAGATTCCAACCTTTCAATGTTCTGTGTAGGTGATAAGGAGATTCCCACCTTTCAATGCTTTCTGCAGGTGATAGGGAGATTACCACCATTTCAATGCTCTATGCAGGTGCACTCAGTCTTTGATGGTCTTGAAAAAAATCACGACTAAAATAGGTCTCAATAGATAAAACTGGGCCTTGTGGTTTATTTTATGGTGCCAGGCAGGGGAATTCAGTGCTAAGCAGGGCAGAGAGCATCCTTTATCTCAGTGACACTCATTTTTTCAATTTAGAGCAGGTTTGGGAATGGGCTGCAACAATTATGAACTTTTGGCTTTGAAACTTCTCTTGAATTGTGCTGTTGAGCACAATGTTACCAACCTGCAGATTCTTAGAGACTCTTTAATCATCATAGACTGGATGTGTGGATCTTCTAAAATGGGCAGATTAGATCTGACTCCAGTGTTTGAACAAATAAAGAGAATGAACTGTGGTTTTGTTAATCTATCCTACAAACATATTTATAGGCAATTAAATACAACATCAAACCAATGTTGCACAAGTTTCCGGTACACGGGTACGTGGGCACGAGTATTCGGTACGGCTAGAAGCTTCGTACAAATTTACAGGAAACGTCAGGTTGGGATCGGCAATAATATAATATATTAAATTTTAATATATATTAAAAAAACATAAATTTATTAAATTATAAGTTTAATTTTTTAACTTCTTGTCGTTTTGTTTACTTCAAAAGTTAACTATAATGGTCACCACATTAATTTTCCAACTCTCTATCCATGGCTTGTAAACTGAAAATTAAAAATACAACAATTCAAAGATTCAAAAGTTAATTAAAAATTAAAAAATGAAACAGTACAGACTCTACAATCTGATCTGTAATACTAACCAATCAAGTTATCAACATATGCCATAAGTTTGTTAACACTTGACAGTTAAGAATCAAACTTAATACTTAATAAATAATAAGTTTATAGTTTGTTGACAGTTAGGTGGTTGGCATTGTCCCAACTCCATTAACTAGAAATCAACATGATTATAAAATTATAAATTAAATCCTCACATTAAAATTATAAATTTCGTCACCAATCAGGTTAGATTCCTAAACTAAGGCAATTGTAATACATTGTACAATAATGCTTAAATCCATGACAGTAAATGAACAAAATAAAAATAAAAAATACATAGGAAAAATGTTTAAAAATTAAAATTACAGGGCACAAATAATTAAAAATTAAAATTACAGAGCCATAAACTTTTTTCAAAGTAGCCATGATTCACAGGGGCAGGGACGGGAACACTTTTTTTTTAAATCAGGGTGCCAGGGGATCTATAGGGCTGCATCACATATAAAATTTAGGTTTGTAAAATTTTTAAAAATTTAAATAATAACCACAAAAAAATACTGAAATAAAATATATGTGAAAGGCATATATGATAAACTAAACAAAATAAAAACAAGTTTAATAAATTATTAATTAATAATTTTAATTTAATACTAAATAAAATACCATATCCAAACAGCGCAGCTCTTCGAACTTGAAGTTCGGATTTCCTGGGCAAATGCTGGATTGAAAACGTCAATCTCCTGGGCAAATGCTGGATTGAAACCATCAGTCTTCTGGGCGAATGTACTGCACTCGGCAATGGAAACCGAAACTATGAAACAATGAAAACCGAAACCCAACTTAGAAATGGAAACCAGCAACCCAAAAAATTAAAAATGTAAACCGAAATCCAACTCACCAATGGAAACCGAGGCTCACTCAGCAGTCGGACTCCACTGAAAAACGCGGGCTCACTCAGCAACTGGAATCGGCTCACTCAGCTCAGAAATGGACTCGGGCCCTCGGCTCACTCCACTGAGAAATGGACTCGGCCCACTCAGCTCAGAAATAGACTCGGCTCAATCGACTGAGAAATGGACAGACTCCACTTGACAATGCAATCGGCTCACTCAACGATGGACTAGACTCAGGAATCGGACGGACTCCACTAGACAATGCAAACCACTCACTCAGCGATGGACTTGACTCACTCAGCGATGGATTCACTTAGCTCGATTGTGATTTTTAGAGAAGGGGATGGCTGATTATAAAGCCTTCATCCAGTTCTTCCTTGCCTCCATGTGTAGGGTTTCTTTCCCACGTTTTTCTTACCTATCTCGTTGGCGCTTTTCTTATTTCCCGCGATTTTGTTTTAGCATTTTAGCTTATGGTTTGGGTACTTGTGGTTGGGAACTTGAGGAAGCTCCCGATCCATCGGGAGCCTCTCAAAGCTCCTCGATGGATCGGGAGCTTCTACAAGCTCCCAGTCACGAGTACCTTAAGGAACTCGTATCGGGAGCTGCCATTTAACTTCTGCGAAGTACCCGAAAAGCTCCCGAGTACCCGATGAAGTTCCTGGCTCTTTTGGAGCGTTTCGTACCAGCTCCAAAGCTCCCAGGTACGCGGGAACGTGGGGTACGCCATTTCTAAGGGTAGGGAGCGGTACCCGTGCAACACAGCATCAAACCTATCCAAAGAAGGCTTACAGCTTAATCCAGGTACATGGGAGATCATAGAAATGAAGAATGGGATGTTCCCATCAACATCCCATTCCTCAATTTTGTCTGATCCACTTCTATATCGCTGGCACAGGTACATTGGAGATCATAGAAATGAAGAATGGGATGTTCCCATCAACATCCCATTCCTCAATTTTGTCTGATCCACTTCTATATCGCTGGCACAGGTACTAGAGGCACAAAGGGACTTGTATGTGCTCTCTTTCCAGTCCTTGTTCTGGAATAAACGTTGTTGCCATCTTGATTTTGTTGATGTCCAAAAAGGTCAACTTCCATAATCTATGCCTAGTCAACTGATTTTAATATAATTATCTGTTTTGAAGCTCTTGAATAGTTTAGGAGATGTCGAAGAGAATGCTTCAATGCCTCAAGTGATATATTGTTTTGAAGAAAATGAATCTATGGGATATTCTCAATCACTCTATGCATATATTGTATGTATTAGACAACCTTTTAGATGGCTTAATTCCCTTCCATATTTTCATGAAAATGTAATTTAGTAGGGTTAAAGGAATGTAATGGGCTTAATTCCAGGATGTGTTGCAAGAAAAATGGACTTTATAGTTATAATCCCAAAGAAAATACATATGGGATTCTTTCATGAAAATGTAATTTGACAGGGTTAAAGAAATGTAGATGGGCTTAATTCTAGGATGTGTTGCAAGAAAAATGGATTTTATAGTTACAATGCCAAAAAATAAAATACATATGGGCATAAGTCCAGAATATGATTAGTTTAGTTTCTCTAAGGCATGTTAAAAACAAATTATTAGTGTTGATGAGAAAATGTTTACAGAGTTTTGCTGCAAGTAGCCTCAAGAATAACTTTAAAAGACGATGAAAAAACATTTCTATGGCCATTTTTTGGACCCCACATCACCAAAGAGGACATCGAGAAATTTCCCAGGGCACACTGTCTTTTATGCCAATATACATTGTGGATGAGCCTTATGACAATATAAATACAACAAATGCAAATTGCAAACTAAAGGATGGCAAACTTAATAAAAAAAGGAGAAGCTCTGTAGCATCCAGAATGAAGAGACAAGTCCTAGGGCCATCATCACTTCAAGGAATCATAACTATATCCTCCTCTCCAAATAGCCATTCAATAAAATTACTACACAAATAATCCAAAATTACCATAACAATGAATGTCGGTTTTAGGAAGAAGCTCTACTTAAAGTTTAAGCAATGGACTAATCTGTTACGTGTAACTCATCAATTCAAAATGATTAGAGAGGGAATAAAGAGATGATAGTAGAGGTTCAATTTTTTGTAGTTTTTTTCTTGCTATTACGAATGATTCTTTGTAGTTTTCTAGGCCATTCCAATCTTTTCGAGTGACAATATGATTATAATCATTGCAAGGCCAAGTACAAAGCTGCTGGGAATCGCTTTGGGCCCCCCCCTCGAATCGCTCCCAATTCGCGATCCGGAAGGAATCGATCCCACAATCACGAATCCTCCCAGAATCGATTTTGTAATTTGCGCTTCCCTTCTCAAAAAAACGATCCCTGGTTTTTTAGGGATCAATGAAGAATCGATCTGGAATCGATGATTCTGGATCAATTCCTCATTGATCCCTGAGCGATTCCGGGATAAGAAAATCGCTCCCGAATTCACTCCTGCAGGATTGGTGAACTCAACCAAGAAAATTTTGTTTTTTGCATTTTTTTTTTGTTTTTTTTTATGGGTTAGGGTTAGTTTGGGCGAATAAAGGGTGTTGGAGTCCATTTGGACTCATTTCATTGATTGAGAAGTGCTTTGAGCTTTAAGTGAGTTTGCTAGTTGTTTGATAGCTTTGAGCTTTAAGTGAGTTTGCTAGTTGTTTGAGAGCTTTGAGCTTTGAGTGGGAGATTGAAGGGGAGATTGAAGGGGAGAGCTTGCAAGGGAGTTGAAGCTTCCATAGAGACATTCAACCACCATTGAGGAGCTAAAAGGTAGGCTCTAAAAACTCAATCTTTGTTTGTTTTTGAAAAAAAAATTCACTATGTTAAAAAATGTAAACCTTGCAATGTTCTCTTCTCCTACTCTTTCCAATATCTTCTTCTCCATCATTCTATTGCAAGCAACAAGTAACTCTCATCTTGAATCAAGAAACATGATGGGTATGTGGTTTTGGTTTTTCATTCCACTTCTTCTCAATATGATGGTGTTGGGAAGTAGATATGGTGGTGGTAGTGATGAGGGGTAAGAGGTAGAGAGTGACACATACCATGGAGAAGAGGAGGAAGGGGAAGAGGGTGATGATGATGAGGATGAGAGTGATGTGGGGCAAAAACAAAAAGACAACACCTTTGTGGAAGTATGTGACAAGGCTTGGCCGCTTGGGGGAGGGAGAGGGGGTGGAACCACAAAGTTTATATGCCCCCATTGTAATAAAATTTACACAGGTTCATATACCCGGGTGAAAAAGCATTTATGTGGGATTATGCCATGCGATGAAGGTAAGTCTCATGGAGTCAAAACATGTGACGAAGTGGGAGCTAAAGAGAGAAGCAAATACAAGATGGAAGAAGAGGCCGCTCAAAACAACTCCAAGAGATCAAGGGTTGAATCTGAATCCCCGCAAAGAATGTTTGGTAGTGGAGTTGGATCATCATTGGCTCGATCGAGACCCTCATCTCCCCATGGAATCTCGCCTATGCGGAGAACATTATCCAATTTCCTTGACACAGGTTGTAGAGATGATGTGGATTCAAAAGTTTATAGGTTTCTCTATGCATGTGGTGTGCCATTCAATGTTCTTCACTCACCCTATTGGCATGAAATGGTACAAGCCATGAATGGTGCCACTCAAGGATATAGAAGCCCTAGGTATGACAAAGCTACAACCGTGGGACTTGACAGGGAAAGAGCAAAAATCAATGGTGCTCTTGGAAAGTTTACAAATGATTGGTCCAACTATGGGGTATCCATTGTCTCTAATGGGTGCACAAATGTTAAAGGCAAGCCATTGATAAATATTCTTGGCATTTCTACTAGCAGTGCAGTCTTCCTTTCAGCCCATAACTACTCAGATCGCTACAAGACCGATATTAACATTGCACAACCTTTACTTAAAACCATTCAAGATATTGGGCCATACAATGTCATTCAAGTCATCACTGATAATGCTGCTAATTGTAAGGCAACAGGAGCAATCATTGAGGATAAGTATCCCAACATATTTTGGTCAGGTTGTTTGGTTCACACATTGAACCTTTTGATGCATGATATTGTTAAGATGAAGGACCCTAATTACCGATGTATTGGTGCCTTGTACAAGAGAGGTAAGAAAATGATGAAATTTATTACAATCATAGCATGGCCCACCACATTTTTCACAATCACTCTAGGTTGGAGCTATTGAAGATTGCAAAGACTAGATTTGCTAGCTGCTACCTCACCTTCAGGAGGCTTTTGAAGGTAAGAGAGGCATTGGCTAGTATGGTCTCCAGTGATCCATGGCAGGAATTGAAAGACAGAGCTACTAACGCATCTGATAGAAGTGACTTTCAAGAGGTGGAGAACACCGTTCTTGATGGTAATTTCTGGTCACGGGTTAGGTATGTTCTGCAGTTCACCAAGCCAGTTTATAACATGATTCATTTTGGAGACACAGATCAACCGATGATTGGGGAGGTATATGAGCAGATGGATAGCATGCTTTGTCAAATCAAAGACATTGTTGAGCAAAGAGATGCAATCTTATATGGTCGTATTCATAAACATGTGGTCAAAAGGTGGGATAATCTAAATGTTCCACTCCATGACCTTGCATATGTCCTTACCCCAAAATACTATTCTCCAATTTGGTTGGCCCAACCTGCACCTGGGGGTGGAGTTAGGAAAAACCCCCACACTCCATGACCTTGCATATGTCCTTACCCCAAAATACTATTCTCCAATTTGGTTGGCCCAACCTGCACCTGGGGGTGGAGTTAGGAAAAACCCCCACATTGATCCAGAGGTGCAAAATGGGTATATGCTTGCATTAGACAAGTTGGTCCCTGATGAGGATGAGTGTGCTCAAGTATAGAGTGAATTGAGTGAATACATCAATGAGCATGGAGCCTTTGATAACTTGCATGCAACCAAAGATCGAATTAGATTGGATCCCATCCGTTGGTGGAACATGTATGGCTTTGGAGCCACATATTTGCATAAATTGGCAGTGAGGGTGCTATCACAGGTTGTTAACAACTCTTCTACAGAGAGGTGTTGGAGCACCTACAACTTCATCCACAGTGTAAAGAGAAACAGTTTGAATGTAGAACGCACAGAAAGCTTGGTTTATGTGCACTACAACTTGGGGTTGTTTTCCATTATTGTGAGGCAGCCAAGAATGATAGAACATTTTTTACTTGGGACAACAATCCAGAGGAGGCTAATGTGGAGGATGGAGCCATAGCATTAGAGCGCTTGGAGGCAAAACTATTGGGTGATCATGATGATCCAATTCATACTACTGCTACACGTACCCATACAGAGATGCCACCCCCAAGCAGAAGCAGCTTTCCGGATACAGGAGTTTTGCCTTTAGCTTCACAATGTCCAAATTCAACCCGTGGGGGCCATTCATCTTCTTCTCATGTTCCACAATCACTTCCAACAACTCCTATTCCACCTAGACCACGGGAAAAGAAATTGGAAGTTTCTCATTGCAAGCAGAAAGCTTAGTAGATAGTATTATAGATTCAAAGTACTTTGTATTTCATTTTCATGTTTATTTTGGCTTATTTTGTAAACATTATGGCCTAGTTTGATGGCAAAAATTATATGTTGAAATTTGAAGGTTGATGTTGTTGATGATTGATGATTGCTGATTTGATGATGATCATTTAATGACAATGTTATAAGTTATAGCTCCTAGATGATTGATGTTATATCAATGTGTACTAAATGGTTATCAATGTGTACTAAATGGTTATATGAATATCTATGTTTTCATGTTTTCTATAGCTATTTTGGCATAATACATGTTTTTTTAATATATATGCATCAAAATATATATTATATAAAAAACGCTCCCGAAACGAAAGCTTTTAAAAATTTCGCTTTTCGATCTCGCTCCCAACAACGTAGGCAATGAAAAGACCTCACATTTTGATATAAACTACTAAACCCTCAAGATAGTTTGATGCAAAGAAAAGCACTTTCTTTAATGAAAAATGCGCTTTATGTAGTTAAAATATGTAAAAGGACGTAATTCCAAGATAAAAATGCAAATTGGAATTAATCCAGTACATGCTTAGTTTAGTTTCGCTCCAGTAAGTGAAATAGTTTTGTTATTATAGCACTAATGAGCAATTAGATATAGTTCAACTAACATCAAGATTCAGCTTTAATTGAAAATGTGAATACATTTTCGCCCTATTAAAACAAATAATCATCCAAATCTTTGAGTGACCAACTGACAATAATCATTGCAAAGGATAGTAGGCAATGAAAAAACCTCACTTTCAATTTAACCTACAAAAACCTCACAATTGTTTGATGTCAAGAAAAGCACTTTCGTTCCTTAATGAAAAATGAACTTCATGTGAAATCCAAAACATGTAAAAGGGCACAGTTCCAAGATACGATCAGTCTTTAATAATAAAAAATCACTTTAGGTACACCCCAAAAAACTGTAAATGGACATCAATCCAATATATGTTTAGTAACTTAGTTTAGTTTCTCCCAGGTATGTGATCTTGAATGAAGAAAGAAGCCCTGTGGCCCCATTGCTTCGTGCAATTAGAACTATACCCTCCTCTCCAAATAGCCAAGTCGATAAAACTACAATTACATCTCAATGAGCCAAAATGATCTTAATCAAAATTCCCAATTTTAGGATCGGGTCCTACTTCATAAAATAATCATCCAAACCTTTTTAAATCTTACTAAAACTATCTTAAAGTAGGATAAGATAAGACCTCGCAAGTTTGATTCAAACTACAGAGCCCTCGTGAAAGATAAGTCAAAGGGGCTGTTGGGTCCAAAATGATGTCCGTTCGAAATAACTAATACGACTGCTATAAAAGCAGGATGCAAAAAATAAACTATAAATCTAATCTAAATCTTGGAAGCCAACTCCGAAAATGGACAATCCATCCGAGAGATGTGCGAAGAGAACGAATCTAGAATCTTGATACAAATGGTGCAAGCAAGTCATGGTCCGCTGGAACCCATCCGAGGATGAATGGAGGAATCTCAACATATAAGCCTGTCTAGAGGAAGCAGTCAAAGAGGAACTTGACCGTATAATGTGCTGTTGCCTGGAGGAGGGGGGCGTCGTCGTGATCTGAATGATATAGACTGACCTGACTGCCGATATGGGACCAGGGCCTAACTGCCGGCATGGGACCAGAGCTGTCAATGCCGCGGGGTTTGCGCAATTGGAGGTGGTCCTCCAGGTCCACACAGATCTGGGGTTGGAAACTGGATTACCATCTTTCTGCCTCTTGGTGCCCATACTAGATGGAAGCACCATCAAAAAAAGAACTGATCCACTGAGTCGAAGATTGTCCAAGATGTGAATGTCAATGAGAGCCCATCCTGAGCTGACCAGGGGAATAAGAAGAGCATGCATCCAATGGCAGTGTTTAACGTGACCAATCCATGAAGTGCTCACCGTAGAACTTTGTTGTAAAGAACATTTGACAGAGATTTCAATCGTGAAGATACTCAGCACATCAAATTGGTATTTGAATACACCAAATAATTATCCATGCAAATCGCAAAGATTGCATACCGAGAAAAAAATATATTCGGGAAATAAAGTTAAAATCACAACGTATGCACATCAAAAGAACCCATTGCAGTTCCGGAGATTTACACAAATGTACAGAGCATCATTAAAGTTAGCATACCTTGAATACAATCCATTGAAATATCAACTTTGGTGGAGTCCATGTCGGCGAGCGGGAATAACAGGGATGTGCAGTAAGGGCTTTAGGCATGGGAGGCGTTGGAAAGGATCAGAGAAAATCGAAGACCCTCAGTTAAAATTATGACCAAGCCTTTCCAAATCCTCCATCACCTAAAGACCAGACGTCGCAAGATAACCATGACAACGCTTAAAGCTTGCTGCTCCTCTCTCATGGCCAGAAAGAAGATTGGAGAGAGAAATATATAGAGAAACCCTAACCCTAACCGCTGCTTGGAGATATATATATAGAAACCCTAACCCTAATCGCTGCCTTTAATTCCAAGCAATCTTAGGATTGTAAAAAATGAATAGCCAGTCTTTTATTGCATTCGCCGTGTACCGAGACGACGTCGCAAGATAACCCAATAAACCCACGACAACGCTTAAAGCTTGCTGCTCTGTCATGGATAGAAAGAAGTTTGGAGATATATGTGATCATAGAAACCGTAACCCTTACTGCTTCCTTTAATTCTAAGAAATCTTAGGGTGGTCAAAAATAACAATTATGAATCTTTCATTGCATAGGGTAGGATAAAACCCACCAAAACACCCTACTTTTTCGATCATTTTTTTATCAAATCCAGTCAAAATCAGTGTGAAGATTGCATTTTGTGTAATTATTCAATTTCAAGAGAGTGATCTTTCCTCCACTAAATGCCACATTTTAAAACCACCCAAATCGCCGAAATCGCAATTTGAGCAATAAAAACTGCAATTTTAGTGATTTTTCTACTGTTGGATTTCAGCAGCTCGGGGGTGTTTTGGTTAACGGGTATACTGCTCCTCATTGCATTCGTTATGTACGATACTACGGTTTATTGGGAAAATGTTGTTACAACTTTGCTTGAATTCTAAATTGAAAACAAGAGGAACAAAGTCCCTTCATATTCAGATGTTGCTCTATTCGACAGGTTTGGTGGTGGAAATATGGGTTTGACGACCTTCAAATCTTCGGTTAATATGCATTGGTTACCTCTTTTAGGCTACCCCCATGGTTTTCACTCTAGCCAAGGGTTGGTTAGGTGTTATTCTTGGGAAGCCTCAGGATACATCCAAGCTATTGGCATGAGTCTAGTTCTAGAAGGCTAAAGTCTTATCGTATAGGAGATGGTCTCTTTTATTCGATTGTAATGTTCTCGGTATTTTTGTGTTTTCTTGCTCGGTAAATGGAGATGATTCTGGAGTGTGTCCACCTTATCGGAGGGATTAATTAATTATTCGACGTAAGTGGACAAAAAGCAGTATTAAAATGTAACATTGAGTAATTAACTTAAAAAGGGGGTTATAAAGTGACTTAGGGAAATATTACATGACTACTTCATAAAGTCACTTTATAATTATTTAATGGGATCTTAAAAGTGACTTTGCCTTTATAAAGCCGCTTTAATTAAAAGTTGAGGGGGAAAAGGTAAAAGTGGCGAGGAAAAAGGTAAAAGTGGCCAAAAGGGGGAAAATGAGTTTAAAAGAGGAAATCGACCTCATTCCCATTCATTGATGAATTATTTTCAAAAAATGATTTTGGAGAGCTCTTGTGGCTTGAACTCTTGGGACGAAAACCCTAAGAGGGAATATTGATTTCGGTAATGAAACTGTCTGTCATAGTCAATCAATTGGGAGAGATCACTCAGATCTCTTATTTGTGTTTCATTGTCGTGGTCCAGACATCAGTTTATTTTCATATTTGTGGAGTTGGGACTGAGTTCATTGATCCCTTGAGGAGCGCGCACCAGTTGGGAGAGAAAGTCAATTTATAGTCATATTTCCTTGTGTATCCAATGTTTGTTGTTGTTGAGGAGGAGTACTTCCTTTATAACTAAGTTATTGCCATTCACGTCGTGTTTGAGGCTCTTGGAGAGTGGGCGCACTAAGGTCTAAAGGTTGCATTACTTATGGGAGGTCGTAGAGTTTGGTTCTCTCATTTTCTATCAATTCGCTGCCATTTCTTGTTGGAAAGGTGGACTATGCTTACAGCCTAACATAGCCATTGTTGTACCGATTATCTACACAAACAATTTAGTGAGTTCGTGGAGCCTAAGAAGGGGGTTTTCCCCACACCAAAGAACTGTCCTTACTTGTTGATCTATAGGATTGTCCACAACTACATCAAAAAGGGAGTGTACTACAACTCAAGGGGCCTGCCATCTATAGTTAATCTCAGGTCTGATATTGGTATTGTAAAGTTGAATTATTTGGTCTTACTAGAGTGTTGTAGCAGTTGTTTTTAATACACAATCACCTCTTATTTATTGTGAGTGGTTTGTGACAATGAATGCAAATTAAAGTGCAACATTTGGTGTGTTCCATAATATTGAGAATCTTCATGTGTGAAATATGAAAGGAACTAGTAAACACAAGTAAAACCAACATAGAAAATCATATTACATTTGAAGAAATCCTATAGTGTTAATTTCGCAGTGTTGACAAACTGTTTCACCAAATTCGTAAACCAAAAGGTATAGGAATTCCAATAGCAAGCCTCAACTTAAATCAACAACTCTAGGGGATTGTTTCAATGGTGATAGACAAGGGTTGTAAATTGTCTGTGAAATCCAATCCACAACATAACAGAAGATAAGCCCAAAATCAACCCAGATCTGATAGGAACCATTACAGTAGTAACAGAGCAGTAGCTTAAGTGTTTGACGAAAGCCTTGAGCCAAACCACTTAAGCAGTTAGCCAAAAAAAAAATTAGCTCATATTGACTTTGGAACATTATAGTGGATCATAGTTGGTTTTCCTCCCATCCTGGTTAATGTCCTCTCCTTAGTGGCTCCATAGTCATCACTCGACTAACCCATTCAATTCCCATGGGTTCAGGCAGAAATTAAATAAATTAATCAGGGAATTAATTTTGGCCTATAGTTATCTCGTGTCATCAAATTAAATCATGAAGAAGTAATGTAGGTCCATAAATTTGAATATTTAAATTGTTAATTTTTTGTTTAATGAGTTGGAAATGTCTAGGTGGCCCAAGAGGGCACATAAGAGGATGGGTGGAGCCTTATGAGTTGTCTCCCATCAAAGTAATCTGGAAAAAACAACTGAAAAGCAGGAAAGTAGCAGAAAATCAAGGAAGACAGAAATTTTCAGATTTTTGCTTAAAGCAGGAAAAGCAGCCAAAAAGCAGAAGGAATCTCATGAAAGCTACAAGTCCTAATTTTAGCCAGTGAGGGCGCAATTGATGAGACAAGTGGGTCCATATGCAATGTAACTTACCAAAGAAGCAACCAACTCATAAATGGCTCGAATTCCGAGTAAGAAGGCTTTAGAGGAGGAGAAAAGCTACCAAAAGTTTATAAAATGAGTATGAGAGCCTCCATGAAGAAACTTTTGCCATTGTGTTCATTGTGTTGAAGAGATTTGTGGTTTATAGACTTGGGAGATGTGCCCCTTGTTACCAGTTGGGAGATGTGCCCCTTCTGTCCATTGTAGCTAGTTGAGAAATCAGCTAGTTATTGAGGAGTTGGACACCCTGTCCATCTCATTGAGGGTTATTGTAGGCATTCCATGCCATTTTCAGTTATGTTCTATTTCTATATTAGTTTGCTTATGTTCCATTCAGTTCGAGTTCTAGTGTCCAAGTGTTGTTAGTTGTGCAATATTGAAGCAGTGTTTGTAGTTGGGGGTTTGATCTCTATGTGCCATGGTTGTTGTTTTGTATAGCCAAAATATGTAGTTACAGACCTGCATAATTATAAAATCAGATTTATGTACCTTCCTCTGCAATTTATGTCATTATCTCCAACATTTTATTTTTCCTATGCTCAATACATTGTAAAATCTATCTAACTTTTAGTTTTGATGCGATAACCTGACTTCTGTACCTCCAAATCACAATATGAAAGTTGTTGCAGGTAGGTAAGACAAAACTGAACCTAGCTCAAGCACCAAATCAGAAAAATTGTGACCTCTCAGTTCCATTCGAATTTGTTTGGAAATGGCCTAGTTGAGTTGTCCTAGATTCGATCATTTTTCCTAGTTTCTCCAAATTGTAGAATAACACCTAATATTTGAGTCTAGTGTCTTCCATAGCAGTTTGGGGCTATCAAATTCGATCTGCTTCCAGTAGTGCACTAGCAGCAGATGAGTTTCCACATAATTCCCAGGGAAATTGCCTCCGACCATTGGGTTTATCCAAATTGGTCTGCTCAGGTGTGATGTACTCGAAAAAGTGCAAGTTGTCCAAGTAGAACCTTGAGTTTACCTTCCTTCGAGCCTTGTTGTTCTGTCAAGAAGTGTTGTAGTAGACCCTAGTTCGAAGTTTGGGAAAGAATGGGAAAATTTTAGTGGTGTTTGGAGAAAGTTGAAACAATCTAGCCAGTTTTTGAAATTTTTCCTAGTGTGCATTTTTTTAAAGAGGTACATTACAACCTGATGGGATCATGTTATGAATCTGGTGACAGAACCAAAGAGGAAAAGTTCATATCATATATGAAAGGACAAGATAAGGAGTTTCCAGATTGTTTGAGAGAGTATTAGGAGCTTGGTGCAGCATTTTCAGGTAGTCATGTCATTCAAGGATTTTTGCACTATCAAAATTCCTGAGTGGTATGAAACCCAAGTATCAGTGGACAAGGAGGTGAAGGTGCCAAGGAAAAAGGTACTAGTTTTTGAATATTTTGATGCTTCCAAAAATTAGGAAAATTTTGACTCTTCATATGTTTCTTCTCCTGCAAATGAGCACATGGACGCTCATGAGGACTTAGAATTTAAGACCACAATGGAGATTTGGGATGAAAAAGAACCAATTAATGACACTGTGATTTGGGATGAAGAAGAACCAATTAAAGGCATTGTGATTTGGGATGAAGAAGAAGTAAACGTTGTTGATGGTATGGGGGACACAAGTCTCTTTAATGTTAACTTAGAGACCATCTTTGATAAGCCTTGTGGAGAGAAAATTTTCCTTGATGAAACGTGCTTGATCATGATGTTATCCCATCTTTTGGATATTTCATGGTATCATCTAGTGACCCAATTGGTTTTGACAAGGGTAGTATTCTTACAGTAGACAACAAAACAAAGAATCAATGGTGGGACATCCCATGCCACTATGATGAATATGAAGAAAGGCCTTTAGCCATGCAGGACTTGAAGGACCAATTATTGGTCTCAGAGGAGAAGATTGTGCAGGTATTAACAAGGGATAACGATACTCAAAGATGCATAAAAGATCTTATTGGACAAGCTCAGATTGAGGAAAGGCAGCAAGGAGTTGCAAATGGGATCACTAGTACTAAATTGAAACTAATCAAGAAACATTGGAAAGGATGAAATCAAGTTACTATAGTTGTTCATGGATAGGGATCTTTCTCTCAAGTTCATTGAAGATAAGGAAAGGGAGGTTGAGGATATTTGTTACCAGTTGAGTTTGGCACACTCATCATCACTTACAGCAGTAACTCAATCATCTTTGGAAGTTTTGACACACAAGAGCATGACGATCCTGTAAGAGGGGCGTTTAGAGTTGCAGGTACTTGAGGAGAGTCATAACTCATAGGGTTTTGATCATGCTCATGTTTTTCATGGTGAATATCATGAACTGTTTCTTTTGAAGGGCCTACTATAGGCTCAAGGCTTGGATACAGGGGAGATGTTGACCACATTCCTTGTGTACCAGCCATCAAAGAAGTATATGCATCCATGGATTGGGTGGATAGGTATATGACAGATATGGACACACATTGGGATATAGGTTCAGTTTACATCAGTGGAGTGTTGGATATAGTAAGGCATATAGGATACCAGATGGTACAGGAGGCTATAATGGTATGTAGCAGTATACAGAGGTATACACTGGCACACAATGGTGTACAATGGAGTTTTGGAGCGCTTTTTCCAAGGAGACCTCTTGACAAAGACCTTGAGCATACCATTGAGTTTGGTTTACCTAGGATCAGGGAGGGGAGTGGGGGGGTGAGCTTCAGAGAGTAGTATATCCCTCGATGATCGATCTTCATTTGGGATATCATCATACGAGGGATAGGGAGCAAGATACTCATAGGTCTGCTTCCCAACTTCATTATGGGTTATAAGTCATGACCTTGGGGTTGACCCACGCAATAGCACTTTCTAGGACTGAAGGTAGTTTTTGATGCCCTCGTGCTATACAACAAGACAGGAGAGGATCACTGGATCCAGTTGGATGAGATAGGGAGCAAGGTGGCCATGGAAAATGTCTTTCATTTGGACCATGTGATTAGTGCATATAGTGCATAGGAGGAGATCTAGGCTCTGTTGGATCAGTTCATAGATATTTCAGCAGGCATTGGGAGTGGTGGACTTCCAATTTGGTGGTGGGATCCTAGCATTCATTGGAGTGATAGACTGCTTCTGATGATGAGGATGATCGATAAGGCCGTATTAGTGATTCATCTGCATCATTGTGGGGATGTTGTGAGAGGAGTTGTTGAGCTTTGTTCTACATAGCGAGGTATATTTTCCCTCACGCTACCCAAGATCAAGTATATCCATGGGTTGGCATACTTTGACTTCATTGAGATGCTTTGGTGAGACACGATCCAGGATAGTGAGTTTAGTCCTTTCAGGGATTTCATCCTGGAGGTCCATGAGAGGAGAGCGCATTCCTAGCATGATGATCAAATGATTATGATCAGAGGGGTGCAACATCACCATGATGGTTCCTCACGGAGATCATCTTGGGACCCTGGGATTACAGTGTTTGACAGGTCAGAAACCGATATAGATGAGATGGCCAGTATTTGCTTTCTGGAGTTTACTCCTGGGGTGCATAGGATTGGTTTCTTGGAGGAGCGGTCTTTTGAGGAGTCGATCAATTTTCTACAACGTAGGATTGCTTGGCTTATTAGGGGCAGTCAGGTGGATTCTTGTGTTAGCACCTTGCATATCAATGCTATGGGTAGAGGGTACTTCACATCTTATAGGCTAGTTTGGGACCCTGGAGACTTTAACACTTACAGACATATCTGAGAGAGGTTCACATGGAGGGATTTTGCAGACGTTGTCTCGGGACATATGGGGGAGTGCACAACTTGTTGGAAAAGTAGGTCGAGGCACACTCATCTAGTATAGTTGATGCAGACTTTTCCCATTTCAATGCCAATGTGGGAGGGCATGTTGTTAGATTGCATTACAGGTTTACTAACGGTGCAGGGCGCAGATGGTATGTGTGTAGGGATTGAACAGTTTTCAGATTCCACGCACTTCCTGGTGATTTCTTCAGAGTATGGGGTTTCATGGGTTGGAAATTTGGTATTTGGTACAAATGGGAGAGCCAGTTGTTACTTTTGGGAGCCTATTCATATGGAGCATTGGATTGGTTTCCTAGGTGGGATATTGTGATACACCCAATTTTGACTTGGAATGTATTCAATCAAAATTATGTAAATATGCTAATATGGATTCATAGTCTGGATCTCAAGGCCAAGACCCAACTAGTGAATGGCTAGGCATGTATGATGTATATATTTTTATTTGGACCATATGATTGCCTCATCATGCCGATTCGAAATGTATGTAAATATTATGTTGGAAATTAATAAAATGGTTCAAGATGGCTATGTAAAGAGCACTAGAGGGGCTATGATTCCACTAGAGGGGAAGAGGAAAGGGGGCCTATGGGGAAACCAAATCCTATGTTGCCATGTGTAAACCTTAGAACTCATCCAAAATATGCCATGTGCCTTAAATAATCCAATTACCTTCTCTTGATTATTACATCCAATCATTGAATGCATATGTGAGGTTGGTGGACCCAAAGTCACTTCATGTAGTTATTGAAGCATGGGGGTTGTGACAGTTATGTTAGTTGTCATCTATCCTATTTCTTCTATGGTCAGAAGCTATGTCAGTTGTCTTTTCACCCTTACCTCATATTCCTGGAGTCAACACTCTTTTGATCACTCCATGTTTTCTACACTACGTAGAGTTTTCCATTGTTGTTCATGTCCATTACCAACCGTGTTTAACCCATAAATTTGAATTTGAAGACAGAGCTGCATTTTTGGAAGGGAAATAGATGGTTTTCGATGAGCATGGAGGTTGGACAAGCTAGGAACCTTTACCCATTGAGTCATTCTACTTTTGGATGCTTGAGAAGCCATGGATTAATGTTGTAGTAGGTTCTCTAATAGCTTACAGTAGGTTGGAATCTTACTGCACACACTGGTAAGCACTGTAAAGATTGGATTTCCTAAGGGAACTATGGATCAGTGAAGGGAAATGCCTTCCTTGTGTTGTGTGGGGTAGTTGGAAGGAGTGCCATAGCTATGAAGGCTTAGTGAGACCCCTGAAGAGCTCTGTTGGATATTTTGGCTAAGCATAGATAACATAGTGGGTTATGGTATGAGAGAGAGATTTTTGTAGGTGTTCCTTCGCCTTGGTGGCTTCATAGCCAAGCTTGGGGGTGTCTTCTCAACAAAAAGAGTATATGTTGGACAAAGTGCCTATGGATGGGTGGAAAATCGCTCTTACACATCCAGTTGCTTCGATCTTCTTTGTTTAAAGATAAGTATTCTGATGTATTTGATGTGCAATGATTTTTATTTGTATTCATGTGATAATTATGCATGTAAATTGCATATTATGTATGTGGATTAAGTTTATTTCACTGTGTGTTTTTATTTACATGTATGCACATGCATTTTAGCTGTATAAATTTGTAATTGTGGTTGTGGGGCAAAATTTGGAGGTCCCGATTTAGTTAATGTCCTCTCATGCTGGCCAAATTGAGGGATGGGGACGTTATAGAGTGGTATCAAAGCTTCTGGTTATAACACCAGAGTTGTAAGGGTCGTGAATGCACAATTACAAGCAAATATGAGGTTCTAGATGAATTACTCCTATAGATGTCGAATTATGTTAAATGACAAATGTGGGCCAAAGTCAATTTCATAATAAGCTCTTATTCCCAAATTCAAATTTCATGCAATTCCGAGATTTTAAAAAATGGGGAAATTTGTAAATGGTCCCCACCCATGCCACATGGATGGGTGACATGGAATATCCATGTGAGCCAAAGGTATGATGTGGACTTGTCACATCAGACCCACATGCAGAAGGATGCCCGGGATGAAATGTGGGGAGGACGAAGATATGACCGTTGGATGGTGGGGCAGATCAACGGTCGTGGCTCACAACGCATGGGAAATTTGCACGGTGGTTAATAGCAGGCAGAGGAATATCTGACCATTGGTTAATGAGGGATATCAACGGTCATATCTCATCACACGTCGATAAAATACATGACGGATAAAAAGGGATGAGGGGCACATTGTGCCCAAAACCGCTTGGGGCGCGTGTCAATTTTTTTATTGACAACGCCTTCCCAAGAGTTGTTTTCCAAAACTACCTCGCAGTGGCACATTACCGCTTATGGTTAAAGGGAAAACCGCCAACGCCCGTGGATGAGTGGTATGATAGTGTGGCAACATGATGGTTGGAGGGAGGTGACATGGCCACGTCATAGGGTGACAGGTAGGCTTGTATGACACATCGACAGAGACGTGTTAGGCCACATCAGGACCTTTCTAGTTCAACATAAAATTGCATTTTTCTTATGCATCAATTGCGCTAAATTGATTTATTTACAAAAAAAAGAGGGTGTTTCCCTCGACCCGCCCTGCAAAGGCCGCAAGGGGAGAAGCCCCTTTGACCCCCATTTTCTTTTTCTTTAATCAACAAAGTTAGATTTGAATTCTAACAGTAGCCATTGAAGCAACAAAATTTTGGGCAGATTATGAACAATGAGAGGATACTACAGGGCTGCAGAGTTTTCTAATTTTGAAAGAAGTGGAAAAACACAAAAGTAATAAATTCCAGAATTGTATAGCAAGTGATGGGAGCATCATATCAAAGAACCCAAAATATATGAGTAAACTTGGTTGTATGTATTATCTAGGCCAATAAAACAAATGTTCTGGTTCTCCATAAATTTCCTTCTACAGGTGGCTAAAGTTAGCCTCTGGAGTTAAATGCACCTACATGAAAAAGTGTGGAATTTGGGCCAAATTGACAATCTTCAAATACTGTAACGTTGTGCTCAGGAATCATAATTGAGCATGCTTATAGTTGTTGGAAAGATTGTTCAAAGGGGAATCATTTTACAGAGATAAATTATGAATTTGGTGACTCACATGCTTCTATAATTTGATCAGAAAAGTGTCTATAGCCATAATTGAGAAAAACTGTCAATATGGGTAATTTCTAGAATATATGAAAAAATGATTTTTGATTTCCTGAGAACTTAATAAATATAACAATTGTGTTTATATCAACACTTTTTCATATTCATAATCATACCAGTGACTGTTAAGGGGTCAGCAGTGAGTATAGTGCAATTGGAAAAATCTTGGGTCTTGGTTGGACCAAGAAGGTTATCATCATGGATGATGCACATGATCATTATGAAGTTGAGGCTGGTGTAATGGGAGAGAATATATAGATTGAGATTGAAGAGACATAATCCAATGGTAGGAGAAACCAAGTGACTCCCCCATGCATTGCAAAAACCAAGAGGATTCTAAGGGTGGAACTACAGAGTTGTAGAGCAAACAATGAGAGTCTGCTTAGAGCTTAAGAATAACAGAATCAGTTGAATGTAGCTATGCTCCAAAGTCTAAAATAAATTCAAAATAATATTAACTCTGGACATCATCAGAGAATCAAGAGAAGAGTGTGAGTAGCTCAAGAAGTCATTCTCACAAGAGGTCCAATAATTCAAGAAGGATTTCTACAGATAGGTCATGTACTCCAGAAATCTCTTCTAATGAATCATCTGACTCTAAGGATTCCACTGAAGGATCAAGCTCTTCATCTCCTAAGGAGAAAAGGAAGAGGTCTTCAAAGAAAAACTCACATGAAGAATTTAGGAAGGCCAAACCTCCTACATTTGATGGTGAGATAAAATCTGGTCAATAAGTTAAGGCTTGGCTTCATGAGATGAGGAAGTATTTCCAAATCCAAGACTACTCAGGAAATATGAAAGCAAGAGTGGCCATAATCAATATGAATGGAAGAGCATCTATATGGTGGGATCACCTTAGGCAAGTGAAGAAGATCAATGAAAGGAAGATAATGTGGAAGCAATTCAAGAAATACTTTAAGCAAAAGTACCTCTCTGATAGGTACTCTAATGAAAAAATTAAAGAATTCCATGAGTTGAAGTTGGGACAAATGACTATAGAGGAATATGCAAATAATTTTTTGGAGCTGCTGAGATATGTCAAGTATAGCATAGATGATAAAGTTAAAATTCAACATTTTCTAAATGGGATTCCTCAATCCTACAAAGATAGAATTGAGTTTGATGAGCCTCAAACTCTAGATGAGACCATAAGAAAGGATAAGTATTGTTATGATCAAGCCAAAAGCAGGCCAAATTTCCATAAGGCATGGAAGGATAAGAAGAATGAGAGGTTTGATTAAAGAAAGAAGGGGTTCAAGCCTCCTCATTTTAGGAATCAGCCAAGGAAACCACCACAAGTTGTGACAAAGCTAGCTAAGATGATGGGAGACAAGCCAAGAGAGCCACTTCAATGTTGGGGATGTGGAGAGGACGATTTGCTTAGAAATTGTCCACATCAGAATGGGAGTGCAAAGCAAGTTCACAACAATCAAGAAGCTGAAACTTTGGGTCAAGTTGCAAGGACTGTCCCTAGTATGTATGCAGCACTAAAGGACCGCCAAGCAGATCATCAATCAACTGTGGTTAAGATTGAAGGTAAGATTGATAAGCAGTCTATTTCTATTTTGATTGACCCTGGATCTACTCACATTTATATCAGCCCTAAAATTGTTGATATTTGTGTTTAAAAAAAAACCAAGCATAGTAAATCATGGTTGGTTCACCTAGCCACAAGAACCAAGAGGAAAATTGGTGAAATGGTGGAGAAATGTCCATTAAGAATGGGTGGATTGTCCACTTGTGCAGATCTGAATATTTTACCACTTGCTTCATATGACATTCTCATTGGAATGGACTGGTTGGAAGCACATAGAGTTAAAGCAACGTAGATCCATCTTAAAGCTGTATCTATCAAGCACCGAGAGGGATCCAATTTCTTGAGATGCATTTCTTTTTGTAAATTCAAACTCAAGAAATTTAATCTCTCTTGATTGATAGATCCGGGTTTAAGTTTTACTTTTTTATTTTATAAAGGAACATCTATTTTTTAATTACTTTCCATAATATTTTATTTTATGAGTCGACATGGATTTTTTTAAAATGCTTTCCATAATTTTACTTTTTTTTACATTTTAATTAATGACCGACAATACATTTTACTTTTTTACTTTTCATTACATTTTACTTTTTTACTTTTCATTAAATTCTTTCCATTACATTTTACTTTTTTTTTTACATTTTAATTAATGGCCGACAATACATTTTACATTTTTACTTTTCATTACATTTTACTTTTTTACTTTTCATTAAATACTTTCCATTACATTTTAATTAATGGCTGACAATAATAAAGACAAACGTTTATAGCCTAGGATTTAATTCAAACGAAAATACATGTCCATGTATTATATAGCCTATGATTTAATTCAAACGAAAATACACGTCCTTTTATTAATCGCTGACATAATATTAATTTATTATTATTATTATGTTAAAGACAAACTTTATTTATTATGGCCGACTATAAGGACAAACGGGGACAAATGTTACAGGATCTCCCCCATACTGGGCTGTAAAGCACCTCGTTTCACTCGGTGCAACTAGACTGCTACAACAAGAGTTTTGAGTGCATTGATGATGAAGGAAACCCAAGGGTTGTGAAAGGGATTCCAAAGAAAAATTTTGTTGGGCATATTTCAGCCATGCAGCTGAAAAAGTTTTGTAGGAAATGTTGTCAATTGTATGCAGCTTATATATTAGACAAATTAGAAAATGAAATTCCAAAATTGGAGGACTATCATGTGCTACAAGAATTCAATGATGTGTTTACCAATAAAGTGTCAAGACTTCCTCCCAAGAGGGACATTGAATTCACAATTGATCTTGTGCCAAGAGCTGCATTAGTGTCTAAGACACCTTATAGAATGAACACACCAAAATTATTAGAGTTGAAAATGCAAATGCAAGAATTAATAGAAAAGAAGTACCTAAGTCCAAGTGTGTCTCCATGGGGAGCACCAACACTATTTGTAAAGAAGAAAGATGGTACACTCAGGTTATGCATTGATTACAGGAAGCTGAATAAAGTGCCAGTGAAAATTAGTACCCATTGCCTTGAATTGATGATCTTCTTGATCAAATGAGAGAGGCAAAGGTATTTTTAAATATTGACTTGAGGTCTGGTTACCATCGGGTAAGGATCAAGGAAGAATATATTCACAAGACAACCTTTAGAACAAGGTATGGACACTATGAATTTGTAGTGGTTCCATTTGGTCTCACTAATGCATCAGCTACCTTCATGTGTCTCATGAATAGCATTTTCCACAAATATTTGGACAAGTTTGTTCTTGTTTTTCTAGATGACATTCTTATTTACTCTAAGAAGGAAGAGGAGCATGAGGAACATTTGAGAATGGATTTGCAATTGTTAAGGGAGCATAAGTTGTATGTAAAGCTAAGCAAATGTGACTTTTACAAAAATGAAATTCATTATTTGGGTCACATTATTTCAGAGGAAGGAATATCAGTGGATCCAGAAAAGATTGAATCCATTATGAATTGGCCAGCTCCAAAGAATGTGACAGCTGTGAGATATTTTATGGGTCTTGCTGGTTACTATAGAAGATTCATTGAAGGATTCTCCAAGGTTGCACACCCAATCACTTCTTTACAAAAGAAGGGAACAAAATTTGAGTGGACCTAGAAAAGTGAGGAAAACTTCCAGCTGTTGAAGAAGCTTCTCACAAATGCTACGTTTTTAAAAATTGCAGACCCATACAAAAATTTGTGGTGTGTATAGATGCATGTAAACAAGGACTTGGAGGGGTTCTTTTGCAAGAAAATCATGTGGTGTGTTATGAGTTTAGAAAATTGAAGGAGCATGAAAAGAATTATGCCACACATGATATAGAACTTGCATCCATAGTGCATGCTTTAAAAATGTGGAGACACTATTTAATGGGAAGAAAATTTGAGTTGAGGACAGACAATTGTGGTCTGAAATATTTGTTTGAGAAGACAACATTAAATGCTAGGCAAGCTAGATGGATGGAATTTTTATGTGAGTTTGATTTTGAGATCAAACACATAAAAGAAAACTAAAATAAAGTGGTTGATGCACTCAGCAGAAAGGTGCATGAAATGCATGTGGCAGCCATCACAACTTGCCAATCAGATTTAAGACAACAGGTTGCTAATTACCTTGCTGAAGATGAATTATATGTGCATTTAAAAGATAAATTGCAGCAACAGAATTTAGAAAGGAAGTATGAAGGCTATCATTTAGAAGGGGATGGAATTCTTGTTTATAAAAATAGAATCTTATATATTCAAAATGTGGTAGACTTGAGAGAATTGTTATGGATGAAATCCATAAAATGCCATATTTTGCTCACCTAGGATATCAGAAAACAATTGCCACTACAAGGAAAAGGCCTTGTAGTGGAGGTTATAGCGGAAGCCCATTGGAAAAGAAGACGAAAATTCGTTTATAGTGGAGGTTTCTAGCGAAGGTGAGCGGCTGAAGGTTTTAGCGGATATTTTTTAATAGGTGCATTTCCATAAAAAACACACTGGTGCATTTGATAATCCATCGCACCGATGCAGGTACATATTATACCGCACCGCAACAGAGAAAAATATAAGTAAAAGAAAATTTAATTTAAAAAAATCATATTATTTTCATCATAGTTAATCGGTGCGTTTATTGCACCAAGTGAAACGAGGTGCTCTACAGCCCAGTATGGGAGAGATCCTGTAACATGATATAACGGTAATAACGTTATAACGCATAAAAAAATAATAGTGATAGTGATAGTGAATATTATGAGAGATCCTGTAACGTGATATAACAGTAGTAACGTTATAACGCAGCAAAAGTGTTGGTTCACTGTCGGCTCATAAAAATCCATGTTGGTTCATAAAATAAAATATTATGAAAAGTAATTAAAAAATAGATGTTCGTTTATAAAATAAAAACTTAAAACTTAAACCCGATCTATCAATCAAGAGAGATCAAATTTCTTGAGTTTAAATTTAAAAAAAGAAATACACCTCAAGAAATTGGATCCCTCTCGGTGCTTGATAGATACGGGTTTAAGATGGATCTATGCTGGTATAGAACACTCGCATCGGGACGTGATACTATAAATGTCCCGGTGTATTTATTACATATAAACACCCTGTTTTTTCAATTTATATTTTTAATAATAAATATAATGCGGTGCACACCTTGACCTTAAACACACAGGTGAGCTTATAATGAGAAAATGCACCGCATTCTACTACAAATAATTTCTTTCTGAAATTCGTTTAAATTGCATTTACAAACCATTCTTGATGGTGCGTTTGTGTAATATATGCACTGGTGCGGGTACATCGTATACCGCACCGTAACAGAGAAAAATATAAGTCAAGGAAAATTTAATTTAAAAAATCATATTAGTTTAATCAAAGTTAAGTGATGCGTTTATATAGAACACTCGCACCGAGACATGATAATATAAACGTCCTGATGCGTTTCATACATACAAGTGCACTGTTCTTCAATTTATATTTTTTAATAATCAATCTTATACTGGTGCGCCACATAACACTGAAATGCACCGATACTTGTCTAATGAATAAACACATCACACTGGTGCTTGTCTTATGAATAAACGCAACGCACCGCATCGGTGCTCATCTAATGAATAAAACCTAAACTAACGGTGCATCTCTGTAATATATGCACCGGTGCGTTAGTGTTTTTCAAACGCACCAGTTTCCATCATTACAAAATAATAAATGAAAATCCGTTATTTTTTTAAAAACCCTATATTTCAGTGTGTTAACTTGATTTCCCGCACCGGTGTGCTTTACCCTGAAACGCATCAAAACAAGGTTTAAGAAAAAAAACCGCGAGGTAAAATTCATTTTTACCACCTCACATTGCGTTTTAGACCAATTGCACCGGTGAGAAACCTCACCCACTTGGACGCCCTAACATCCGTGGTCCACGTGGACACATTCTTCATCCTTGTTGGTTGTTGCTTCTAGTTTGACTTTTGACAAACGATGGTCAAAATTTCCATACATCGCTAGGATGCCTCCCCAAAGGGCCGTTCAGTAAGTAAGTTCTTTGTTACGTCATAATTTATTTTTTTAACGGATTAATTTTTGAAATAAAGCTTTCATTTTTTGTATTTAAAAAAAATTGAAATTTTTTGTGTAGTGTGTTCGATTCGTTCAACTCGTACCGGATCGCGGTGCCCCCTGTAAATTTTTACAGGCCGCACCATACCGGTGCGAGCCAAACAGATGGAGCGCACCGATTCCCGAAAAAATATAATGAAAAATATTCAATTTCTTAATGGTGCATTCGATGATTTAGAGCACCGGTATTCTAGTGCCCTCTAAATCATCGGATGCACTATGAAACATAAATAATAAAGACAACTAAATTTTTCGATGCGCCAAGGGACACATCACCGCTCCATTACCGATGCTTTGATGTGTCCATGGCGAACCGATAAACATTATGTAATAAAAGAATACATAAATTATACTGTGAGTCTATCGAATTCAAGAGCACCGTAGTCGGTTGACTTACATTCAAGTAGTGCACTGTTAATTAAATTGTAATAATTTTTATTAATAAATGGTGCGGTTGGTTGAAGTAAATGCACCGTTAACGTTGTGCTTACTTGAACTGAACGCACCGAAAACGAATTATTAAACTTTTTACAAAATTCTATTTCTGGTGCGCCTGCATTCCACGTCAGTGCACCGGTGACAGTGCTCTTACGTGGAATGGACGCACTAGAAATACAATTTCAAAAAATGTGTTCAGTGCGTTCTATGAATTGAATGCACCAATGTGCTAATATGATTTTAGCGCACCGTTAGTTAAATTTTGTGATCGTACTAGTGCATTATATTTTTGACGCACCGTTTACATTCATTTTAAATTAAAAAATTCAGTGTGGTATGATCGTTGTAGTGCACCATAACCGGTGCAATTGTAACATTAATGCACCGTTTACGGTGCACTTGTATTATTTTGGCGCACCGGTTGGAACAATTTATTTTTTTCATAAAAATTTATTATCGATGTTAGTAAATATTATTTTAATGGTATGAAATATGTGAAACAAAGACATAAGCGACAACATGTTGCTCAATAGGAGCATGCTCATCTTGATCAATATACCATGGTCAGACAATGGGAGGCTAGGGAGAGGGAGAGGGACTTGTACCCTCACCCCATTACTACTCAGACTACAGAGCTCTTGAGGATTGTTGGCCTCCTGAAGTTCTATCAGGAGGCTACATCCCTTAAGAGCCACTCTGCATTGTTATGTTAGCTCATCCGACGTTGGGATCATCAGAGGCAGACGTTTCATGTTGGTGGCGATCAGTGGTTCCATATCACTGAGGAGGATATTTATTTCATTATTGGGCTATCTAGTAGAGGGGAGGATTTACCCCAGTTCCCTGATGCCCAAATGGTGCTGCATTAGAGAGTCGGCTAGCTTACTCCGTGAGATATATCAGCGATGCGGTCGCCCATCCAGTTGATTTTCAAGTGAGCGGTGGGCAACTTGGGATCGCCGCTTTTGGTCGAGAGGAGGTTATATGCCTCTTGTTGATGTATATGTAACTTCGGAATGTATTTCACATATATGTATATTGTATTCCTATAGAGATGTTATTATTCCTCTATACGGAAGTGGTTGTATTCCTATAGAGATGTTATTATTCCTCTATATGGAAGTGTCATCATTTATATTGTAAGTGTCGTAACTTATACTTGATGGGTTATTAGACCACCTTGTTGGGGTCGGCCCTGTATAAGTCATGTGGGTCAAAGGGTTATTAGACCACCCTATTGGGGGTCGGCCATGTGGGTCAAAGGGTTATTAGACCACCCTACTGGGGGTCGGCCCAGTCAGCATTATGTTAAGTGGTTAAGTTGTGGCCGACCTAGTTGAGTAAAGGTCAAGTTAAGTTAGTGTATAAATAGAGAGCGTGTCTCTCTCATTTTACACATTCTATTCTCTCACTCACACTTGGGAGAGTGGCGCACTTGTGGAGGAGGAGGCTCTGCTGCTAGGAGAAGACTATCTATTGAATTCTGGTTGTATCATTGCTTTATCTATCTCTGAAGAAGTTATTGGGGTTTTTCACCTTTATGGTTTTCCCCAAGTAAACTCTGTGTCTCTTGTGTGCTTGCATTATTGTGTCCATGATTGATATGTTGTACATGTTGTTCTCTCAGTTAAGATCCTAGATCAGATTGAAGTAAATTCTGAAAATTTAACACCTCTCTCTTTTTATTATGACGTTGACGCACTACACTATTGATGGGCAGTGCATTAGTTTACCCTTATTATATTATGTTGACTCTTTAGTGCAGAGACCTAGATGCATTAGGTGGTCTACTATTTTTTGCGGCAATTTTGTTATGCTTTGGATAGATGTCGTGCAATCGTTGATGGGAGGTCCAAATTCCCTTTCGGTTCAGAGCTTTTTATTTATTTTTTGAGAGGTTTTTGGACATCAGGCCATCATTTGGGCACCTACCTACTAGGCCGATGACTAAGGTGCGTATGCACATGTGGGGGGAGATGATGCCCAAGAGGGGGCAACTTGAGTTCCTAGCTAGGATCACCTCAGATGTGCTAGAGATGTTGTCCAGTGAGGACGACCATTTACTTGACATGGTGCCATATCCATATGCAGGCTTGGACTAGAGAGGGTGCTCAGAGATCTTCTTCACACCAGATGAGTCACCTGATGAGAGAGGTGATATTAATGTTATGTTTAAATTACTATAGTTTCATTTTATTCTCTTTATACTTAATGAAAATGGAATAGGTTAAAAATATGTTTATTTTTTAATGTAATTGTCTAATTATTATTCTATAATATATATTTTGCAGATATTGGTGGCTTTGATGCAGAGGTCGGACACCTCCTCCCACTCATGATGATCAAGATATGGAGGAGCAAGATCAGGATGGCCCATAGTTGGCTGGTAGACATCCTAGTCACCATCCATGTAGTCCCCATGATAGGTATATTCAGGATGTGGTAGACAGGTTGAGCAGATTGTTGGCAGATGTAGGTGTTCAGCCTTTGCGACCGCATGACATTTATGTTGAATTTGAGCTTGTGGAGATATGGAGTATTATTCCTCGTCATATGAGGTTGTTGATGCAACATATTGTCGATTCATGCTTTTAGTTGGCTTCCCATCCTCCTCCTCCACCACCTCCTCCACCTCCACCCCCTCCTCCATCAACTTCGACATCTACTACTCCACCTCCTCCTCCATCAGCTTTGACATCTACCACTCCACCTCCTCCTCCATTAGCTTCGTCGACATCTCATCCACCTCCTCCTCCTCCTCCTTCGACGTCTCATCCACCTCCTCCTCCACCATGTCCTCCTCCTCCACCTCCATCATCATCTAGTTCTTTACTCCTACTCGACCTTCCTCTCGATCCGACATCATCATCTGACACTCTACTCTTGCTCGATCAACCTTTCAATCCTACTCATCGGCCCGACAATCCACTAGTTCCTACTTCAGGCATTGTTTCTATTTTAGAGGCATTTAGAGAGGGTCGTACACTTCGTCTTGATGGACATATCCCTCTTGCTCTCGTACCTCTTTTTCCTTCTGGTATTATAGGTACTAGTGCCTTTGCCTCTACTGGCAGAGGTGTTGATACTGCCTCTGGCTCTATTGCTAGAGGTGATGATGCATCTAGCTCAGGTTAGAGAGATATTGATGGTGCCTCTGCTGGTGGAGGTGGAGAAGATATATCATAGCAGTTTTTGCACTATAGATATTTTATATTTGACATATTGTATCATGACTTTGATGTTATATATGTTCATATCTATATATATTTTGCATTTATCATGTTTATGTTGATGTCGATGTTTATGTTTATGTCAATTTTTATGTTGATGTTTATTTATGTATGTGGTGAAAATGATGATCATGGAACATTAATTAATTAGGTTTATGTGTATTATTAGTTATGTGACGTGTTAGATGATGTTTAAATCTGTTAGTTGTATATGTTACATGAATATGTGACATAATTAATGTTTATGATGGTATGTCCATGCATAATTATTTTCGGTTTTATGTTAATGATGGTATATATGATGGTGTTTATATTTTTTTGTTAGATGCTGACAATGATTATAATAATGGTATGTTTATGAGAATGTCATCAACATGATTATGATGCATTTAAATTTTTGTTAAAACTTATGGTTATGTTTATGTTAGTATGGTGATGATTATGTTTATGATGGCATGATCATGATGTTTATGTTTATTAGGTGTTGAAAATGATGATGCTCGTATATTTATGTACTAAAAGAACTTTGTATTATTGAAAATCATGTGGGTCTTTAAATCACTAAGTATTAATTTAGTTGACAAAACATCACAATTTGCATTGTAAATTATGGATGAAGTTGTGGCAACTTTATGATATATGCATAATTGTTGTATAATAAGGAAATTAACTCTTCATCGTATAAAGTTGTGTATAAATTAATTATATATTCAAATGATAAACATAAATGAATATTGTTTAATTTATAAGTGTAACTTCCAAACATCATAAAAACAAATGAAATTAGTAGCAAAGCTGCTTATACCTGCCTCTTAGAAATGTTTCAATGTAATAATTGTACATTATTGAAAACTTAAGTTAAAATAATTATGCAACATTTTAACAATCTATTATTTGTGTGTAGTTTAAAAGCAAAAGAAAAATGACATGTCTTCTTACTCCATGCCTTTAAAAGTCGAAATAGAGTTGGAGAGATGTACACGTGTTAGCAACTATTGATAAAGTATTGATGATGGCATATTATCCCTATCCATAACAATCTAGAGTACAAGTGAAGTAGAACAATAATGTTATCTAATGTCATTTGACCAAGAATTCAAAACTATTATAACACATCAAGTTATTATTTGCATTGTAAGAGTTAAGAGTTATTACTATGTCACTCTTTATAGAAGATAAATGTAAATGTTAATTTTGATGAAAAAAAATCACATAAATACATAATTAAAATTGGATTAACAAACTCCACAACACTTTATTTTATTTTATATAGAAAGTGTTAAGTATTTATTAAATAATTTCAACTCTTTTCAACATAATTTTCAACTTTATTGTATAACTTGAGTTTATAATTCTATTCGTAACTACTAAAAATAATAAAACATATCAACGTTTCTTTTATTATTAAATATAGTTTAACAATTTGAAAACTACTGAATACAAATTTTAATAAAAATGTAATGAGAAATTAAGAAATTAAAAAATATTAAAAAAATATAAAAATATTATATCTTTGAAAGAAATATTATATTTCATTATAAATAATACAAATTATATCTATTAAATTATTTTTTAAACCATTTTAAATTAATACTTAACCAACAATTTATAAAATGAGAAATAAAGCGATATAGTAACTAAATAGCTACGTTGTTAGTATGATTCCAAAATATCCCAGCCAAAGAAATTATATTTTAATCTCTACAAAAGTGACAAAATAAATATCCAAGTGCACATATTTTGTTTTTTTTACTATTTTTTTGTTCATTCAAAGTAGATTGGTTATATCATTTCATAGGCATATAATCTGTTAAAGGCTACTATTTTAGTTATAAGGTTGATGGTCCATATCTTAACTAGACAAACTGATGACTTACGTTAATTAAAAATAAATAATCTAGGGGGAGCTAATATAAAGACAATATGAGAGAGACAAGCACTACATGGAATTAGTTTGTTGCCCTTCAATTTGGTGGAGTTACAAAGTGTAATAATTGTTATTCATTCACAAAAGAGGGGTGTACAAATGTCATCTTGTAAAACATGATTGATGTCATTAATTTAAGACCACCCCTTCTTTCAGGCTTTGTGAGATGTCAACCTAAAACAATCAATAGTAAAAAAAAATATTTTATTTTTTCTTCTTATCATGATAGGAATAAGATCTAAAATAGTCATATCAATATCATGTCACACATACAACCAATGAAGTAAAATATAAATAGATTATTAAAAAATAAAAAATTAAGTTACAAAGTTAAACTTTAGAATAATTTGTTTAATTGAGTTGATTAATTGAAAGTCAAAAACTTTTGACATCTTGTCGATTACAATATTATTTGCCTTTCTGAAGGTATAAAAAGTCAAGTAGTATTACCATATTGTAATATTATTATAATATGGCAATATGAACATCACATAAAAAAATGTAAATATGAACATGATCAATATGACCTATCAATGATGTATCATTCAACATTTTAATTTTTTTTTGAAATAACTAACTTTACAATGACAAATTATATCAAAGCTCTATTGCGAAGAAAGAAAAATACTTAATTAAAAGAACAACATTTTCTCTCAATCCAACTTAATTAATACAATTATAATTCTTAGCATTACAATTTATAACAAAAACATCAAGAAATACAAACATTCAATTGTTGATCATGGAGAAATTAGACACCACCTTAAATTTTCTTGTAAATTTCATTGTTATCAATGCCATAAATAATAATTAAAGTCATTCTAGAGCAACTTAACTTTTTTTGTAAATTACATTGTTATCAAGGCTATTAATTTAGTCATTGTTATCAAGGCCATAAATTAATTGAACTTAATCGAATCATATAATAAAAACACATTACATTAATCTGCCAGAAATGTCATAAATTAATGCAATTATAATTCTTATCATTATTTATAACAAAAACATCATAAAATACAATCATTATTGCAATATTAATATAGAAATTAGATGACACCTTCAAGTTCGGAAAAAATATGCTAGCCTCTACTTTCACAAAAATAAAATTGAATCATGTAAGTTGTTTTCATGGTGTATTTATATGTATACAGAAGACATAATTTCGACTGTCATAAGATGACAAATTAACAATATAATTAGACAATCAAATATAAGAGTAACACAATGATATCTCAGTCTGTAAATGACAAAATAAAACATGTTCATATCACTCTCTATTGCCATCACCCTCATTATCTTCCTCAGTTGGCATGATAACATTGTTGTTCTTAGAAACATGTTTAGTTCTAGGGTCATGTCTTAATATGAACCACCAATATTTATCCAACACATCCGGGTGAAAGAACACTTGGTTGCAATGTTTTGGGAAAACATAAGGCTCCTTACTTTCATCCCACATCTTTCTAGAGTTGATACATATCAACCCACTATCACGATATTCCTTTACATTATTCTTGTCGAATGTGTCCCACCACCTGCACCTAAAAATAACACATTGGAAAGATGAGAAGTCCACTTGAATCATCTCTTATATCTTTCTGATATAACCCAACATCCCTCCTACCAAGTTTTGATCTTGGTGGCTAGCACGACTAGATTGGTCGAACTCAACTTCCGCTCCACAATCTTATGTAGCACGCCCATTATCAACATTCTTGGTGCGAAAATGATGTCCATAAGCCCACATAGATGGGAAAGAATGCACCTATAAGAAAATTTAACAAATGATGATGTCATATGTCTATTAACCCAACCATTAATATATTAAACATAAATTTTATAATTCAAAGTTGCATTATAAAGTTAGAAACTATGTACATAAAGATTTTATTACTGAGGTGTTGCACCCAATGCAATGTTTAGCGCATCCTCCTCTTCAGGAGGGTAACAACTAGATGCACCATATTTCTCTTTGACTTGGTCTGCAACCCAACTATTGGGACATATCATTGGCATACTTTCTTTTAAATGATCTGGAAAAGGCATGCTTTTACCGTGCAACCACCTGAATTATTTTCTATCAATGTCTCATTTCCTCCTCTTCTCTTCATACAATGTGACCCACGACTGTATTGCTTCTGCGTTGTAAAGAATGAATTTATTGATTGCATCAATTTCTGAATTTGTTGTTGTATTCATGGAAACAAAACCACATTCAGTACATATGTGATCAAATATAGAATTTGACGTTTCTTGTGAATATAAGTTACTATGTGGAAACTTGAAGATCGAAAGATAAGTGACTTACTCTTTATCATGTGCCTTTTTCCATTCGTTTCCAGTACCTCCCCTTCCCTTTTGTCCTTATCACGTTCATCATCCCAAATCATTGCGCCTGGTGTGCCATCGATTTGCTTGATGTACTCACTGGCATAATAGAACGACTCATATACTATGTACCCCTCTGCCATAGACCCCTTAGATTTTTCCTTTTGTCAAACAAATCCCTTCACTTTTTTCATGGACCTCACTAAGAAGAACCTCCATCGACAGGAGACCACCCCGACTAATTCAACCTCATCGACTAGGTGAATTAGAAGATGAATTTACAATTCCATGAAACTCGACGACAGTTCCTTCTCAAACATACAAACAATCTCATCTATCTCTTCACGCCACCGTGGAATGCTAGCAATGTAAATCTCCTTTGATGTGATACATCGTACAAATGTGGATAGTCTAGATATGGCACGCTGCAGGTCATCGGGAAAGTCATGGTTCACACACCCACGCACGAACAACCGATAATGACACTACAAAATAAACACAAAAAGTTAAGTGCATTTTAAATTTTGTGGAAAAAGATATAGACAAATATTAATAACATTTTTTTGGCAGTATACGTACCCTTAGAAGGTTGAGATGGTCAAGTGATTTCAAACTCGCCAATTTTTCATCTAACGTACCGAAGCAACATCCTAGAGTAGACCCAAAAAAAGAAGGTTCCTTCACGCCCAATATAACTTATTTTTCCAAATTAAGATCATCTTTCTTCAAAATCCATGGGACATCGCCTTTTTTTAATGAAAAAGAGGGGCCAACCTCTCCTCTATTTTCTTGTCTTGGCCAATGCTTCTTTTTCGTATTTGAAGCAATAAGGTCTTTCCTAACTTTCATCTTGTCACTTTTTTTGGATGATATGTGATGCCACAAAGAAGATGAAACATTTTTAAAGATATGCATGGGATCTAGTTAGTGGGCAATCTTAAGATGCTCCTAATATGGGAGCTCATAAAATATTGATTTCCTTTTCATCCATGTGGGCATTTTCTCAACATAGGTGTTGAAGAAATCAAGATCATCGATCGCAGGATGCACATTTGAATCGAACACCTCTGTGTATTCCTTATCCTTCTCTCTGTCATATGCCATAAACCAATCAGTCGGTGTCATTATTTTGGGCCTTTGGGTTCTCTCTCATTTACCATTTAAAGCGTATTTTTCTCTTATATAAGAGTGGTTTTCTAGGAGGAATAACCTTGAGAAGTCGTACACTGACTTTCATAGGTCTTTGGACCACCTAACCTTCATAGAAGGTCCACAACAATTACATCCATAATAACCTTTTGTTACAAGACCTGTGATGTTATAGTAAAGAGAGCACGTTAGTGTTGAGGATGAATACAGTCACACCGAATTAAATATGTCAAAAATGATTGCTTTGAATATAAAAACAAAGAAAACAACATATTTACCTGAGCAAAATCCTAACCCCGGATAGTCATGTGTGGTGTGCGCACATATGCCATACACTGTAAAACTCCTCTATGATGGGATGGGTCTCGACACATCATATACCTGTATCCCTTCCCATAATTCCTTGAATTCATCGATCAATGGTTGTAGGCAAACATACATATTCTTCACTTGTTTTTTACCACAGACTATAAGAGCCAACATAAGATGTTCATTCTTCATGGAAAACCATGGGGGGGTATTGTTATTGATCACTACTACAGGCCAAACAATATAGATGTTGTTTGGTTGGGAATATGGGTTGACACCATCAATGGATATGCTCAATCGGAGGCTACGCACTTCATCCTTGAATTTCTCGGGCCATGTATCCTCTATATGCTTCATGGATATTGAGTCTGTTGGGATTCGCATAACTCCTTCCTCACTATAGTTCGATGCATGCCATCCTTGCAACATAGCTAATTCTTTGCAGTGAAAGAGCCTTTGAATTCTTGGGATTATAGGCATGTGCCTCAATATCTTAAGAGGAGGACCATGTGCTTTAGCCTTGTTATTCAATTCTTTGTATCTGTCATGCCCACATTTTGGACATATCGCTTTGTTTGCATATTCGCCTCTATATAGAATACAATCATTGGGGCATGCATGATAAGATATGTACTCTACACCCAACATTTTCAACATTTGTTTTTCCTCTACACAACTACTGGGAAAGACATTATCATTCAGAAGTACCTTATCTTTGAATAACCTACAATTAGTGGGAAATACAAATGCACAATGTCATTTAGCGTTCATAAAATCAACCATTTTCAATGATGATTGTGTCGCAAGATTATTCAAAATATAATGTAGTTGATAGTCAGTTACCTCAGCATTACCGAGAAACATGTGTTTGACATGCCATACTTTGCTTTCAAATTGTATAGTAACATTTTTGTCCCCAACTGTGTAGACTTTGATCGATCAGATCCAAATAGAGGTGTGGGGGAAGCCAATTCAAGGTTTTAAAATAAGTCTTTAGTAATATGAGTGTCATCCCCTAGCTCATTGTCCTGGAATGTATGGAAGAACATTGCATCCATGGAAGAACATTGCATCCATGGCACTCCTTTGTCATAATAATTCGTCCATATCAAACTCTACTTCATTTCCTCCATTGCCAACGTATGAATAACTACTATCACTATAGGCATTCCTGATTGGTGAGGATGGATGCAGTGGAAATTCAATAGGTGGTTGATTCAACCATGCTTGGTATGTTTCCTCTCCAAGTTGCGCTCTTTTTCATCCTTCTCTTGATTTGACATTGTACTGGGTGCAACGGAATATGGTAAGCAGGTAACTCATCATCATAATCTTGATTTCAAAAATATTGAACATTACATCAATGGTGTTAGTAAGCGCAATGCAATTGGTTTGATATCGCAATATAGAAAAGAATTATTACAGAAGCACGAGAATCACTTGCAGTAGAAAATGTTAAGCTGCAAAAAATTTATAAAGCAGACGTTCAGATTGAGTGATAAATTAACATCAATTCCACATTAAATATGAAAATTTAAAATTGAGTAACACATTTCAAATTGAGTTTATAAATTAAATTAACAATTTATAAAACATAATTTCAAACTGAGCAATACATTAATATGAATCCATTGAAAATTAACAAATACAATTAATTAATGTTTTTTTTGTCTTATGCCCTAAGGGAACGTCTAAAGGTAATCCCAATGCAAGGCGTCCCCGATGAGCTGTTCGTGGTCTACGAAATTTGTAGTTTATTAACAATTAGTCACCAGGAGACAAACTACGTATTGCATGTACAACAATAAATTTGGATGCTTTCCTTTGAATAAAGAACTCCTGGTCATTAAAGTGTTCCTCAAATGAACAATTTGGAGAAAATAAAGAGCACCTAGAGCTATTTATGAGCCCTGCAATGTTCCCATGAGTGCATGCACGACCATCTATATACAATAGGTTCTTCCTGTTGAAGTTTCCAGAAACATAACCATTCATGTACATACTATACATGGAAATGTTGTTCTTGTATTTAACAATATTCAAGTAATCATACCGGCAATATATAGTACAACAAAATGGCATAAGTGCTACTGATTGTTTGGGAGGAACAAGTACACGTGAAAGGATAAACAACCCAAGATTTGCAACATCTATATTAGACTTGGTAATCATAAAACGATTACAACAAAAGGAGAATTCGGTTCCAACATCAAGCACATGTAGAGAGGACGGCCAAGCGTCATATAAAGCACAGTTGTAAGAGGTTTGATATTTACTTTGCAAATTCACAGGAAGGGAGAAATCATCGCAACCCTCCAATAATTGGACAGACCTCGGTGTGTACTTGGACGGTTTTGCTCTCAACTCATGCAACTTTTTGGATCTTCTAGTAGAGATGGGTTGGGTGGAATTCATATCATACTTTGGATCACTAGAACTTTTAGATAACTGAACATAAGCCGAGGGGTTCATTAATTTAGGATGAGACATAGTTGTTTTGTCTTCCAACTTTTTCAAAAATGAGCATAAGGAAGTGTTTCTGCATGTCTTTTCTATATCACCTATTGGATTTTTTACTGCAGTAGTGGGAATTAGACCATAGACATTAGGTAATCTATCATTGGTGTAATGGGTGAGTGTGACACGCTGATAGTTTTCCTTCAACCCTTAACATTTTGAACAACCATAAACTACTGGGGTGTCATAAAAGAGTTCCAGCTCGCAACGAATTATCGTCGATGAACCAGGATGGTGGCTTGAAGATTGCAAGTTACAATTGGTGGGGTAAAGCGGCTGCCCATTTTCATCCACAAACTACTTGCGATATCTTGCTCTTCATAAGATCTTACAACATTTTGAAACTGGTGGAATGTCTTGTGCATCCTAACTTGAACCCGAATCATGATCCTGCAATATAGAATAAATTGATATTCAGATTCAAATGGATAAGTAACATAAATTCAAATAAGTAGTCAAAAAATAAAACGTGAACTTACTGGGGATGGAATGGGAGAACTCGCCGAACTTTGAACAAAATGATATGAGATGGAATATGAAGAATTGGCCATTTGATACTACAAAATTTTCTTCCTGCATTTGAGCCAAATCAACAATCAACATATATATACTATGAAATATTGTAATTGTTGTGGTTAAATAGTAAAAGGACATTTAGTACGAATATATAATTTTAAGTGGACACATAAAAACATAGAATTTACAAAATAAACTAGTGCATTTATTCATACATAAATGCACTAGTGCACTACCACAAACTAGACGCACCGGTGTGTAACAAATGTAAATGTACCGTTAAAGTATATCCGCAAAATCCCTCGTGGTGGAAAACATCCATTATATTTGGTAGCAGATACTTCTACATGCATTTTCACAAAATATTTCGTTATGGTGCATTTACTACATATAATCCCACCGGTGCGGCATAAAATTACATGCACCGTCGTACGGGTTTTAAAGATGGTGCGTTTTACTTATGTACACACCGGTGCGACGTAACAAAAGTCGCACCGAAAATGCTGAAAATCAAGATTAAAAAAAATCGCACGAACCCTTTTTTCCCTAAATTAAAAAAAAGGCGGAAATTTTAAGCTTGAAAAGTAAATCTAAATAGTCTTTAAAAGCCAAAAACTTAAACAGTAACTCACTATTTTGCCAAAATTTTCAGGGGAGAGTTCTGGAAGAGAGACTTATGTGGAAGGAGTTTGGAGCAACTGGAAGGAGTTCTAAGAGTCTAAATTTCCTAGGTATGGTGAATCAAACCAAACCCTGCATGATAGAAATTTCAAGCACGTAAGTATTACTATAGATTTTATAACCTTATTTAGAGTTTAACTAGATTTACAAAATAAAAACTCCATGCTTACCTTCAATGTTGCAACCATTTTCTCCCTGCTTCTTTCAGTTTTGTGTGGCTGCAAAATTCTTCATTAGGGTTTAAATCCCTCTATTGTTATACAAAATTACGATTTCACCTTTTAGGCATTTTGGATTTACTAAGCTTGTGGTTATATATAGAAAGTGTGGGGTGATATGGGTCCACATTCTTGGTCGAATCCATAACCATGTCAGTCCTGTCAGTTTTTTGTTTTGTTTGTTGTTTAAATTAAAAAAGGCATGCGTCAAAATCGATGCGTTTGTATTACTGGAATGCACCAATGCGTTCATCTAAATAACATACCGAGTTTGACCCACGTCGTATTACTGGATTTACTAAGCTTGTGGTTATATATAGAAAGTGTGGGGTGATATGGGTCCACATTCTTGGTCGAATCCATAACCATGTCAGTCCTGTCAGTTTTTTGTTTTGTTTGTTGTTTAAATTAAAAAAGGCATGCGTCAAAATTGGTGCATTTGTATTACTGGAATGCACCGATGCGTTCATCTAAATAACATACCGAATTTGACCCGCGTCATATCGTTTTTAATTATTTTATAAAAATGCCAAAGTCATTTTTTGTGTCTCAGTTCTCTGTTCCTGGTGTGTCGCATTTACTGTAACGCACCGGATTTACTATAACACGTCATTTTTTTTTACAAAAACCAAAAAGCTAATTTTAGTATTTCGATTCTCTGTTACCGGTGCGACATATTGGAATTAATGCGCTGATGTGGTTTTGTCACTAATGCACTGAGGCGTTTAATGTATACAAGCGCACTGAAATAAGATTTATTCTTTTTAATATTTTTTTTCGTATTTTGAAGATCTATAATTTGTCTGTATAATATATTGATAGCTTCTATATTTAATGGTACATGTTGTTTATTGATGGAAAATGCATGCTATGAGTTCAATGAACAACAACTTTAATCAACATTATGGGAGCACATCGAGAATTATGAAGAAGACAAGTGCTTTTAATTAACTTATATATTTAAATTAATTTGTTTGAGTTATTTGTAAAGTTAACTAATATGTATTGGTTAATGTGTGACATGCAGTGCCCAAAAATGAGAAAGCTCGATAAGATTCTTACCAAACTAACTCCAGAAGAGCATAAAACATTGATGGAAAAGTTATAGATGGATGAATCATGTGAATAAAAAATAAGTCAATATGAATTATTTATTGAAATTTGAGTAATAATCTACTTAATTAAGAATATTCACTAATATGTTTAAATAATGCAATTCACATATGATGAATGTTATGCAAGTACTGATAGCAACAGAATTCAATGTCATCATAAGAAAAAAAATATTATGGAAGATGCAAATAATGATCAGTTGGTCCTTAGCTCAATTGGAGTGGTGCTGGAAGTTAATAGAAGGTGCAAAGAATTTTATAATACTATGAGGGATTTAGTGGAAAGAACGTATAGACGTACTTTTCACTTACAATACATAAACCAATCAAATGATTGAAAGAATCAGGTCATATGTAAACTACAAGAGGCGTTCCCAGAGCAATGGTCAATGAGACATGTCAGGCTAGCAATAGAAAAAACGTACAACAACAAAAAATAATCATTCAAAAGGTAATATTCCTAAACATGTCTATGTAGAATATGTATCTAAAACTATTACAAAGTGTCATTCATTTAATAATTTTAATTCTATCATATTTATTTTTCATATCAACAGAAAAATAGTTTAATGTCATTTTACATTTTCAGGAAGATTGTGAGAATCCCAAGGGATGAAGAAGGTGATATGCAAAATGTGCGAGTAGGGATGTCCAAGAAAGTGTACAAGGAGATGGTCAAGGAAATGAACATAAGTGCATTACAGGAAAATCCATCTCAACAACAACGTGCTTCAAATGTATAAAATCATTGGTTTTTAGGTTGATGTTATACATTGCATTAATTAATTCGACATTAAATATTAATTTTCAATTGTTTTGTTGTATAAAAGAAAATAAAATGGAACCCAGTTAGCACACAAGACATGGCGACAAGGAAAAAATGGGTTAATAGCAAAGTTTGTGAGTACTTTTGATTTCGTTTTAAGAAATAAACATTGTAGTCGTTGTGATTGGTGTATTTTAATTTTTTTAATTTATTTTCACTAGCAATCCTTGCATGCCTTCAAACATGTGTTAACATACAAAGAGGAACCATCAGAAGAATTGATTGACATTGGGTTAAGCAAGGGTTGTGAGTATATGTTGGCGTATCAAAAATTAATTGTGGATTTTGTAAGTCTCTATGTTGTTTTAATTACTTCTCTCATTTTATAATTAATAAAACAAAAAAAACTTTTATATTAAATCTGTGATTTGTGACGGGGCAAACACTTGCAGGAAACAAAGTATGGAGTGGAGCCAACGGAAGACTTGTTGATAGAAGGCATGAGATTTTGTTTTGAGAGAATGTGTATCATTCATGAGTCAATTATTTCTATGGTATGTCACTTTTCAATTTACATTAGTGTATACTATCTATTTATTTTTCATTATTCCCGCTGATAATGTAGACACACTCACTATACTTTATTTTTATGTTTACAGATGGATGTTGAAGAAGAGGGAAAAAATCGGGCCAATCAACAAAACATTCTGCCAAATAACCCAATTGATGCAAGTGGCTCGAGCACCAATAACAGTTCTAGCGAAGAATGATGCTCCATATTTAATTTTGATGTTAATGCAAGCTGTTGTATCTTGTTGTATATTTTGAAATAATTGTTTGTGAAAATAAGACATTTTGTATAATAATGTACTGGACATAGTGCCTGAATTCAGAGAGGAGTTACCAATAAGTGTAACAATAATTACATGCATGTTGGCATTTTTATTATTGTTGTCGTATTTTGTATGACAAAGGGACTCTTATTGATATATATAATTTTTTTTTATTCTATTGCACTCTTCAATATTATTGTCAAATGGAACATGTGAAATGGTACATTGGTAATTTTTTTCAATAAAAAAATGCATACGTATTTTCATTCAAGATGGAGCAAAAATAATTTATTCACTGCCACACAACACTCGTAAATGGTAAATTGGTAATTAAATGTATGGATGATTAAATATTACAATAAATTCTTGCATCTATGATATAAGAAATTAATCCAAATAAACAATTCCAATAATTAAAATTGAAATGAATTTTACTATAAACAAATATTTCAATTTCAGATGAATAATGAAATTAAAAAAATTAAAAATATAATATAAATATTTGAACGAAATATCAGTAACCTTTCTTAAAATAATAATATTCGGTGCTTTTACTAATATATGTTGCACCGGGGGAAGAGTTATAATGGTTAAGGATTATGGATTGTGTGTTCCCAATGAACCCTAGCGCTATGGTGTGCTCTGCGTGAACCCTAGCGCTCGCGTTCGGCTCTCCCGCGGGCTCCTCCTGCGTTGGCCGCCATGGACCCTCCGTCGGCTCCATCTCTTGAGGAACGCAAGCGTCTTTTGGATGCTGCCTTCCGCTCTTTGGTGGATTCCACTCCCCCTCCTTCCGCCTCCTCGGATCCGTCTGATTCTAGTTTTATCAAGCGCACTGCTGCCCCCCGTATCCAGATCCTGCCGACAGCTTCTAAGTTAAAAGACCTCACTCTGAGTGAACATGGTTTGATTGGACAATGTACTGGAATCTGGCCGTCTCCAAAATACATGGACGCCTGGATCAACAAAAACTGGATACCCTTGATCACTGGGGGTCTACAACACTGTTTTTGCGGTAAGGGTTTTTTTACTTTTTTGTTTGAGAATAAGGATGATAGGGATCTCATTTTTAGAAGTGGCCCATACTTCATGGGTCCTCACGGCCTGTATTTAAACCACTGGAGCTTATCCTTTGATCCCGAGAAGGATGTTCCCTCCGCTGTCCCTATCTGGGTTCGCCTTCCCCATTTGCCATTACATTGTTGGAATGACGAAACCCTGCAAGCTATTGGTAATTCCCTTGGGAAGTATATTGACAATGCAGAGCCGAAAGGGCCCTTGTTCTCCTGTGCCTGAATCTGTGTAGAAGTAGATCTGGAGAAAGGGCTTCTGAAAGAAGTAAACCTATTTATGCATGGGTGGGAGCATATGCAGAAGGTAGATTAAGAGCAATTGCCTTTCAAATGCAAAAAGTGTCATGAATACGGACATTTTGTCAAAAAATGCCCTAAGACAGTTCAAGAAGCACCTGAGAAAGCTCAAGAAGAAGGTTGGCAGCAGGTCAAAAAGGGGAAAAAAACCGCACCAACTCCTCAACCCACTAGAGGGACTCAACCCAAAATCATCAAGGAAACCACTTCTGAAGCTAAGGAGGACTCAGCCATCAATAGATTTCAGGACCCGCCTATAGCAGAAGGGGAAATTGCTATACTTGAGGAAATCACAGTGGAATGAGGTAGGGAAGAAACCATCATCCCCCCTCTTCCCCTAGAGAAGAGTTGACTGACGCAAACATTGGTGGATCTAGTACCCACGGAGGTTCATGGGAAGACAAGGTAAAACACAAATTCGTGTCGCTCTCCTCGTCTCTGGATGTCTCCTCAGAATCTCTTGAGGAGATGGATGTGGTGCAACTGCCAAATACTATAGGAAGGAAGATGCTGAGGTATCATAGAGAATTCGAGGCTGAAAGAGAGATCGATTTGGGTAGGCAAAAGAGCCTGGAAGATATGAAAATGCTTCAAAACCCCAAAGCTCAGAATGGAGCTAAAGATGGTAGGTCCCAAGCAGGACCTCTCCTAGCCAAGAAGTAATGTTAGCAGTCTCTTGGAACTACAGGGATCTTGGCGGGCTGAACAAAGTAGAAGCAATCAAGAACATGATTAAATTAGAAAAGCCTGATCTCATGCAAATTCAAGAGACTAAAATGCAGGACATAGAGGTCATGGCCCTCTCACGCTCCCTCTGGAAGGATAACCATGGAAAATCCCTCAGAGCTCGAGGGGCCTCTGGGGGAATTGCTACTCTGATCTCCCCAAATTTTTCTCTTATGTCTTCTACCGAGAATAGCCACTGGCTGCTAATGGAAATAAAAGAAAAAGATAGCAACAATTCTCTTTTTATTTGCAATGTTTATGGCCCTATTCACTACAGGGAAAAAATCAAGTTCTTGGATGACCTTAGCAATCTTAAGGACAACATGCTAGGGAAAAACCTTATTATCGCTGGATATTTTAATGTCACCAAATCCCAACAGAAGAAGAAAGGAGGCAACATTGTTTGTGACCCCTTTGGTGAAAATCTTGAGGACCTTCTTGCTGATCTGGATCTTATGGATATTCCACTAAAAAATGAAAAATACACTTGGAACAATAGGAGATGCGGAATAGGGCATATCTCAACCAGATTGGATCGGTTCTTGGGAAGTTCCTCCTTCTTTCGCTCCGATCTCATAGCGTGCTCCTTCACCATTCCCTGTTCCTCCTCTGATCATAGGCCTATCGCCCTCTCCCTCTCCCCTCCTGAAAACCTTGGGCCAATTTCCTTCCGCTTTAACCCTCTCTGGGTTCAAAATCCTAGTTGTTTTTACCTTGTCACCCACGCCTGGAATTCGAGCTTCTATGGATCCCCCGGTTTCATTTGGGAATCCAAGCTCAGAGCTGTTAAAATTGTGCTCAAGCGCTGGGCCAAATCCTCTTACAAGAACCCTTGCATTACTAAAATCAACCTTCAAGCTAAGCTTGTCACTCTTCACTGAAGAATGGAGACGGAGGAGGTAACTCTTTCCTCTTTAAGCCAGGAAAAATCTTTAGATCTGGAAATCCTCAGTGTGGCCAAGGAACAAGAGGAAATATGGAGAATTAAATCTAGACAGTTATGGCTTAAGGGAGGTGATAGCAATACAAAGTATTTTCATAATCAGGCTAAGGCTCGCCGTAGCCAGAATGTTATAAGTGAGTTGAAGAACCACAATGGAGAAAGGATCAATAGTCAAGACGATTTAAAACTTCACGCCTATAATCATTTCAGGGAGCTCTTCACGGACAGTGGAGAAACTGATCCTGAATCTCAAGCAGATCTTTTAACAAGCATCCCCAACCTTGTCTCGGACAGTGCTAATAGAGAGCTTTCCAAACCGATCATGGAACACGAAATTGTGATCGCAATCTGGTCCCTCCAAGCCGACAAGGCTCCTGACCCCGACGGGTTCACCATCAATTTTTACCGGGATTCCTAGGAGATAATTAAAGAGGATTTGAAGCGTATGCTCAACTAGACCAGGAAGAAAGACAAAATAGGAGGGGCCACCGACTCCTCTTTCCTTGCCTTAATCCCAAAAGAGAAAGCTCCCTGCTCTATTGGTCGCTTTAGACCGATCTCTCTCTGCAATACCTCCTACAAAATCCTCTCCAAGATTCTTGCCACCAGAATGAAAAAAAGTTATGGGGAATATCATCTCAGATTCCCAAGGGGGATTCATTGCGGGTCGGCAAATCCTGGATAACATCATCATTGTGCAAGAAGCAATACACTCCAGCATTGAAAAACATCATCAAGGTATGGCCATCAAGCTTTATATGGAAAATGCCTTTGACAAAGTAAATCATAATTTTCTCTTTGCAATCATGATTAAGTTTGGTTTCTCTAGAAGGTTTGTGCAATGGATTAAAGCGTGCATCAATAGCCCCTGGATTTCCCCCTTAGTCAATGGAAGACCAACCAATTTCTTCCTGGCTACTAGAGGTTTGCGCCAAGGCTGCCCTTTGTCCCCTTTCCTTTATCTCTTAGTTGCTGAATCTATGAGTAGGAAACTCCACATCCTACAAGCCTCGAGAGAACTAAAAGGAATAAAAATTGTCAAAGGAGTCAAGCCGATTAATCACTCTCAGTTTGCTGATGATACCATTTTTCTTGGAGGAGCCTCCACTATTATTGTCGACAGATTAAACCATGTCCTCACCACCTTCCTCAAGGCCTCTGATGGAAAAGTCAACTCATAAAATTCCAAAATCTACGGCTGGAACCGCTCCCAGGGGGCCCTTGCAAGAATTGCAAGAATTCTAGGGTTTGAAGGAATCGGAGACTGGAACTCCTTTAATTACCTCGGTATTCCGATCTTCAAGGGTAAGAAAAGAGTTGCATACTGGCAAGGGTTGATTGTCAAAATTAAAAATAAAATCAACTCCTGGGGCTCCAGATGGCTAAATCCCGCAGGAAAATTGGTCCTTATTAACTCCATTCTTTCTGCCTGCCCTCGATATGCTTGTTCCATCTCTCTCACCCCCAAATCAGTGATGTTGGAAATCACCAGAGAACTCAGAAAATTCTTATGACAGGGAGGAAGATCTAATCATTCTAAAAAATTTCATCTGATAAATTGGGATACAGTGCGTCGACCCAAAGTATATGGTGGGGCAGGGATCAAAGACCCTTCGACTATGAACCTTGCCCTTGGCACTAAAATTCTTTGGAGGATCATCTCAGGAAAGAAGGCGTGGTGGAAGGAAATCTTCTATAAAAAATATATGTCCGGAAGCAGAAGCCTATGTGTGGAAAATATTGATCAGGAGAAAAGGGGGACTTCTATTTGGAATCTTGGCAAACGAGCGGCTTTTATCATCCAAATTAACCTTTATTGGATCCCAGGAAACAATAAGCATATTCGAATTTGGAAGGATAGATTTTTCTCCAGCGCCCCCTACTAACTCTCTTCATGAACTCCGCGACTTAAGATGCTGGATGGAACAAACAAACATTCATACTCTTTTCGATTTGTCCTCTTGGTCCAACCAAGGAAGATGGACGGGATGGCTCAATCTTGATCTCCCTAAGTACCTCCTCCATGATTATAATACCCTTCTCTCCCAGTTTCATGGTGCACTTCCCATCCATCTTTCTATGAGAGATAAACGCGGCTGGGGAAAAGCGGGCTCATACTCAGTTAAGGAGGGCTATTGCTATTTGGACGCCCTTAACAATCATTGCAGCAAAGATAATAAGTTGAACAGAGTTTGGGACAGGGATGGGCTTCCAAAATTTAACGTCTTCAATTGGACTCTTGCTCACAGAAAGACTCTCACAGCGGAGAACCTCAGGAGAAGAGGGATTGCTGGACCGACTACATGCATTCTTTGCAAGGATGCTGAGGAATCGACCAACCATCTATTTCTGGATTACAGTTTTTCCCAAGAGGTTTGGCACAGGGCCTATCAGGATATTCAACCAAATCTAATCCTTCCCACTAATTGGAACGATCTCTTTTCAAATTGGCACCTTTACTATCAAAACTCGTTTTCCAGGAAGCCGTATTTCAAAAGAGCCTGGGTCGCTTTCCAAAGTTTATCTGTTGGACACTATGGATTGCCAGGAACAAAGAAAATTTTGAAGAAATTAGGGCCACCCTAGGTAAAGTATTATCTTCAGCTAAAGCACTTTGGATTGATTCCCTCTCCTCGAGAAGTATGAAAAATCTCAGTAAAGAACCCTTAAGTGTGGAAGATAAAATTTGGGTGGCTGACCTCTTGATCCCCCCCCTTTTTCCCCTTTGTCTCCCAGCTTCAAGATTCATAAGCCCCAAAACTGGCACATTAGAATGGAACCAAAGGAACTCCAGCTATGGATAAAGACTCTTGGTAGTCATATTCGTTTCTTCGATGGTGCCTCGAAAGGAAATCCTAGGTTGGCAGGTGCGGGGGGAGTTCTTCTAGACTCCAACAGAAACAAGGCAAAAGAATTTGCTTGGGGAATTGGCAGGAGGACAAACAATGATGCGTAATGGCTCACCTTAATCAAAGATATGGATGTCGCAAGGAATGAAGATGTTAAGGATCTCGTGGCCATTGGAGATTCTATGTTGGTAATCAAGGAAGTCAGGGCTTTAGCTAAAAATCATCGAAAACCTGCCTCTAAGTTTCAACATCACTTCATCTACATGGCCAAGGACTTTAATTCGATCTCTCTTTTTCACATCTTAAGGCTCAACAATCAGAAATCTGACACCATGGACAATATTGGCGCTGGATTAGACTGTGGTCTAGCAATCAGCAATGGACAACATCTTGTCAACATTTGGGTTCCATAACCCTTCGCCCTCTCTTTGTTTGCATTTTTTCCTTATGACCTCGCTAGCTAAGAACACTTACAACTTTAGTCTCAACTCTTTCTTGGAAATGGTGAATTGGTAGATCTTCTTGGGATCCTCTCGATCTCTTCACACGTCCTCTCAGCTCAAATGACGACCTCCCCTGGATGAATCCACCTCTCTCGCATGTGAGAATTCAATGCGAGCAGGCCCCAAGGAAACCATAACATATTTCATGCCCAAGGGTGACGCATCGGGTATTCAACAAGTTTCATTCTGCATAGTTTGCAAGGTTGGCATCTTCTGGTTTAACATGGAGGATAACAACATCAGTGCAGGTCTGTGTCTCCCTACGCTACAGTGTTGAAGATGCAGGAAGCATATTCAGGTTCATTCGGGGGAGTCGGCATGAAACGTTACCTATAAGCTCTTGATGTGGTCTAGGGGCAAAGTAATGGCGGCTTTGAGTTTTAGGTCTCTCGTGGTGGTCTAGCGAAGCATGCCTATCATGGGCACTCCAAAACTGATGATCCAGGTGGTGGTAGAAGCTGGGCTCCCCTTGACATGGGGCAGGGACAAAGTAACAGGGGCTTGGCTCAGCATTGCAGTCACGAGCCAGGCAGTGGAAGGAACTGGATGACCCTTGATGTAGGTCTGGGCCAGAACCATGGTGGGTCTTCACATCATGTTCGCGGTAGCTACGGTGAACCGGGCAGTGGCAGGAATTGACAGAACACTATTGGTGACAATTGTGGTATCATTAATTTGGAGTCCCCTCAAGGGCTTGACAGTCCTTCTTCTGAGTTTCTTTCGCATGTTTAGGATTTAGAATCCCAGGTTTGGTGGCTCAGGGGTGAAAATTCTGACCTAAAGAAAGGAATTTCTCACCTCTCTACATTTGTTAAGACCTCGAACATTAAAGTTAGGAGCAACAACAACCAAACGAAGGAATATTTCGACATGTTGGCTGGCAAGGTTGAGTCCCTCCATAGTTGTCTTAGAATTGTTGAAGCCAAGGTCGATTTCATTAGGACCAACAACAGGAATAGCCCCTCTGTCCTCCATGGCATTGATGACGAAAACGTGGATGCAACAGCTGGGAGCAAGGAGAAGAACGTCCGCCAACATCATGTCAATTGACAATTTCTCTGCCTGCTCGTCTTTGTGTTCTTAGACCTTTTTTTGTCTTGGCTAGTTTATTGTTTCTCCTCGTATTACGGTATTACCTCTGTAGTTTTCTCCTTGGGCAGTTTGTAAAAATCTTCAGTTGCAACAGAATAGGGGTTATGTATGACACGCAAAGACTGGACTGTGATGAGCTTGTCCTAATAACTCTCCATTTTGGGATCAGTCTTCCCATCCTATATGTAAGCTCGTTTTTTTTTAATATAAAAGCTCGTTACCCGTTGTTGTAAAAAAAAAGAAATATATGTCGCACTGTACATCCTATACCAACATTGTGCACCGGTGCGTATAGACGACAATTACACACCGGTGCGTGTATAAAATTAAGAACCAGTGCGTTCACATAATTGAGTACTGGTGCATTTACATAATTGAGCACTGGTGTGTTTATTACATTGTGCATCTGTGTGTTTTATTATATGAATCACACTAGTGTAGGTAGATTTCTTATGCGCATCTTGAATGATCATAGCTTATGCCAACCAATTTTTAATTTTTAAGCCCGACGGTGCGTTCCATTTGTTAAAATGCACCGGGCCAGGTTGATATTTTATAAGCACTAGTGTGTTCTACTTATAAATTCACCAGTGCGTTCATGTATGAAATGCACCAGTGCAGCTGGATAAATGTATGGCACCGTAAAATCTAAATGTAATGAAAAAATGTACAGTGCGTATGATATAAAATATCACACCGATACTTTTATTTTGTACGAACGCCCAGGTGCGTATTTAATATACTCAAGCACCTGTGCAGCGTTGCAATTCGATTCTTTCTGGTGCTTGTTCTAGTTGAGTGCACCAGTGCGTTTGTTCTAAGTACGCAACACTGGTGCGTCTGTTCTAAGTACGCAACACCGGTGCATCATAGGTGAAAATTCCCCGGTGCGGTTAATTTCTGTTGTGTTCACCGATAATCTAACCTCCGCTAAAACCTTCGGCCGCTGAGCATTTTTTAGTTATAATTTGTATCCGTTATCACCTCCGTAAAAACATCCGCTACCAATGGCAGAGGTTGCAGCGAAGGTTTTTTTGACAATTTTTTCCAATATTGTAACACTAAAAGCATCCACTATGACCTCTGCTACAGGGACTTTTCCTTGTAGTGTGCTACTGACAGGAAGCAATATTTTTGGCCAGGGATGAAAAAGGATATTGTTGAGTATATATCTAAATGCATGAAGCATCAACAAGTGAAAGTTGAGCATTAACACCCACCAGGTTTGTTGCATCCTTTGCCAATTCTAGAATGGAAATGGGAAGTTGATGCAAGAGCATCGGGACCTAGGCAGATCAGTCGAGGTTGATCGACCGAAGGGAGCCGACCAGCGGGAGTGCCGATGACCACTGGGTTGGAGAGCAGGTTAACTTGTCAAATTCAACAAGTCGAGCAGAAACAGTCGGAGTGCAGCCGACTGAAGGATCAGTAGATGTCGCGAGAAGTCGAGAATCGACAGGGAATGGTCGACAGACAACGGGCGACGTAAGATCTCGGGAAGTCGACAAGAGGTCAAACTACGACACGACAGGGTTTGGCGAAGCCAAGTGTAATTGGGAAAAGAGTGAAACGATAGGAAGGTCGTGATGAGACTGACTGTTGTAGCAGGGTCGGAAGGACAAAAAGTCAAGGGACTGTACCTAGTAGCCATTCGGGGTTGCTGAGGAAGTTATTACAGTTATTGCGAGTTGGTGAAGGACATGACAGGAGACGTCATGGACAGAGGCTGTGCAGCACAGCTAGAAGCTGACAGTGCAGGTTCGCAGGATTTGGCAGGATCGACAAACAGAGGAGGACGCGTGTCTCGGGATTGCCATCGTCTTGGGAACAACAACCGAGGAGTAGAAGAGAAAGAGAAGGTCTTCAGTCTACAAGGAGGAGAGACACAAAGATAGATAGAGAGGCAGAGGGTAGAGCCAGGAGAGTTGTGAAGAGTCACACCGGCTGAAGTCCAAAGCGTTGAGATCGAACCATAGCTCAGAGTTCCGTGGCGAACCAGGAGAGGGTGAGGTCGACACACAGGGACTTGCGTATCCCGTTGGGTGAGTTGCGTCAGTTGGTATCAGAGCCCAGAAGCGAGTCCGATTGGAGAGTTTTCAGCGAAGGTTGAAATGGCTCATAGAGGCGTTAATGTCCGAGGATGAAGAGCGCGTGGCGCAACAACCATCACAGTGAATTGTGAGATGTTCGACGAATGCGTCCGAACGATATGGACTTTGACAAATGAATTCCCAGCGATCAAAGAAAACCAGAGACGTGGTTGCATTCCTGAAGCACTGGACCACAGCGACGAGGAATTCGAAGAAGTAGAAGCTCGGGAAGCTGCAGCAGAAGAACCAGAGGAAAAACTCATCAAGCTTCTGACAGAAATGAGAGGTCGGGCGAAGATAGATGTGCGTATGTACTCGGGAATCCTGGACCTAGAAGACTTGATCGACTGGTTCAGAGAGATGGAGAAATACTTCGACGTAGAGCAGATCGAGGATCCTAAGCGGGTTAAGACTGCATGTCTAAGTTTGAAGGGTCATGCCTCATTGTGGTGGGACAATGTATAGGATGACAGACTCAAGAAGGGCAAGGAGAAAATCAAGTCTTGGGACAGGATGGTTGCCAAGTTGAAGGGGAAGTTCTTGCCAAATGACTATGTGGTTTCCTTGTTCCGAAAGCTACACAAATTTCGACAGAAGGAAATGGCCGTGAAAGAGTACACGGAGGAGTTCTATCGATTGTCGATTCGGTTAGGACAAACAGATGAAGGAGAAGAAGCTGTCGCCAGGTATGTAAACGGCTTGAGATATACTATTCAGGATGAACTCAGCATGTCGAGATTCAGAGCAGTCGGAGAAGCCTATCAGTTAGATCTGAAGGGGGAGGAGAAACTGTCGAGGAAGTCCGCAGCGACCAGAGGCAGGATGACTGGTCGGGGTGGAAAGACTGTCTCCATGAAGGGTCAAGGTAGTGGCTATAGGAAAGAAGGTGTCGAAAATAGCCGACACATAGAAGGGACATCGACGAAAGAAAGAGCGTAAGAGAACCGACGCGATGGTCGTGAGAACCACGGTCGAGGCGTGTATAGTTGAAGTGGTCCATCTGATAAAAAGGGATCTAACATACCAGCCATAATCTGTTACAAGTGTCGTGGAACAGGACACAAGGCATATGAGTGCCCAAAAAACCTACATGCTGCAGAAGAGTCGAAACCCAGACGTTGAAAGGATGAGCAAGTCGACGAGAGGGAAGAATCGGCATCAGATAGCAGTGGAGGTGAGAAAAGGAAGAATCAAAATCTGACGGTTCAGAGAGCCTTGATCCAGGAAGATCAACGTAATCCGATGGAACCAGCACAACGGAAGGCGATCTTTCGAATGAAGGTGCAAATCGGAGAATGGCATTGCAAGACCATAGTTGATGGTGGAAGTACAGAGAATCTTGTGTCGACAGAAGTCATCGACAAGATCGGGTTGAAATGTTGAGAACATCCACACCCTTACAAGATCTCATGGTTACAGAAAGGACACCGTGTTAAGGTGATCGAACAATGCCTGATCAACTTCAAGGTTGAAGGATTGGAGGATAGCGTACTATGTGATGTAGTACCCATGGATGCATTCCATCTGTTGTTAGGGAGACCATGGCAATATGATCGTAAGATGATCTATGATGGTCAAGCTAACACAGTCACAGTGTGGAAGAATGGCGTGAAAAGGACTCTTAAGCTGAGGCGAGAAGAGCCAGCCGATGGTAGGGACAGCGAGAGCAATCTTTGGGAAAAGCGAGTGTTGATGAGCACCGCCAAAGAATTCCTTTCAGAGGAAGAAAAATAGTCGGGATATTTTGCAATCATTCCGAAAGGACCATATGTCGAAGGAATGACCGACGAGGTGAGTATTCCGGTCGAAGTCGAGGAGTTGCTCGAAGAGTTTTGGGACATAATGGCTGATGATAAATCGACAGGATCGACTTGATTCCAGGGTCGAGTCTACCAAACAAAGCACCGTATAGGATGAGTCCAGCAGAGGGACAGGAGCTCAACCGGCAGGTCCAAGAGTTGTTGGACAGGGGATTGATCCGAGAAAGTTTGAGCCCGTGTGTAGTACCAACAGTATTAACACCAAAGAAGGGTAGGGAATGGAGAATGTGTGCCGACTCCAAAGCCATCAACAGGACCATGATCAAGTATCGATTTCCATTTCCAAGGATGGACGACTTGATGGATTGCCTGAGTGGAGCGACATACTTCACGAAATTAGACCTGAAGAGTGGGTATCACCAGATTAGGGTCAGAGAAGGAGATGAATGGAAGACAACATTCAAAACAAGAGAAGGGTTATATGAGTGGTTAGTCATGCCGTTTGGATTGACTAATGCACCCAGTACATTCATGAGACTGATGAATGAAGTGCTGAAACCATTCTTAGGAAAGTTTGTCGTAGTCTATCTAGACGACATTCTGATTTTTAGTCGGACCAAGTCAGAACATTTGGAGCATGTTCGACAAGTATTACAGAAATTGCAGGAAGAAAAGCTAATGGTTAACCTGCAAAAGTGTTTCTTCATGAAGAAGGAATTAGTGCACTTGGGATTTGTAATTTCAGGTAAAGGGTTGGAGATGGACCCCGAGAAGGTGAAAGCAATAGTAGATTGGCCGGAATCGACAAGTGCGACTGCAGTGAGAAGTTTCCATGGACTTGCTAGTTTCTACCGGAATTTCATTCGGGGATTTAGTCGGATCTGTGCACCATTGACAGAATGCATGAGAAAGGGCGAGTTCAAGTGGACGGATAAGGCCCAGGAAGCTTTCGAAAGGTTGAAGGAAAATGTCACTGAGAACCCAGTATTGGTGCTCCCAGACTTTGACAAAGTTTTCCAGGTCGATTGTGATGCGAGTGGAACAATAATTGGAGCAGTGTTGAGCCAAGAAGGCTGACCAATTGCATTCTTCAGTGAAAAACTGAATGGAGCGAAGCGGAAATATTCGGTCTACGATCAAGAATTTTATGCTATCATACAAGCACTGAAGAAACGGAGGCATTATTTGTTGCCTCAGGAATTTGTGTTATACACGGATCACCAAGAACCGAGGTACCTGAATACTCAGTCGAAGTTGGATCAGAGACACATGAAGTGGGTGGAGTTGCTCTAGAGATATACATTCGTGTTGCGACATAGGTCGGGCAAGTCGAACAAAGTTGCCGATGCGTTGAGCAAAAGAGTTGCGCTGTTGGGCACGACGACTGTTCAAGCAACAGGGATAGAGTCGATAAAGACGGAGTATGAGATCGACAAAGATTTTGTGAAAGCATGGAAGTCTTGTCGTGAGCCTTGGAGCATCGACAGAACTCCATATTTGAGTTATTTCATTCAAGGAGGCTATCTGTTCAGGGGAAGTCAGCTGTGTGTTCCCAGAGGATCAGTAAGAGAGAACCTAATCCGAGAGTTTCATCATGGCAGGTTAGCGGGTTACTTTGGGATCGATAAGACCAAAGCGCTGGTTGAAGAAAAGTATTTATGGCCAAGGATGTCGATAGATGTCGAAAGATGGGTTCGACAATGTCAAATTTTCCAGTTGGCAAAAGGAAGGAGTCAGAACACGGGGTTGTATACACCATTGCCAGTACCAGAGAACCCGTGGGAGCATCTTAGCATGGATTTTGTGTTAGGATTACCAAGGACTCAACAGGGAAGCGACTCAATTTTCGTTGTAGTCGACAGATTTTTGAAGATAGCACATTTCATACCATGTATGAAAACAAGTGATGTCACAGGGATCGTTGTGCTATTCTTTAAGGAAATAGTCAGGCTACATGGGTTTCCAAAGAGTATCACGTCGGATCGGGATACGAAATTCATGGGGCATTTCTGGAGGACCCTATGGAAGAAACTCGACATGAAGTTAGAGTTTAGCTCAGCACATCATCCGTAGACGAACGGAAAAACTGAGGTTGTAAACAGAAGTTTGGGAAACCTTCTGAGATGTTTAGCGGTCAGTAGACCCAAGCAGTGGGAAAATGTGTTGTCACAGGCAGAGTTTGCATATAACAATTCTGTGAATCGATTGACAGGATTGAGCCCATTCCAGATTGTTCAAGGGAGGAGTCCACATGTAGTGGTAGATTTGGTCGAATTGCCGACATAAACCAGGAAGAGCGCGGATGTAGAATCATTCGCAGAGCATATGCATGAAGTTCATGAAAATGTGCGAAAGTGCATCAAGAAGAGTAATGCGGCCTACAAGTTGAGAGCCAACCGGAGAAAGAGGCTACTGTCATTCCAAGAAGGAGACTTAGTCTATGCCTATTTGCGGAAGGAGAGATTTTCGACAGGAACGTACAACAAGCTGAAGTTGAAGAAGATAGGGCCATGTAGGATTCTGAAGAAGATATCGGACAACACATATGTGTTGGAATTGCCGGAAGACTTGAACATTTCAGCAACGTTCAACGTCTCAGACCTGTACAAATTTGAGGAAGGGTAAAGCAGCAGAAAGGAGGAAGGAACAAGCATAGACTAGACATGACAGATTCCAGACCGACATAAAGAAGGGATTGCAGAAGTAATCGACGAACGCGAAGTAGGGTGTACTCGTAGATTGCGCATGAAGGAATACTTGGTGTGATGGAAAAATGATGAGCTACAGGAAGCAATGTGGATTTTCGAAGAGGAGTTCAGGAGACTGACGGAGCAGTCGAATTCTTTTTCACCTGGGGAGACTGATGCAGGAGCATCGGGACCTAGGCATATAAGTCGAGGTTGATCGACTGAAGGGAGCCGACCAGCGAGAGTGCTGATGACCACTGGAGCAGAGAGCAGGTTGACCCTTCAAAGTCAACAAGTCGAGCATAAACAGTCGGAGTGCGGCCGACTGAAGGATCAACAGATGTCGCGAGAAGTCGAGAATCGACAGGGAATGGTCGACAGATGAAAGGTGACGTAAGATGTCGGGAAGTCGACAAGAGGTTGAACTACGACATGACAGGGTTTGGCAAAGCCAAGTGTAATAGGGAAATTAGTGAACCGACAGGAAGGTCATGATGAGACTGACTGCTATAGCAGGGTCGGAAGGACAGAAAGTCGAGGGACTGTACCTAGTAGCCGTTCGGGGTTGCTGAGGAAGTTATTACAGTTATTGCGAGTTGGTGAAGGACATGACATGAGATGTCATGGACAGAGGCTGTGCAGCACGGCTAGAAGCTGACAGTGTAGGTTCGCAGTATTTGGCAGGATCGACGGATAGAGGAGGACGCGTGTCTCGGGATTGCCATCGTCTTGGGAACAACAACCAAGGAATAGAAGAGAAAGAGAAGGTATTCAGTCTACAAGGAGGAGAGACACGGAGACAGATAGAGAGGCAGAGGGAAGAGCCAAGAGAGTTGTGAAGAGTCACACCGGCCGAAGTCTAGAGCGTTGTGATCGAACCATAGCTCAGAGTTCCGTGGCGAACCAGGAGAGGGTGAGGTCGACACACAGGGAGAACACACCACAGTTACTTCTAAGTTGTAACGGCTGAGGCCGATCGTAGTTAGTTATTTGTTTACAGTTATTTGCATTGTAACCGATTTCTGAGAAGTAATATAAGCCACTTCTGGCATCTTGTTCTACACCTTGTTTGTGTAAGCATTGTGTTTTGTGTCATGTGTATTGTTAAGCAAGAAAGTATCCTGTTGGGTGACTTGCGTCAGAAGTAATTTACATGGATTTTATTACAGGTTTTCCAATGACTGTGAAACAACATGATTCTATTATGGTTGTGGTGGATAAATTTTCTACGGTAGCACATTTTATACCAGTTAAATCCACCTATAAAACAGATGCCATTGCAAATATTTTTATGAAAGAAATTTTCAGATTGCATGGATTGCCTAAGGCAATAATTTCAGATAGAGATACCAAATTTACTTCAAATTCTTGGAAAGTCTTTTTGCAGACTTGGGAACATAGCTGAATTTTAGAACTTCCTACCATCCACAAACAAATGGACAAATTGAAAGAGTAAATCAGATTCTTGATGGACAAACCATCCTTCGCATGTATGTGATGGACAAACCATCCAAGTGGGAAGATTATCTACACTTGGTAGAATTTGCATATAATAATGGGCAATAAGCTTTGTTGGGCATGACTCCATTTGAATTTTTGTATGGCAGAAAGTGCAGGACGCTAGTGACATGGGATAATCCAGTGAACATAATTGTAATTGGGCCATAATTGCTTAAGGAAATGGAACAAGAGGTTGCAAAAATTAGGCAGAATTTAAAGGCAGCCCAAGATAGGCAGAAAAGCTATGCAAATAAGAATAGAATGCATAGATAATTTACTGTTGGGGATCATGTCTACCTTAAAGTGAGGCCAAGGAAGAGTTTTTTGAAGCTTGGAAGTTGTGTCAAGCTGTCACCAAGATATTGTGGTCCATTTGAAGTGCTTGAAATAATAGGGCCAGTTGCATATAGAATTGCATATAGAGTTGCATAACACTAGAACTCATAGTGTTTTTCATGTTTCTTTGCTTAAGAAATATGTACATGATCCTAACCATGTGATGGATTGGGATGTGATTCAGGTGGAACCCAAGGGAGAGTTCCAAACCAATCCACTATGCATCCTAGACAGGAAGGTAACATTGCTCTGGAACCAAGCCATCGGACATGTAAAGGTGCAATGTAAGCACTTCGGTCTCGATTAGGCTACGTGGGAGTTGGAGGATGCCATGAAAGAGGATTGGGATGAATGATGGATCACCCATCCCATATTTTGTATTGGGAACCTATTCATGCATGTTATTTAGGTTAGCTACCTACTCTATTTGACCATGTCAAACATGGTCCCTTATGTAATGACTATATAAAGGCCCTTTGGCCTTCATAATAAACAAGTTAGTCTTTTTTCCTTCTTCTCATTCTATTGTTTTAGTTAGCTGTGTATTGAGTTATGAGTGTTTATTGCATTTGGCTCAAGAGGTGAAGCTCTTGGATCCTCACCTATGATCCCTATTGTGGATCAATAGACTTTCTAGGCCCAAGAAAATTGGTGGCTGGGGAATTAAAAATATTTTCCATTTTGGTCAAGCGTTAGTAGTCACGAGCTTATGGAGGAGGTTGTTTTCTTCTAATCTATGGAGCAGGGTGGCTAAAGAAAAATATTTGAAACACAGATCAATATTGGAGTGGATTAGAACAAATGTTAACAAATTAAAAGGGGTATCGAATATCTGGAACTATCTGGTCAGTTCTTATCATATTATGGGGATCGGTTAGATTAGAAGCTAGGAAATGGTCAAGTTATTAGAGTTGGGGAGGACCCATACATTGGGGGATATATATGCTATAAAATTTACTAGGCCCTGATTAGTATTCTCTGATCAAAAGGCATTCAAAATTTAAATCAGGTAGGTGTGTCCGATGATGGTCCTAATATGTGTATCCTGTGCAACAATGAAGCTGAGTTAGCAAATCATCTAATGACTCATTGTATATTTACTAAGGTGGTTTAGCAGAAGGTAAAGAGGGAACTTCAGATAATACATAACTAGAATCTACATTCTTTGTCTCCATGCTTTCAAAATTGGATAGCCATTGTCAAATTATGGAAAGAGTTGCCTTGCTTTATTTGTTAGAAGTATGGAAACATAGGAATGATGTTCTTTTTTAAGGAAAATCAAAAAATGCTTTGAGAGTTGATATTTTTGCTATTGCAGCTCACAAGGAAATTTTTAAAGGGAAGGAAAGTAGTCAGAAGAGAATGGCAAGGGATCTTATTTTCAACAATAGTTGCCCTATAGGTTTTTTCGATGATGCTTCACAAGATAGGGGTACAAGTTGTGGAGCTGGTGGTATCTTGAAATTGAGTCATACATATGTGTTCAAATTCAAATTAAACTGTGGAAGGGGAACAAATACCCATGGTGAATTACTTGCATTATGGGGTCTCTTATATTTTGCCCAGTCTAAAAATATTGTCCACTTGCAGGTAGCTGTAGATTCAGAAGTCATCATCAATTGGGCTTTCCAAAAAAATCCAATTACAAGTAACAGTTTTTGAAGGTTGGAAGGATAAAATTAGGAGGCTCTAGACATAATTTGAAAGGATACATTTTAAGCACATTTATCGAGAGTTCAATATGGAAGCTGATATTTTATCTAAGTAAGCATTGGTTATGAATTAAGGCACTTTTTCTACTTTGAGATGTGTGGCTCAAATATAATTTCAAAGGGTTCAATTTCTATTTTTCATGGATGAAATACTAACGGTTACGCCAGTTATAACTCTAAAATGATTGTGTTTAAGCAGTTTTTTCCAAGATGATGAATGTAATAAACTTTATAAATTCTCTGTTCAAGAGAGTGGTTTTCTGTTATATGTTGTGATAGATACATATATACATTGTTAAATTTGGGCAAGGGAGGTTATTATTCAACGCTTTTGTTTTTAATTGGAGATTAGGTATAAATGCTACCACTTGTTTTTTGTAGTTTTGGGAAAGGAAATAAAGTATAGTTTATTATACTTTTGATTAATAAAGTATAGTTTTTTTCCAGTTAAAAAAAAGGAAGATATCAAATTTCAATGAGCTATGCATAAATGATCCACCAACTTTATAGTTTGAGATTAGGTATAAATGCTACCACTTGTTTTTTGTAGTTTTGGGAAAGGAAATAAAATATACTTTATTATACTTTTGATTAATAAAGTATAGTTTTTTCCCTGTTAAAAAAATGAAGATATCAAATTTCAATGAGCTGTGCATAAATGATCCAACAACTTTATAGTTTACAATTTCCTAACATTTTCTACACTTGCTACAAAATTACAATATATAATTGTATATATTTCAACAAACACAGTATTAACTATTATATTGCCTAATGTATTATATTTACCAAAATACTAAATTATTTAGTAGTAATTTACATAAAGATAATCAACTTTATCGTTTTCATAAAAATATTTTAATTGAAATCAAGAAAGAACATTCTTCAGTTGAGTCTTATTGTCACCACATTTAATTTCCACATTTTGCATAAGGTCGACATCGTGTTTTTATGTTCCGAAGAATCAAATTTTCAATATGACTTTCTTTATGAAAACATACCTTGAGTCATGGTCAAAATAGTCCCATTCGAATGTGATCTCAAGAGATAACTCCAATAAAAGATTGAATTTGGTTCAGCCATTGTGTCTACATTGTACAATGCATCAATATTGTTTTAGCTTTGGTGATCTTTGTGTCTTGGTTTTTAGTATATGGTTCGAGGATGAAGCATCTATAAAAGGGGTGGCTTGTTATAGACCCAACAAGTTAGTATTTTTATAATACACATTAGTTATGGAATATCAACCATATGTGAAGTTATATACCTTAAAATAAACTGTTGTTATTCTAATATAAGTGGCTATTGAGATGCTTATGAAATTAGCCTTTTAATTGTTTCCCAATGTAGTTTAGTTATCGAATAGCACAACCATATCTAAAGTTACATACCTTAAAATAAAATGTTTTTATTATAATAGAAGTGGCTATTGAGATGCTTATGAAATTAACCTTTTTAACGGATAAAATTATTTTCAAGCTATTTATGGGTTATATTGTCTTCCATAGATTAGCAAAGTGTTGAGATTCTAACCATAATTATGTGACACCTTAGCTCATCTGACACGTCTTTGAAATAAACCATGTTTAACATCCTTAGGCTAACATGTTTGTTAAGCTATTCCAAATTGCTTTAGTGATATTCTGGTTTTTACCACTTTAAGGGTTAATCTAAAATGGTTCTGCCAATATTTCTTGGTTTCTTGAAGCTTCACTTAGCATAATTTCTTATTATATTTTATACCTAGAATACAATGTAGGGTAATATTTTATTACACTAGACTCAATATCCTTCTTTCTAGTTGCTTTTCTTCTTTGAATGTTTTGTCTCCAAACTACTTAGTTTTTCTATATTCTTTTTTAATGGAATCAAACATTTTCTAATTCCCTTGCATGTTTGGTGATTTTAGTAGCATGTAGTACTAACTTACCAGTTTGAATTTTGTTCCATGCTTGATAGTGGCCTTGAGCTTGATTTAATGAATTGGACACAAGAGTTAATAATCTTTTTGATATTTATCTGTTATGAGAGTTTGTAGCTTCAGGGAGTGGTTTGTATTTTGTAGCACATGCCTCTGCAGCCAAGAGGCGCTTTCTACAACCCAAAGTGGATGAGATGTATCACGTCTATCACATGTCGGCTCCAAAAACTAAATATATATATATATTTTTATAAAACCAAGCACATGTTGGCTCCAAATTTAAATTGACTAGATTGTAAAATACATTTATATAAATATACATCAAAATTCAATTTCAATTTCCATTCATGCATCCACACATTTTAAATACATCTTTTGATAAATAGTTACAAGAAAGTAAATCTTTGTGTATTAGTTAGTCTTTCCTTGATTTGATCTAGAAGAGAGACATATATTCAAAATAAAATCATTACAGATTAGGAATAACTATTTTGCTTCATAATCAATGAATAGATGCAATTTTTGTTGATTTGTAGGATTCCAAATTGGAATGGTTGGCAAGTGGATGATTCCGATGGAAAATATATCTGATTATGTATTGTTAAGTTAATAATAGAACAATAAGTTAGATATTAGTTTTGTGATAATTGCAAATTAATGAATAATTGGGTAAATTGCAATTATTTAATTTTTTATTATTACTTTATTACAATTCACCATTTTAGTGGTGTAAATATTTTTAATTTTTTTTGGATGAGATTATTTCAATGTGGTAATTTTTGTTTTCCCACTGCCATAGGAACCAACATAGATCCATCTTAACTCTCACCCTATAAAGTACACATAAGGGTCAAATCCCCTGAGTTGCAAATATTTTCTCAAGTTGAGGACTCTAAAAGGAGTTTGCACCTCAATGTATTTGATCCTTCTTAGTGCTTGATAGAACCAGAGTTAAGATGGATCTATGCTGGTGTTATGGAATATGCAATTTTTTTTCATTTTGCGTGTCATTGTTTTGTTTAAAATTTGTGTACTGATGCATTTCACAATCTGATTGAGTCAATATTTCCTCTTTGTGCACTGACTATAACTTGGGAAACATTTGTTATGCAAATATTTTAAATCAATCAGTGTTAATTACTTTTTTTTTTTCTTCAGAAGAAAAAATGGTTTCTTGCTATTCATAGTTTGAATAAAAAAACCACACAGTGAACCTATCCCATGGATAGTGATCATATCTTACTGTTTACCCCCAAAAGGCATGAAATACAATGTTTCATAATAACTGAGATCTAACTCTGTAGCTAACAAAATATGTTATAGTTCCAAAACTGAAATTTAATTACATAAAAAGCCATTAATACTCCTTCATGCTAGTGTTCATGAATGGCAATTCATTCCTTTATAGCCAAAAAGAAAAAGAAAAAACAAAGAGAACAAAGCTAGAAGATCCTGTATCGACCTTCCTCCACCAGAATATTGAGCTGCTATCTTTGTAAATGAACAAAACCTTCCACAAGATCCGGTCCCCACTTGGATATATAATCTGCTTTCTTATTGAATGAGCGAGGAAGACGATAGTAATTGATCGAGGTAAAATTGAGTTGAAGATATTTAATACTCGACTTCCAATGATCAAGAACCGCTACCTATAGAAGGTGTCTACCACTGATCCAGTCTATAATTGTAGAAGAGTTTCCATATATGTTCAAAGAGGTAACTTCATATTTGATGGTGAAATATAAAAGGCCCCATATGCCCAATAGTTCCGCCCTGGTGTTACTGCTTGCACCACAACCCAACTATATCTCAACATGATGATTTATGGATAGTTTGAGGTATATCCCTGCACCATAGAGACCTTGTTGTTGAGCCTCGTAAAAAAAACCTGATATACTTTTCCCACTAGTAATAGGGGGTACCTTATGAGCGGATTTGATCAAGGTAGTGCGTTTAGGAGTGATAGAGAAAAACTGTAATATAAATTTGCACGCCCCAATAAAATTAAAACAGTGACCTTCAAAGAGAAGCAGATTCCTGTATTTCCAAATACCCCATATGAAAAATAAAGAATATGACAGGGAATTTGGGCAGTGTTTGGACCACTGGAAAAAAATCTGCTTCAGATTTCCATGATGCCACCTACCCAAAATGCCGAGACTATGAGCCACCTTATCCCATAATTGCAAAGTATATGGACAAGTCACCAGAAGATGATCAATCGTTTCAGTAGCCTGATAGCAAAACGAACATGCTGAGGGACCCATGCCATCTCACTTCATATAGTTCTCACCAATCAAGTTCTTATTTCCCATCACCAACCAAGAAAAATAGAGTATCTTGATTGGCACTGGCCACTTCCAGATCTCCTTATGCCACCACTTCGGATAAGAGATGGTATAAATTGGAAATTGCACCATAAGCCAAAAAGGTAGTGACCTTACCGGAAGCATTATTCCAGTTCCAAAATAATTCGTCCACTTGCTCCCCCAATCGAATACCCACATGTCTAAGGTTGGAAACATAATCATTCCATTCCATCGCATCCAATATAGACAGTTGGAGATCAATTGCAGATAACCAGTAGTCACCCGTACCATCAAAAAGCTGTCTCCTGGCATGATTGAGGAAAAAAAGTCCCTTAGAATGAAGTTTTTGAACTAAAGCGAGGGATAGTCTGAAGTTAGAGTTACCACCAACAAAGGGTTCCACCCCAATCCACACCTGAAAACCATTCCCTACTTGCCACACAAGCCACTTATTCAAAACCGGGAAAGCTTCTAATGCACCCCTCCAGAAATTAGAGATATAAGGAGCTTTCTTCTTTTGTTTTCTGATCCATTCAATTACTGAGAGACCTTTCAAATATTTACCTCTAATAACAAGCCCCCATAATACAAAATCAATGAGACTACGCCATAAGCTCTTAAGGTGAATTGCTTTGTCAACCTAGCAAATGTTCTTAATTCCCCAACCACGAGTTTGGGGAGTCCCTAAAGTGTCCCATGCAACCAAATTAATACCATGATTGGTAGGAGTAGTATTCCAAAGAAAATTGAACAGTACCTGGCAGATGCGAGTTAAAATTTTAGTTGGGACCTTCACAAGCGATAGCCAAAAGATGGGAATATTGTTAAGAACCGAGTTAAGAAGAGTAAACCTGCCTCCCAAATACCACTTTTGATAACACCAACAAGAGATATTCTTCTCAACCTTCTATACTAACCACGACCAGTCAACTACCGAATAATTATTTGGCTTTAAATAATATCCGAGGTATTTCAAGCCATTATCAATGTGATTCAGGTCAACAGGAAAAAAGGTTACATAACTGAGAGCATATAGCCCCCTCTATATTGAAATGGTAAAGACCAGATTTCATGAGGCTCACTTCCATCCCAGAAGCCAAGCGAAATCTATCCAAAATGATCTTATAATTATGCCATTCAATAAAGTTATCCATTCCAAAAAAGAGCACATCGTCGACAAAAAGCAGATGTGTAACATATTGAGAATGAGAAACTTTGATACCCATGATCTTACCTTCCTCTTTATCTTTATGAATCAACTTGCTCAAACCATCAATAACCAACAAGAATAAAAGAGGCGACAAAGGACAACCTTGACATAAGCCACATGATCTCTTGAAAAGATTGGTATGGTTTCCGTTGATAAGGACAACAAAGTTACCAGAAGTTACGCACCCCATAATCTACTAAACAACATCAAAGCTCGGTCCCACATTTAGAAGGAGTAAACAAATAAAAGACTAGTCAACTTTATCATAAGCCTTAACCAGTCAATTTTCATCACCAGTGCATTACAACGATTGGTTTTTGCAGAATGAAGGGTCTCCTGTGCCACTCCAATGGCATAAAAAATGTACCTCTGTTGAAGGAAGCCGAATTGTTCCTTGGAGATGCCATTTAATAAACCCACCTTCAATCTATTAGATATAACCTTAGAGAAAATATTATAGAGTAAATTGCAAAGGGAAATGGGATGAAAGTCTTAGAAAGAAGCATGATTAGAGGTATTGGATATGAGTGCCAGAAAAGTGGCATTTAAATCCCCTGATACTTTTCCAGAAAGTCGAGATTATTCAATCAATCGAATGATTTCTGGACCCAAAATATCAAAAAACTGAACATAAAATTCCACTGACCAGCTGTCTGGTCCAGGACTCTTGTCCTTGGCCATAAGTTTCAGAATGCCTTCAATTTTAGAGAGTGTAACAGGATTTAGGATGCCCCACTTGAGAATTATCTTCCTCAGTGAAGATTCAATGCATGTAATTAAGGACAAAAAGTTGGTCAGTAATATTATTTACCAATGGTTTAGTAAATAATTTTGAAAAATAACTGGAAGCCTCCCACTCAATACCAAGCTACAAAGTGATCTAGTTTCTAGATCCATCTATAATCTCCCAGATAACATTAGTTTTCGACCTCTGATTAGCATAATAATGGAAAAACTTATTATTTTGATCCCCAAGAGATATCCATAAGGCCCGATTTTCAGTCGCCAAACTGTCTCCTCGGCCAATAATAAAGCTGACTTCTCACTTATCAGGGTTTTGATATAATCAGTGCCAGATCCCTCTACAAACAAAGAGGGATCAACATAATAGTCCTTGATCAAATATTCTAACCGAAACAGTTCTTGTCTTTGAGAGATTAATTTGTGCTTAATACAAGGAGCAACCAAGAGTTTAAGAGATCTCGGAAATAAAGGAAGAACATGCATTGCTGATCCCTTCATCTTCCTAGAAAAAGTAAACCAGTGATCTCAAACCAGAGATGTGAATTACATGAATAGGCATATAGAATATAAGAAATTTCGTTTGGAATTGGTTTGTTCATGTTGGTCTTTATATATTGACAATATTGACAACATATTGCAATAGAGGCCTTAGTACACACAGTATGGAGATAGGTATTTTTTGTAGCAGCTCACATTGGAATTTACATATAAATAAAAATATACCACTGGGTAAGATTACTGGTAACATTGTATTAGATATTATCAACCGAACAAGCATTGGTCGGTAGAAGATAACACATAACTATTCATTATTTCAACATAAATTCACTTTTTCAAAGTGGAAGGATTAATTTAATTTTCGAAAGAGCAATGACAATTTCAAAATTTTTATCTATTGTTTTGAATTTTTTTCTACATAAATATTTTACGGCTTCAACTTTGACATAAAAACTGAAAGAATATGTTTTTTAAGAGTTGCAAATGCATCGTAAATATAATTATTTTAGAAACAAGAGTTGTGTGCAGCTTAGTCCCTGCCTTTTAATTAAAAAAAAATAAAAATGATTGGAAATCAATTTAAAAATAAAATTAAAATCCAAGTATACTTTCTGTAGTATTTCTGAAACAAACAAGTAAAACAGGGACCACAGACAACTACGATATCGAGTTGAAGAAAGATTCCATTGAAATCTAATTGCTCTCTCACAGGGATTTTGTTGGATATGCATCCAAGAACCCTTGATATTCTAATCTCTTGCTTATTCTTCTGGCAATTATGTTTGTCTTCATATACTAATAGAAGCCACCTGCATTTGGGGAATAATTGCCATCGTAAAGATAACTTACATTATGTTCTTGAGGGTTGAGAGTTGGGGAGAGCTCCAAGAAACTTCGGAGATATTAGGATGAGAACGCAGCGTAAGGGCGATGGCGGCCTGGGGAACCAGGGTTTCTGATCAATGGAGGTTCTGGGATTCGATACTCTGGTGAATCGGCTGGTCTAGCTGTTTTTTTGGTTGATTCTTGATGCTGAGTGGAGTATTTGACGAGGTTTGCTGGTGGCGAATTTTGAACCCTTGTCGTGGATGAGTGACGGGCTATACGGGGAAGCGTGGGGATTTCAGAGGACTGTGTGGTGACGATTGCTATTTACTTGGAACGGCGGATAGGGGACCGGGTCCCTTTCATTCTGGGTTTTATTCTAGGGTTTCTACCCCGTCTGTTTTGTAGCTTGTTTGGTTTGGGTTCGGAGATCTCGCTGATTTGAGGGACCATCTGGGGCGGCATGGCGAGCGGCATGGAGACGGAGGTGGTATCCACATCGGCTGGGGATTGTGATAGAGGGATTACTGATATTGGAGATGTCAATGCTGCGGTGTATGGGTCAGGGGCATTGTCTAGGCCCTTCATGACAGGTGGGGGGCCAGAGGTCTCTTTTGGGCCCGAGGGTGCGATGGACTTGGACGGTCATCTAATTGCACTACCTACATCTGCCAGGGTTTCTTCTCCGGTCATCTCTCTGGGGCTAGAGGGATTAGAGACTGAATTGGCGTTCTTTCGGTCATCTGCAGGTATCGATACTGACAGGCCCGACTTGGCTGGCCTTTTGGGGCGGACTCTACAGCCTTAACATGGGTTATACACTAACTTCCCCTTAATTCTGGATGCTTTGCATGTGGTGGGTCTCGAACCTCTGTCTGGGAGCAGTAGAGGGCAGTCGGATCAGAGTGGCGGTTTGGCTTCCTTCTCGGTCGGTAATCTGGTTAGGTCGGTGGAATATCGTGGATCTGTTGACCGGGGACAGGGTAGCGGTGGACCGGGACATTCTTCCAGTGGACATCTAGCGGCTGCCCCTGGCGGGGGAGACATTCTACCTGAAGTGGAATCACTGCTTGTTCCATGAGCTGGGGTTTCCGTGAAGGCCGACTCACATAAGAATAATGCCAAGAAGGTTAAGGAACGGAAGAGGAAGGATAAGCTTGTTTTGGGAGTGGATGTTACGATGGAGGAGGTGGAGGATTTCTCTTACACTGCAGTGGTTGGTCATGTTCGAGGCAAGAGATTTGGTCGTGGATTCCTCCAGCGATGGGCGGCAGAGCAGTGGAAGGATTTAGTATCTACTGCCCCTGAAATTCGGGTATTGACGAAAGGCTGGTTCTCATTCATTCCGACGAACAGAGGGGAGGTTGATGCTGTATTATGTCGCCATTGGTCGATGTTGGGAGTCCCAATTGTTCTGAAACGATGGTCCCCTTTCTTCGACTCTAAATCGGAGAAAATTGATAAAGAACCCCTGTGGGTGAAGCTCCCTGGGTTCCCGATGCATTTGTGGAATGAAACTAGGTTTGCAGAGATTGGGAATTTCCTTGGCGATTATGTGTGTTCTGATTACTCGCATATTGAGACAGGCATTTATACGGTGGCAAAGATTTTGGTTAAAATCGATCTTCGACTGGGGCTATCGGCTGAGATCAATGTACAATCAAAGGAAGGGGACTTCGTTCAAATTCTGGACTACGTGGGTGTGCCGTTTAGGTGCCACCGCTGCCACGCTCATGGACACTTGGTTGCCTGTTGCCCTTTACCGTTTAGGGCTTGTAAACCGATGGTCGTTGGTAAAGACGTTGATTGCACAGATCCTATGACGACGGTGAACCCATAGGCGGTGGGGGATGAAGGTATTGCGCCTGCATTTGACAGCGGGGTGGACCATAATTCTGTGTTACCAGCCGACCAGTGTGAGTTGCAGAGATCCAAGACACTTTTGGCACCTTCGGTGAACTTGGGTATGGAAATTCTTGGGAGCAAGGATCCGGTTCCCGTGGGGGCTTCATTGTGTAGCGCGACACCTTTGACTCGAGCCACCTCAAGGGAGCTACAGGAGCAGTCCACTATTCGTCGGGGTTCATCTTCGAATCCCCCGGGTATGTCTCACCACATTTCTTCTGCTGTTTCATTATTTGATGTCTCTAATGATATGGGGGGGGGGTTGTCTTGGGTCTCCTCCTCCTGTCTGTACTGTTTTACAATGCCCTGTTGCTCCTTGTCTGATGCATGTCGCGGATAGTGTATTCACACCGTCCATTGTATCCACCATACACTCTCCCAGTTCTGCGGGTCGTTGTATCCGTTATGCTCTTAGAAACCGGGTGATATCTGCTGATGGATCGGGGGGTAAGGGACTTCCTGAATTGGCTTGTAGTGCTGGGGGGAAAGGTCGGGGTCGAAAATCCCTTTTGTCTAAAGCACAAGATTGGGCTAAAGTTGATTTAGTGATGGGTACACAATCTTCTATTGAGTGGGCACTTAGAGCAGCGAACGCCCTGGAAGGGGGTATCTGATGAAATTATTGTCCTTCAACTGTCGTGGGTGGGCGAGCCCCATTAAAAAATCTTCACTTTGGAGGTTGGTGGATTTAAATCAACCGGATGTTATACTGTTGCAAGAAACTTTGGGTGGTAGTGAGGTGGTTGTTCGGTCTTTGTAAACTTTGCTACCTGGCTGGAAGTTTGTAGGCGTGGATGCCCGTGGACGCTCTGGAGGGCTGGCCTCAGGGTGGAAGGTGAAGAGTTGTAGATATGCTAGTTCTTGGGGCATCTCTTCTGGTATTGGGTTGGAAGTTTGGGATGCAGCGATTGGCAGGATGATCACGGTTCTCAATATCTATGGGCCCTATTTAAATGGGGTTGGCTTCTCGGACTCCTTGTTAAGTATGGATCTCTTTGAAGGAAGGGATGTGATTTTGGGTGGGGATTTAAACCTTTCTCTAGGGTCCTCTGAAGTTTGGGGGCCTCGTGCTGCTCCGGATCCATCAGCTAATTATTTTATTCAAGCCTTCGCCAGGAAGGATCTTCTTGACATTCTGCCAACCCGATTAACCCCAACTTAGAGGAATAAGAGAACAGGGGAACAGAGGGTGGCAAAAATACTGGATAGGTTTCTGGTGGATGATGTGTTGGCAATGGGGGTTGATGTTGTCAAGCAATGGGTAGGGTCAGGTGGGGTATCTGACCACTGCCCCATCCTCCTGGAGTTAAGAGGTAGAAGGAATAAACCCCCTAGCCCTTTCAAGTTCAATCCTAGTTGGCTGAAGGAGGAGTATTTCCTTAAATTGGTACAGGCTCAGTGGGTTCATCGACCTCCGGATTCTCAGGAGCATGCGGGTGCACACTTTCATCTCAATCTCAAGCGTATTAAGGAGGCCACTATTCTTTGGGATAATGAAAAGAGGGTGAATGATGATCTGAGTCTGCGGGATGCTGAGATGAATATTGATAGACTTCTACATTGTCAGGGTATGGGTTATCTGGATGAACAGTTAAAAGGAGAGCTGATGGAGTGGGAACGATGCAGGAATGTGATTTTGTGTGAGAGAGAAGAGATGTGGAGATTGAAAAGCAGGGCAATTTGGCTTCAGTGTGGGGATGAGAACACTAAATTTTTTCAAGCATATGTTAAGGGGAGAAAATTCACTAACTCTATTTGGGAACTATCTTCTATTGAAGGGGAACAGGTCTCCAGTTTTGATGGATTAGCGGAGATGGGTGTTCGACACTTCGGAGACTTATTCACCGCTCAACCTGGGGCCTCTATTGCTGAGGTTATTAGGATGGCTCAACTTTTCCCTCGTTTTGTGGGGGATGAGGATAATAGACTGTTGATGGAGGAGGTGTTTCCGTTTGAGCTCACACAGGTTATGCACTCCTTTCAGAAAGACAAAATCCCGGGGCCCGATGGATGGCCTATAGAATTCTTCATAGGATTCTATGACTTCTTCGGGGAGGAATTATTGCATGTGGTGGAAGAATCAAGAAAGGTTGGGTTTGTACATGGCCCCTTCAACTCGACCTTTATAGCTCTCATTCCAAAAACGGACAAGCCTGACAGCTTTGATGAATTCAGACCTATCTCTCTCTGCAATTGCATCTACAAGATAATCTCTAAGGTTATGGCGGGGAGACTCAAGAATATCTTATCTCAGCATATTTCTTGTGAACAATTTGGTTTCTTGGAAGGTCGAAAAATTCATGAGGCCATTGGTGTTGCACAGGAAGGATTACACACTCTGAAGGTGTAGAAGCAGAAGGGTGCGGTGATTAAGATTGATCTCTCTAAAGCATATGATAGGGTGAGTTGGCTCTATATCCGGATGATTCTAACTCACCTGGGCTTCTGCTATGAATTTATTCGATGGATTATGGCCTGCATCAACACGGTGAGCTTTGCTGTTCTGATCAATGGTTCTGCTAGTCCTTTCTTCCATGCTGGAAGGGGTCTACGACAAGGTTGCCCCCTTTCTCCACTACTGTTTCTCCTTGTTTCTGAAGGCCTCAGTCGTTTTATTCTGAAAGCAAAAGCTGATGGTTCCTTTCGAGGCATATCCATTACTCAGGTATTGTATATTACACATCTCCTTTTTGTTGATGACATTCTGATATTTTGTGATGGCTCGAGACAGGATATTGATAAGGTGGTTGAAGGACTCAATTTACTGCAAGTTGCAGCGGGTATGTTAGTGAATATTGACAAATCTACAATCACATGCTCGCATTTAACTGAGCAGGAGATACTTAGATTGGCTATCAGACTACCTTACAGGACTTTGGATATTGATGATGGTTTAAAGTACCTTGGCTTTCACTTGAAACCAAATGCATACTTGAAGGCAGATTGGCACTGGTTAATAGCAAAATTAGAACAACGACTACATGGATGGAGTCATAAATGGCTCTCACGGGCAGGGAGACTGGTTCTGGTTAAATCTGTTTTGGAAGCAATTCCAGTGTATTGGATGTCACTCGCTTGGATTCCCAAAGGAGTCTTGGAGCAGATCCGTAGGTTGTGTTTTGCCTTTCTTTGGAAGGGTAAGGGTGATAATCGAGCTTTGGTGTGGGTCAGATGGGAAAATATTGCGGTCCCAAAAGCACTAGGAGGATGGGGGTTAAAGAATATTTTTCTTTTTGCTAAAGCCCTGGGGGAAAAGGTGGCGTGGTGACTTATCCATACCCATAGTCTCTGGACTAGAGTGGTATATCATAAGTACATTGCTCCTCTCACTCTACACGAATGGATAAGGCAGGGCAATAAGACGAGGGCAAATTGCTCTGTGGTCTGGAAAGTGGTGGTGCAACATTTTCATTTGGTTGGATCTGGATTAGTGTGGAGAATAGGAAATGGGCGATCTATACGAATTGGACTGGACCCTTGGGTTGGATGTAGGGGTGGACATGTCCTTCCTGTGGACTTAAGGACTTTTTTGGCAGCTAGAGGTTGTCATTTTCTGGCTGATATTGAGAATCCAGGATCAACCACACTATGGCATCAGGGGTGGACCTCTGCACAACGTCTTGAGATTCCTGCTGATATGCTTGGAGCTTGGGAGGATTTTATCCGGAACTTAAGATATTCGAATATTCGACTGACTAATAGGCTCGATGAATTAATCTGGGATCACCATCCCTCTGGAATATACACCCCAAAAAATGGATATATCCAGCTGAATGTGGAAGTACATAACAGGGAATTGGTGTGGTGGTGGAAACACCTGTGGAAGTTTAAGTGTCCGGGTAAAGCTAAATTACTCTTCTGGGCTATACTGGAAAATAAGGCTCCAACCTGGGACATTATGAAGAAACGATTCATCTAGGGCCCGGGGTACTGTCCACTTTGTAGGAATGCGGAAGAAACCATTTCTCATCTTTTTGTTCACTGTCGGTTTTCTCAGGCAGTTTGGGCTGATATATGCAAATTTTTGGACTTCAATGTGCGGTGGTGGGGAGCGAGTGTACTTGACGCGTTCCAATTGTGGTGGTCATATCCAAAGACCTCTTCCATACGGGCTGCCCCATGTACCTTCGTCTGGGGCATTTGGATTACCAGAAATAAGATCATTTTTCAGGATTGTCGGGTCCCGATGGAGACTGTTGTGGCACAAGCTGTGGCAGTTATACAACACTTCATGGTTCCTATCATAGCGCATAGAACTCGACCAGTGAACGTGGATTTGATAGATAGATCCATGCCGTGGGATTTTTTCGATGGTGCTTCTCTTGATCATCAATTGGTGTGTGGAGGGGGGGGGGTGTACTTTACAAATCTGAGTCCCATTACTTTCATATCGTGGCTAGTTTGGGGAGGGGATCCAATAACTATGCTGAACTTATGTCTCTTAGGCTGTTGATGTTATTTGCACTTGAACAAGGTTGTCTATCTCTACAGATATTTGGCGACTCCATGATAGTTATCGATTGGGCAAAGGAGCTTACACATTGTCATGTGATGGTACTCTTACCTATCCTGGAGGAGGTAATACGGTTAAAGCAGTCATTTAATCATATTACATTTACACATGTCTATAGGGAGAGAAATGGGATGGCCGATTAGCTTTCCAAAGAAGCGACGCAACAACATATGACAATTGGCACTTGGAGGATTACAATACACTCAACTGGAGGCACCTACAGTTATTACCACAGGCCTTTTTATGATGCTTTTGAGGACCGGATGGAGCAATAGCTCAGCTACTGTTGACCTTTGATGGACACCTTAATTATTTCTGTTTTCTGTATTTGTCGCGGGCTGTATGGACAGCATATATTTTTTGTTGACCAGAGATGGTCACCGTCTTCATATTTGATACAGTATATGTTATATGTAGTCGGATATCTGCGGGCTGGATGGACAGTCATTTTCATCGATTTTGATTTTGTATGGAACTTTAAATATGACAATAATATGGGACTGTAAATATGTGACAATGTAGGGATCTTAGTGATTCTATTACATGTGCAGAATGTAATTTTGTTCATCTTTTTGAAATAAAATTACGACTTTTTCCAAGGAAAAAAATAAATAAGTAAAAATTATTATATCAATATAAAGTGCTTTATTTCCGTACCAATATATATCAAATGTGAATATTTAAAAATCTTAAAAATTGTGAAATTGCATATTAAATGTTAATATCTAAAAAACTTAAAAATTGTGAACTTTGAAAAGAATAGTATAATGTAAGTGAACCTAAATGAGTTAAATATATTTATTTTTGATAAAACAATATAAATAAATAGATGTGAATTTGTTGAATTATAGTTGAGGAAGCTAAGCTAGTGGACATTACTCCAAATGTTATTGGCCCGACATGGTCAAATGGCAGTTGTGGTGTCGTCGGAATAGCCAAACGACTCGACAGATTCCTCATGTGTGAGGAGTTATGTGAATCCATGGGACGTTGCAGATCTTGGTCCTACCCAACCGGTTTCTCTAATCATAAAGATATAATCCCACAATTAGATTTTGATAAAAGTTTTGTTCCCTATCCTTTCAAATTCAATCCCATATGGCTAGAGGAACAAGCCTTCAGTGACTTCATCCATGGCATCTGGAATGATCTCCCTATATTGGATTCCGCCTCTGCTATGTAGTATTTTTTGAGTAAATTGGCTTGCCTTAATAAGGATATCGTGTCATGTGAAAAAAGGAAAACAAAAGAAAATGAGAAAGTCATGATCCGAATCGAAGAAGAAATCTCTTATCTTTCTAATCAGGTATTGGACAACCTCTTCTTGGCTGAAAGAAGAGCTCAGATTCTATCCCTCAAAGTGGATAAGGACAAGATCATTATGCAGAAGGAGAAAACATGGTGCCAAAAAAACTGAGCAATTTGGCTACACTCGGGCGACAGTAATTCAAAGTTCTTTCACAAATTTGCTAATCAGAGGCGTTTGAAAAAATCCATTTGGGACATAAAAAATGATCGAAATGATACTGTCTCAGATTCAAAATATTTAAAAGGGGAAGCTATAATTTTTTTCCAAAATATTTACTCTTAAGAGGATGGATCCCACTTAGATAGCCAATTGAAGGTCATCAAACATTTTTCGAGATTCTTCAACGAAGAGGATAACCTTATTATTGGAAGGCCGGTTTCCATGGGGGAAGTGCAAAAGGTATTACATAATTTTCCAAGGGACAAGAGCCTTGGGCCCGAAGGTGTGACTATGGAATTATATTTTCATTTTTTTGATCTATTAGGTGCATAATTAACTAGAGATGTGGAGGAATCTAGAATAAACTGTGTTGTTTTGGTGAACCTCAATGCCACTTACATCACATTGATTCCAAAATTGGATAAACCAGTATCTTTTAGTGATTACAAACCCATTGCGTTGTGTAATATTCTGTATAAAATCATCACCAAAATAATTGTAGATAAAACCAAGCTCGCCCTAGACCAATGTATCTCAGAAGAACAATTCGCCTTTCTTCCTAACAGGAAAATATTAGATGCAGTTGGTACTGCTCAATAAATCATTCACTCAGTCAAAAAAGATATTTGAACACCTTCATATTGAGAATGGATCTAATTAAGGCATATGATAGAATCAAATGGACTTACTTCAGTTTTATTATGGCTTGTATCAAGTCTGCTAACTACTCGATTTTGATAAATGGCTCCCCCACTCAATCTTTCATTGGAAACAGGGGGATTTGGAAAGGTTTCCCCTCTCACCTTATCTCTTTATCCTTTCCATTGAAGGCCTTAGTCCACTCATAAAGGAAGCAAGAAAAAAAGGAAAAAATAAAGGCATCAAAGCTGCACTAAATATCGCTATCTCACACCTCCTCTTTGTGGATGATGTTCTCCTCTGTGGGATGGGAAATATGGAGGAATGGAGAGAGTATCAAATGTCAATTTCTACTTTCCGCAATGTGTCGATATTAGCTGTAAGTCCACATAAATCCTGTTTTATTTTTAATTATGCTGATCGTGATATCAACGACCATATTTCCTCTCTGTTTCCTTATAAAATGATTGAAGTGAACAAAGGATTCAAATATCTTGGGTTCTATCTTAAACCCTCAAGCTACAAGGTACAATATTGGAAATGGTTCATTAAAAAAATTCAAAGGAGTATCTCTTCTTGGTCCTTTAGATGGTTATCTATAAGTGGGAGATTGATACTCATTCAATCGGTCCTCCACAATATTCCCGTTTATTGATTTTCCCTTTTTATTTTACCCGAGTCTGTCATTTCAACAATCAGACGTATGATCTTTCAGTTTCTCTGGGAAGGTCGGGTGGACCTTCACAAATTCCACTTAGCAACTTGGGATAAAATTTCAAAGCCCATCAAATCTGGAGGGCGGGGACTCAAAAACCTGAGTTGGTTTAATAAGGCTCTATGTGCAAAAAGTCTTTGGCGCAGCTTGTTTAATAGAGGGATTTGGGAAAAATTATTGAGGCTAAATACATCAGATGCTTTGATATCAGTCAATGGATGAGATCAACCAAGAAACATAATCAAAATGCTTCTTACATCTGGAAAATCTTGGTAAAATCCTATCCCATTATAAATGTCGGCTTCTATTTGTTGGCAGGTGGCTAGAGGATCAAATATCTATCTAGATATTGGCCCAATTGTAGGTCTGATGGATGATTATTCTCTCTCTGTAAATATTCTTTCTGAACTCCATCGAAGACACATTTTGGTTCTTTGTCAAGTGGAAAAAGACTCAAACTCTGGTAGGCTTCAATGGTTTTCATCTAGTGATTTAAATCTATCGGGATCATATGCCGAGGAATGGGACATGTTTATCCTAAATATCAAAAGAGCAGGCATTGTTCTATCAAACGTCGAGGATCAAATCCTTTGGCATTAAAATAAAAAAGGTGGCATGGTTAGTGCTAAGCTAGCATATCAACTCATATCGATCGTTGAATTGGAAAATGGAAGTTGCAGGTGGACAAACTTTCTATGGAAATTGAAGATTCTGCTAAAAGTAAAATGTTTTTTGTGGATGAGTTTCAACAAGCGTATTTTGACTTGGGATTCTCTTTAATCCAGAGGCTATCAGGGTCCAAGTATATGTTGCCTATGCAAAAGCAACCTAGAAGATGTCGATCATATTTTTGGGAGATGCTCCTTCTTTCAATCTATATGGAATATATTGGCTGGTGTTTATCATTTTAATGATAGATGGGATCATCATTTTATTGAAGAAAATTCGGTGGGATGGATTGGAAAAAAGCATTCTTTCAAAGAACTCCCCTTAATTACTATGTGGGAAGTTTGGAAGGTAAGGAACCGTTGCATCTTTCAGGAATTCCATCCAAACATCAACAATTTGATTACTAAAATCATCGTTGTCATGTATGAAATTGGTAATACTGTGGAACTTTCCTTTATCTGAAAGTTGTCCAAACCCTCCTTTGTGGATGAAATTCCCTTTGATTTTTTCTATGGAGCAATGAATAAGGGCTATTGTGGTGTTGGTATGATTATTCAGGTTAATACAATGCTCACAATAAATTTAAAAATGGGAGTTAGTATTGGGACAAATACCAAAGCTGAATTGTTAGGATTGCGGGGAATTCTTTGGAGTGCAAAACATTTCGACATCCATGACTTACAGGTTGGAGGAGACTCTAATTGCATTATTGAATGGGCATCTGGAAACTCTTTCCTCCATTCTATTTCTCTTAAACATTGGAAGGCTCAAACATTGCAGCTAATCTCCACTTTTAACAACATCTCTTTTCAACATATTCATAGAGAATTTAACAAGGTAGCTGAATCCTTATCTAACCAAGCAATTTTTTTTTTAACATAAACGACTAGCCAACTTTGATTATATAAAAAGATGGAAAATACATAACAGAGAATGATCAGATTGCTCCCATAAGAGGAATACATCCATCACACCAAGTTCATCATGTTCTAGCTGATAACTATCATTGTATCTTCCTGTCCTATGAAGACTATAGCATCTTATTAACTGTCCTACAAGGAGTATGCAGAAGAAAAACATTGCTGTGATACTGCCTTATACAAAGACTGGAATTTCAAACCTTCCAGGATGCCAAAATTGCAGCTGGTACCTATTCTATAAGTTCTAGAAACCTTATGCATATTACTGAGAAACATTAAAAACAGAACAGAACTAGAAAGAGTCCAACCCGAGACCTGAATCGATGAACAGTTACTGCAGACCAATATCCATGGCAGCACTAGCAGAGCTCGCTGCCCTGTTCTTCTCCGTTCTGAGGTCCACAAAGTTTCCAGCATTTGTCATGAACTTCTGTAATTTCTCCATTTTCCTGTTGATGTCTTCAAGATCTCAGCCAGAGACTTTGTGCTTACGGGCCTTATGAGGATAAGCTAGGCCCAGGGTCTCTTCTAAGTGTTCCACTTTATCAACAATGCTTTGGTGCTGAGCTTTAGCCTCTGTGTGAGTAGCATACGCCCGATTGTAAAGGCGAGTTAATATTTTCTTGTGCTCCAGGATTTCACTTCTAATCAACCTTACTTGCAGCTCCAGCTCCTGCAAACGAACCAAGAATTCCACTTCAAATTTGGAAATGCTGCGATTCCTAGTCTGACCATGCAAATTCCCAACCCCGACGTGCCTGCAACAAGGACCGAGCCCAAGGTTGCACTCTGATTCTGCTGAGTCTCCTCTCATTTCCTCCCGCTGCAAACCCCAGTTGCAACCTCTATTAGGGCCTCTCCTCATCTTGAAGCACCTACCGCATTTCTGAATCACTTCACACCTTCCTTGCGGGTGCCTAACACCATGGAAAAACAAGTCACCCCCTCCCCGAGGACGCCCAGCGCCATGATGATCCATACTCCTGTCAACATAGAGGAACTCCGAAGAGACAAGCAACGGACGCAGAATTATGAGGACTAAGGAATGAAATCTGGGAAGCATCCAGATGCAAAGATAAACCCCAACATCCAGAACGCATGGCGGCCAACTGGCGAGCCGAGTAAAAGCCATAAATTCGAGCATGTGAGGGTGGCATACGAGGAGTGTAGGAGCCGTCGAAATTCCAAGGGAGAGTTCCCAAAAATTTAAAAAATTTAACCCTCTAAAGTATTAAATGCAAAGAGGTATAAGGAGCCAATAAGAGGGGAATGAGCCCTATCCATTAAGGCTAACCTTATTCTAGGGGATCCACGAGTTTTCCAAGGCATCACTGTTATAACTTAGCAAAAAATAGGAGAGCCTGACTCCGATATTCGCCATTTCATCAGCTTGTCCATTTAGTCCTCGAAGAATATGCAGAAAGGTAAGCTCATGAAAATCCTTGCTAATGCAGAGTAGGAGATGGTGCATTTTTTAGGTGGGCTCTTTTCTTTCACGAACTATACATCTAGCTTCTCTGATAATGATTAAGGAGTCTCCTAAGACCTTAAGTCTCGTTATCCCCAGGTTGATAGCAATCTACAGCCCTTTGATGAGACCAAGCCACTCTGCTCCATTATTGGTTTTTCTTCCTATGCCCCAGGCAAACTCCTTCTGCTCGTTCCCCTTGGAGTAAAAAATTACTCCCCCCCGCACCTCCCAGCTCAGCTTATCTAACCAAGCAATTGACGATTTCACAGGAAAGATCTACTTTGAAAAGTTCTGTAATGGTTTTAATATAGAATCCGGATGCATCTCTTGTATGTAGATTGGGCTTAGATTTTCAGAATTCAGATAGGATACTGATCTATGTAGTATTTGAATGAAATATTTTTGAATTTTTTCTTTTTGGGAAGAATGAAAGCTTTTTTGGTCCTCAGTTGAATCATTCTAGTAAGTTAGCCAAAAAGATTGGATGAAGATTAGCCTAAGTCAGTCATAGCTAGTAAATCATATGGTTGTTTCTCTTGGAGAAGTCATATTTTGAGTCTGATGTAACAACTTTGATTCTATGAATAACAATTTTTTTTTTTTTTTTGCTGGTGTGAAAAAAATTCAATATTTAATATGATTAATATATGAATTATTTTTAAAACAGTAAATTATTTTAAAAATATCAAATTCAACAATACAATTTCTCATTATAAAAAGTTCAAGTTTAAATTTCAAACTTAAATTATAAATAAAAATCTCATAATTGCAAGTATTAATAAAGCAACTTATCATCTTTTATAATTAATAATACATAATCCAAATCTCATACTATTTTTTAAAAGGAAAAGAGATTCAAAAATTAATTTAAAAAATATTAAACTATAATTATGTTTATTAATATTTTCATATGTTTAAAAATTATTTTAAAAAACTATATTAAGCTTAAAAAAATGGAAAATGAGAGAATTTTTCGTACTTTAAAAAAACATAAAATATAAAAATTGCATATTTTACTATTGAAAATTAATTTAAAAATTGCATAAGAGAAGATTAAGAATATTAATGGTGCTATTTCAATATAAACATATAGATTTAAGTTGTATATATTACAACAAGAGCCACGAGATGGCAATGTCCTCGACGTTGCCACATGCTCTATTTGCGAATAATTGTTACCAATAGCTTTTGGTTTTAGTGAACTTTTGACGTATTAAAAAGAAAATCAAAGCTATAAAAAGAAAATATACAAAAAAAATATCCATGCAAAGAATTTGGCACTTTGTCAACACTTGGTTTAGAGTTGGAACTTCAATTTGACATTTGATTTTGGTGAAGAGTCCAACTTGATTGTCTTGATTATGAAGAAAAAAGGGCGGCACGCTAGGAAGTGTGACTCATAAAATTGAATCCACAAAACTGAAAATGTGAAGGATATGAATAAATTTTGAAGATTTGTGAGATTGAAAATTTGAGATGACTAAAGGGAGTGCTTCTTTTACAGATTCAGTCGACAAAATTTTGGTAGAATAACTTATTTTCCAACACTAACCATGCACAAAAATTTGTTATTTCTCACATGAATGGTTTATACTCTAGTGAAATTGATTTATTATACTCATGCATGGATTAGTCAATAATATACATATTCATATGCATAGGTTTATCACACCAATGGACTAGTCAATATACATATTCATATGCATAGGTTTATCATACTCATGTAGATGACTGACCTCATTCTCAAAGACATTGATTGTGTCATCTTATATGCACAAAGGTTATATTATTGCCCATGCGCATTGATTATATTCATAACGTGTGCATGTTGACTATAATATTCCCATACATAAGAGATATATGTTATACTAAATGTGTGTATAATTTCATAAGGAAAACTATATATATATATATATATATATACATTGATTGTGTCATCCTATATGCACAAAGGTTATATTATTGCCCATGCGCATTGATTATATTCATAACGTGTGCATGTTGATTATAATATTCCCATACATAAGAGATATATGTTATACTAAATGTGTGTATCATTTCATAAGGAAAACTATATATATATATATATATATATATATTTCAATATTTTTTTGGTCCATCTATACTTCAAACTTCCCTTATTGAAACAAACTTACATGTCTACCTTATAATGAATTGTAAAATCCACATAACTTCTCTTAATACAACAATATAGAGAAATTACCATAAATGAATAATATAGAGAATTAATCAATATTGATACTTTTTAGATTGCCTTTATTAAAATTTGGATTTCTAAATTGTATTGAAATTGCCAACAATTTTAATATAATTTCATTAAATAATAAAATTTGTTTTCAAAATTTCATAAAAAAAAATCTTATTTAAAATCATATTCATCGCAGGGAATTTGAGGATAAACGTGAAATACAAAAATTACGCACCTCATTTAATTAATTTTACTAAGATGATCAATTCTATCAATATTAAAAAAAATATTATTATATAAAATTTTCCAAAAGTTTGGTACTAAGATATAATTCACTTCACTATGTAAAATTAAAATTAAAATAAATTACAAAATAAAATAAAAATAAAAATCATTAACAATAATAATTTTATTATTTTGTGTTATTTTACTGTTTTATTTTTATATTATAACAAGAGCTACAAGGTGGAAATGTCCCCGACCTTGCCACCAAGTATTGTAAAAACTTCAAAATACTCATTATTATATAGGAAAATGTTTGTTTGATATAGAGAATCTCAAAATGCTCATTATTACATATTTCTATGATCTGGCAAACGACACTAAAGGACACTAAAGGAAAACAAGGGAGAACAACGGTAAAATACAGGATGGAAAAATAAAAAAAAGAACCCATGTACTGTTAGATATTGAGATCAACATGCTGTGACTAATTCTTTCAGCGTGTGGGTAGCTTGGATGGACTTGAACAACCAGCAAAGCATGTGCCTAGCATTTGCCTTATGCCATAAGTTAAAACTGAAAATGTTTAGATCTAATGAGACGTTCAAATATATTTTGAAAAATAATGTAAGTTTCAAAGAAAATAATGACAGATTCTGCCATCAATAGCCCATTTTATCATAGAGCAAATTGTTTCTCTTTTGATTATAACTGGGACTTGATTTAGTTAAATCTATCATTTCAATGGGGAAATGGGTTAATTATTAAAAAACTTTATCACATAACATGTTTTTACTGCTTTGAAACATTTTAGATATCGTTATGCTTCATTATGACTGATGTAATCATATTGACAAGCTGCAAACAACTTTTGGGCTCCTTAAAACATGCATCAGTCATCTGAACCGATATTGGAGTATATTGTGAGTAAGTGCAGGAAATTCATTACAAGGGAATTTTGTTGGTAAAGGTCATGCTTCATATTGTTTTCAAACATTTAAATCTAATATGTGACTTGTGATTTTTACAGGGCACTTAATATTTTATTTATTTATTTATGGCCTAAGTATATATTTTTTAAGGAGCAAAGCTTAGCTCAAGTATCTTAAATCCAATCAACCTAATATTAAAGGAAATTTTAGGGGTAAAATTTAGTCCATGAATTATTTTTTTGATTTTTTTTTCCAAAGAACATTCATCAATTTCCCCTTTTTCAACAATGATCCGCCCAAATGCAATGAGATATTTTTTTTTTACTCTAAATATCATAAAAAAATGCCCAAAAACTATAAAAGTCCTTGGAAATTTGAATATTATTACAAAAAATTCAGCAAACATTTTATTGTTGCAAATTTAAGAATTAGTAAGATTCACCCATGTTTCTACACTTTGAGAAAATTATGGATCCTTAAAATTTTACTTGCTAATATTAACCCATTTTGTAAGTAAGATATTGATAGTTTACTATTTGAAGTTGGTGCTAATATTAACCCATTTTGTAAGTAAGATATTGGCAGTTTACTATTTGAAGTTGGCACCAACTAGGAAACTTCACTTAGAAAACACTCCTTAGATAGAATGGTTTGTTGGTTTCTGTCATATACTTGGAACTACATTTCTAACAAGAAATGACGAGTTCATTAATTAGCTTCTTTGATCATATATTGGGGATTGTAACTCAGGAAAACACCTCAGATGTGCTATTTAGGAACTTCTTTATTGTCACATTACTTAGCCATAAGAAACATAAATCCTTTCGAGTTCTCAATTTTTCGAAAAAGTAAAAGTAAGCAAGAAATGATCATAACATTTGCACGCAATAAAAGAACTTCTGAATTCATTAAGTTCAATTCATATCATTGTAGTGGTTACCCACTAGACGTTAAATCTCAACTTGCTCTACCTTACTAGTGAGAGCAGTTTCTGGACTTAAAGGTACCCTGCTACTCCTCTCTTTTACTGCATGGTTTCTTTTGAAAAAGAGTGATTTTTCTAAGCTTGATTTTTATTGCACAGACAGGAGAACTCTGCTACATAGACTGGAGTGTTTGCAAGAAGGCCATAAATGATTCCAAAGAACTTCTGAGGCTATTATTGCATGGTTTGTTTTGGAAAAAGAGTGATTTTTCTAAGCTTGATTTTTATTGCACAGACAGGAGAACTATGCTACATACACTTGAGTGTTTGCAAGAAGGCCAGAAATGATCCCAAAGAACTTCTAAGGCTATCAGAAGACTGTTTAGAGATCGTTCGAAAGAGATGTCAGCCCTGAAAATAGATAATAGGCCCGTAAATGCAAATAATAAGTCCTCAACTCTGTTTTATGGTTATTAAAGGTAGAAGATAGCACCAGTGATACCGAGTCAAAGGATGAGGTTTATGTTGGGTCAGAATATTCCTACCTGATAATTAATCCAGATAAACAATCCCATTAGACATTGGGTATAGATCACGAACAAGGCAGGCATGAATCTATAGTATTGGTTCCTACAGGTTGTCGGCGTTGTCTAATGTATTGCATGATCCCTAAGTGTGTCCATGAATGCCCAAAATGTGGCACCGTTGTTATGCATTTCAATGAGTCTTCCAACAAGAAAAAAGGGATAATGAATCAACTGTTGGTTAAAATTTGTCAACTATATTCTCTCAATTTAATGAAATGGGAGATAGTTTTACCAAGGTCCCTTCCTAAATATTCGACACCCATATCATCACCTATAGCCCATTTTTGTAGGTTCTCCATAAATCTATTCTTGAGAACTCTATGCATAGTATGGAATGACTTTTCTGAAGGAAATAGGAGTTTTCCATTCCAGAGCCAATACAGAAATACTAGTTATTGCAAGACCCACATTATGCAATGCCTTGGGCATATTTATGTGGCTCTGAATTAAACCCAAATTGTATTCCTTGATATCATTGTATACATTATACACCAAGGGTTTGGTATCTTTTCATGGCTTTTTAAGGATGTGCTCTTCATCCACTTATCCATAAATAAAAATGACCATGATTTAAGGCAGAAATATGTAGTTGAACTTTGCAAATTCTATTGTCTGTTGATACAAGATAGCTCCACTTTTTAAGGTTTTTGCTCAAGTATTTATATTTCATTTTACAAGGTGTTTAAAATATGAATCTGAATGGTACTGAAATGAGTTCGAGGTTCATGGGTGCTTTTATGGTTAAACTTTGATAGAACATACTGGAATTAATATACATTCAAAATACGTTGTTTCAACTTTTTTGAATAAAATACTAGGGGATTGGATACATTGTACAAGTTTAATCTGGAACCTGTTGCTAACTTTTATTTGGATCTGTGTATTAGTCTTTGTTTATTTTTTCCATATGTTTGTGTGGAAGTTGGAAAAGTCATCACAACCAAAATCATTGCATGCAAATTCACTCACTAAGCACAAATTTTGTGAATTAGGAGTCACTGCCCCATAACACAGAATTCACCTTACTTGGGCATGGAAAAAGGGAGATGGCATCACTATAGAAATGAATTTGTGCAAATTCACTTGAACTCTGAGCTTTTCTCATGTAAGAACATCTTACCTGAGCTCTAGTTCTAAGGTAGTTTTGGATTGATATTGATTCCACATAAATATCGTGCATAATCTCATTGAGCCATATTATAAACCATGAAGGAAATTAGTTAAGAACATGCTCTTCATAGAATTTCAGTGGCATTTGTAGATGCCGGCCTGTGCCAGGTTAGTTTCAATTTAAAGCAGTCATATGGGGATGTTGGCAGGCGGTTTGGTAAGGTAGCATTGCAGCATCTCGGATGCTGCGACAAGTCAGAAGATGTCGTGGAAGGCGGAAACCTAGGCGCAAAGGAGAGTATTTTATATATTTTTGAGTCGATTGTACCGCAATATGCGGGTTTTTGGGTCATTTGGACCGTATGATATGTAATTTTGGGTCAATTGTACCGCAGTATGCGGGTTTTTGGGTCATTTGGACCGCGTCAGTTAGATTTTGGGTAAATTGTTCAATGTGTCGGTTAGGGAGTTGTTAGTAAGTGGACAAGCAACGTAAAGGTAAAATCCTATTTATAGTCATAGAGTCATATGAGTTGGATATCCGAATCTAGAACCGAAGTTGAATGTGAAAGTGAGATCTGATCTTGAGATGAGTCTGTGAGATCCGTGTTTTTGCAGAGATATTGTATCCGGGTTTTGTAGAAGTAATATTACACGACATAATTGTTTCGTGAAATTACCTGTGTATCTTTTGGTAATGCATGTTGCGATTTATGAATGATGTTATGTTTTCTTGCTACAACTAATGCTTTACTGTTATACTTGCTGCGATGAATGTTTCTATTGGATGATGCGATGAATACAATGGTGTTGAAGTTAAATACATAAATCTTATTTCTAAATATTGCAATAAGTTTAAGTGGTTGTTGCTGCAAACATCCTCCTTCATTCGACGGAAACATGGTTCTGTAGACTCTCCCTTGAACATCTCGGGTGAGACCTCATCTGCTCCGCAGGTGTTGTTGGATGGGGTAAAACCCATCTGGGCTGGTGCTCAGGGAGATCACGGTGGGTTGGTGTCGACAGTGATGGGAACCCTTGTCGACTGGGTTTGAGTCAACAAATGGTTTCGTTTCCGGGACTGTGTGCAAAGTGAAAGGAGGATATGTTGTGGCATCTGATGCAACCGGAGATACAGAGTTGGTTTGATAAGAAGTTGCAGGAATTTGCTGAATAAGAAAGTTGAAACACTCGACTGATAGTAGATCAGTGGGTGGAAAGAGATATTCACGACGGTCCGCATGAATGGTTTTTCTGTGAATTCCCGGTCCTTTTGTTCGAGTGGTTGGAAAAGTTGACCGTTCAGAAGAGGAACCACCAAGGTGGTGAGCCAACGACCTGGACCTCGGAGTTGATCCAAGAACTGTAGGAAGTCGACAACAAAGCGTCGTGGCCTATCGAGGTGTGGCTTGATAGCATGTTGGAAGGGTATATCACTGAATTCGTGGTTGATACGCAAAAGTCTTATAGTGAAGCTGAAAGATATTTCTTCCGCGAACCCCGAGGAAGGTTTCTGTCGTCGCTCCAATTGTCCATTAAGATGCTTATTTACGATAAATGTATATTGAAGATGCATCTAGATTAGTAAACAACCTGGTGGGTGGAGGCCGTGGGTATCGTGACAGCAGGTGGGAAGAGGCCGTGGGTATTGCGATAGCAGGTGGGTGGTACATGGAATGATCAGGGGTAGATGGGTGCAGGTCATGACGAGACTATGAGTGAAGCCGAGGAAGAGAGTGGTCTTATAAGGGGAGGAGCGAGGTTTCGACAGGAAAAGAGGTAGAGGATAGGAGAAGGTCCTGCTGCAATCAAACTGCAAATTCGCGAAGGAATACCACACGGGATGAAGCGACCTCGCAGTCCGGACAAGGACAACCAGGCTACGCCCAGGATAGAGGCAGGACCAAACCCCGGCAGCAACATACCCACACCTCTGCTCACTATCTTCCAACTAGTGAGAAACACAACTTCAACCCCACCGGGTCAACAAAACTTCATTGCTAGTAGTTCAGCGCCTGCAGGAAGGAAGCCTAGGATGGCGGGAGAGGATGCTAAGTTTTCGTTGTTCCATGGGAATGGGACAGATAACCCTGAGTAGTATTGGTTTTTGTGCGAAGCGGTATGGACCGTAAAACAGATCACTGATGATAACGCTAAGAAAGGACAGTCAGCGACAACTCTGCGAGGTCGCGCAATAGATTGGTTTATGAAGTTTGTTCTAGTCCCTACAGGAGCTCCGGAGAAGACACTAGATGATATCAGGGACGGTTCGATTGCAGAATTTAGAAAACCCAAGTCTGAAGCACAATATATTACATAATTGAAAGAAATTAAGTAGTATCCCAATGAGAAGGTGTGGGATTTTGACCAGTGGTTTAAGACGCTGATGGCAAGGGTTAGTTTTGATATGAGCACTGTCCAACACAAAAAGTGGTTCATCGCGGCACTTCTACCGCACATTCGACTACCACTGATGAAACAAAACATTATGACACCCAGTGAAGCTCTGGAGATTGCAATGCGGTTGGAGGCATCGCCGATTGGTGAAAATGTAGCTGGGATGTCGTAGACACAGACACAGCTGGCTAACTTGACCATACAGCTGCAAGATATGAAGAAGAACAAGGAGCAGCACGAAGAAGTATGGTGTACGCGATCTCGAGGGGAAGGGCATACTAAGGACAATTGCCCTGAATTTCGCAACTATTTGGTTTCAGGGGCACCCAACCTGTTGAATGGTGGTGGCATGCCATGGTGTCGTGTTTGTCAGGCATATGGGCACCGCCATGAGGAATGTCCATACATGCAGAAGATGGTCACCAAACCGATGAATCTGTATTGCACTTCTTGTAAATCTGTGGGACATGATGACAAAGATTTCCAGGCATATGGGTTGCTTCATGAGAGAATGTACGATGCATTCGATGTGAAGGACGATCAACGTGTTGTACAACAACCGCAACCGCATCCGCAGGTAGCCCAGCCGCTACCTCAACCGCAGGTAGCCCAATCGCTACCTCAACCGCAGGTATCCCAGCCGCTACCTCAACTGCAGGTACAGTTTGTACCGCAGCATTAACCACAGCAGTTCATGCCACAATATGCTCCGATGCAAATGGCTCCACAGAAGCCACAGTACGTTCAACAAATGTAATATGCGCAGCAAGGGCAGGGCATGAAACCAGCTCCTATGCAGCAACAATACAATCAACCGCAGTACCAACAGCAGGGTGGATTTCGTGGAGGATTTCGAGGTGGACGCGGTGGAGGATTTGGTTGCGGAGGAGGACAAGGAGGTCACGGACTTGTTCATTGCTATCACTGTGCAGTATGGGGACACTATCAACGCGATTTCCCACTATTGCAGACGCAATGTACATTTTTCTTTGTTATAGACCACACAGTGGAAAACTGCCCATAGTTGATTGCACGATGGTAAGTAGGGAATGTTCCACAGTTGCAGAATTAGAACCAGGCCCAGCAGCCCATACAGAATTAGTAGCAGCAACCAGTGCAGAACCAAAATCAATGTCCAATTCAAAATGCTAATAAAAATGTGAACAACCCAGGAAACCTGGCACCAAATCAGAATCAGGGTGAGAATGTTGTGACAATTTTTGCGGATCCAAGGCCACAGGATGTGGCTGTCGCAGTCATTACGTGGGGAGGTGCAGCAACAGGAGGGGACATTCGAAAGGACGGGCAGAAGAAGGTATCATTTGACGTTGAGTCCGAGCGTGATACATTCTTTCAGGAACGTCGTGCGATGGACCAGGATCATAGTAAAGCTATCATTTGTGACATGCCCCTTATTTTTGATGCTACCTCAGAGGCAGGTCCATCAGTGCAGTCTGGCACCTTGCAGAAGTTTCTTGAGAGCTGTTTATTGTTGGCAAGAGATCCTGTGGCCCTTGCTAAGATTGAGGGGTTGTTGCAGCGTCCAGCTGGGGGACGACAGGAGTCCGTGGTAAACTCCTTACAGTGGTGGAAGACAGGTAAGGAGATGCGAATGAATATCCAAATCGGGGATTACGAAGTTGATTCGGTTATTCTGGATCTTGGTTCGAATGTCAGCATCTTAACCAAGCAGGCATGACAGAAAATGGGGAGTCCCCCATTGAGCTGGCCTCCTGTATAGATCTGGTTAGCTAATCACACTAAAGTGACACTGATTGGGAGAGTCCCACGTCTGGTGGTGGACATTGAGGGCATGAAGACCTACGCTGACTTCGATGTCATTGAAGTAGTTCAGGGAGGAAGCTTGTATCCCGCGTTGTTGGGGATCGAATGGTCTAACGACAGTGGAGCGGTAATCAACTTCAAGTGGTGGATGATGACTTTCGAAAACCGCAATCTCAGAGTCATAGCCCCGTTGGATCCAGTTGAAGGACGCAGATACATTGAGTCAGTGAATGATGAAGATCCCAGTGGATGGCACCATGCATTCAACATTTCTGAAGACTATATTCATTCGACTGTCAACGGTGAGCTAGGATGGCACAGTGACAGCTCGACGTCTTCCGACTCTGATGATGCATTAGAACACTGGCAGAACCGCTTGCATGAGGTGTCGCTCCACAAGTGTGGGTTAATTACGCAGTCGCTATGCCGCGTCGCAACTAAAACGGTCACATTACCAATATATGAAGGGCTGCCTGGCTTGTCTGACTTTCTAATAGAATTTGAGGAACGCGTTTCAGAACCACAGTGATTGCTGGCATTGGAGGAATCCTTGAAGGTTGCTCCAGCACGCTGATGGGCGACACACAAGAAATCAATCGACGGGTGGTCGCAATGCAGGAGATTGATGATGGTTCATTTTGGCGATACCGAGGTCTACCACACAGGGAAATATGATGGTCAAAATAACCTTGGAAGTCATTTGAGGGAGTGCCAGACATTGTTGGCATCACGACCGTGAGATGAGTGGGTCCATGCCTTTATTCACACTCTAGATGAGATGCCATACTCGTGGTATACTGCAGCTAAGTTGCGAGGAGAAATTACCACTTATGTGGAGTTGACGGTATGCTTCACTCATACGTTCAGCTTCGCGGATGCCAACCCTGATGTCAACAACGCTTTGCAGCTTATCCGCGATGTGGTTCTCAAGGTTTTCCCAGTGGCATATCCCGCGGATCCGCATGCGCATTGCCAAATGCAATCCCTAATGGAATGTTACAACATCATCGGTGGGCTCGAAGACTGTGATGATCCGCGGAATGTCAATATTATGGAATCTGAAGGAAGTCACGATGTGGTACCACCTGATACACCAAGTAACCCGTTCAGTTAGCCCTTGAAGCTTCGTAAGATCAATATTGGGATGGAGGCCAAAACCAAGTTTGAGAATGTTGGAGATTATTGGGATGATGAGATGATGGGAAAGGTCACTGATTTGCTGCATGAATTCCAAGACCTCTTCCCTACGAAATTTTCTGAGATGAAAGGTATTTTGGGTGATCTAGGGGAGATGAAGATCCCCTTGAAACCAGATGCTAAACCGATCAAGCATCGACCCTATCGGCTAAATCCGTGACATAAGGAGAGGGTTAAGGTAGAACTCGACTGCATGTTGGGTGCTGGTATCATTGAACTAGTTGAAGAGTCAGAATGGATCAGTCCCATGGTGGTGCAGGACAAGAAGACTGGTGAGGTGCGCATTTGTGTCGATTTGCGGAAGTTGAATGATGCCTGCTTGCACGATCCCCTTCCGACTCCGTTTACTGATGAAGTACTCGAAGATGTGGGCATCCAAGAGATGTACTCCTTCATGGATGGGTTCTCGGCCTATCATCAGATCCGCATTGCAAAGGAAGACTGCTACAAGATGACTTTTGTGATAGAATGGGGTTGTTTCCAGTATACTGTAATGCTATTTGGGTTGAAGAACGCACCTGCGATCTTCTAGCGGGTTGTTTTTTCGGCGTTTTGGGATTTTATTTAGAAGCTCTTGCAGGTATACATGGACGACTAGACAATCTATGGTTTGATCCGTGATGCAGTATTTCAATGGAGCAGCTATTGAAGAAAGATGCAGTATTTCAATGGAGCCCTGAATGTCAGGATAGTTTTGAGCAGCTGAAGGCTAAGATGGCTTCGACAACGATATTAGTATTTCTAGACTGGAGTAAGGAATTCCATGTCCATGTTGATGCATCATCGATTGCACTGGGTGTGGTGCTAGCGCAAACAGGAGAGGGGGATCTCGATCACCCTATTGCTTTTGCGAGTTGGAAGCTATCATCCGTAGAAAGGAACTACACTACTACCGAGAGGGAAGGCTTGGCAATGGTCTATGCACTGCAGAAGTTTCGACACTACTTATTGGGCGGACATTTTAAGATGTTCACAGACCACTCTACATTGAAATACCTGGTTAATAAGCCTGTGTTGGGGGGGAAGATATGTCGATGGCTAATTCTTTTTCAGGAGTTCGATTTTGAAGTGATTGTGAAGCCAGGGAGGTTGAATGTTGGCCTTGATCATCTATAGTGGATTGAAACAGGAGAGGAGCCAACTAACATTGAAGATAGGTTGCTTGATGCGCAATTGTTTAAGGTTGAAGTAGCCGATGGCTATTTTGAAGAAATCATTCAGTTTCTGGAAACAGGTACCGCACCAGAGGAGTTCACCATGAGTCAAAAGAAGCAATTGGTGGTCAAGGCTGCAGACTTCCAGCTCATTACGGGCGAGTTGTACAAATAAGGCTCAGATGAGATATTGCGACGGTGTGTCTTGCCACATGAGCAAGTGTAGATCTTGGCAGAAGCACATGCAGGAGTAGCTGGAGGACACTACAGTGGTCATGCAACTTCCAGGAAGGTGCTTCCTGTGGGGCTCTGGTGGCCCACACTACACAATGATGCGACAGATTATGCGCGGTACTGCGATGTTTGTCAGCGAACCAGAAAGCCATCCAGGAGGGATGAGATGCCGCTGATGCCTCAGCTAACACTGCAACCATTCGACAAATGGGAAGTGGATTTTGTGGGACCAATTGATCCACTAGGGAAGCGCACTGGTGCAAGATACATCATCACAGTGATCGACTATTTGACAAGATGGGCAGAAGCTGCACCAGTGGTTGATTGTTTCGTGACCACAGCTACACGGTTCTTGTTTGATAACATTATCACTCGCTTCGGCTACCCCAAGATATTGCTGAGTGACCAAGGCAGCCACTTTCTCAATCGCACCATCAGTGCATTGACGAAGGAACTGCAGATACAACATAAGAAGAGTACACCATATCATCCGCAGGAAAATGGCATGGTGGAAGCTTTCAACAAAATATTGGAACATGCGCTGACAAATGTATGCAATGTGAACCGAGATGACTGGGATCTGAAAATCCCAGCAGTGTTGTGGGCGTATCGCACCACGTGTAAAAGGTTGACGGGACATACACCATTTAAGTTGGTGTATGGCCAAGAAGCGATTATGCCAATGGAGTACATCGTTTCGAGTCTGCGTATAGCGGCAACAATAGGTATGGACGCTGCAGCAGCATTAGAAGAACGTCTAGCGCAGTTAGTACAGCTGGAGGAAGATTGCTTTATTGCAGGTTTCAACCAGGGTGTGGAGAAGGATCGCCATAAGGTGTGGCACGATCACCACATAAAAAAAAAATAGTTTCAATAGGGTGACTTGGTGCTGTTGTATGAGAACAAGTTTATGAAACATCCAGGAAAATTACAGATGCATTGGCTTGGTCCATATCACATCAGTAGCATCACTCCAGGAGGCATAGTACAGTTACAGCAGTTGGACGAAGCGATTCTCCCAAAGCTGATTAATGGTAGCAGGTTGAAGCCCTATCGTTCGGGCTTGGAACAGTGCGATGCCTGAGTCGCATCGAAAAAAAAAATGCAGGTTGCTCGGTGGTAGGTTGGCGCACCGACAAGAACCGAATGTGCAAGCAGGGAGGCTTATGCCAAAAGTTAGGAGCAGTCCGCAACAGTGGCTAGGTCGCGACTAGGTCAAATCAACAATAAATTCCAAAAGTGGAGACAGTTAATTAACGATGCTTGTTCGAATGATGGGCATTAATGGCGGATCCGATCGATCGGCTGACATGATCGATGACGAATTTGAGTCATTAATATAGAATTTCAGCCGAGTTAATGCAGGATTTAGTGATGATTACGAAGGATTGGGTTGGATGCTATAAGAATGGGTCGAAGCTGGTCGGAAGGCACCACAAGAATTCAGTTGTTAAGTGTGATTGTGAAGTGTTGCAGAGTGTTGTTGTTGCCTGGTGAGCACAGCCATGAGTCGGACAAGGTTCAATTGAACTTGCGGAGTACGAGTGTTGTGCGTCGAGTTAAGATTGAGAGTGGCGTTGTGCCATTCCTTGGAGTTCGGCGAGTTGAGTTAGGTATGCCAGGAGAGCTGGAGATGGTCAAGATCTCCAGCGAAGTAGAGTCTCCCTTCAATCCTGTTGCCGTTGAGGAGGAGGCAGTGAATATTGAGGAGCAATTTTCCAATATGTCGATCGGAGCATCCGTGATTGCCAAGAAGCGTCGGGGAGGTCAGCTTTCTGAGTCACCGCAGAGCAAGAGGCAGCTCAGGAAATCCACTGCGGGGATGGCAGAGGTTCAAGGGAAGACGGGACAGTCCATTCGTAGAATTGACAAGTCCGTTGCGTGGGAGGGATTGTCTGTTGCCGACATTCCTGGGTATGTTCCCCCTAGTTGGTCGGGTGCGCCACCGCGCAAAGTGAACAAAAATTAGAAGTATCCACTGAAGACACCAGCGGTCCCTGCTGGAATGGAGTGCTCCACTGATATCGTGCCGGTGTTGATGTGCCTGAAGTATGATGATCATGATATGGTGGCCTACCCAGAAATTACGTCGGACCCCTATGTACTAGAGTCACAAATCACAGGGACGCTGATTCCGTAAGACTGGGCACAGGGGTTTAAACAGGCTGGCTTGTTGGGCCTCATTAACATGCCACATTTTGGGCGATTGCCGGAAGTTAACACTTGTGTGAAGCAACTACTGGCCTACTTCCATGGCGGTTCCTTGTGGCTGAATACAGAGATTTCGATCACTGTCGACCTGATCGCGAGCATTACTGGGTTGCCAAAAGATGGGGTAGATCCGTTGCAATAATTCCGAGGGAAGGAGAACGACAGAAAGAGGGCGAAGCAGTTGGTTGACCGCTATGGGTTGGAACGAGATGGCCGTGGGTATCGCACCAGCAGTATTAACAATAAGGTGGTTATTAGGTGCATCCTTGCACATGCTTGGTTGAAAAACCAAGCAACAGTTTTTTGGCAACTCCGCTGGGTTTCGAGCTTTAAATTTTTGCAATTTTTTGCTTTAGATCTTAGTTTTTTACTTGTTTTTACCATTCCAATTAGCATATCTGCCATACTAGACAGCATATTCATTGCTGCCCTATCTATTGGCCCTTTCTGTAGCCTTTAACAGACTGAAATTTCACTTTTCGGTTTCGTTTCTGGCGACTCGTTTTTCCATTTTCGCATCACGACTTTTCGCCTGACAGTCGCGCGGCTCATCACGACCTCGCAGTATTTTTCCGCGTTGTGCGCCGCAACCTCGCGGCCTCTTTCTGCGCTGCGCGCTGCGGCTTTGAGGCCTTTTTCCGCGTTGCACATCGCGGCTTCGCAACCTTTTTTCGCGTTGCCCATCGTGGCTGTGTGACATTTTTCCGCGCTGCACATCGTGGCCCAAACCTGCGATGCCCATCGCGGCTGTGCGGCATTTTTCTGCGCTGCACATCGCGGCCCAAACCTGCGATGCCCATCGCGGCTTTTGCTTAGAAACCCGTGATGCTATGTTTTTTCGTTCGACCGATTTTTTAGAAGTTTTTTTGCTGCATTATTGCCCATTTAGCCTATTTTTCGAGCATTATTTTTTCCCTACAATTTTTTCCAGCATTCAGTTTTAATTATTGCAGCAATAGTGAATCGTTTTCTATTACATGTGCTCCATTAAAATCTTTTTCAAAATTTTCAGTAAGTGAAAGAAAGGGTTTTTGCACTCTGTTTAGATCATAGATTTCACTTCAGATTTGCTCAATAGTTTTTCCCAAGCAAACACTTAGAAATCCATTTATTTCTTACAATTTTTACAATATTTGCTTTCCTTGAAAAAATTATTTTGAAAATCCATAGTTTTTGAAGTATTTTTGTTAAAGCATTTACATTTCAGAAAACGCCTTTATTTTTTGCAAATTGGAATCGTCTTTTTTTTCATTTGTAATCAATCGCCCAAGCGAGGCAAATCATTTTCAGTTAAATAATCACACTTGCACCCAATCTGCCACATTTTTAATTAACTGATCCTTAAAATCTACCTTAACTCAACAAAATTTTTTAACCCCACTTGGGGAGCACTTAAAAGAATCTTGTAGTTAGGTAGGATTGAGGGGATAGGTGTTCCAATAACACCCCTCAATTATTTACATTTGAGACATAGTGGTTGTCCTTTAGGGTACCGAAAATCCCTTATAATTTTGACACGGTTATCAACCAATTTATCGGGAAGGCCTCTCCCTTAGGAGGGTTGATGTAGCCAGACTGGTTCTGGAAGCCTGAGTGGAATACCGCAATCCATTCAGTAAACGAAGGATACCTTTCGAAGTTCTCGGTGTACACCCATATGGGGGTACAGCGGCGATAGAACCAAACTGCAAATTCACCCAACCGAACATGTCATGAACGGGGTATCTTAGTAGCCATACTTCTAAGATTGTCTACTCGGTGTCCCTCTCGGTAGGGGGATATCTAGGCGTTGATTCTACACTCTACATTGTCTGACTTGGATTTCATCACCTTGCAGAGAATATAGTTTGTCGACTCACAATACTTCTAGTTAGGTGTTTGCATGATACAATACCCACCTTTGGTCTAGTGAGCACCACTTTTTTCTAGGAACTGTTTGACTTTTGGTATTCTGACCACTTTATTGGATCCCTCCACTTATTATAGCACAACTGTTATAATAAGTGCTTTTGAGGTTGGTTGTTGGTCTGAGAGCCATTATTTTTTCATACTGCCCTCCTGCACACATCGTGGCATTAGGGTCTTGAGTTTTTTATATATCACCACCATCCACTGGCATTTTTGATACATTTCTCACCATTGAGAATTTAAGATGATCCCGCCGTTTTCAGGGTGAACCCCCTCAATTCGGTACACTTGACTCTACACGTCATAGACGAAGAGCGTTATCCCTTGACTCGACACGTCATCGACATAGAACACAGTCATCCGATTCTGACGCGCCTCATTTCACATCTGATTCTGAGGCTGAATCCGAACACCCTACTGAGACACCACCAACCAACCCCATGGCTGGATCACAATACAAGCCCCTTTTCACTAGTGCTATTGGAGCTACATCAACAAACCCTACTACTACTGTGCCACCCATGGTAACCACAACCCGCTTATGCATGCCTAATATAGGGGCCATTCCCCCTTTAGGTATGCCTAACACAGGACCACCACCTATTATGGGTATGCCCAACATAGGGGTCACACCCCCTCTCATTACCACAACCCAGATCCCAGGAATTCCTGGCACCATTCCTAACCCCTCTGCAACCCATGTTTCACTTGGGAGCGCAGGCCCTTCCCACACCACATCAGTTGGAGGACACATCCCTTCCATACCTAGCATACACTTAGGGGCCACTGGACCACTACATAATGCTACCATTAATAGTTATGCCCCAGTGAACATGCCACACCCATCTGCCAGTCTGCCATACATGGCTAGTCTAAACCTACCAGACCTGTCAAGGTTAACCAATGACCCTATTAGACACAACCCTACGTGGCCACCCGTGCCCACAAAGCTTCCCTCAGATATCCCAAAATTTGAAGGCAAAGCCGGGGAAGATCCCCAGAACCACATCATGTCGTTTCACCTATGGTGTTCCTCTAACTCCATAGTGGACGATTCCATTAGACTGAGACTTTTACAAAGAACCTTCACTGGCTCTGCAGCCAAGTGGTACATTGAGCAACCACATGGGACCCACAACACATTTATGTCCCTCGCATCAACTTTCCTCCAGTTTTTCCAACTACCTGTACGCTATGATGTAGGAGTTGAAATACTTTTGTCTTGTAGACAGAACACAGCTACACACATCACCGATCATATCCATGAGTGGCGTTAGCGCCGTAGCCTATGCAAGATAAAGCTGGACGACCGTATCTTTTTGGATTGGTTTCTCAAATCACTCCTACCCCTCATAGCAAAATATGTAGCTTCCGAACGACCCCAGTCAGAAGAAGAAGCTATCTTAAAAGCTCAACAATTTGACCTCATATATGCCTAGTCATAATATCTATACACTATTTTACCTGACACCCCGCGCGACGATCCATCCCGCCATGACACACCAGGGGCATCCCATGCCGCCGACGGTATTATCAGCCAGGTTACGGCAAAAAAAAAACCTTTTACCATGACAAGTACAAACAACACCCCAGACCTTTCTAGGGCTTCATATAATTCTGGGGATACAACTTCGTATGCTCCAGTAACACACACCCATCACATCCATGGACCTTCGTGTCCACCACAATGTTATGGGCATGCACCACCAGCTTATGTGCCAGCGCCATATTATAACCAACCGGCCCACCAGACTCCGGTCCAGCCACAAGCCCAAGTGGCTTATTATCCTCCGCAGGCAGCACCTCTTTCTCCAACAATTCCAGCAGCTCAAAGTTATCCACAACAACAACCAACAGGGCCACCTCCGAACCCTCCTGTTTACTACCCACCGCAACCTTCTCCAGAGCCGGCACGACCTCAAAACCCACCTATTGCCCAAGGGCATGTTTACGCACAGCAAAACCAACCTCCAAACCAGAACCATCAGCGTAACCAAGGAGGTCAACAAAACCGCGGAAGAGGATGTAACCACAGAAACAACTAGCAACATAACCAAGGTGTACCACAAACTAATCCTCCAAACAACAATAATGCTGCTCCCCCCAACCAAAATCCTGACTGCCCACCAAAACAGGCTAAAAATAATAACTTGAGAACAAACCATCCATGTTCCATATGTGGAGTCTACGGACATTACACACATAATTGCCCCCATTTAGATCGAGCACGTCAACTCTGGACCGACGACGCCCAACGGCAAGGACATGCTGCATAACCAGCACCCCCCCCCTCAGCAACAACCCATGATATTGCAAAATCCCTTAACTAACCAAGGCACGGTAAACACTCGTCCAAATGATCTCCCCTCAAGGATCCGCTGCAACACAACAACAAATCACTTACATAGTAGCTGACTACTAGCATGCAGAGTCCAACACTCACCATTTGCTCATGATGTCAATCTTCAAACCCGTTGCAATCAATATGGATCCACCCTAGAGACCACACCTACTGACCCATCATCGAGCACTCTCCCAACTGATCAACCACTTCGCATACCCACTATGCCCATGGATGGAGGCCCCAAAGCACCTCATTTCCCTTTAAGATGTATTAACAATAACCCGAATGCTCATGCAACTTCCAACTATAACATTGTAGAGGATTTAGCTCAGTCCCCCACTGCTATGTCTGCTCTCGAAATTTTGAAAAACTGTCTTGCACAGAGAAAATTGTTGTTATCTTCCATTGGTGCCATAAATCCCAACAACTCTAACATTATGTCTTTCGACTTAGAACAAGTTGAACCTCGCATGCCTGAATCTCTAGCTTTTCAAGTTTCAGTCTCCATTCGCAACCTCGTTGTCCATCGATGCATAATCGATGAAGGGGCCTCTACTTGTGTCATGTCAACTTTTGTATGGCAGAAACTTGGATCCCCAACACTACAACCGTCCACTACGGCATTACGAGCATACGATGTCCGTGCATCTCAACCTCAAGGTTTGCTAGTGAACATACCCATACAACTTTGGGGCAAATTGGTTCTTATAGATATAGAGGTCATTAACGCCCAACTTGATTACAATCTCCTTCTGGGACGAAGCTACATGTATAGTATGAAAGCTGTCGCTTCTTCAGTTTTCGACATCATGATGTTCCCCCATGAAGGACGTGTAGTCAAAATTGAACAGATTACATACTATGACCCCAATGCCCCTGCAGCACCAGAAAATGTTCTTCCCATGATCGAACAACCCGTTCTTAGTGCACCCACATCATTCGTCTCCTCAGTCGGACCCGGGATATATTTAGATACCCCCATGACCACCACTTTCCCTTCCATTCCACCTCCTCTCTAGGTAACTAAAGTATCCGATTTGTGCACCTTATCGCACAATGAACAACAACATCCTCAACAACCTCAACCACCGCCGCTAGCACCCATCGTGCCTACTCATATCGGAACAACACCAATCCATACCATCCCATTCTTGTTTCCATTTTTCGGAGTTGTCAGCTCGCCAGTAATGGATACACTCAACCTCCCAAGTTTAACAATAGGGTTACCAGTATGGTACTTACCAGCACCAAACCCCCCGTCGACTCCGGCCGTTGTTTTACAACCAGTACAACCCGTGAATATGTCAAACCATCCACCACCAGGCATACCAAACCACCAAAATCGTCCACCACCTGGGGTTTCGAACCCCCAAAACCGATCAATTCCAACAGGGGGCACTACATCGACATCTACTTATGTCCCCCCTCAATCCCGCCACACTAGGGGCAGAGGTCCTCAAACCTACAACACTGCACCCACAACTCGCACCCCCCCAGTGACTCCTAAATTAGCCAAGAATCCCCCAACTCGTGTACTCCCTAAGTGCTCCTTGTACGACGATATTGGCCACGCTACACATCTATGTCCACAACTACCAGCCCTTCAAGAACATATGAATATGTTGGACAATGACGTCAACATTCCAGTTGTCAAATTAGAATTACCATCTCAACCTCGTGATAAATCATTGCGCACAAACCACCCTTGTGCAATATGCGGAATCTACGGTCATTATTCACATCACTTCCCGGATCTCCCAGATTACAGAGCAGCCCTATATGAGATGAATAATGCCGACCTAGAGATATCCCGCCCAGTTGTTGAGGAAATATTCCCTCCAGAATCGTGCCATTCAGAAGAAATCAATACCATTAACATGATTTCAACTACTTATAAACCCGAGCCAGTGAATTTATGGACTGACTACTTTCACACTGATGAGGAGATTCTAGAAACACTCACGACATCGGATTACCCTTGGGATGATATGAACCATCGATCATACTTCCTCCCTGAGGCGTCTACATCCACCATGGCAAACCAACTATCTGTTGAATCCAAAGATTTTTTTCCAAACAAGGTCGATTGGTTCAAGGATCCAATACCAGCTCCAGAAGCCTTTGAAGAAGGTAACATGGCTAACATTTCACCCATTATAAAAATCGATATCTCCACCACCCCCGGAAATCCTGAGCTTATCTCTTTGGGTGCATCTTGCACTGAAAAAGAAACCCAAGCTTATAAGAAACTCTTCCAAGAATTTCGAGATGTCTTCACCTAGTCTTGATTTTACCATCGTAGAACATCACATAGACACTTGGCCCAACGTATCACTGGTCCACCAGAAACAACGTCCCATTCACCCATCCAAGCTTCCTGCTGTCAAAGCAAAAATCGAGAAGCTTCGAGCAACAGGTTTCATATACCGATTGCATATACCACCTGGGTTTCAAATCCAGTACCTATTAATAAGAAAGTAGGCACCATCCGCGTTTGTACTGACTTCCGTGACCTTAACCTAGCTTGTCCCAAAGACAACTTCCCCACACCATTTATTGACCAACTAATCGATGAGTGTGCGGGGCATGAGGTCCTCTCTTTTATGGATGGTTTCTACGGATACAACCAAATCAAAATCCGTAAAGAAGATCAATACAAGACCGCTTTTACCACCCCATGGGGCACCTTCACCTATCGCGTCATGCCTTTTGGTCTCAAAAATGCAGGAGCCACTTTCCAACGAGCCATGACTTATTGCTTTCATGATCTGCATAAAATCATTAAAGTTTATCTAGATGACCTCACCGCCCAATCTAAGAAACGATTTGACCACTTAGAAGATCTCCGACAGGTTTTCTTGCGTTGTCGCAAATACAAAATCCGCTTGAAACCGCTTAAATGTGTATTTTGCGTTATAGCAGGCCGCCTACTGGGGTTTTTCATTTCAGAAAAAAGGGATCACTATCGACCCTCTAAAAGTTCAAGCTATAGTGGACCTCCCCTCACCACGTACATTAAGACAACTCCAAAGCCTCCAGTGGAAATCCAACTTCCTTCGTCGTTTTGTCCCAGACTATGCAACCACAGTGCATGGTTTCCTCCATTTTCTACGTCTTCATACCCGCTTCATATGGGACAACCAAGCAGAAGGAGCCTTTACAAACCTGAAAAAAAGCACTTACAAGTGCCCCATTGATTTCTCCACCAGATTTCACGAAAGACTTTACCCTTTAGATTTTGGCATCAGATTATGTCGTTTCTGGAGTACTCGTCTAAGAAGACTTCGCTTGCCAAGAGCATGTTATTTATTATGTGAGCCAGACCTTGTCAGGCCCACCACTCCGCTACCCACATGAAGAGAAGATGGCCCTCGCCATCATCTTTTCAGTACAAAAGCTGCGACATTACATCCTTCTCAGCCACACCACGGTTGTGGCCAATTCCAACCCAATGGTATATCTCTTGAATCGTCGCCTTCTACAAGGCCGTGTTGCCAAATGGGTGATCATCTTACAAGAATATGACCTAACTTTCAAAACCCCGAAAAGCACCAAAGCATTAGCGCTCACTCAGCTCATTACAGATTTACCATCATCGTCATCATCACCAATTATCTAGACTGATCTAATTGACGAACATTTGTTCATTATCTTGTCGGACGACCCTTAGTATGGCGACATTTTGGTATACCTCCGCACAAAGAAGTTTTAACCCAACATCGACCGTGACAGACACTGACGCATTCGTCACCATGCCCCCCGTTATCTCCTCTTGGGTGATGTCATCTATTGACGTGGCGTTGACACAATCTTACAACGATGCCTTTCCCAAGACGAAGCAGAACACGTTCTTAACGACTGTCATAGCGGCGCCTGCGGCGACCATTTTTCAGGAATGGCCACCGCCCAAAAGGTTATTTGCGCAGGATATTTTTTTCCATCATTATTGACTAATTGTATCACAGCAGTCAAACACTGCCAAAACTGCCAGCTCTTTGCCCCAAAGGCAAGAACCCCACCCGCCCCCCTTCATCCAGTCGTCACCGCTGGACCATTTTGCAAATGGGCCATTGAATTCATGGACTGGAATCCCACATCAGCCGGCGGTGACAAACACATTATTGTGGCTGTTGATTACTTTACCAAATGGGTGGAAGCCATGCCTACTTACAATTGCAAAGCCGACACTGCAGTCTGTTTTTTCCTCAACCATGTTATTGCTCGTTTCGGAGTACCCAAACAACTCATCTCAGACCACGGTTCTCACTTCGAAGACTCCGTTTGGAGAGAATTATCCACACTCCTTAAGTTTGAACACCATTTCTCCTCCGCCTACTACCCCCAAGGGAACGGCCAAGTCGAAGTTGTTAACAAAATTTTGAAAACCATCCTCCAACGCACCGTTGACAAACATAGATCCAATTAGCATCACATGATTTTTCCCGCATTATGGGCTTATCGCACGTCGACCAAGACCGCCACCGGCTTTACCCCATTCCATTTAGTTCATGGCGTGGAATCTGTCCTCCCCATTGAATGCCATATACCCACATTACAAATGTCCGTAGAACTTCTCCCCGATACATCAATGATTGAAGAACGGTTGCTTCTTTTAGAGGAGGCCGACGAAGATCACCGCGCAGCTCTCCAAACAATCGAAGCCGCCAAGAATAGATCTAAAATTCACTACGATAAACATGTTCACCCACAAGTATTTACTGAAGGCGACCTCGTACTTGCCTATGATCAAGCTCATGACAAAACGGGAAAATGAAAGTTTGTGTCCATGTGGCAAGGCCCATATATTGTACACACCTGCCTTGGATAGGGGGCATATATTCTAATCGAATCAGAAGGCAACACCCTATGCAACCCACGTAATGGGTTGTACCTCAAACGATTTTACCCATAGAAAATCTGATGTACACCACAGTCCACAATTGTACAGTCTTATTTTGCTTTTTACAAAAAATGCAAAAACCTAAAAATTTGTTTTTTCCTGGATGACCACAGATGGATCCTATTCCACTTTTCTACATTGGCTTCACTGATGGTGCAAGTTGTTGGTCTCCCAATCTCGCCTCCGTAGCTTGGGTAATATATTCCCCTTCACATGAGTTGACCCACATCGACGGAGTGTGCATAGGTGCCACCACAAACAACCAAGCTGAGTACGACGCCATGACCGATCTCCTCGCCGTTGCCCTCCAAATGAGCATAAGTCACCTTAGCGTTTTCTTGGACTCCCAGCTCCTTGTTTCCCAGCTCAACAATGATTACCAAGTACGCGATCCCTTTTTATTCAAAAAATTTCTGCGCACTAAACAAATGATTCGACAGTTTGAGTCCATTTCATTCACACATGTCCCAAGGAATCTCAATAGTGTAGCAGATCATATGGAAAACACCATTCTTGATTGGCACACCAATCAAACCATGTAGAAAAAACAAAATTTACATCCAAGTGCATAACATGTGCCTCCACGGGCATACAAACAAAAACATACACAAGATACATATGACAAAGCCTCCACGGACAAAAATATGTGCCTCCACGGGCATATACAAAAAATTAAAATTTTGCATCCACGTGCATACTATGTGCCTCCATGGACATATACAAGAAATTAAAATGTTGCATCCACGGGCATACAAAAAATCAAACATGCCTCCACAGGAAAACAAATAAACAAGATGTGCATCCACATGCATACATGACTATATACCAAAACATATATATATATATATATATATATATATATATATAATCATATAGTCACAATGTCACAGGTGCCCTCAACACCCAATATACAAAAACATATAGCCATACAAAAGGTACACCCCCATATGCTCATCAGCATTTGGGGGCAAATATACAATCAACTAATCATCACGATCCCCAGGATCCTCTGGCCCCTCCTCCGCTGGCTCCTCTGGATCCTCCTGATCCCGAGCCCTCCTCTCGGCCATCACCACTGCTGCTCTAAGTAGGATAGAACGCCACTCACGAGGAGCAATGAAACAACGCTCGATAATGTCCCAGTCCAAGTTCCTCCACCCCTCCTCTGGTGCTCCTACTAGAATCATGTCCAAGGTCTCTCATACGCCCTTCAGGGCATCATCTCGAGGATACACAATCCCTCGAGCATGTGGATGCGGTACCGCTACAGGTGGAGGAACAACCACCATAGCCCGTCCCCTACGACCTACATGATCTAGTGGTGGCCTCGGCCCAATATCTACATAATCACACAAGTAACCAAGTCAATATCATATAAATATCTCTAGCTATACTCACAAAAATCATCTAAAGACATGATATAGTAGAGAACCAAAAACAAAACATACCATCTAAACCCCAGGCCTGCCCCTAAGCTGGAGGCATCTACGGATCTCCTCGATAATCCATGCCAGCATATGGATAGCCATCAATCAGCAGGGGGATTTGCTCCCACTACTCATACATGTCCTCCGAAAAGAACCGCCGGATACCACCACCACCTCGAGGCATCATCTGCCCCCACCGCACCATCCGCGGCTCACTAACCAACCAGTCTCGAATCGGCAAATGCGGCCGCAAGGTCAGTACCCACTCAAAGAAAAAACAACAAAGGAAGGAGGCATAACAAAACTCCCCCCCTCCCGGCTGACCTTGTCTAGATCTTGCCGGACACAGGGCAAAAACATCTGACCCCAGGCATAGTAGGTCCCTCTCAACAAAGAATCCACCATCATCATTTCCCCCCCAGACAAACGATGAGGCGCCGCGGCACCCAACACACACAGAACGCAAGCACCAACTGCTCGCATCTCCCACTCCCTCAAAGATCTCAGACTCAATGCGCTGTTCTGTGCAATAGCCCCCGGCACATAGAATCTCTCCAAGAGATCCTCAACATCCAACCCAGCCGGGATCCTCGGCTGGAGATCCCCTACCTCCCCTAAGCGAGGTAACCCAGTAAGAAAATAAACGTCAGAAAGGGTGATCTCTAACCTCTCACCCCCCACCATGAAAGCAGCCTCTGCGGGAGCCTAGAAACCCACCAATTTGTTTAGTAGATCTCTCACTGAACGCATTGGTGGAATCTAAGCAAACTTTAGGAGCCCACCTGTAGCTAAGGCATCCCGGACACCCTGGCCGGTCCGAATCCACTGCGTCAAATCATCATCCATCTCTCGCTCCCGCCATGATACTAGCGACCTCCTCAACATCCTGCCAAAAAACAAAAGAAAATTTTTTAGAAACAATTTTTTTTTCAAAAAATTCCATCAGGCCTTTAGCCGCGATGATCATCGCGATTTTTCCATCAAAAGCCATGATGATCATCGCGGGTATCAGCTGCCCACCCGTGATGAACATCGCGGGTATCGACCCCACAGTCGCAATGAACATCGCGACTGTCAGCCAAATAGCCGTGATGAACATCGCGACTGTCAGCCCCAAACCCGCGATGCACGTCGCAGGTTTCGAGCTGAAACCCGCGATGTTCATCGCAGAAAAGGACGTGAAACCTGCGATACTCCACGTTGGAATGCCAAAGTGGAATTTCGCTGTTCTCGGGGGCCCGTCGCCAACTAGAAAGCAAATAAATTGAAAGGCTAAAGCACATAGGCTTACCTGAAACTCGCGGAACGAAATTCCAATGGTCGAATCTCCCACAAATCGAGAAAGAGCTCTGACCTCACTCAATTGCTCTGTGAAACTCGCACGTAACAATGACACATGTCACTTTGGGCCCACACCCTATTTATAGAGATTTGACCATTTTTCCGACAGCGATTTCGGTGTCATACGACGTCCGTTTTTCAAACCGTTGGAATCAACACAGCGAGAACTTCATAATATCCCTCTCCTTTTCCCGATTCCACCAGGTCCATTTTTCGGGCATTTTTCCCAGGCCCCTCGTTGCCTCGATTTGCGTGCCACATCGACCATCGTCCATTTTTGACGAGTCTTATATCACCGGATTTAGTTTTCTGCGCTCGTGACGATGCTTGAGATCATTTCTCGCTCTCACCTCTAGATTTTTTGAGCATTCTTTCCCATGCCCCTCGTCACCTCGGTTTGCATGCCACATTGGCCGTCATCCATTTTTGACAAGTTTTATATCGTCGGATTCAGTGTTCCGTGCTCGTGATGATGATTGAGACCATTTCTCGCTCTCACACCCATAATTTTTGGGCATTTTTTCAAAATGCCACTTATCGCCTCGGTTTGCGTGCCACATCGACTGTAGCCCATTTTTCACGATTTGTTTGTTGCTGGATTCAACTTTTTGTGCTCGTGACGATGCTCGAGATCATTCCTCGCTCTCACCAATAACCTTTTTGTTCGGTATAATTTTATCCCTTTTTCGGGCCGAGCAATTCTTTTACGAAAAAGGCACGTAGGGAGTTTCTATTAAGCTCTTTTCTAACTCCTAAAACAATGAAAAGATCGCCGAGCAACCTTGCTTCCTTTCATGCTCGCTAAAAGTATTTGAAAGAGTGTTTACTTGGTATAAGTTTACCTCTTTTCCAGACCTGGTAGACTAATTACGAAAAAGGAATACTCTAGTCACATTGGCTAGAAGAGTTCTCCATTTGTGTCATTTTATGCTTTTTCAGCCCTTGGAGACTAACTTACGAAAAAGAACACCAATGGAGTCTTCTTACCGCTTTCAGACTCTCGAAAAATGAAAGCAACCACGAGAAATCACCATCTTGGCCTCGCATAAATCCATAGGATAGTACTCCTCCACCAATTCAGAGTCTTCTTATCATTTTCAGACTCCTTAAAGATGAAAGCACTCATGAGCACGAACAGTCTTGGGCTCACAATATCCACAGGACAGTACCATTTCAGAGCACACTTTTATCCCTTCTTGGAGCTCATTAAAACTACAAAGAAGAACCCAATGGTGCTTCTTGGCGCCATAACAGATCACGACTACTCATATGGCAGCTTCCCCATTTTGGTTGCCTTTGTTCAGAGCAGTCTATAGTATGTCACCCTGAGAGTCCCTCTACAGCATCCATCAGCTTGTCCCCCCAGAGTCACTCCAATCTACAATACATACCCTTTAGTCCTTAAAGCTATGATCCTCGCACCTACAAGTCAGTTTTCCACGCTGCCAGGTCAACCATCTCATCATGCTCTTAACAAAGGAAGTTTGAGTCCACCCAGTCTATGACCCTAGTTATTTCCCATCCCCACAGTATGTCAGTCCTACCATCAGTACTATCACACTTCAGTTCTGCACCTCCCGCTCCTACCAAGGAAACATCATTGCCTTGGTAGTTGCTAGTCTCCCTCTATCGACGCCAACCAAATCTACTCCAGAGGATAGACCTAGAGGTCCCTGTGCCTTGGACTCATCACCATTAACGATGAGTGCCTACGGATCATTTTGAAAGGAGTCCTCAGTGCCTCTCGAAATGATTTTTTCTCACATGCTCGACTTCAACACCTTGATCGCATTGTTGAGACTCGTACAGGGTATCGGTCCTTTCAATTATTTGTTGAAGACCCCGGATATCATCTGACTCTACCACATATGAGAGTCTAATTAAGGATACAACCAGTTACATTTTCCTATGGATATTCGGGTTGCGTTTACCGACAGTTTTCAGATGTACCCCGCTTTTGTACTCCCTTGATTATATAGTTACATATACTCCTTAGAGTTGACTTACAGTTGTTGAGTCCCTACAGATGTCGGACACCTTCAGTTTCAGCAGTTCATCAACCCTTCTGAAACCTTATTCGGAACGGTTGTTGCATTTCTAGTGTATCAGTTATTGAGATCAGTCATGATATGACCATGAGTATGCCCTAGCATTGTGTTCCCTCTGGACCATTATGATGTACCAGCATATTTTTATGTATTTCTTCAGGCCCCGCTTCGTGGGCCTAATTGTTATGTATATGCGTTGATACGAGCTTGGGTATGCCTGCCTCGTCCATAGTCATATATTATTCCTCATTCATTTTGAGGCCATGTAATATTTTTAAGTTTTTGTAGCTTCCAAGGGGCCGTTGCTCCAGTCTCCAACCGGTCTCTTCTCTTCCCCAAACCCCAGGAAAAAGACAAAAGAACTATGATGTCTATCGACCATACGATGAGCTCCTGCCTTCACACATCAGGGGGCAATCTGTTAACACCCAAAAAGTGCTCACTATCTCATTCCCTTATTCACATGACCCATTTGTCCACTTTTCCACCATTTGAGCCTCTAAATCCATCAAAAGGTCACCAAAAAGACCATAATACACCTTTTTCCCCTCAAAATATATATTTTTCCTCAAAAAACACAAAAAACCCTAAAAAAGGGTCCAGAATTCCCAAAAAATATTAAAAGGGAATAAAAATATTAAAAATATTCAAAAAAGGAAAAAAGATGGAAAAGAGACCTAAACCATGTTGGCCAATACCATTGGTTTCCTTAAAACCGCAATGGTATTCCCCATCACCAAAAACTATAAAAAGGTGATAGGGGCTCCTCACTTTCCATCCATCCATCATCCTATCCTCATGCTGTCAAAATCTCTCTTGAGTTCTTTGACCATTGTAGCAATCTTGGAGAAGAGACCATTGGAGCCTGGAGCATCTCAACCTTGGAGCTCCTCAATACCAAACATCCTCACCATTTGAGGTACTATAATACAAAAGTCATTTTTTATTTCATTTCTTGTTCTTGTTCTTAAATCTTTTCAAGTTTATTGTTATATGCACATGTTAGATTCAGATTAATTTATAGTTGTATTTGATTTCAATTTGAAGACTGCTACTACAAGTTAGTAGGTGCATCCTTGCACATGCTTGGTTGAAAAACCAAGCAACAGGAACATGACCAGCAGAGTCATCATGACTCAGATCAAGAATAAACAAAGACACCGATAGCTGATGACAGTGACTGAGACCTTGAAGAAATAGAACAAAATGGCACCAGGACCATGCGACAATCAGTGGGCTTCCCCTGCCATCGGAAGCGCATTTGGGTCGATTAATATAAGCAATCTCTGATGCATCCACTATAGCGGCTCAAAAGATGATGGTGAAGACAAATGAAGGTTTCCATGCACTCACTGCCCATATGGACTCCTTGTGCGATATGGTTTCGAGGAAGGCACCCAAAGAAGCATTGGCACAGCCAGTTGGCACAATCAACACCGAGCCGGGGGTCAGGAATGTGGAGATTCCCCCGACTGCAATTGTGAATGACGATGCGGCTTTGAAAGCCTTGCTGCAATAGTTGAAGAAAGTGACCATCAACGTTAATGCATTGCCAGCACAAGGGTTGACAACTGTGCAGACGGTCGCTAGCCGGGAAATGGTGGACAAAATGCACGAGATTAGTGGTAAGTGTTTGCGGTTGTAGGAGAGTGAGACAGCTGCGAAGGAAGAAATCATAGAGTTAACAGGAAGGGCTACTACAGCGCGGAAGGCTGTGGATGAGTTGGAAGAGGACATCAAGAAAGAACGAGTTGAGAAGGCTCAATAGATCGAAGAACTGAAAAAAGAACAGGACCACCTCATTGCGGAGAAGGCCCACATGTAGGATGAAAGTGTGCGAGTAGAGATGGCCGTTGCAGAGGCTTATCACCATGTATCGGAGCCCATTGAAGGGTTGGATGTGCTTCAACGTGTGCAGCGACTGGGGGCTGTCATTATCCAGTTGCAGCATGATAATCAGGAGTTAAGAGCTCTGGTGAATCCTGGTACAACTCAAGTAGAAGTGGATGACCGCAAACGGGCTATTGAGGAGATATCAACGTAGATGGCGGAGCTGGAAATGGTAGCCACAAAGCTCACAGCTGACACTGTGCAGTTTTGGGGCTGAATTGTTTAGGACGAGCAGGTTGAACAATTGATCAAGTCTCAGCAAGAAGAAGAGGGGCAGTTGGCGGCGCTAAAGGAGGCGATGCACATGATGCCACCCATGGAGCAGGTTTCCAAGTCTGCGGACTTAAAAGAGCTGCAGAAGTGCGTCGCCAAGGTCGATGAGAGAGAGAAGAAGCGCGCTGCGTAGCTGGAGGAGTTCTAGGAAGTTGGTAGACAATTCATGACAAAAGCTGGCGAAGTTTTCCAGGCAGTGTAGGAACGTCATCACCAAGTTGCAGCGAAGCTCACTGAGCACCCATCTACCCAAGATGTCATCGACAGTCAGGAGGCAGCTACGGCAGCAAAGGAACAGGTGATGACAGTCGAGCAGCAGCACGAGGATTTCAGAGTCAAGACCATAGAGTACACTATGTCTGTTGATGTATATGTAACTTCGGAACGTATTTCATCTATGCATTTCATATATATTTATTGTACCCTTATAAGAGAGGTGTTATTCCTCTATAAGGAAGTGTCGTCATGTGGATTGACAAGTGTTGCAAGTGTGTGTACTTGCCGATGGGTTATTAAACCACCATGTGTGGGGTCAGCCCTGAAATATATATTACATTGTGGATGTATCTAGATAAACAAGTCGGCCCCATAGTGTAATTGGGCAAACAGGCTAGTATAAATAGAGATCAGGAGATCTCTATTTTGATCATTCGAAAAGTCACACTTCTCTCACTCATAAAGTGGCGCACTAGTGAGGAGGAGGATCATCTGCTAGTAGGAGACTATCTCAAGTGTATTTTGGTTGTACTTTGGTTGAGCAATTGATCTCTCTATCTTTGAGGAAGTTGTGGGGTTTTTCACCTTAGGGTTTTCCCCACGGAAACTCTATGTCTCTTGTCTCTCATGCTTTTAATTCTTGTGATGCTTATTGTGATTGTTATGCATTGATATACTGTATATGTTATTCTCTCAGTAAAGATCCAAGAGTATTGTGAATTAATGCTCAAAATTTAACATGGTATCAGAGCTAACCTGAGAAGAAGACATTTTGCAGTGACGGAAACTTGAGTTTCTTGTTTATTGGGTTTCTCTCCATAGATTTTGGAAAAACAGTATAGTATATTGACTCTACTCATCAAGGAGAATCCATCTGTCCAATCAGAATTCAATTCTGAGCATTTTCAGATTTGGCTCTAAAAATTAAGGTTTCCACAAAAATAGGAATTTCTAAAATATGAAGACATAGCTGGAAGCTCCTTGCCAAAATCAAAGTTTAGAGCTTTGGATCGAGATTTTTGGCTGGGTAAATCTCCGGGAAACTCAAACCCTAATTCAGGGCTCTCCCTAGTGAACTCGGGAGGACAAAAAGGAAAATCTGAAGGGTAAAGCTTTGCTGATCTCAAATTCTGAATACACCAGGCTGATCAACTCATCAAGGCGCATCTTTCTATCCTTTCAGAAAAGTTGAAATTCACATTTTGAATTTTTAGGGTTTTTTCGACAAACCCTAATCCGGGACTAGATCCAGTTTTCAGCATTTCAAGTGGTAAGACCTAAATATTTTCTATTTCCATTTGAAGTATTCTTTAAGATGTCTCACCACACCAAGCTTGAGTATAAGCTTGAAGGGTTTGATAAATTCTGAGCTTGGAAGTATAGGATTGGGTTAATCTTGGAAGAGAATGAGTTGGACTCATATATAAAAGAAGACATCCCTATCCCAGAGGATGAAGAGGCTAAAGTATTGCATAAGAAGAATTTGGTCAAGGCAAAGAGAATCATTGGTGATTCTATCAAAGACCATCTCATACCCCATGTGTCTTCTCTAAAGACACCCAAAGAGATGTTTGACTCTTTAACCAAGCTATTTGAAGGGAAGAACATAAATCGGAAGATGACCCTGCAGAACCAATTGAAAGGAGTAAAGTTCCAGAATGGAGAAACCATTCAATCTTATTTTTCAAGGGTCTCCCAGATCAAGGAACAACTAGAAGCAGTGGATGAAATGGTGGATAATGGTGAAGTTGTCATGACCACTCTGAATGGCCTACCTAGGTCATGGGACTCCTTCATTCAAGGAATCTGTGCAAGAAAGAAGTTGATTTCCTTCAGCAGACTACGGGAAGAATGCTCACAAGAAGAAGCAAGGCTTGTGGCACGAGAAGAAAAGATGGGGAATGAAGATCAAGCTCTCACAGCTCACACCAAGAAAAGGAAGTCCAAGAGAGAGCCATCTCACTCCAAGAAATCTTCACATCACTTCAAAGAAAGAAGAATATGCTTCACCTATAATGAAAAAGGACATATTGCCATAAATTGTCCCAAGAACAAGAAGGACAACAACAACTTCAACAAGAAGAAGAAGGGTAGAAAAAGAAGGTTTCATGCTCATGCTGCCGAGGATGATGAACCACCCAAGAAGAAGCCTATGGAAGAAAGTGATGATAGTAATGATGACTCATCAAGTGAAGAAGAATATGTTCTAATCTGCTCTCACAGGTACTATCTCCCATGGTTGTAATGATTGGTTAATTGACAGTGGGGCTTCCAAACACATGACTGGGTTTAAGGAATCTTTTGTGAACCTATCTGAACATGAATCACCCCATAAGGTGAAACTTGGGGATGATTATCAATACCCAATCAAAGGAAGTGGTGAAGCCTCCTACAACCTAGATTCTGGAAAATCTTTGAAGATGAAAGAAGTCCTTTATGTACCTGGGCTTAAGAAGAACTTACTCTCCATCTCTGCATTGGAAACAAAAGGTGTGAGGGTTGCATTTGTGGATGGCCAAGTCCTAATGTGGCCAAAGGGAAACACCATAGATGATGCAGTAGTGATTGGAGAGCAAGAGGGAGGTTTGTATAAATTAAAGGGACAACCTGAACATGCCATGGTGCATGAATCCATGGAGCCAAGTGAACTTTGGCATAGAAGACTTGCTCATATGCACTATAGGGCACTTCCAATTACAAGCAAGGCTATAGAGGGTCTTCCTGAAATCAAGACCAAACATGAAGGTGTTTGCAAAGGATGTGCAAAAGGTAAGAACATTAAGAAGGCTTTCCCAAGCAGTGAAAGCAAGGCAAATGATATCTTGGAAATCATCCACTCAGATGTATGTGGTCCTATTTCATCCAGTTCTCTAAGTGGGTATGTTTACTATGTCTCATTTATTGATGAATTCTCCAGGAATACTTGGGTCTACTTCTTGAAGAACAAAGATGAGGTACTTGATAAGTTCAAGGAATTCAAAACCTTGATGGAGAATCAAACTAACAAGAATATCAAAACATTCAGATCCGACAATGGTGGAGAATTCACCTCAGGTGACTTCAAGAAGCTTTGCAGTGACTCAGAGATTAAGAGGGAGTTGACTGCTCCTTGCAATCCACAACAAAATGGAGTTGCATAAAGGAAGAACAGAACAATCATGGAAGTAGCGAGAGAAATGCTACATGACCAGGATCTACCTATGCATCTATGGGCAGAAGCAACTAGAACAACTGTATATGTGCAGAACAGAACACCCCACAAGATATTGGACATCAAGATACCAGAAGAGGTCCTTTCTGGTAAGAAACCTGATGTCATCCATCTCAGAATATTTGGTTGTCCAGTATACACTCATGCCCCAAAGGAAAAGAGGACTAAACTAGATCCTTTAGGAAAGAAGAGTATTTTTGTGGGTTACAGTGAAAGCTCGAAGGATTATAGAATATACTTTCCAGGGTTCAAGAAGATTGATGTCAGCAAGGATGAATATAAGTTCAAGGACAAGTAATCCAGGAAGCAAAGATCAAGAGGGAGCACACTCCAGCAGCTCCTGCAAGGATGCAGATTTTCAAAGGGAGTTGACCATCTTCCTACATTCCACAACAGAAAGGTGTAGAAGAAGCTACTTCAGCAGCTCCTGCCAGGAAGCAAAGACTCAGAGGGAGTCCACCCAACAAACAAACAAAGATAAGTATTTCAATTATCATTTCTTGCCTATTTTTGTTTAAATAATATTATGCTTATGTTCCTAGACTTAGGAGATGTATTGTGCATATTAGAATGATTGCATTAATGAACAATATACTACTAATATGCATGTGATGGGTAAGTGTCCTATGGCACTGTACAACATTCCAGTGCTACTTATCTAGAATGAAACCTCTTTGCTGACATGTTGGGAGTAGTGCAAACTCTTAACAATGTTCTGGTAGAGACTGGAAGGCATCTAGAAAGTTGTGGAACATGGATAAATGTTGTATTGAAGCATTGGCTAAGATAACTGCATGAATGCATGACATATTTCTTTATGTGTAAAGTATTTGTTCTGAAAATTATGAGATGTTTCTAATCATGCAATTTAACTTGTTTTGTAGGAAAGACCGTATATCTTCACCTACAAAAGAAGGACTACAACATTTGTTCTAGAAACAAAGATATCTATTGAAGATATTGAAGTTCCTAGGATCTGGGATGAAGAAATGGAATTCCATGATCCGTCGATCATGAAGATGATGTTTGGGATGCAGTCCCAAGACCTGACAGGGAGTCACATGTGCGCATATTGAAGAAAGCCTTGTATGGCTTGTAGCAAGCTCCTAGAACTTGGTGTGATACAAAGAGGAAGTTTGCTGCTGAGTTCGATATGAAAGATTTGGGAATGATGCATTATTTCCTAGGTATGGAGTTGTGGCAGAGTGCAGGTGGGATCTTCCTTGGTCAAGGGAAGTACACAATAGATATCCTGAAGAGATTCAGGATGATGGATTACAAGGCCATGGCCACACCTATGGCATCGAATATGAAGCTTCTATGTGATGCTTCATCTGAGTCGGTTGATGTCTCTATGTATCGTCAGATGATTGGGTCCTTGATGTACCTGATGAACACGAGACCAGATATTTGCTTTGCTGTGAACACATTGAGCCAGTTCCTGACGGATCCGAGGAGTGTTCACCTGGTTGCTGTAAAGCATGTTTTGAGGTACCTGAAGGGTACAGTGGATTTTGGGCTCAACTATGAAGCGAATCAAAAGTTTAACCTGCAGGGTTATGTTGATTCATATTGGGCTGACAGTGCTGCAGATAGGAAGAGCACATCTGGATGCTGCTTTAGCATGGGATTAGGTGTGATCTCTTGGTTTAGCAGGAAGCAGTCTTGTGTGGCACTGAGTACAACTGAGGCAGAGTATGTTGCAACCTGTTCAGCTAGTTGTGAGGCAGTATGGCTATGGAAGCTACTGTTTGAGTTACTTGATCTCGCATTGGATGCTACTGGTATCTTCTGTGATAACCAGAGTTGTGTGAAGCTGTCTGAGAACCCAGTGTTTCATGACAAGTCGAAACACATAGAGATCAAATATCACTATATCAGGGATATGGTGCAGAGAGGAGCTGTGAAGCTCCTGTATGTTGCAACGGACGAGCAGATTGTAGATGTGCTGACGAAGCCACTAGCCAGGGTGAAGTTCAAGTACTTCAGGGAGAGGCTTGGTGTTCTTCAGATCGAGGACACTTCGAGGAAGAAGTGATGGACACATTTGCTGAAGCCATTCCAAGCATGTTGGAAGGAGGATCCTTCACATGGCTGTGGATGTAAGCGCTGGATGATGAGCATCAGGATGATGTTCTAGTTTCTGCTTTGTATGATCAGTTGGATCATTTATATGTATATGTATGTACGCATCATGTTGGATGCTGGATATGATCAGTTGGATCATTTATATGTATGTACGCATCATGTTGGATGCTGGATATGATCAGTTGGATCATTTATATGTATGTACGCATCATGTTGTATGCTGGATATGATCGGTTGGATCATTTGTATGTATTTTGTATATGCATCATGTTGGATGCTTGGACCATGTATCTGTATATGTATCAGGTGGATACATTGTATGATCAGGAAGATCATGTATATTGATATGTATCAGGTATGATCAGGTAGATCATGTATGTTGATGGATACATTGTGTGGATCATGTATCTATGTATCAGGTGGATACACTATGTATGATGATATGTATAAGGTAGATACTTGGTGTGCATCAGATGGATGCATTGTATGATCAGGGTGATCATGGATGACGAGCTTCTCCAAATGACATGCAACAGGATGTTGCAGTGATGATGATCAGGATGATCATGTGTACATCAGGATGATGTATGGTGAGTATCAGATGATTCTTTGTGGCCGTGGATCAGGTTGTGCAGATGAGCATGTCTGGGAGATCCTATAGGTCGGAGTTGCGTACCCATAACAGCCTGGGATGCTATTTCGAGACATTACTCTGGGAGGACATGTAATTTGTGCCCTAGGAGATCTTCAGGTCGAAGTTGTGTACCTGTAACATCCTGAGATGGTCTTACGAGGTTTTTTCCTATGGCATGTAATTTGCTCCTGGGAGATCTGGACAAGATGAAAAAGGCCTCAGATGCTTCAGCCAGGTTTTGCCATGACCACGTGTAATTTTCTCCTGGGAGATCTAGACAGGATGAAAAAGGCCTTAGATGCTTCAGCCAGGTTTTGTGGTGGACCACATGTAATTTGCTCCTGGGAGATATGGACATGATGAAAAAGGCCTCAGATGCTTCAGCCAGGTTTTGTGGTGATATCACATGTAATGTGCTCTTGGGAGATCCGACAGGTAGAGCTGTGTGCTCGTAACAACCTGGGATGCTTCAGCCAGGTTTTGTGATGGGTCACATGTAATGTGCTCCTGGGAGATCCGACAGGTAGAGCTGTGTGCTCGTAATAACTTGGGATGATGCAGCCAGGTTTTGTGATGTACGTAATAAGTCCTGAGGATTCCATAGTATGGCCAGTGATGATGAAGACCTGTAGGTGGTGGGCCTACATCTAGTATGAAAAAGGACTGGCTCTGTAGAACTTCCTATGATGAGTAGAGTCAGATATTGGTTGAGATAGCAGCAGTAGTGATGATGATGATGACGATGCATTGATGAAGATGATCCCGAGAAGAATACTTGTCTAGCATAACTGTGTCAAGAAATACCTTCCTAATTAAGAGGGAGTGTTGATGTATATGTAACTTCGGAATGTATTTCATCTATGTATTTCATATATATTTATTGTACCCTTATAAGAGAGGTGTTATTCCTCTATAAGGAAGTGTCGTCATGTGGATTGACAAGTGTCACAAGTGTGTGTACTTGCCGATGGGTTATTAGACCACCATGTGTGGGGTCGGCCCTGAAATATATATTATATTGTGGATGTATCTAGATAAACAAGTCGGCCCCATAGTGTAACTGGGCAAACAAGCTAGTATAAATAGAGATCGGGAGATCTCTATTTTGATCATTCGAAAAGTCACACTTCTCTCACTCAGAAAGTGGCGCACTAGTGAGGAGGAGGATCATCTGCTACTAGGAGACTATCTCAAGTGTATTTTGGTTGTAATTTGGTTGAGCCATTGCTCTCTCTATCTCTGAGGAAGTTGTGGGGTTTTTCACCTTAGGGTTTTCCCCACGGAAACTCTATGTCTCTTGTCTCTCATGCTTTTAATTCTTGTGATGCTTATTGTGATTGTTATGCATTGATATACTGTATATGTTATTCTCTCAGTAAATATCCAAGAGTATTGTGAATTAATGCTCAAAATTTAACAATGTCTTGCTGACGTGGATCAAGGGCGAGCCACAAGATTGTGTTGGGGGCCTATTGGCAGGCGGTTTGGTAAGGTAGCATCGCAGCATCTCAGATGTTGCGACAAGTCAGAAGATGTCGCAGAAGGTGGAAACCTGGGTGCAAAGGATAGTATTTTATGTATTTTTGAGTCGATTGTACCACATTATGCAGGTTTTTGGGTCATTTGGACCATATGATATGTAATTTTAGGTCAATTGTACCGCAGTATGCGGGTTTTTGGGTCATTTGGACCGCGTCAGTTAGATTTTTGGTAAATTGCTCAAAGTGTCGGTTAGGGAGTTGTTAGTAAGTGGATAAGAAACGTAAAGGCGGAAGCCTATTTGTAGTCATAGAGTCATATGAGTTGGATGTCCGGATCTAGAACCGAAGTTGAATGTGAAAGTGAGATCTGATCTTGAGATGCGTCTGTGAGATCAGGTTTTTTGCAGAGATATTGTATTCGGGTTTTGCAGAAGTAATATGACATGACGGAACTGTTTGGTGAAATTCCCTGTGTATCTTTTGGTAATGCATGTTGCGATCTATGAATGATGTTATGTTTTCTTGCTACAACTAATGCTTTACTGTTATACTTGATGCAATGAATGTTTCTATTGGATGATGCGATGAATACAATGGTGTTGAATTTAAATACATAAATCTTATTTCTAAATATTGCAATAAGTTTAAGTGGTTGTTGCCGCAAACATCCTACTTCATTCGGCAGAAACATGGTTCCGTCGACTCTCCCTTGAACATCTCGGGTGAGACCTCATCTGATCCACAGGTGTTGTTGGATGGGGTAAAACCCATCTAGGCCGGTGCTCAGGGAGATCACGGTGGGTTGTTGTCGACAGTGATGGGAACCCTTGTCGACTGGGTTTGAGTCAACAGGGGATGGAGATTCAAAGGATGCAAGTTTTTTAATAGAGTGCTTTGCAAAGTCCTGTTTATTTTCAGAGTTTTAGCATAGGAGACAATGAGCATGACCAAATAGAGACATGCAATCCATGATATTTTTTTTATAAAGAATTGATTTCAATCTAATATCTGCCTAGGGACGAATAGATGTTGGTCATTATACTAACGTTACCGATTACTGCTAAATGTCTTTTTAGTAAGTTTATAATGACATGGACAAGAATTTCTCAGGATTGTAGACAATTTCTGTTTTCCTGGTAAGAGGTCTCCTCTAACACATTTTTAACCAATCAGATCAAAGTAATGGAATAACACAAATCTGAATGACAAACTAGATACTGAATATGATGCAACTTAAATCTCAACTCCTATTTCTAGAATGCCCTTATTAACAGAAATAGGGGAATTACTTTAGGCACACAGAGAAATTCATTTGAGAATATTCTCCACAAACAATTGGGGATCCATTCCCAATTTTACTAGCGTCTAGAACACTTCCATCACATAATTATCCTTATTCATTCTGTAAATACTGATACTTTTGCTTCAAAAGGATTGTTGTCTCATCAATCATATATGTTACAATATAAGGGTCCATGTTGGAAGCTGGCCTACTGTCTTCGAAGTACCCTATCAACCAAAGGACATATTAGTATCTAATTTTCAATATGTATAGTCTATTGGATAGTGAAAATTGTAAAAACATTATTTAAGAACGTTACCAAAGGCATTGTCCAGAATTTTTCACTGTCATGTCTAGTGAGTTTGAAGATGAAATGCAGCAAAATATTGAAAACAATGGCACATTGATGCTTTCTTGTCCTATTGAAGAAACATAAAACTAACCTTTTCCTTCACGTTCTGTGTCACAACAACTCGAATAGAAGCTCCATGATTTGCAACTCCCTGTACTCAAAAGGGATGCAACCAAATAGAAGGGAGTCTACAGTTAATTTGGACTTATTACACTATTTGCCACTAGCATCATCTTTGCACTTGAATAATTACCCATGAAAATGTGTTTATGTCTGTTGTCTCATGTCGGCTAGTCAAATGCCTTTCATTTCCCTCTCCATAGGAAACATTGTGTTCCTTATGCCTATAGGGACCATATATTATTTTATGCAGCTATGCTGACTTACCTGTATTTAGTGTGAGCTAGAAGGCCATGTTTATTAATTTTTGTGCTTCTCTGTCATTTTTGGCTTTCCAAACGCTGAAATTTTGGCACCAAGAATTCATTGGTCACCTTGGTTTCAAACTACGTCCATTGAAGTGGCTTCCATGCGATCATTGCACTAATCAACAGGAGCCAGCTGAAGTGAAAGTCTTTGTCGAGGTCTTGCGCCTCTATGAATTCTTCGATGAATTCCTGCAACACGTACTTCCTCCAATTCATTCTAATGCCTTGTGTGTAGTGGTCGGCGACAAATAACACCCTAACTCAGAATCATAAAACTGGTCGGCATATTGATACGCCAAATTTAGTGATCCGAACTTTCTTCCCACACGCTCCACTATTATTTTTCCAAATAAAAAACCTCTACAAACATAAACCTAAACACACCAGCTCTTATAAAACCCTAATTTCTTAAGAACACAACAAATATAGTCAGGGCTCCTGACAAAAAGCTTCAAAATCCCTGCAAAGTTATGCCTTGCATCCATAGCAAGCTACAATAGGTATCTGCTCAAAATTTTAATAGAAATGCTGTATACAAGAATAATGAATCCCGACTAACCAGATTTGAAGAATACAAATAATCCAACATTAGAGAGATTTTGAGGTCAAAAAAGGGCCTCCTAAGAGATGTACTACAAAAATATGAGATATATTAAAATATTATGAATTGGGGGTTTTATGGGGTAGGTATATATGACAAGTCACCTCCCACACTATTTTCTATGCACAATATAAATAACCATGGTTGAGTTACTTTTCAAAATTCACTAGAAATAAAATTAATAAAATAAGTCTACATTGATGTGACTAAGATTCATTGTAAATTCCCAAAAATGTATTGTCCTTTAACATTTATTCGTCTTGAACTTGCAAATGAAATTAAATAATAAAAAACATTTTTAAGAGCTTTTTTTTAAATTTTATGTTGACTTTTTATATTTAGTACTTTTCTCATGAATTTAATAATGTAATTTAATTGAGAATTTATTTACATGTAAAATGTCAATAATATTATTATAATTAGTTTGACATTATGTTATTAAATAGAATGGAGTGAATATATAATTTAAAATTAAAAACATAAAAATGATAATATATTATTTTATAAAAAAATGTGAAAGGACTTTCTTTATGAATTAAGAGTACTTCACTTGAAAATGACAATAATATTATTTTATGTGAAAGTGTGAAAAGACATTCATTATGAGTACTTTACTTGAAAATGACAATAATATTATTTTATGAAAAGACTATCATTATGAGTACTTTATTTTATGACTTAAAAGTACTTACACCACTACCTTGGTTAACTATGTGTTTTCATCCACCATAGAAAATTTGACAAATAAGCTTTCTTAACTCATGCAATGCCACCTCACCAAGGGGGATGATGTCATCTACTAGAATGTGATTGGTTGTATTTTATAGTACATTTTCTTTGTTTTGAGGCCCTTTTTTGACCTCAAAATTTCTCTAATGAATCAATCGCCTTAAGAGGACAATTCTCCTTTTTGTTTGCAAATAGGAAATTCTATGGCTTAAGGTCCCTATGCATCACCCCATGTTTGTGGCAGAGCTGCACCAGAAGAACATAGATACTACCAAATGATAACATAACATCAACATACAAGATCTCTGGAAATTATTTATGAAGCAATATCGACAAAGACGGCCAAAGAACAAAGCAAAATCAACATTACTGTCCCAAAATTAGACGACGCTTATGAGAACTCTCTATTAATGCTCCAAATATCGTTTCAGGTAATATATCACCAAAAGTATAGAAAGAAAAGGTAATATATCACCAAGGGAACAAAAAGAAACTTATCAAAATGAGGAAAAATATTGGCAAGAATCAACTTGGATATGAAAAACTCAAACAGCCTTAAAAATAAGAGATATGTGCAACACTGAATTATTCCTAATATCTAGAGACGTGAGGATCTTTGCGATTTCATTCATGCTCAAGTAGACCTATTTGACTTTTAGTGCACCTCCAGAAAACATGAATTCGACTGATTTGACAAAAAAAATTGGTGAAAAGCTTACATGATGCTGCATTTCATCACTCTACAAACTTCAATAGTATTGCTAATAGTTATAAAAAATGTCATATATATCTTCATAGGTTAACTTATTAAACATGAGCTTGTGGGCTATCTAAGCTCCTCGGTGGCATCAACCTCTGCCGGATGTACCCCTGCGGGGATTTCCTCCAGTTATGTATATGCCTGAACCCCAATTCCGTAACGATTTAGAGAAGAAAAATAGAAAAAACAAAACCCTCTGATTCAAATGAATTGTAAACCATGGATTCCAGTTCAAGCGAACTCTTAAGAGAATTGATAACTTGTTAGACAAAATTTCAGTGTGAAATGGAAAACGAGAAAGAAGGGAAGGGAGCGAAAGTTGTTTTGTTCATTTATTTAATCATAATGCAATGCAAATGGAGGTAAGGACAGTTGAGCCTCATGCATGAGGCCAAGGATTCTAGAGCAAGGCATGTGGGACTCATGCAAGGACCTAGAAAATTCAAATACATCTTTATTTTCCATTGACGTGTAGGTGTTTAATTACCCAGGTGTTGTTCTATGCCATTATTAGATTTATATTGTAAGGTTTGAGAGGTTTAATGCTCTCCAACACGAAAATCGAAAAAAAAACCTGCACAGGGGCTGATTATAATACATTGGGTGTACCCTTTTTTCATGAAACTGCAGATGCAAAAGATCCTTGGTGGCATCAACCTCTATCGGATCTACCCTGCGTGGATTTCCTCCTGTTATGCGGGAACCCCACCAGCGCAGGCCTACACTAAAACTGAAAAAAAGCCCTGTATAAAGCTCGCTTTCATTAACTACCGCATGAATGTGACTTTAGTCGGTAGCCCCCTCCTGGGAAGGGAGAATTGAGGATGACGTCACCCCTTGCCACCAATAAGGTTTTTAAAAAACATGAATTTGAAAATTTTGGAAAAAGTATTAAATAAATTAAACTATAGTTTTTATATAATTCAGAAGGGAAATTTTAGGGTTTAAAACAAAATAATACGAGTTTTATGATACATATATGATCCCCTTCGGGGACATAATAATAATTAATTATTATTATAACATTAATATTAAACATTAACTTTCATAAGATGACTATACATACGTTAAAGAATTAAAATATTAATAATCATAATATAAAATAATACTTACAATTTTGATGTATGTAAACACTATTATCATGATTTCACATTTTTCAATGTTCACACACAGGCTTCGAATATCTCTATATGAAAGCAGGGAAGATGAGCGAGGGAGACCCATTAGGAGAGGAAGTTTTCACTAGCTCGCTCAGGAATAGAAAGAGCGGTGGTGCAGATCAAATCGAAGAGGGAGAAACCAACTACTCGATCTTGCTAAGTATTTATTGTTGGTGCTTCAATCCTTATCCAAAAGTGGGAAGAGCAGGTTGATCAATTTCATTCCTTCTACGGTTGCCAAATATTATTAACTCGGCCTTCCAGGAAGGGCTTGGGATAGAGCCACTTGTGTCCCATGGCCAACTTGCAACACATCAAATCTGTGGCCTTGCCCCATTTCCAATTGCACCACTAGGCACAAGAATTACTATCCACACGCTATCATACATTGGATACATTTCTTTGCCCCTTCAGAGATCATGTTTTTCTGGATTGAATTGACAATTTAACCCCTTTTAGCCCTAAAAATGCATGAGATAGAGGGACGGAACACAAATATATAAATTAAGAAAATGATGAACTCACTTGATTCCCAGATCAATGTGCTCCTGAATCCCAAAATCGAAGCACCCTGTATCGCTAAAGTTCCTTCAAATAAATTCATATTCCTTCATTTTCAGCCCACTCTCCAAAGGCTGAAGATTCATTTCTCCTCTAATCATAACACAATAGGAAATATTTTCATTTCGCATAATTCCATAATACCTCACAGTATACCTTGTTGTATACAAATGGTAAAATCCATGTCAAAAAACAAGTGAGATTTCTAACAATGCCCATAGAAAAATATCATCAGTACAGACCACTAGAACAACACTTTTCTTAACTATACCAACTTCATTTATATTCATGTGTATGCTTATGTTTAACACCCTTGAATGTAGCTAGTGCATAGGGATCTCTAGAAATCAAAATCGAAAATTGAATTTAATCTAAGATCCAATAAAGAATGCTGGGTTTATAAGATCTCCTCATCAATTATGAATTTTCCTAGTTCACGTTTGGTTTTTAAGATCTCCTCATTAGTTCTGACATTTGGTATATCATTTGGTTTACACAGGATAAAATAAAAAACCTACCAAAACTCCTACAAAATACATACACGTCATATGAAACCCCAATACATATAAGATGTGGCACCCCAATACATATAACATGTGGAAAAACATCCAACTGTGAAGCCGAGGCATGCATATTTCCCATGAAGAACTCCATACACACAACTTCAATACATACATATATACACAAACGTATAATCCATGACATGACATCAAATCATGAAGCCGAGGCATGTGCATTTCCCATGATCAAACCTCGAATCCGAGGCCTGAATCACACTACAATTTGCTTTACAGAGAAACTTGGTTCTGTTGGGCCGTCGGTGGAGTCATTTGGCAAGGCGGAGGTGAAGTACAGTACAATTCAACCATGGCAAAGAGGAGATTGCAGCTGTAGCATAAGAGAATGTTGATGTCAAAGCTAAGGAAGGTACCTGTGACTCTTACGGCCACTACATAAGGTAGGACTTCATGGGAAGATTCATGGCATTCATGAGAGGATCCAAGAGATTCCTCGGATGGTATTTTGATTGGAAAGTTGATGGATTTGTCAATTGTCGGACATGAAGAAACTTCCATTGGGTGCTCGAAAAATCAGGTTTTAGTAGAGCCTATTAAGTTTCACGGTGATGAAGAGGTTAATAAACCAGGTGGGTCATTGAAGATTTAACATTACGCAGATTCTTCTTTGTATCGTAGGTGAAGGAAGAACATAGCAGAAAATCGAAAGTCGCCTTAAGTTGCAGTTTTCATCTATTTTTAAGCAGCAGTCACGGTCATTCCTCCCCCTTGGATTTTCAGCTCCTGTTGTAGTGAGTACTAGCTTCTTGGTTTCGAATCCATATAGTCAAATACAATATTCCTCTGAAACTCTAATAATCATACTTCAGAAAATGAGTACAATTATTGTTCTTAGCTGAAGCTGAGAGAAGCTAATTTCATTATGTTGTAAGTTCAAATAACAAACAAGTTATACAACTTGTCGAGAACTCGACATTGTTCTCGGTTTTTGGGGGGTCAATTTTAGTAGTTGTTTTTACCTTCGTTTCAGAAAGTGTGTATATTGGTAGCATCATTTTTCATTTTGAGCCCTTTTTTTGCGATTATGAAACTTGGTAAAAAAAAAATTTGATTTTTATTTACAAATGTGTTTTTTCGACTTTTACAAAAAAATATACATTTAGTATCTAGCTATAATGAAAAAATATATAAATTTTTAAACTTTTAGAAGTTAGATAGAATGAAAAATATATATATTTAAGAAGTTTTTCCTTGGAACTTTTATCTTAAATAAGTAATTCATATAGGAAAATTTGTAAAAACAATTAGAAAAGAAAGACATTTTAAACTATTTTAATTATAAAACGTAAAATTTTAAAGATTAAAAAAAATTGCAAAATACCTCAAAAAAAAAAAAATTTAAGAAAATTTAAGAAATTGTAATAAAAATTTAAAAATCAAATTTGAAAAAATAAAAAAAACAAATTATAGCAGATTTCAATTCAAAATTAAAATTTTTAATTAAAAAAAACAAATTAAAAAACTTATAAACCAAATGAAAACAAAATTAAAAAATATATAAAAATCTCAATTTAAAAAAGTAAAATTAAAAAATATATAAAATTTGAATTTAAAAAAGCAAATTATAATATACATATACATACATACATATATATATATATATATATATATATATATATATATATATTTGAATTAAAAAAAACCCTCGTGTGCCACCCCTCCCTCCCGTGCCCTCCCCGTATCCCCCCTCTCCTCCCTCCTCGCCCCCTATCCCCCCTCCCCGCCCCCTATCCCCCCTCTCTGCCCCCTGCCTACTGCCCACACCTCCACCCTCCCCTCCCTCAGAATTGCATATTTGCGACCGCTCACTCCCTGAGAATTGCAGAATAACGCTCGCTTGGAGGGTGGAGGTGTGGGCAGCAGGCAGGGGGTGGGGAGGGGAAGGGGGGAGAGGGGGGGAGGGGAGAGGGGAGAGGAGTGCAAGGAGGGGGAGAGGAGGAAGGAGATGGGGGATAGGGGGAGGGTGCATGAGGTAGGGGGTGTTGGGGGGTGGGGAGGCGGGGGGGAGAGGGGACGAAGGTTAGGGTTTGTATGTTTTTTTTTTAATTCAATTTTTTATATATTTTTTGTTTAATTTTGTTTGGTTTTCAAGTAGGGTTACGTGTTTTTTTTTAAAATTTTAAATTCAAATTTTTATATGTTTTTTTTTAAATTCAAAATTTTTATATGTTCTTTATTTGTTTAAAAAAACTTTAAATTACAACTTTTATATATTTTTAATAAAAAAATTTCAATTGTTTTTTTTAAATAGAAACTTTTTATATATATTTTATATTTAAAAAAAAATTAGTTTGATTTTTAAATTTGGATTTTTTATTTTATTTTTCTAATTTTTTATTAAATTTTCTTAATAACCCTTTTAAATGATTTTGTTTATTTTGAAATATTTTTAAAAAAATGTATTTTTTTTAAATTGATTTTTTTTATATTGTTTTTTAAATTTGTTGTAAGTGGTTTTATTTTTTAATATATATATATATATATATATTTTTTTTTTTTCCCAAGAAAAAAGCGTAATTTTATTTTAGCAGAGGTGAAAAAATTACATTCTGAATATGCATATAGCATGCAGTTATCCATTGAAGGACGAAAAACCATTACAAAAAGACTTCAGTATATCAGTCCTGTAAGTTCAATCTCGCCAAAGATATGTCCAAATCAGTAAAAAAAAAACATCACAAAAAGTATGGCAGAAAAACATATATATGCCAGGTGGCTCCCCGAGCCGCCTGATTTCTCCAAAAAAGGTCTAACAAGTTTGTAAAAGGCTCAGCCTTTCAACAAAAACCCAAAAAGTAATATCAGTTCCATAGTATATATTATCATCACTACAGTTTCCAGCTACTGTTCCTACTGTTCCTGTATGTCCATAAAAGGTCTATGGTAGTATTCATAGATCGTCCCATTTCGGTGTTCCTTTATTTTCCACAGCCCCATTGCCATGTCCCTGCCAATCTTAGAAGCTTGGTTCGCCTCCTTGTTGTTCTCCCTGAATATATGTCTGCAATAAAAATGTAAAAATGACAATTTTAGTTCCAGGATGTCCTGTAGAATATTTCCAAGTCTGATATCACTGCAATGTTGAGTGCCAATTGTCCAGTTTGTGACATTCATAGAGTCTCCATACACATTTATCTGTTGACAGTCAATCTCCCTAGCAAACATGAGAAGCAGCTTTAGGCTCATTAATTCAGCATAATTGTTCCCACCCTCCCCCAATCCCCAGAAAAGTTGGTATGAGTGGGTTCGAGATAAATGTAGTACAGCCCCACCCCCATAGTTGTATTCCAATGCAGAGCCATCGTAGAATCCCCAAGGAATAGTATCGTCGATTTCAAGAGCAAGGACTTCTCTTTGTTTTGCAACTTTGATGTGATGAGGGTAGGATTTAAAAAAACCACAGATCTGTACAGCAGAGACCACCGGTGTACAGGGTTTTTCATTAAAGATCATGCCGTTCCGTGCCAACCAGATGCCCCATGCCACCAATAAAGGAATATTTCTATAGGACATGCCAATAGGGTCCCTAAACCACTGTTCCCAAGCCAAAAGTATCGTATCCCCCTCCCAATTAAACATGGTATTTGATAATCTGGAGCATTCCGCCCATACCTGAACCACGTATGGACAATGAAGGAATAAGTGTAGACAGGTTTCCTCGTTTGCTTTGCACAAAGTGCACCACCCCGGCCCCGCCCTGTTCTTGCGCTGTAAGAAATCCCAGGTAGGGATGGTATTTTCAAGGACATTCCACATGAAGATACGATGTTTCAAAGGGCAGTGTATCCTCCACATGGATTTCCACCACCACACCAACTCACGGGGGTTTATGAAGTGGCTTAGGCTGATGTAGCCATTCCTTGGTGTGTGCATTCCATTTGGAGCCCCTTCCCATACCACACAGTCCTCCCTGTCACGAATGTGTATATGTGAGCAAATAAGTGCTCGGAGATATGTTCTCAATTCCCCATGTTCCTCCACAGATAGTGCCAAAGTATCTGCACCAATCCACGACTGATTCCATGGATTGGTCCTATCATGAATTGCAAGTTGGGATAAGTTAGTTATGCCAATTTCCCGAAGAGATGTAATCAAGTCAGCTGATAATATGTGTCTACCAACACTCCCATACCAAGGATAAACCCCAACACGAAGAGCCTTTCCATTCCCAATATTCCAAGTTAGAAGATCTCCAATCACAGAAAAAGATTTGATAACTGCTTTCCAGATAACAGAGCAACCAATAAGAGACTTATTCGTAGCCCTAACCCAGTCCATTACAGATACAGGGGCAATGTATTTATGTATGACAACTCTTGTCCAGAGGCTTTCAGATTTTAGCAGTCACCAAACCCCTTTCGCCGCCAGTGCTTTTGAGAAGAGATGAATGTTCTTAAGACCCCATCCCCCTAAGGATTTAGGGATAGCGATTTTTTGCCAACAGACCCATGGGGAAACAAAATCTCCTTTACCACTCCACAGAAAACGAAAGCACAGTTTCCTAGCTTTTTCCAGCGTCCCTTTGGGAATCCAAGTGAGGGACATCCAGTACACCGGAATGGCCTCTAAAACAGATTTCACCAGGACCAACCTCCCAGCTCTAGATAGCCACCTGTGACTCCATACCTTCAAACGTTTGTGAAATTTTTCAATAAGCCAGTGCCAATCGCGTTTGGTATATGCATTAGGTTTTATGTGATACCCAAGGTAGCAGAAACCATCATCAATATGTAAAAAAGTATAGGGGAAGATCCTTCGAATAGCCGAAATTTCACATTCCCTAAGTAGGTGAGTCGTTATAGTAGATTTCCTGTCATTGATCTCCATACCCGTAGCTCGAGAGAAAAGTTGAAAGATGTCCTGGAGAGTTTCCATATCCCTAGCCGACCCAGAACAGAAGATGAGTATATCATCCACGAAAAGCAGATGTGTGATATATAATTCTGGAGCCACTTGTATCCCTTGAAGGGTGCCATCCCTACAGGCCTTCTTTTGTGCTTTACTTATCCCTTCAGCAACCAACAGGAACAGTAAAGGTGATAGTGGGAAACCCTGACGTAGACCTCTTTCAGACCGAAAGAAGGAAGATGCTGCACCATTGATGAATACCGCAAAAGATACCGTAGATATACAACTCATAATCCACCTAATAAAATCCACAGCAAAACCCAGATGTGTAAGAAGTAAATGAATATACATCCAAATCACCTTGTCATAAGCTTTTGACAGATCAATCTTGATTATAGCTCCTTTGATTTTCTTTGTTTTCATACTATGGGTGCCTTCTTGAGCTACTCCAATCGCCTCATGGATTTGTCGTCCTTCCAGGAATCCAAATTGTTCCTCAGAAATATGCTTGGACAGAATAATTTTTAGCCGCCTGGCAATAATTTTTGACACCACCTTATATACACAATTACACAAAGAGATGGGTCTGAAATCACTTAGAGAGGAAGAATTGTCAGTTTTAGGTATTAGGGCTAGAAAGGTGGAGTTTAGGGCAGCTGGTATCCGCCCAGAGATTCTAGTGTCTTCCACCATCAGTAGAAGATCATTCCCAATATGTTCAAATAGTGCTAAGAGGAATTCAACAGTCCATCCATCAGGCCCCAGACTTTTGTCTATTTGAAAACTCTGTAACACTCCCTTCAGCTCCTCTTCTGTAACAATAGCCATCAATGAGTGATTGTCTTCCTCATCCACAAACCGAGGAAAAAATTGTGCCATTCTGACAATCTCCAAAATATTAGCCTGTGCAGGGGCTTTAAAGAGAGTTTGGAAGTGATTTACCCCAACCCCAGCCATACTATCAAAAGAAGTCTGGGTATCCCCCAAAGAGTCTTCCAGGCTCCAAATGGTATTAGACGCCTTTCTACCTTTTGCATATGCATGGAAAATTTTTGTGTTCTCATCCCCAACCGATAGCCACAAAGCCTTGCTTTTAAGACGCCAGGTTTCCTCTTTTTCCAATAATAGCAAATTTCTCCTACCTTATAGAGATATCAAGTGTGCTTTTTCTTCCGCAGTACCCAGTCCCCCAGAGCCAGAATCATAAATAGACTGAAGCTCCAATTCAATCAATTTTAGATCTCTATCAACTCTACAATTCTTTTCATAGGCCCAAACCTTCACTGGCCTTTTAATTCTTTTGATATTAGAAGAGAACTGATATGAGGCAGACTGCCCCCCCTTGGGTTGTAGGGTACCCAGAGGGATCTCACCAGGTCAAAAAAGGTCTCATCCTTTAACCAGATCTTATTGAACTTCAGCGGTCCAGCTGGTTTGGAAGGTTCGTCACGAATCTCCAAAAAAATAGGGAAGTGGTCAGACGAGCCCCCTGACCCTACCCACTGCCTCAGTAGATAGTTTCTATCCACAAAAGGTTCAGACACCAGAAACCGATCCAGCCGTTTCTCCACCCTGTTGTCATCTGTCTTGTTATTCCTCCATGTAGGTTTTAGAAGAGTAGGTTCAATATCCATCAAGTTATTAGTGACCAGCTTATGAGTGAAAAAATCTGTCAATGGGTCTGGCCGTGCCCTGCTACCCAAACTTCTGCCGGGCCAAGAGAAAAATTTAAATCCCCTATGAGGATCAGGTTTCCATCCTGTAACAAAGGATGCGAGAGAAGAGAATCCTAGAAAGGAGCCCTGTTCAAATACGGTCCATAAAAATTTACCACTGTAAAGAGTTCACCAAAATCAAGAGATGAGCAAGTCATGCCCAAAGCCGCTTCCACACCCTAGAGGTTGTGGCACTGCACCGTACGAGAATTCCAACCAATAGCCTGGCCACCAGACCGACCACGAGCATCTAAGGTAGCAAAGGTCCATCCTCCAAACCAACTTTCAAGTAATTTTTTTATACCCTCACCAACACCCATAGTCTCTTGGAGTAGAATGATATCCGGGTGTTCAAGTGATACCACTCTACGAAGTGCTGATCTTTTATGGGGACCAGTAAGACCCCGACAGTTAAAGGACATAAATTTCATTAACGACTCCTCTTCTGGGCACGCAACGCTCTAAGCGCCCGATCAATAGTCACCTGTTTTCCCTCAATCAGATCCATCTTTGCCTTGGATTGTGCCTTAGAAAGATGTGATTTCCTGCCGCGGCCTTTTCCAATTTTATTCACCCCAGCACCCAAACCTCCTGGGGAAACTTTTGTGAGAGATCGAAGAAAATATCCAGAATCCGATGAGGTAGTAGGGGAGGAGGATGAAAGACCTTCAATAGGGCCAGGATCAGTTTCAGGAGGTAGGTCAAGCAGTCTCACCCCGGGGTACGACTGAGTATGAGGAATGGAGGGGAGGGTATGTGAAGAGGAAGGGAGGTCAGAAACAATACAAGTAGGTTCCACAAAATGCATTGACAAGGAGATATTCAAATTTTTTAAAGCCTCTAACCAGTCCGGATTTTTGAAAGTAAGTTTTTTAAAACAAAATGAAAGGAGAGGGGGTTAATAGATGGAGTAATACCTGCATCCAATGTCCCAGGTGCCGAGGCAGGAGCAGGTTGAGAAAGCACAATATCTGATGATCCAAGTAGCGACTGTCCAAGAATTGGCACATCCAAAACCGGTTCCTGTTGTATGTCGTCAGCCCCTTCCGTAGTAGCCCTAGGTTCCGAAAGAGCATGGCCATGTGGGTCTTCCTTATCCCGCGAGATTCCATGTCCTGCATCCGCATCTAGAGACACATCATGAGAAGGTCCAGAAAATGGAACATCAGTCGGCGGGGTAGACTCCACAGCAATAGTAGACTTATGTGTCCCTCCATTTTTCCTCCGTAAAGGAAGTTTACACTCAGCCACCGGATGACCACAAGCATGACAACGGCGGCATTTGAATGGAACATTTTCATAGTCCAGTTTCTGCACATAAACATAGGGTCCCAAGCTGAGGGTAACATCCGGTGCTAACCCATCTCTGATGTTCAAATTAACTAAAATACGGGCAATATTCCTTTGACGGGTTTGTAGAAAACTATAATATCCATCTAAATAGGTGCCAATCAGGTTACCAATCCCTCTGAAATGCCTCTCCGACCAGTAATGGAGAGGTAAACCAGGGAGCCGAACCCATAGTGGGACCATATCTAGACGTTCCCAGCTCGCGTCAAACATCGGATGCCAAGGATTAATCATGACCGGGCAATGATCCCAGCTCCAGTTGGAATTAAGAACCCATTTAGTATGTGCCTCATTGTGGAAATTGAAAGCAAACCAGTTGCGGGTTAATTCCACAACTTCCGGGGAATAACCTAATTCTGCAACCCAATTTTCACCCACCCAGGCCTCAATGGTACGCAGTGAGAAGGATCTGCCCAAAGCCTTACCAACCAAGGCGATACTGGTCATTGTGACCAATTGATTCCACTCAATGTCTTCCCCCAGTGCATAGTTATACTTGGTCCTGCTCAACTTTAGCCATCGTTTTCTACCTCTATTCACCTGATGTGAAGTATCATCCGATGAAGGGCCTCCCCATTCTTCGGAGCTGGTACCAGAGCCCACACATGGGCTAGCAAACCCACGATGTTCATGTAATTCCAGTAAACCCTGCATTGAACCTTCCCTCACCCCAACTGTGTTCAACACAGGAAAAGAGTTCGTTGATGGTAAGGCCACCCTTCCAGTTCCCTGAAAACCATCTCGTACCGAAATAGGCCCTTTCGTTCCTTCCGCCGAAACCTCAATGGCTTTAATACCCTGTTCTGATGACCAGAGTGAAGTCCCAGTTTCCGTCAAAGGTGAAGATGATGGGATACGACCCGTTGAAGCGTTTAACGGCCCGGAACCTAGAGAACTAGCAAGAAAAATGGAAGGTGAAAACCCTAACTCCAGGTTGTTCTCAGAAACAGGTAAACCTTCCACCCCACCAGCAGCTGAATGAGACCCATCTTGCCACCCGGCACCCAGTGGCCGAGTCCAGATGGGCATTTCATCCGATGGATCGAAGGCATAGTCCACCATGTCATCATAGGTAGCCATGATGGTAGCAAGACCACAGTAAAAAGTAAATAGTTAACAGAAGAATTAACGAAACCACAAGGGTTTAAACACAAACCAATATTTTCACAGCAAAGCCCCTCATGCGTACACGGTGTTCAATGTAGAGTTGGACTCCACCTCGCAAACTTCGAGTGTCAGGCTGATACGCCTCATCCTGACAGAAAACGGCCGCCGACGGCCTTCCTAGGGTTCAGCCATGAATCAAAACCCCTGCGAGCTCCAAGATCCAAGTTCATCCCGATCCCTATACAAAATGATTCCCGGTATATATATATATATATATATATATATATATATATATATATATATATATATATAGGTAGTCCTTGAGGCGTAGCTCGGGTGGTTGGGAGATTTGGTTGTTGCACTGCCCACCTGGGTTTGAACACTAGTGGATTTGGACTCAAAATCCGACGACCTCCGACGAAGAAGGGCTATGTCATCAGATTTCAACTTAAAAATCTCAAAATTTGATGATTTTTTTTTTAAATTTATAGAAGGAGACATCGGATATCCGACGGTTCTGTGGATATCTGACATCAGATTATGCGTTGGGAGGTCGGATATCCAACGCAAAGCTATTCAACCCAAGGATGGCGGAAATCCGACATCAATTCTTCAACGGTAACTATGTTCAAGGCGTCGGATATCCGACGGAAGGTTGACTTTTAAAACTTATAAATATTGAAACATTCCGACATGTTTGCTATACAAGCGACGGTTTGCGGAATTTTTTTATTTGGCGGACTGTTTTTTGGCGAATTGTTTTTCATTATTTCCATTGTTTTTGAGATTCAAGCGAGCAGAGTGTGGAGCTTCATTTTCTAAGATCGATAATCTTCATTCAAGATCTTTACGAGAAAATGTCAACTAGCAATATTCCTGATCCAGACAAGCAAAATCGACAATTGCTTGCTAGATTGTGGGAAGGAGTTGAAAAAAGGGGTGATGGGAAATGCTATTGTCCATGTACTCAATGCAGGGGCTTTAAGAGGAGAATAATTTTGATCACAACAACCACAAAACATTGTAGGGAGCATGGGCACGCTGAGGGGGGACATGAATACCATCCATTTGTAAGTTTTGCATTATATATGTTTTTATTTTGATTGCTTTTGTAAATTTATGTCTTGATTGTGGTTTCAATAGATGGGGACTAACATGGACAATAAATATTATTTTAATATTAAATATTTATTATACTATTTCTTTTTATTTTGTGCATGTTGAATCTAGGGTATAGTAGAATAACTCATTTATTTGTTCGTTAGTGAGACTAACCCACTCACTAGGGAAAGCACTTAACTCTCTAGATTTGTGACACTTTCTATCATGATAATAGAAATAACGACTATATTGGCATGTTGTAATTTATCTTATATTTTCTCTATAGAAATTACCATAGCATCATTTATCTTACCTTAGTGGAGTACAGTATGAGAAATTTTGTGTTATATTTGAGTAGCTTTGCTCAGTAATTAGGTAAATTATTATGTCTCTTGGATATTTTGGATGCACCTATTTGACCAACAGTTCAATAGGTCGTTGCTCTTTTCATCCCAACAGTACAAAGTTTGTTACATTTTAAATGCATAACATAAATGTTTACATTTTGTGTTTGAAATTTTTACATTTTGCGATTGAATTTCTTTTATGAATTTTTATCTATTGATGGTTTCATGTAATTATAAAGGAAAGACATCCTAGGGCACTTCGTCCGGAGGAAGTGCTTCCACAACAAGTACCAGAAGCTATGAATATTAATGGAGAACAAGTTAGTGATCACATTAATGAAGACGATGCTCATTTTGAAAACATAGTTGAAGATGATGTTACAAATAATTTGATCCATGATTCATTTAATGTTGGAATGGTCGATGTTGATAATGATGATGATGATCATGAAAATGATGAACATTTTGATGATATTCATGATATACCTCTTCTTGATAAGGCATACGAACCCCTTTATGAGGGCTCCAAGACAAATCTTCTCTCTGCTATATTATTGATAATGAACTTGAAGGTTATGAATGGTATTTCAAACATATCAGTGACACAGATGTTAAGGTATGTAATATATTCCATCACAAAATATATATGATTGTGTATTTTGTTGTTCATTCATATATAAGTCAAATTATTATGGATGAAATTTGTTCCATTAATATTATTTCTATATTATATTAACTAGATTTTTATTTTAATTTGTTGTAGCATGATAGGTGAATATTTGTTACCACCGTCAAATATTTTACCTCGCACATATCGAGATTTATCTGCCATCATGAAAGAAATTGAAATGCAATATGAAGCAATTCATGCATGCCCCGATGACCATGTTCTATATTACAATCAAAATGAATTTGCAACATAATGTCCTGAATGTCATATCAGTAGATATCGCACAGATCAAGTGACTAAAAAGGTGCCTTGCAAGGTTCTACGTTATATTCCCATTATTACACGTCTGCAATGACTGTTCAGGTGCAAAAACATAGCGCAGTTTATGGATTACCATGCACGGAACAGAAGTCAAGACGACATTATTCGTATGCCTGTAGATGGGTCTGCATTTAGAGATATGGAGGAAAAATGGCCCCACTTTAAAGAAGAACCTCGTAATCTTAGGATTTCTTTGGCAGCAGATGGTGTCAATCCATTTGCAGAGATGAGATCCGTTTACTCGGTGTGGCCTATTTTTGTTATCAACAATAACATTCCTCCATGGTTGACAATAAAAAGGGAGCACATAATGTTGTCGATGATTATTCCAGGTACAAACCCTGCAGTTTTTTTTTTAAGTAGTTGTATCTCATTTGTCATATTTTTGTAGCATAATGTCATATATATATTTAATGTTTTTCTATTGTGCAATATGGTTTAATATTGTAATCTAAATGGTACGTCTCATATTTATATTTTTTATATGTTCATATATATCAATCAGGTAAGTACCAAGTGAAAGATATGAATTTATATATCGAACCTCTTATTGACGAGCTACTAAAGTTATGGAATGGCATCACTATGTATGACATATCTAGACCAATACGACAAAGGAAATTTCAATTCCATGCAATGCTTGTATGGACAATACATGATGCCCCAGGGTTAACCCATTTCTGTGGTATGTAATTATAAGTTCCACTTTATTTGCAAAAAGTTATACGAACTACTGGTTAATATACTACGCACTCATGTTTTTCTAAATAATCCAGTCATTTTGTATATAATTATAATTGACATAAATATTCCATCTCTTTATGTAGGTCTTCAGACAAAGTGGAAGTTTGCATGTCCAGTTTGTGGTCCTAAGATCAAATCTCATCATTCAAAAAGCTTAGGAAAGGAGGTGTTTGATGAGTATAGGCACTTCCTCTATAAGAATCACAGGTATTGAACTACTGAAAAACATCTGTTGAATGGCAAGCAAGAGACTGCATTAAAACTGTAGAGAATGACACCTCGCCTATGGAAGTTTCAATATAATAGAAATCGTCAAGGTACGTATAATGAATCATCGTATATGATATGTTATATTGTATTTTTTATATTGTGTGTTTTTTTATTGTAATTGACATTAATTTATGTAATTTCATGATTGTCGTTCATGTGATCATGAAGGAATTAATGGGATTCCACGAGGAATGCAAAGCTATCCTAGACAATTCAGTAGGTTTCCCTACTATGAGCACCTACAAATTGCTCATCTATTTGATACAATGCATATCTGAAAGAATGTGACCGAAACATTATGGCGAATATTGGATGGAAGGAGTGACAAAGAAAAAATTGTCAAAATTTACAAAGACATTCAAGATAGCAACCATGCAATGAAAGACGTCATTCAATTTCATAGCAATGGAGATCAAATTAATATAAACTCACTTCCATGGATGTTAACGGACCAACAAAGTAATGTTGTAAAAGAAGTCATTCGAAAAATTAAATTTCCCACCGGATTTTGTGCGAACATGAAGAATATCATAACAAAGAAAGGTGATTTCGCGGGGGTGAAAACTCACGATTGGCATGTGTTCATGAAGGTAATTATTATGGTATAGATTTAATTATTATTTTTTTCCTATTACAGTGAATATGGTTGGTATATTTTTTATTTGTCTACTCTTTGTTGATAAAATGAAACTATTTGTATATTATTGTTACAATATGTTCTACCTCTCTCTATCCCGAACAACTTTGACAACAATGTCAAGCAAATAATATATAGTCTCGGGAAATACATGAGGTAAGTGGTGATTTTTTCCATGCGCTTAGTGTTTGTTTAATTCAACATAGAACTTATATTTGATTTTCGTTCTGTAATTCATGATGTTACATAATATATTGTTTTATTTCTTTAATCTCTTGATTTGGTTGTCATGTCACTTGTAGATGGTTTTCATCTAAAGAATTCAATAAAGAAGACATAAAGTATTGGAGGAGAGAAATTCCTCGTCTCATGTGTGAAATGCAGAAGCATCTACCTTCGGCATTTTTCAATGCACAAGAACACTACCTCATACACCAAGTTGAGGAGATTGAACTGTGTGGACCTGCGCACTCAAGGTCCATGTGGATGGTTGAGAGACACTTGAAATTTATGAAGGGTTTGGTCAGACAACGAGCATATGCTGAGGGTTCTATGATGGAGGGATATATGGTATACCAGAACATGCTGTATATTAGTGAATATCTTCCTAAATTAGCAAAAAAGCTCAATTTACGTCGCATTTGTGACCCAGAATCCAATAAGAGTTTCGAAGGGGAGTACCCGAAGGGGAAAGGTAGATCGAGGAAGGTGAAAGGTAATATAACACATTCTTATATTCAGTACTTTGCATAAATTTATACTGTAATATACTTTGTTAAGTTACTATATTACATTTGTATTGAATTTTAATTTTATTGTCATGAAACAGTTGGTCGAGAGTGGGATGCAATTCATTTATACATCGCAAACAATCTTGACTGGATGAAGGTATGGATCGAATGATGTGAACAATCTGGTCATGGAATATGATGGGAAGGTGTGGCTTCATTGGTTAAAGCTACACATCGCAATGGAGACACCAACCTAACACAAAGGGAGATCGATTTAGCAAGAGGTTTAAAAGATAAGAAGGTAAGCATATTAATCATCCACACTATTTTTTTTTTTGTAAAAAATAATGCCGTTGTACGTCACACTGTTTTTTTCATTGTAGGGCATTATAAACATGCACTAGTTAATCATAAATATTGGATCATTATGTAATATTTTCCTATATGGCTTGTTGTAGGTAAAATACCATAAGGCTATGTGGTGCAATGGATGTAGATATCGAATCAAAAAGTTGGATGAAACAAAGAAAACATCTAATTGTGGGATATCTGCAGTCTTTGAGGTGACCAATGTTTCTTCTAGAAGTGACAGACATCCAGAACTCTTTGAAAATCAATACTATGGGTATCTGGAAGACATTCTTCAGTGTGACTTTAACTCCTTCAAGGTATTTCTGTTTGTTGTCAAATGGTACAGGTGTCGATTGAATCAACGTGATCCCGATAAAACAATAATTGAACATGATAATGGATTTACCATGGTAAATACAAGGTTGTTTGAGCCAGGAACGAAGCCCTATGTTCTTCCAACCCAATGTGAACAGGTATTTTACTCTGAGGTTCTAGGTAGAGCGGGTTGGTCATTTGCTGTGAGACACAATCCAAGGGGAAGGCCGATAAAGTATAACATAGATGAAGGTAATGAAGACGTTCTCGAAGAAGAAGATGCCGCAGAAGATCATCATGATCAACATGAGTTAGATGATCATATTCCTGAAGAAGATGTCGAAGAACTTATTGAATCAGTTGATGAATCAGACAATAATGTCCATGAAGATGATATCGACGATGACATGATGATCATAACTGACATTGATGATGAGGATGATATGGCCAATCCTTACAATGTTGAATCTGGATCATCGGATGATAGTACAGACGATGACTCAGATGAATAAGATGATGAAGACCATTGAAGTTTATGAGGTATGGAGTAATAATAAATTAACTGTTTCTTATTGAGTTTCCATTTTCCAGTATGATATAATTAGTAACATTGCTTGTTATAGAGTATGCCAAAAACCAAATTTAAATTTTTTGTACATAGATATTTTTGTCGGGTTATGGGGAATTGAGAGTGATGTGAGGGGGGGGAGGGGCCATAAGAGCTTCCACCTTCACGTGGTTGGCCCTGTTTAGTAGAGAATATTAAATTATTCTTGAAACAGAGAGAAGCTTAGTAAGGAAATGCACAATTATCAAGACTTGAACATCATCATCATCATCATCGTTATCATCACCATCATCTTCATCATCATCATTTTTTTCTTCTTCATTGACATCTTCATCATCTTGATCATCGTCATCATCACCATCATCATCATCATCATCATCATCATCATCATCATCATCATCATCATCATCATCATCATCATTGAAATTTTTTAAATATGTGTTGGCTTGGACTGAAATTTGGCATGGTTAGTCTAGATGCATGCATTGATGGTGTGGGAGGGTTTCTAGACTCAAACTTGACTGACAATAATCATTGCAGCATAAAAAACTATACCTATAGATTAAATAATGTGATACATGGGGCCAACGTTGAAATTTTTTAAATATGTGTTGGCTTGGACTGAAATTTGGCATGGTTAGTATAGACGCATGCATTGACGGTGTGGGAGGGTTTTCGCACTCAAACTTGGCTGACACTCGCCATTGGCGCAGCATAAAAAACCTATAGATTAAATAATGTGATACATGGGGCCAACGTTGAAATTTTTTAAATATGTGTTGGCTTGGACTGAAATTTGGCATGGTTAGTCTAGACGCATGCATTGACGGTGTGGGAGGGTTTTCAGACTCAAACTTGGCTGACACTCGCCGTTGGCGCAACATAAAAAACCATACCTATAGATTAAATAATGTGATACATGGGGCCAACGTTGAAATTTTTTAAATATGTGTTGGATTGGACTGAAATTTGGCATGGTTAGTCTAGACGCATGCATTAACGGTGTGGGAGGGTTTCTAGACTCAAACCTGACTGACAATAATCATTGCAACATCAAAAACCATACCTATAGATTAAATAATGTGATACATGGGGCCAACGTTGAAATTTTTTAAATATGTGTTGACTTGGACTGAAATTTGGCATGGTTAGTCTAGACGCATGCATTGATGGTGTGGGAGGGTTTTCGAACTCAAACTTGGCTGACACTCGCCATTGGCGCAGCATAAAAAAGCATACCTATAGATTAAACAATGTGATACATGGGGCCAACGTTGAATTTTTTTAAATATGTGTTGGATTGGATTGAAATTTGGCATGGTTAGTCTAGACGCATGCATTGATGGTGTGGGAAGGTTTCTAGACTCAAACATGACTAACAATAATCATTGCAGCATAAAAAACCATACCTATAGATTAAATAATGTGATACATGGGGCCAACGTTGAATTTTTTAAAATATGTGTTGGCTTGGACTGAAATTTGGCATGGTTAGTCTAGACGCATGCATTGAGGGTGTGGGAGTGTTTTCGGACTCAAAATTGGCTGACACTCGCCATGGCAGCATCAAAAACCATATCTATAGATTAAATAATGTGATACATGGGGCCAACGTTGAAATTTTTTAAATATGTGTTGGCTTGGACTGAAATTTGGCATGGTTAGTCTAGACGCATGCATTGATGGTGTGGGAGGGTTTCTAGACTCAAACATGATTGACAATAATCATTGCAGCATCAAAAACCATACCTATAGATTAAATAATGTGATACATGGGGCCAACGTTGAAATTTTTTAAATATGTGTTGGCTTGGACTGAAATTTGGCATGGTTAATCTAGACACATACATTGACGGTGTGGGAGGGTTTTCGGACTCAAACTTGGCTGACACTCGCCATTGCAGCATAAAAAACCATACCTATAGATTAAATAATGTATCATTTTTCTACTATAAGGTTTATCATTTGTTATTTCTCTTGTATCTTTTTGCACTGTCTTCATTTAAATCTCAATTGCTATCAAATTATCATCGTCATATTCATCTTCATTTAAATCGTCGTCATCATCATTGTCATCTTCATCATCGTCATCTTCATCATCGTCTTCCCCATCATAGTCATCATCATCGTTGTCATCTTCATTGTCATCATCATCATCATCGTCGTCATCATCGTCATAATCGATCGTCGTCATCATCATCGTCATCTTCATCATCGTCATCATCATCATCATCATCTTCATCTTCATCGTCATCGTCATCATCGTCATCATCATCGTCATCATCGATCGTCGTCATCATCATCGTCATCTTCATCATCGCCATCTTCATCATCGTCATCATCATCATTGTCATCTTCATCATCGGTAAGCAAGGATTTCACTCCTATCTCAAATACAAATCATTTTGGTGAAGTGAATTATCTCTTCACCTAGAGACTCTGGGAAGCAACTCCACTGGTGAACCCATATAGGGACTCCACTAGGTATTTTAAAATCAAAGAAGCGCAATGAGTTCATATGTTTTCCTCTCATTTTCTCAAGCCTTAAACTAGTTAAACCAAGTAGTCTAAAATTTAAGATAGACTAGATAATTAAGAGAGGCTCATGATGAGTGGGAATCACCATTGCGGTATGAGGATGACATGGAATATAATTATGGGTATGAACCTAAATCTCAAAAAAATACAATACCCATGATTTTTCTCATTAGTCTAATGTGGACTCTTCTGAAGTAATTGCCTAAGATCCCTTCGAATATCATTCATTTTATGATTGTCCAATGTACTCATCCCGCCATAGATTCCTTCGTTTCTACAGCATTGGGCCGATTTTTGATATTAAATTAGATTATTACTTTTATAATTGTGGATTTTAAATTGATTACTGGTATATTCCATGCTGATTCAAAATCATGGGTGGAAGTAAATAAAATGGAAATGCCAAAGTGCACATCGGGTTAATATTTTTTGAAAGGAAAATAAAGTGTGTTATGAAATTAGTGGGCAACATTACTACTACTCTAATCCTTTCATGATTGTAGAGTCAGAAAGAGAATACTAACCCATCCTAAAAGTAAGGAACATAAAAGGGTTACAACCTCCCCATATTGTATTGGGAAGTTTTAAATTGCCATGCACACAAAGTCTCAATTCTGTGACATCTAACAAAGTGAAGAAGGCTAAATATTTTAAATTTTGACCTTCAAAATGAAACTCTAGCTGGAATTGCAAATTTCGATTGTTATGATCATTGATTTTAACACCTGAATTGATTCAACAACCTAAACTACTCATACTCCAAATCTATTTTTCAATATTACTAATTGATATTTACAATTTCATCAATCCAAATGACTTTATCCAATTTTAGGAAAAAATAATACCGATTTCCCCTCTTGCATTTTAAGCGACCAAAGCATAATTAATAGATATAGTTATTCCAATAACTGAAACAATCACAATGAAACATAACTCAAGGGATTGAAAATACTAGTGAAAATATCCAATTTGCCTCTTAAAAATATCAACGAACTTAATGTTGGTGTTTTTCCTATGGTTTGACAAACCAAGTTGAATGAGATAGAATTTAACAATTCCTTTAGATTGATATCCATCGTTTCTCATGATTGCTTAATTGTGTTTTGTGTATTTTCAAATCTACGTGATTACTTTCCATTTAATAGTTTCAGTTTCCATTGAATATTAGTATATCACTTTTGATCATAGAGTGAAGACAACAACTTTGTAGAAAATCCATGTAAGAAATGTCAATGAGTGATAACGAAACAAAAAATATGTTTCTTAATTATAAGAGAGAACACCAAAAATTATCCACTTCCATGAAAGAGAAATGCTTCCAGGGAAGAAAATAATGTGCAGTATAGTATTATTACAACATTTGAACAAAATTCCCCAATGAGATACTAGGGGCTATTTTATCTATAAATTCTCTATAAAATAAGTTGAACACGTGGATAGGATGTTAAATATGGAGGAGACATTAGAAAAACACCTATTAAAGAAAAATGGGAGCTTGCATTAAAAAATAGGAGCAAGTGGTAAGCTCAACGCCCACATCCAAGATGGAAGCTGGTCCATTTGCACAACAACTTAAATATCGAACTCAAATAGATGATGAAGAGAATGTTGAGCGTAACTTAATGTGGTAATATGACCATCTATTATCTTGCTATGGATGCCTTTTTAAAAATGAATATGTCGATGATGGACTCATGTCACACTCGATTGCGGAGTGGAAGTTTAGTTCTGCCAATCTAGCCGTTCTCACCACTGTGACCAAAACATGATAGAGGGGAAGTTAGGCTATATCGAAAATATACAAGAGATCATGCAAGTGGTCTCATCTTTCCAATGTGTCATTTTTGGTGCAAGTGGCGGGATACCTTCCCCCATAGTAACATAAATGAAGATCATGGTATTGTGATAATATGTATCAACTATGGAAGGACGTGGGATGAAACTAAGTGCATTTTTTCTCGAAGTACAACAACCAACTACTTTTTCTCAAGGGATGTGTTGGATAGGCATTCGTGGTTCCTACTAGGACATCACCCTAGACAAAAAGCAAGGATGTGGTATTTCAAGCAGTAACCTATACTGAATTATATCAATAGATAAACAACCTATACTAAGATGTAAGCTTATATACTAACCTATTAAACCCTACTAGCCTATACTAACCTATTAACGTCCTATAACCTATACTAACCTATACTAAGTTATATCAATTTATAATCAACGTCCTACACTAACCTATTAACCTATACTAACCGATTAATCCCAAACCCCTAACCTATTAACCCCAAACCCCGCCTAATACCTCAACTCTCCAACCATGAAATGCATAAACCATTAAACACAAAACCGACCCTAATATTCCTGTCACTGATCGATAATCCCGTCACTCTGTTCGATAGCGTGTTTCAACATTTTTTGGAGGGAAAACTCCACCTCCTCCGCATCTGTTTCAACATTTTTTGGAGGGAAAACTCCACCTCCTCCGCATCTGTTTCAACATTTTTTGGAGGGAAAACTCCACCTCCTCCGCATCTGTTTCAGACTTGCGGTCTATTTTGTGTGACAGGAAATGTAGTTCGAAGGGTAGTGATGAACTGAAAATCTAATTCAGTGATCGATAGGTGGTTTCTCCATTTTGTCGAGGGAAAATCCCACCTCCTCCACATATGTTTCAGACTTGTGGTTTGGTTTGTAATGTGGCTCCATTTTTGGTGGGCATCTCGACTTTGATTTGGACTTAACCGGCGTTAAGCAATGACGTAAGTGTTTCCTTTGCACAAGCACAAGTAGCTAGATCAAGAGCAGGGGTTTCGATTGCAAAATCAGGAGCAAGAGAAGGATTAGTATCTGCAATGTCTTTGGTATGTGGCCACATTTCATCTTGAACCCTCCTACACTTGAATTTTGTTCAACCCATTAGCAAAGCCTACTCTATGACCCTTCCTCTTTCCTAAAGCTTCGATGCCTACTCTATTCATGGATGAGGAGTGTGTTTGTAGTTTTTTGTTTGGTGCCCTTCGGGGTTTCTATAACTCCATTTCGAATAGGGGCTAGTCGTGGGCAGTGAAAAATTGTAATGGGTTTGACCCATAATGGGAATGTAATTCGTATGAATAGTTTGGTAGTTGTTTATGGCGTGTTTAATGTAATGAAGTATGCCCATTGTGGGATCTTATGACTTGGCCGTGGACATGAATGGTTCAACCCTGTTTGTAACTAATCTGAGGTTTTGACTTACCTCTGTTTTCGTATTCGCTTACTGTGTTGCTCTAAGTAATGGATTGGGTATTGTATAAATTGTTTGAATGGTTGCAATCTAGAACATGTTGAAATGCATATCTTTCATTTTGGTTATGTGTATCAATTCGTAGAGAATATGAATGCTCTATTTGTAATTCGCCACCTGTAGGTGACAAAAATGACTCTGTGTGTAAATTGATGGTTTGGAAAATGAATTGGGGTTTCGCTGTGTGTAAATACTAGGTCTGTTTCTATTTAAACAGGAGTTTTTTATACTCTGCTAAGCGATTGGGTGAGAATCGACCCTGTCGCTATACGTTATTGGAAAGAGTCTTTAGTTTAAACGATTCTGTGTTAGCTTGATGAAGCAATTCTGTAGCTATTTGTTTTGGACTCTCGGCGCAAGTATTTATTTGTTTGGCTAAGAGATTCGAACCTATAGCTAAAATGTTTGGAAAACGATTCTATATTATGAGTTTTGACTTTCATGAAGCAATTGTGTAACTTAATGTTTTTGGTTCTGGGTGCAAGTATTTTCTGGTTGAGAAGTCATTGAAAACACACAATGTGTGTTTCGACTTTGGAGTTTTGGTCTGTAACGCTGGTCATTTTATTTATTTAGTGTTTCTCCTTTGGTGAGATTCAATCTCTATGTTATTAAATTTTGAAATAGGATGTATTTGTTAAGGGAAAAGAGATGGGTAAGCCCTAGCTGGTAAATCGCATTGGTTTAAATGTTTTAGCATTTGCGCAGAGGTTTGGTACAGACGATCCTGCTGTAGCTTTTGTTTAGATGTTTGTTTGTTTACACCTCTGCATGATTCGATCCTGGGTCTACAAACTACTTTTATTTTGTTTTTGTTTTGGCTGAGTTGTTTGGTTCAACAGTTAGACAAAAGATCAAGCTCCTAAAGAGATCATCTTCTTGACAGGTCAACACTTCACTAACACTAGACACACACCTAGATGCACACTCTAGATTTGAGATTCCCTCTCCTAGGAAAAACTGCCCAAGTCATGCAATTAAAATGCACTAATCCTAACTCAAAATTAACTAAATTAAGGTCTTACTAAAACATATTGTGATCTTGATATCCAAATCTGCTAAAAATGAAATTGTCCCTAAAAGATGAACTTCTGAAAAATAGAAAACACGTGATGAATAGAGTCTTTCAACATCTTGTACAATGCGCAATGACAAAGGTCAATTTGGCATCAATTGGTCATGCCAAAGATCATGCCAACAAAAGGCATTGTTTAACGACTAATGTCAATTTACTTGGCAATACCCTTACATTAAAACATCATATTGATTGATTGGATCTTTGTAGGGGTCCTTTTAGAGCTACAACTAGACATTAGGCATAGATGGAAAATAAATTTAAGAGGGATCTAGAATAGTTATTTTGTCCATATGGAAAATGTTAATACCTTGTGTCCCAGACTCCCAATCTGAAGTTTCTAAATTATGTTGTCGATTGTGCCTTCCCAATCTTCAAGAATCAATTTGCCTTTGGAATTACTTTCTAGAATGGCCACCAATCTACTTGGAAATGATGGATATCCCTTCTAGTTTGCATGGCACATGCTCTAGATGATACACGGTGCATATAAAAGGTTATAATAATATACAGATGGCATTACTTCCTGTTAAGAAAAGTTATATGGCATAATGCGAAGACAATAAAAGACAGTTTGATCGACGCTAGTAGTATTCATTGAAATTTTATGGTCTCACGTGATACACATTAATGGATTCATTCATGTAATCTGGAAACTGTGGGGTGGTTGTGTTCTTAATTACAAATATAATCTTGTTCTTCCTAAAAAAGTAGTTTGTTAGTAATGACCTGTTTCAGTGGGTATTGTAATCAACGCAACTGATATAATGGGGAAAACTTAGTTAGTTTAAATAGGCGAGTTTATTTTTGGTTAATTAGGTATAGGCTCGGAGGTGGGCAGGTTTAGGCTCTTATGTTAACTTGTTAATATGTTATTTATTGAATAATTAAACATACTAATACTGACAATAAGATATTCATCAATAGAAATGGATAGTACATTACATATTTTCAACCTTTAGGGCTTGAAAAGTGTTATAAGATTCACCAACCAGATTTTTTTTTTGACAAATGGTTGGGTAGAAAAATTTCACAAAGATCATGACATGAAGAAGAATTTAGTTAGTTGGTGGTAGAGGTAAATAGGTTCATATCTAGGAAAGATGGCATGCATTTTATTAAAAAAATGATGTTTCCATATATATGTCATGGCTATTATGTGTAGGTTGTATGGACAACAAGAGACTACACTTACCTCAATGCAGTTGGGTTCCTATTATTTATATTGTGGTTACATCAATTGCAGTGTTTAATTGGGAACCTATCTTGTCTTTTTCCGTGCATAAATCTATAGAGAGTGCCTAGAGTGATAATCCTAAACTCTTCCCTACTTTCTACATGGCCTCTAATCTTTTAGATATAATTTGTGCAAGCAATTATTTTCCAAAGTTCGTTGGAGTTGGAATCTAGGGTGTAACCTAGTTCATGGATGGAGAATTAAATAAGGAGAAAGGTTGTGAACCCCTTACATTCCAACACATAAAACTAAAAAAAATTCCCTTTTATGGGTCTATTCCAAAAAGTGTCATCCATCATTACCACTAGTCAATACCCAACAAAAAAATAGACCACATATGTTTTCAGAAGAGTAGAAGAACAATCTCAAACTCTACTAAAGCACCAGGGGGCTTATTGCTCCATATACCCATTGGACTTAGTCCAATTCTGCATTTACCCATATCTATTTTTTTTATGTTGTACATGCTAGCACTAGTAGATTTGAACCCAAAATCGGACGAGAAAATCTGACGACCTCCGACGACAAGGACTGTGCAATCGGACTTTCTTTCAAAATTACAATTTTTGATTACTGCTCAGCTAGGCTGCCACAATTTGTAAATCTGTGTTTTGGATGCTTGCTTGGTGTGTTTTAATGCATATTACAAGTCTAATATTACAAATTACAATAATCGTTTATTGCAATTTGGATATTTTTTTTTTATCTTTAGCGTTCACACTTTGTATAAAGATTCCCCCATGTGGTTAGCAATCACTTTGTATAATGAGTGATGTAATTAGATGTATTTCATGTTTGCTTGGAGGAAGAGGAGTTGTAGGGCTCCATTTGTGGTTATTATTTTTTTATTAAGCTCATGAACATTTATATGCAGTTGATTGTTTCTACTATCACTGTGTTTTTGTGATGAATGATTGAAGAATGTTATAAGTGTTCCTAGAGAATTATGAACATGGGTAGTACTGTAGCAGCTTTAACACTTAGAATATAATAGCTTCAAATTTGGACTGTGGTGGCTTCATAAAAAAACAATTTGTGGTATAGCTTCCCGGCCAGTTGTGGTTACTATTTTTTTATTAAGCTCATGAAGATTTATATGCAGTTTATTGTTTCTACTACCCTTGTGTTTTTGTGAAGAATGATTGAAGAATGTTATAAGTGTTCCTAGAGAATTATGAACATGGATATGTACAATTCCTTATATTTATTATCACTTTGTTTAATGTGATGAATTCATTTGCATGACTTGAGTATATCTGAAGCTCTCCTCGAGGTCCCATGAATGAACTTGAACACTTGTTGCATTCATTTAATGTGAAAGAGTAGTTATAGTTTGAAAGAACTCTATCCTTAACTTAGCTAGCATTCATTGAAAGGAAAGGCTTATTTTATTCATATGCATTTGCATGGTTTGAGTCAGTCATCACACCACAAGTTGCACTTCCATCACCCGATTGAGTAATACAACCATTAAAATTTAACTCGTTAACTCAACACACTTTAACCTCGCTTGAGGATAAAAAGAATTTGTTAGTTAGGTAGGACACCAAGGATAGGCATCCAAATAATTCCCCCTTGTCATTATCATCCAAGACATAGTTGTTGTCCTCTAGGGTGCTAAAATCCTCTTGTACTTGTTGACACGGTCATCGACCAGTTTTTGGAGGGGCCTCCTGTTGTTTCAGGGGTTAAACCGCCGCAAGATCGAGAACCGGACGGACTCTGTGGAATGCCGCACTCCACTTAGCCCTAAGGCAACATCGATCATTGTCTTCCTTGTATTATCTGGCCACCATACTGGTGATACAAGGGTGATAAGGAAAAAGTGCCTAAAACCTTTTCCGACGTGTCATGAACGAGGTAGCTTAGTGACTTTTCTACTAGGGCTCTTTTACCCAGGATCCCTTTCGATAGAGGGATATCCTTCCATTATAGGTCTCTCATTTTGTATTGTTTGATTTGGATTTCATCACCTTGCAAAGGATACAACTTGTTGAGATATCCAACTCTTAGTTAGGAGGTTTTGCTTGCTATTTCACCTTTTTAGAGGGTCTTTTTCTTTTTAGTGTTGCTTGTTGGCATTCTGGCCACTTTTGTTTCAGCTCGCTTACTGTGACACCGGTCCCAGTACAGTTTTTTGAGCTTATCTGATGATGTGTGATGTCCTCTTCTCCTAGATCTTCGAGATGGTTGAGTTAGATGGCCTTCTCAAGGGACTTAACACCTCTTGATTAAGTCACTGATGCTTGACCTTAGGATTAGTCTAGAGGACCACGTGATCACATCATCCGTGTGGATTTTTCCGTTTACTGTGATGATGGTCTTTCAGGTTATATGGAACAATGGTACATTTGAGAGAGAGATGATTGGTACATTGTACCCCACCTTGGTTGATTGTCTTATTGTCCTTCCATTTTGTCGATAATATTTGTGTGGTACCTTGCCTTTTACCTTTTAGGTTTTTTACTCATCTTGGTATATCTTTTGATTTGTACCACTTTTTATGTTTTTGGTCTTGTGGGTACTATGCACGGGGGCTTCACTAGAAGGAAATATAATATCACGTTCATTCATATTGCGGTATTAAATATTCATGAACAGCTAAAAATTATATTGCTTATATATTAAGGGGAAAAGGGTTTTTTTATTTAATCTAACAATACAAAAATACTTTGGGGTCTTTTTTATATGGGCGGGCTGACAAATATCCGCCAAATGGAGATGGCAGGATCACGACCGGATGAGAAATCTGGTTGAGGCAAGGCTTGGGCTTACCAGTACGCAGGGAAATCACGTCTTGAGGCATGCTTGAGGCTAGGGGTTTCGTGGTGAAGTGGGTTGTCAGTCGATCATAGTCGAGAGATAGTGGTCATTGCCAGCCAATTGATACCAATAACACGCAGCCAGTTGTTACCAATAGCCTTGGGAGGCTCTAAGCCTCCATATCATGTTATAGGCCCTCGATGGGCCTTAAGGGCTTGAATACCCAACCACTCGTGCCTATTATAGGCCTTGGGAGGTTTAGTCAGCCTCCTAGAGCTTGTTACAGGCCCTGGGGGCTTGGATACCTAGCCCACAATAGGCTTAGTCAGTGATTGGGGAACTGCAACATGCAATCTAAATGTTGTACTATGTGCATTGGCTCTAGTGACATACAAGAAGTGATCTCCTATCTCTTCATTGGACCATTAGATGTTGCAAATCATAATGATATGTGGTTGAGTAATTGCATTGTGGATGAAGTAATGTGCATTCACAATATACATCGAAAGAAGCAAGGTGCATTGTAGAATGCATGTGGGGTCATAAGAGGGGTATCATATCAATATACTAGGTAGAAATATAAAGGGGTATAAAAAATGGTAATGAAAAAATTGATACATACAATATCTAGTGAAAATAGGGGTTTTTTTTAATTGGGAAGGCATTGGGAGGGGGTTAAAAAAACGATTTTGGAAGGTATTTTCCAATATTTAGTGAAATTAGGGGTATTGTTTCATATGCTATGAACGAACATGCTATGATAACGGTTTATTGGGTGAAGCCCCCGTGGTACTACGGTAGTTTGTATACATTTGAGGTACACACCCTAATTTTTCCAAGTTGTTATGAGTCTTTATACCTTTTGGTGGTCCTATTTGAGTTACAAGAGGTAGTTACAATGAGATATTGCATATAAGAGGTAGTTACAAGGAGCTATTGCATATATTTGAAATTATTTGACCTTCCATCTCTTTGACATGTCAAATAACAGGTAGTTACAAGGAGCTATTGCATATAAGAGGTAGTTACAAGGAGCTATTGCATATAAGAGGTAGTTACAAGGAGCTATTGCATATATTTGACATTATTTGATCTTCCATCTCTTTGGCATGTCAAATAACAGGTAGTTACAAGGAGCTATTGCAATATATATTTGACCTTATTTGTACCTTCCCCACAATGGTTGATTTACTTTTGGACCTTACACCCTATTGTTTATTGGTCTTGTGGTAGCTTGTCCTTTAATTTTGGTCCTTTCATTTTTTTGTGGTACCTTGCCTCTCACCTTTTGGGTCTTTTACTGATCTTGAGTCATCTTTTGAATTGTACCACCTTTTTTGTTTTTGGTCTTGTGGATATAACTATGGTAGATTGTCCACATTTGAGGTACTACACCCTTTTAGTCCCAAGGGTTATGAGTCTAATTTATACCCACTCTTTTCTTTTTTACTTGTACCTTACTGGTTGGTTTTTCTACCCTTTGGTTGGTACTTATACCTTACTGGGGGCCGTGAGTCTCTTTGGCCTCAGTCTGCTAGCTGTCAGATCATCTTTATTGTGATTGTATTGAGCCTTTTGACTGTCATTGACTTTCTTTGATTGACTATACCAATGTAGCCAGTCATCTCTCTCTCTCTGGTTTGTACTAACCCTATAATAGGGTCACTTGGTTCCTAGAGTTGACTGGCCTCTAAGAGGCACAATCATTTCTGAAAGTAACTCTTCTGAGTATATTACAGGAAATGTCTACACCCAGGTAATTAAATATGTGTTGGTTATAAGACTTAATTAGTAATCAAAGTGTTGGTAATCAAATACGTGGTAAATAATTTGAATTAAGTAGTTAAGGTTTGTCCTATCATACAAAATTGTTGGTAGTCAAATTATATTTGTTGGTAAAGAATTTTAAGAGTGGTGGAACTCGACCTCGACTGAACTTGTGAGGAAAATTATCTTGGATAATAAGTGTCCTGACAGAAAACTGAGTAGAACTATGACTTTATTTCTTGAACCATGACCTTATCATAACTATAATAGATTGCTCCAGACTTCCATTTGTGAGCTAAACAACACAATAAAATTTATAATAACAAAAGGAAAGTTTGCAAGATGGGAAGCATTGTTTTGATGTTATAATTGTACTGTTCATGAGCACATTTATGGGAAAGCAAAAAACATTCCTGACTTTATAACAAGACAATATTTGACACAGAAGTGTGCTGTTAATTTTTAAGAAGCGAACCTGGAGCAAGCGAGCCTGAAACAAGTGAGCCTGGTGCAAGCGAGCACGAGACAAGCGAGCGTAGAAGTTCAAAGCGGAATCCAGCGGGCCCATAACCCACAAGTAAACATGAAAATCTCGGCTTGGACTGGAGGAAAAAATCATATCTACACTATCAATGATAATATGAGTTGGTTGGATTATATGCAAGACTGGAAACCTAGGTGGGAGTTGAGACATGCTAAAGTATTAGATGCTAACTTACAAGGATCTGATGCTTTTATTAGACTAGTGCCAGAACTCATAAGAATGCCTATGGGATCTAGTATTGACGTACCAGAGATGATTTACAACAACTCCTTGAGAAAAGCAGCTGATGCAAGCAATTGGTTAACTCACCTATACCATGATCTTAACCTAATCTCGACGAAGGGATCTACACCTCACCCCGAGCTACGACTAGAACAATAATACTATTGTATTAACCGGATACGTTCTTTGGAAGCATGGCCACATCAAGATGCTAGTCTCCGGTTTCCAAGTACTACACACACTTATGAAAAATATAAAAAATTATGGTGGAAATTCTTGAGAAAATAAAATAAAGATAGAACATATTATACCATGCTAAAGTTTGGACCTCAAATGACACATATCCATGAGGATCCTGCATGGTTCGTCCCTGATTGGACTAGAGACTAGTGGAGGTCATTCGGCATCAACCTGACAGCATTAGATCCAGGTGCTATTTATAATCTAAAACGGGAAGTTGGAGAATCTCTCGAACAAGTCAAATATATTTTGTAGACAAATATTACTGAGGCTCAAATCCTTCGGTACTACGTTAAAGACGAACGATAGTGGCTTGTCAAAACCCACATAGACGTCCACATGCATCGGAATAGACTCGTGGTCCTGAGGTCTGTTTATTCAAAGGCATGGGTTGTTGAATCTAATGTCTTTTGAGAATTGTATGGTCCCCCATACTCCGATGAGCTGTAAATATCTCAAAATTATTTGGTTATGAGTGGGGCTTGTCCATTCAAATTGTCAAAAAGATTGAAAAGAAAGTCTTTGTAACTATGTCATGATAATATAAAGAAAGCCCTACTTTTCTCTCTGTCAATATGATTGAAAATCTATGTTATGTATTAAACACCCTAAGTCAATATTACAAGTAATTGTCAAAAGGCAGCATTAGTTGGGAGTATGAGTGAAAGCTACCATTTTTCAAAATAGCTTACATGTTTACGGTTCCGTTTTTGCTTGATTCAATTACTTTCAGTCATCTAAGAAGACCATGATTGAATAAGATTATACAAGTTCCACAACATTGTATAAAATATTGTTTTTGAATATTTGTGAACACTTATTAACCACTTAAAAGATCTTACTTTTGAAAGTCTTAAAATTTTTTAGACGTTTTCCATAATGGTTAGTGATTTTTATTTTATATTATTATTTCTGAATATAAATATCTTACTAAATGTGACTGGACATAAATTACTGAGTTGATGAACCCAAACTGATGGGATGAGAGAGACTTTAGGGAAATGACGACACATTTGATAATTGGATGGTTTGATATGGGAGTCAATACCCAAAGGAGCAATAAAAGAAAGCTCATAATTGCATGAATTTGTAATCATAAGAAAGAATAAGTGATCGTCTTCCTCATCTTTTGAATGCCTACATGTTGAGAAAGGGAATGAGGATAAAGTAACATTATAAAAGGCGCGACACGTCACCTTTTAAGAGGCGCTATGCCTTGAGGTCGTATATAAACGTTTTTACCATGTTGCAGGTAGAACCAAATAGGTATTTGTCAGATCTGTCTTCCTCGAGCGAGGGGAGTTTAGGAAGGCTAGAGAAAAGTGAGACATCCGGTAGGTCTAGAAGAGTTGTATATTCAACTAGATGTCAAAAGACCAGAAGAAAATTTGAGAAACACAATGAATTTTTTCACGGTCAAGGGGGGTCATGTTCCTATGGTGATGAGACAAAAGATGACCTCGAGGTGCCCTTGAGGTATAGACATTTAGTGAAACAATGGGTACCCAAGGATCTTCCTCAACCAAACACATATTTTTGTGTGAACGATAGGATATATCGAATAGCACCGTCGTCAATACATGGTTTCGGGTTGTTCAACATGGATGGCATAAGGGTCCCTTACAACACATGTACATAATTGATGGAGTATGTTGGACCCTGTTACAGCTACAAATATTGGACGCGCCTGGTCCAATTTACAAAATGTATGCATAACTATGGATTGTCAACAAACTATTTACAGTTGAAAGACAAAAATCAAAATAAAGGAGCAATGTTGTACATGGACGGAAGGCCAAAGGCCACAGGGAATATTGTGGGGTTTATAAACAGTACACAACCAGGGTCTACAATTAAGCAACCAAACTGCGAATTTGAGGGGCGTGAAGGAAACCGTGTTTTTGTAGTTTCCATTAAATCAATATCTGCAAGGGAAGAGTTGCTTATTAATTACAATTTGAACCGAGTAGATACAAAAAAGGTTACTATGGGAGTGGTACATATAACAATTTACCCAATCTTTTATTAATGAATTTAACATATTAAGGATTTTTTCGTTAGTTTATTTCGTTTAAATTTTTCCATTTACTTTGCAGGCTAGTGATCGGGATAAAGCACCGCTAGCAGATGGTCGGAGGAGTACATCTTCCTCGAGGGATCAGGTATACATCTTTGTAATAGTGCAAATATAATAAGAAAAAATAGTTGACTTTCACTATGCTTAGGTGACTTTCACTATGTTTTATTTAGGTTTCCGTAAGGGGCAACTCCCAGTTATTAGTAGATTGGGGCAAGTCACCTATGAGCATCGATCCGAGGAGTGGATCACGATCCTCTATGTTGCAGGTATAATCCATTGGAATTGTTCATATAATTGTAGGAATCTATCATGATATAACTCAATAGTCTTTTATATTTTTTTGTTGCAGCCCGATGAATCGTTGTATGAAACAACATCAGAAGAATGTCCAGTAGATCCTGAAGTGGCTGAGATCCTTAAAGATGATAGACAAACTGGTGAAGCCACAAACCGGTTTACGATGATAGATAAATTGTTGGAAAAATATACTGTGGAACTTGTTTCTTTGCTTATCAAGTTTCCGCAGACCAACAAGAACCTGGAAAGGATTGAATTGTTGGAATGGAAATCTAAATCCTTGGAAGTAAGTTGAGGAATATTGATTCATAAAATAATTCATTTATAAATTTATAATTTTCTCTTTTATATGATAGTACTGAACGTGTAAGACGTGGTTTGTATTTACAGAATTATCGGAAAACACACAATAGTGGTGGAGGAGGTGTTGGCCGTAGCGAGGCTCGTGGAGAGACGCGGCATCATGAGAAAATGACTCCACGTACTACATAGACTCCTTCGCCATTGTTGTCGACTGAACAGTCGGCAACATGTTCTGACACACCATGGACCCCAACTGTGAGCACACCGGCCGCTGGTGACTGACGCACACTGGATTTTCCACCGGAAGAGGTCGACAATGAGAATCTTGGTAATATTGATATCGACCTAGTTGCATTTCCAGGATATTCCCATGTCACTAGCATGGGAACAATGGAGGTAACATTTTTGGTCAACTCCGATCTCGTCCCAATAAAGATCGATAAGGTCCCAGGTAATTAATATACGTTGATCAAGTTACTGTGTATAACTTCATTGTAATATACCGATAAAACGTTTTCTTTCAACTAATTATGATCATGGCTTGATCGCTTCGCAGGAAATGACGTTTTCTATAAACAAATGAATGATGCGTGGTTGGAGATCTTCGGGCCCACCATCTGAGAAAGGTGGGATAAACAATGGAAATGTTTAAAATATGAACTCATGCATCGGCTGGTTGGCCTGTTTGGCGACAAAACCTTTAATAAAGTCAAGGTCATGAAAAAGGCTTGTCAACATGTGAAGGTCGTCCGAGACCAATATAGGACACACCTTGAAAAAAACTCTAAGTATGAGCGCCCTCCAATGATTTCACCAATGGAGTGGAGAGATCTTGTGGATGATGGAAGGGAGAGGGCTCACAAAAGAGAAGGAAAGATAACACCAGGCACGGGGAGTTATGTAATACTTTCTGCAATGTAATTCAAAACCTTATTATTATTGAATATTTCTATATCGAACTTGGAACATCTAACGTATTTCAACACTTGCATAGGCTGCCAAACACATCAAAGGCCACAAAGGCAAGAGTTGAAAAAATAGGTCAGCACAAGCTTGGGCCTGGTGGTTATTCCAATTTCGTGACACGATTTGTAAGTTTCGATAAACCAATAATCCATGCAAATAATAAATTGCAATTTTTTTTTCGTTTATTGCACCGGAAAATGTTAATTAACGACGTTATGCAAATATGCAGGCTGAACGATTCAATGAATAGCCCACTGAGGAAGACATGAAGCTTGGATTCAAGGAAGGCTTTGGAGCTGTTGTTGAACGACGAAAAAGATTGACTGGCCAAACACAGTGTTCTGGTACCAATCCATCCGGTGCACAGGTAAATAGAATCTATATACTTTATTGAATATTAACCGCTTGTGCAATCTATTCATTATAAATACTTGAAAAAAAATATTGACTCTGTTTTGACCAGGAAAGCAATGATCCCCCTAATGTTGAGGAGGGAGAAAAACAAAACGAAGATCATGCTTCTAATCCTGGTAATGAATTTATTCATATACTAAAATTTTATGTATAGCATTGCAAATGTTGAACATTAATTGTAGTTCACCATATTTCAACTGCAGAGCATGTATAGGGTGAAATTGTACAGGTTGAGCCTGGACAAGAAAATGAACTACATGATGTGGCCACACCAGGTAAAAAAACACCTTTGTAATGTTTTTTTTAAATGAAATACTTGTCATTACAATATCAAAATACAACAATGTAACATTTTCACATTGTTGCAGCAAATCCGAACCCCTTGCCGCAGACATCACCACAAGTGCCTGATGAAGAACCAAGAACTGGAATAGAAAGACCAGGGGTAGATGCTCCTCTTAGAGATTATTTACCAATTATGAAGAGAAGAAAAACTGCTAGTAAAAAGAAGTGACTCGAAAAATGTACTTGTCTAATTATTTTTGATAATAATATATCGTCCATGATTTTTGGCCTAATGAATGAATGAATGGTTTAATGGTTTAATGATTCAGTGTAGTAAACTGTTACCTTTATTGAATGTCAGTTTTTATTGAATGAATGTGTTGAATGAATGAATGAATGAATGGTTTATTGAATGTTATCTTTTATTGTATGAATGTGTTGACTTAATGAAACAATGGTTTAATGAATGTTAGGCTTTATTGAATGAATGGTAGATGAAAGTTCATGATGAAATATGGATGAATTTGCACGTATTTGTTTTTTTCAAGTACATGCATTGGGTATGGGGAATTGAGAGTGATGTGAGGGGGGGGAGGAGCCATAAGAGATTCCACCTTCACGTGGTTGGCCCTGTTCAGTAGAGAATATTAAATTATTCTCGAAACAGAGAGGATCTCAATGAATGGCTACGATGCTGGCTTTCTACAACCCACTAGCATGTCATCTAAATTTTGACAATTTCTTAGAGCTTGTTGTGATGTTTGGTTGCTTATCATAACCAATTTCGAGTTTCCACAACTTCAAAGGCTGAGTAAATGATGCACTAGAATCAATATCCTTAACCTTCTCTTTAATTTCATTGGAATCAATATCCTTAACCTCACATTGAACCCTTCCAAAATGGTCTATTTACCATTGAATCCTGGCTTTTGAAGCATGATATTTGCAACTAATCTAGCATACACCAACAACAATTAGAAACATGCTTCCTGTTGTCAATGTTCATCATTTTTTATGGCTGCAACTTAACTGAGGATATTCGAACCTGCGACCTATGTCTAGTCCCAAGGCTAACACCTTCAAGCTTGAAGTGCAGCTGACAATGGGAGACCACCTTCAAGCAGCTTGATTCATTCTGCATGCATTTCATAGTGGGAGACGATGGGCTACCACCTTGCTTGATTCATTATGCATGCATTTCACTATGCAACAGTCTCAAATCCCCTTTGCGCTTTCCCTAAATTAGTTTCTCGATTCAGCATGACCCACGCCTGCCATCCGAAGAGTGTTGCTAGCGGTCTAGAGTTTCATCCTGGCAACGGTGACGATTCATGGTATTATGTTTCCCTTCGGCTACAATATGAAAAAATCAAAGCTCTCATACGAAGGTTTGTCTAACAAATGTGATGGTTTCGGTTTCTCGATTCAGCATGACCCAAACAATCACATTTGTCAGACAAACCTTCGCAGTGGACTATGAGTTTTCCATATTGCAGCTGAAGGGAAACATAATACCATGAATCATCACCATTGCCAGGCTGAAACTCAAGACCGTTGGAAACACTCCTTGGAAGGCGGGCGTGGGTCATATTGAATTGAGACACTAATTCAGGAAAAATGAAGTGAATCTGAGACCGTTGCATAGTGAAATACATGCAAAATGAATGAAGAGTACTGGGTGTCAAGAGAAATGGTTGTGGGACTTTGTATGAGAGTAAATGGCGGTGGGAATTGATTGACAAGGTCAGGCTTCAAGTTGGTAGCCTTAGGACTAGACATAGGTCGCAGGTTCGAATCTCCTCAATTTAGTTCATACTCGGTTATTCTTTCGATGCAAATTATAGATTTTATTTATTTTCCTTTGTCAACTTTACGTATCCCTTTATGTGTTTTCTTTATTTTTATTTTTTAACATTATGTATCCCCTTTTAATAATCGGAATTGTTAATATCGAGTCACTCGAGAATGAACGTAAAGAGGATTTCCACGGAAATATGTTCCATCCAAACCTATCAAGTGTACTTTTAGGTCAAAAATATTCTTGTAACAAAGCGATGAAAGATCTTAGAAGAAAATGTAACAAAGCCCTGAAAGAAGTTCGCGTAACATAGTGGTTTGTGTTTGCAGGAATCCTTCCTTTTATCCACTCTGTTTTCTTTTGTTGCAATTTCAAATTCATCTGCAATGATATCAACACACTACACATTATGGGAATAAGGCGTTCACATTTGCATATTCCACTACTACATCTAATTAAATATCATCTCCTTACAACTCCATCATTGTAACACCACTCTCTTCTATAGTGTCATCTTCTACAACAACACCACTCACTACTGCAACATATATCTATTACAAATTTTCCATTGTTTATTGAGTTTCTTGTACAAGCTCGACCTTTACCCCTAATCTTTTCCTTATTGTATTTTGGTACAATCAATTCTTCTACACCTTTACTTGACTTGATAGCTTGAATATTAAATAATGCTAAGTATGGTTTTAGTTTGGAGTGAACACTTAGAGTTGTTGTTTCAAGTTTGATAATAAAAGTGTTTCAAGTTTGATAATAAAAGCCACCTTTTAAATAATGGACTATTATAATAATTAGAAAATACTTTCAACTTTATTATAAAGGTAAAGTTAAATTATTATATTAAAATCATATATAATTTATAAATGATTTTATAAAAATAATTTAAACTTATTTGGTAAAATATTTTCAACTTTATTATAAAGGTAAAGTTAAATTATTATATTAAAATCATATATAATTTATAAATGATTTTATAATAATAATTTAAGCTTATTTGGCTTTGAACAAGAATGAGGCATGGGACAACTTCAGGCATGGTACAACTTGGCATTTGCAATGAAGTAGGAAGGCTATAATAGACCTTAATTTGTACAATGAAAGGCAATGGTCGTGTAAACATGACTTCACAAAGTTCAAGACTCCGAGGGTGTACTAGAAGAAAAAGAGGAATTGTAGGAACAAACAATTCAAAACATTATTGTTTTTTTTTTAAATTTTCCACCGGTGTCGGATAACCGACGGCCATGGCAAAGAAAACCGACGCTCTCGCCATAGATCCGACGGCCAAAGACGTCGGTGCTCAGTCATTTTCAAGTGGGATAGATGTCGGTTGTCCGACCTCCATAGTGCACAAAACCGACGACATTGCCATAGCTCCGACGTCACAAGCCGTCGGTGCTTAGCCATTTTCAGTTGTGAGATCCTTCGGTTTTTTGACCTCCACAGTGAAAAATATCGATGACTATACCATAGATCTGACGGCAAAAGACGTCGGATCCAGGCCATTTTTAGTTGTGAGGGGCGTCGGTTTTTCGACAACCACAGTGAAACAAACCGACGGCTATGCTATAGATCCGACGGCCAAAGATGTCGGATCCAAACGCTTTTGGTTGTGAGGGATGTCGGTGTTCCAACCACCACAGTGAAAAAAAACGACGGCTATGCTATAGATCCGATGACCAAATACGGTGGATCCAAACGCTTTTCGGTTGTGAGGGACGTCGGTTATCCGACTGCCAGAAGGGTTGAATAACCGATGAAGTCCAAGCTGTCGATTTTGATCCAAAATTCGACCGACGTTAAAAAATTACTGTGGTTGTCGGATAGTTGACCACAAAATGTAGAAAATCCAACTTTTTCGCCGTTGGTTTTTGGGTCCAAAAAACCTAGTGGAATCTTGCTAGGGAAATTTGCTCCTTGGGAGCCCTTGTATGTAATGAAATATTAGGCCGGTGAGCCATTTATTATGATCGACCCTCTCGGGGGTTGTTGATGCCCATTCATGTATACTTTCCTTGCAAGTATAAGATATTTTCCAGGTGAAAATATATATATTTTGGAAATTTGAAATTTCTGTTTCTTTTTTTCTTAATTGTTTGTTTATAAAAAAAAAATTGAGGTTGTAAATAATTTTTAATTTTTTTTTTAATTATTTTTAATAATTTTTAATTTGTTTTTTAATTGTTTTTAATAATTTTTGCATTTTTGAATTTTCATCTCTTTGAATTTTTTATTTAATGCTAGGTTTTTGGGGTTGTTTTTTAGTGTTTTTGATGCAAAAATATGAATTTTTATGGCTAGAGTTCTCATTCTTTGTATTTTTCGTTTTATAGTATATTTTGTTTTCTCCCGTGTGCACCCAAACATCAGAACTTGTACATTTTATGGTTTAATATATGGTTTTTATTATTAATAATATCATAAATTCATTTATTTTATATAAAAAGAGAGGTGAAATAATTTCTTGAATAATTTGTATTTAACTAGGTGCTAGTTTTATATAGTGTTACTAAGAGATTAAATAAGTACAATTTTAAATTATGATAAAATGATATAATAATTCCATTTTTTGAAAAATTGTGCTACCAGTAGCATTAGTTTTCAATTTAAAGCTTGATTTTAAGGTTTTTGCAAACAACAATAACAATTGTTTTTGGTCCATTTATATATTTTTGACCCCAAATAAAATAGTGGTACTACCGGTAGCACCACTTTTTGATTCGGGGTTGTTTTTTGGTGTCTTTTATGCAAAAATATGAGTTTTTATGGCTAGAGTTCTCGTTTTGAGTATAAATTTCTTGCCAAGTTGTATAACTTGTTAACAACAATAGTTGAAAAAATCACTATAGTTGAAAATATGACATACTTGTGTTGGCAATCTTCATCAGGGATTCCATGCAGGAACTAAGTTGGTACTCACTACAGCGTTGAGCTAGTACTATATACGAGTATCGACTCCCTCTACGCAAGCAAATGAGAAGTAAATGTTTAGAGAATCATTCTCATAAGCCATTCTGGAGAATTCCATAATAAGTGAAGGGCAACAATTTATCTTTTCCAAGCAAATATGGACGCAAATTCCACGAGAGGGGGTTGTGCTTCCTGTCAAGCTTCCGGATGGCCCAACAGAAAAAATTCAAGGCTTCCATGCTGACCCCCATATGACAATTTGAGCACATCCTCCACAAATTAGACTGAAACTGCAAGCCCCAACTCTATCAATGCGCTTTCAACCCCCATTGCCGGTGGATTCTTCAAAATCTTGCTCACAATCACTTCAATCAACATAGTTGGGGGATAGTGGCGGTCCCGCACCAAATTAAGATATGCATTCAACTGATGCGATGGGAACACTAGCAGCACCCAGTACACATTTAATTCGCAGGTGCCAAGTGCCATACGTGGAGTCCCATCCCAATAGGGAATACAAACACATGGACGGTACATTCGCTGATGGGAGCCCGCCACCGGATCATGGGGCACAATGCCCTAGGAGGACGTCACCTGCATGGGGCCAATCAGCGCTCTGTTAAATTTGATATTTAAAATTTTTCAAAAATAAAATTTAATTTGAACTATAGGGAAACATTGCCAAAATGCAATTTTTTTTGAACTTATACTGAATTAATGTCCCCGGCTGAAAACTATATGTCGGACATAACAATAGGTAGGGAATTATATATATATATATATATATATATATATATATATATATATATATATATATATATATATGAAGTGACAACAATACAAAATTGAAATGACAACAGTACACCACTCTACCCTAAATATTTCACGAACTTTCTAAAGTTTCCATAAAATATGTAAATTTTATTTTATTTTCCTATTTTTATCTAATGTGGCTAATGATAAAAATACTCTTTTCAAGGCCTATGAGCCAATCATAATTCAACGCATATGAAAATAAATTAATAAATAAAAACTGATTAATATTATTTTTCTCAAGCTTTAAAGATACTTTTGATTTCTTTATATCACTAGCCCAACTAATAGGGTGAGGTAAAACATATAGTAAGACTAATAATAATAATAATAATACATTACCACATGCATCCTATACCATCATAATGAAACGTTAATTAATTGAAAAAAATAATATTCTTCCCCAAAAGCTTCCAATGAAATATATTTTATTAAAATATTAGAAAAAACAGAAAATATAGCTTTAATATTTTTGATAAAAACTTGTTACATGATATCATTGCTTTGGTTTGACTGATGGTAAATTCGGCTCATCGTTAAATCTAATGAAATTAAATATTACTAGCATACCCCCAAAGCGGGGGAAATGAAACGCTGAGAAGAACTTCAATATGTTGTAAAATGAGAAAAACTTGTGTGTACGTAGACAATATAATTTTATGTGTTTGAAAGAAAGTCTAGCTAATTTATGGTAGGGATAGTAGTTGATGAAATTGAAAGGAAAACTCTATTGCAAGTACTAATAAGCAATAAATATATACCCATGTAATCGATGGCAAGTAAAATGATTTGTACATTAATTTGTCTTACAAAAAGGTATACATGTGTGAGTAAAACAATAAAGGGCTAGGTAGTGATCAAGTTTGACTCTAAATATATTGGAAATCAACATCGGTAGTTTCATTTGGTAGAGGGAGTGCAAGGATTGGGGATTGCAACTTTAAGTGTGAAAGGGATAGAGAATGAAGGTATGCCCCTTGTTTTTTTCGAAGTGAGACATATGAAGTGTCTTTCATCTTTGCATAGTGTTCGAAGGAAAAAGATGGTGTAATTTAGATTCCTTCTAACCTTGTAGTACGTGGAATTGTTGTGAGGGTTAATCATGACCTTCATTGTTACCATTGTCAATGGTTGACATTGTTAATTTCAGTCCTTGGGATTTATGGATAGTCAATGCCCAAGCCATATTGAGGGGGATTTGTGGTTGTTTCCCAAGAGCATGACTTGCAACAATTAATCTCGGAAATAAATGAACGACATAGACATAAACATAATAGAAAAGTTTAAACTTTTGTTACAAAGGAATTAATTCAAGCCTCATCTTCTTTGAGGTATTCTCGAAGTGACAAAATGACATGCGAAATAGAAAAAAACTATTTTAAAAAGAAATCTTGGGTAAATGGCAACAGTAATTGTATGGATATGCTGCAAGAAAACTTGAGTGCAACGAATGTCGACATGCTTTAGCATAAATGGAGAGTTTGTTGTAAGCATATGCTGATCAATTAGTATTTGTAAAGGAAAACTCCTTCCGTATTACATATTATTGGCGTAGTAACCACACATGTATATGTTTGAAACTTTAAGAGATGAAGGTCCTACTCCTACCTATGAGTGCTTTACTCATTTCATGGCCTTTCAACCAAACATGTGTTGTAGATGATCATTTTGTATTTTAGTGTGAGATAAATATTTAATTAGTGTTGGAAATGTTCTCATTTACATTTTTACAAAGTTCCCCTTTCACATGCCTAACATACATGTCTTGGAATTGTTTTTATGACATAAAATAGCTCCCTATACAAAATAAATATCTTATATTGGTTGATAGAAGTAGTACACAAAAACATATAAGGCCCAATTTACCACGATCCTTATGCAAATGAGGGCAATAGCAATGTGAGTATGTTTGTTTTAAAAAAAATGATGATTATTAACTTTCCACTTATTTTCCTAAAAAATGCTCATGACATACATAGAATGGAAGAATGTAAACCATTCATAACTCCTTGTGGGTTCTATTAATATCCCATATTAATAGAGTGATGTGGAAGCGGGCTTACAAAGTACAATGTTTGTCGGTTCGAAGGTGAAGAGTGTAAATCATTCACAACTCTAGAGTTTATAGTGAAGTCTTTGGGCTTATTCTCGGTTGTTAACGTAAAGTTGCACTGACTGCTCTAAATGCAATAGAAGGGTTGAAATGTAATATATACCTACTTTCATAGCTTTGAAAGTGAAGGTAACCATGAGCACTTGATAAAAAAATTCCGTAGAAGACATAAAGCCGCATAAGCTTGAGTATGCGGAGTCCAAGGAAGCATCTCATAACCCCTATGCGTCTAACATTTTTGAACCTCTACATATTTTATATAACGAATAGCCAACTATTGAAGGGTTATTCTATAGGAAATTGTCGTTGTAATTGGCTTTTTTCGTTCATTTTTGGATTGCAGGGCTCAATTGTTGTATATAACGGTGGCCAGTTCCAAGGGAAAGAACCAATGGAAGCTGCATCAGATGGTGTTGGGACATCCTAAACGAGGTTTGGGAATCCATCGTTTACTTTATTGGATGCTAAGTTTCATTCTAATAGAGACAACAAGCCCTCCCCGGAGTACTTCTAGGATGGTTTTAAAATAAATCAAAATATTTAAAATAAAAATTCCATTATTAAATATCCATTGATTAAATCAAATCTAAAGTTCAAACAACATTCGTACAAATATTTATTCTTAAATTTATCAACTTACATGGTGGGACCACAAACCGCCACTAGTTCGATAAGGATGCCAAGTGACAAACAGTACTACCAAGCCTGTAATAACGTTAAATTATTTGGCAGAGAAATCCAAGATACCCATTGTTTTGGCCAATTCCTATACATGCTAGACTCCAAATCCCACATCCTTCTCATAGTATTTCTCAATGATTTATGGCAACCAAGCTACCCTGTGTTTTACTTTTGGTCGGGTTTGAACGTTCGACCATGGAAACCATAGTGCGATTGAGGCATGCCCAGACGTATTCTTCCACTATAGTTAATGCAAAAGCGCTGGAGGGAAGGAAATCGGGGTTCGCCAATAGGGGATTTGTGGATTTCCAGGGGAAATTTTCAGTTCTGCCATTGTTTGCTAAAACTAACTTTTCTAGAAGGGATGGCGGAGCCCCAAAGCTTTCGGTGTAGAGTTCTTTTTCCTTTTAAATTTCTTCCCTTCCAATTTTTTGCATCTTGTTTGATATTTTGCGAATTTGATATGCGATGCGTTCACAGTAACTTGATGAGTTTCCGTTTTTGCAGGGTTTCAGTTTTTCTTCAAACCATTTTCTTAGAGGTATTTTTCTACTATGATGATCACTTGATATATTAATACTAATAAAAATAGTACTTTCCATTATTATAGATCACTATTTCCTGATATATTAATAAAAAGACTACATAGATCATAGCAAGGCCGTCTTCTTACCTGAAACATTGCAAGCATTTTTGAACTTCCACAAATCTTATTCAGAGCTTCCGCGTGTGATTTCCACGTTCTCTCCATGAACTTAACTCAATTTTTTTTGTTCATTACAAATTGTCAAAGATCTCTTCTCTATCGACTGGAAACAACAAAGCAACATATGATTCCATACTATATTTATCTTTAAAAACAAGATTCACATCTAAATATATTTTTATTCAAAACAACAATTCATATAAACACAAATTTGAATAACTCTGATCATTCTATGACCCACCTAGTCAAATTAAATATCTATTCAAGAAAGAATTAGATGCAGCCTGTAAACGTCTCCAAACGTCTCTAAGAAATAGATCCAACCAGTAGCCAGTAAACACATCTAATATTCATGTTCTTCTATAAAGTTCATCTTCTTATCTGAAAAATTGCAATCATTTCTTAACATTCCACAAGTCCTACTCAGAGCTTCCGCACGTGTGACTTTCATATTCTCTCCACGAACTTGTCTCAATTTCGTTTGTTCATTACAAATTGTCATAGATCTCGTCTCTATTAACTGGAAACAACAAATCTGATTCCATGCTAAATTTATCTTTCAAAAACAACAGGTGCTCATCTAAATAGATTTATATTCAAAACAACATTTCACATAAACACACATTTGAATAATTCTAATCATCCCATGATTCACGCAGTGAAATTAAATATCTATTATAGAAATAAAGAAATAGATCCAATGCACAAATCGATAACCAATAGCTGTAAACCACTGGTTAAAGAGACAAAGAAGCTATCCTCCGTTCCAATGAGTTGATTATGGCACATCAATTGACTATTCGGTAGGTCCCATGCCAAAGGCCGGAGCCTTATTCAATCAAATCTCATCACTGCTACTCTTGAGCATTTTCACAAAAGAACGATGAATATTTACAAATAGAAGAACGACACATCTTTACAACTGTGGCAAATATCAGTAAATGCAGCGAAAAACCTCAATTTTTCAATGTACTTGGATGTGCATCAAAATCATAAGACCAAAATGACCTTATAACAGAGCTAGCATACCTATAATATCTTAAAACTCTAAATCCCGCTTCTGTTTCCAACTAAAGCTTAAATTTCTTTGTAGATTTAGAAAAACATGAAGTAATTTGAATATGAATTTCTCAACATGTTCACACAATTTGTGGCAAAAACATGAAGTAATTTGAATATGAATTTCCCAACACGTTCATGCAATGCTGGTTGTCACTGGACAACTCCATTTCAGAAACCGAAGAAGAGTGTGAGGGATCCTCTTTACTACTATTGCCGCGTCGTTAAATTTAAGTTTAAAAAGCAGAATCATAGATCATTCGCCTCCTTGATTTTAGAATTTAAAGTATTGATGTATGGTAGTTGTTAATTGGAAGTATATATAATGTTTTTAGAGACAAATGAGAGATTATCATAGATTGAGATTATATTGTTTTAGTTGTGTCAGATGAGAACGATGGAGTCCGGGATATTCATGTAACAATGGAACAGACGAGAGCAGATTCGAGCAGCAATGAGATGAGAAGACCTACACGCCGTCTACATAACAGCTGGTCTGATACATCCATGGTGTCGTTTGTATCAAGCTACAATGAAAGTATAAGCTTGAGTAGAGAATTTGATAACGTTCTTACGGCAGCCAGGAATAATTCCAGTGCTGCCCAGGTTTCGATAATGGATCATCATCAGATCCTGGTTTCCTGTTCATGATATATCCAGGCTGTAGCAGCACCAGATTTATCACAACCCCAAACCATCGTTCATGAGACTGGCACTGGAAATAACATAAACAGTCATAACAATAATGCCCATCTTACCCAGAACAGGAATGACGATGATGCGAAGCCTTTGGTGGCCGATAAGCCCAAGAAGTCAGAGAGTGTTGAGAAGATTGTGAGATTATACAGAGAATTCCAAAAGAATCATGCGAAAAACATTGGCAGCCATGAGTTGGATGGATGTGGGGAATTCATGGCCAGAGGGTTAGAAGGCACAGTGGATGCTCTCAAATTCCAGGCCTGCGGTTGACATCGTAACTTCTACTCGTCCTTGCAAGATGGGTGGTATCTCGGCGGCTCAGCTAGATTGGCGGCGGCTGAGGTGCTGGTGTCCCGTTTTTCTCCTCCCTATCTCTACTGCCCACTGGTGCGCATGCGTCGGGTCCACAGATGTTGATGTCCTTGAGTTCCGCCTTCAAGGTCGGCGACCCAGACCAACATTGAGAGATAGGTGGCGGCTCCTCATAGGCCATTGACAGATGACGATGGCCTAAGAGGAGCCTTCCCTTAAAATACGCCTTCGGCGTAAAAATAAATATATATATATATATATATATATATATATATATATATATTTAAATATTTATAGTTAACTTAAGTTGTTCATGATGAATAGGCAGATCAAATTTAAAGATTAAGAGCATCATTGCGTTAGGGGTTTATTAATGTCGACGTTTCAAGCTCATAGATGAGCTCAGGAGATTAGGTCCTGACCTCATTAAGTTGTTTATTTTTTATTTTTTAATTTCAATAAATAAACACTTTATTTTATTTATTTACTTAAATCAATTTTCATATAAAGATATCCATTAGTTAAATATCTGACTATATCAATTTTGACTGTATATTTTTTAATATAAATATATTTTATTTAATTGACTGTATTAATTTAGTTAGATGTAGGTATCCATTTCAATCCCAACAAGGTGAACTACAAAGCTACAACCACAACAATCATCTGGTTGTAGACATTATTCAGTAGTTGATGGAATTAAAAAAAGAGGAAAGTTGAGATGTCATGATAGAAAAAAAGAGTATTCAAATAGTCCTTAATCTTAGATTCGTGCAATCCCATTTTTGTTTTTCTTGTCTTTTCCCTTCTGAATTTCCTTTTCATCTCAGAGAAGTTAGGGTTTCTTTCAAATGCTGGTCAGATTGATTTCTCTTAAGACAATATGGAACTTTGTTTGGATAAATTACTACTCTGAATAGCTTTTAAATGTAGAAGCACCATATTTTATCCCCATAATTTGCTAATTTTAGTGGCTAAGTTAAAGGTTGTGAAACTCAGTTTAGCAGGGCATAAAAAAATCCAAAATCCTAACAATCAATATCAGATAAGCTTAAAGTGAGTTCTTGATAGAATTTGTACAATGGTGACGGAGAAGAAAATTTTGAAGTTGGAATTCAAGTCCGAAGATGATGTTTGGTACGAAGTGGCCATTGAGATTCTTGGTCCATTCCTTGAGGTCTATTACGAAGACTTTACAGAAGACGACGATGAGATGCTGCCACTGGTAGAAGAGTTTAAAACTGCAGAGTACGTAAGGTTGTGATTTCGATTCACATCCAAACACCTTCAATGTCACCATTGTTGGAGGGTGGAAAGAGGGAATGGACATTTGTGTCCCTTTCTCAAGTGACGGGGATGATAATATATTTTTTGATGACATTGTAAAGCAAGTCGGTTATTTTGCAATTTACTTTCTGTTTAGTATTTTTTGTTAATATCTTTTTAAAGAAAAAGGTGGAACCAACCTATTTCATTAGGAAAAAAGTTACATCCATAGTTCTTACAATATAGTCGGTGCTGACACATCAACCTCTAAAAGTGGACCCCTAATTGACAGACCAAACTGAAACCCCCCAACTTGTCATAGTGCACATAACTAAAACTATGTCAACTAGTATCACGCTTACATCCCAGATAACCCCAAAAGACTGCAATAGATCAAAAAAACTACTTCTACTTCACCCAAAACCCATATAGACTTCAAATCTACACATCAGTACTGACATATAGCCAGTCAAAAGTCATACAAAAAAGAAATAAACTAAGCAGGATGAGAAACAGAGACTTCCCGATACAAACATAAGAAAACAGAGCAGTTAACCTGCTGGATCAGACCCATCAACATTACTGGCGACCGGTGGCTTATCCTTCTCCGAAGATGTGTTGTTGAGAATCAGAACTTTCAGTTTGGAAACCGCTTTAGGTTACTCCAGGAAAGATATGCCCATATTAGCCGCCAAAGCGTCGAGATTCATATGTATGAAGCTCGTTTCCTTAGCGTGATTGTTGCAGTGCTTTTCCATCTTTTTGAACCTCTCAGAACCCGTAAGAACATCCACCCGTGCCTCCAACATTTGAGAAATTAGCATTTTAGTTACCCAGAACATCACCACAGCTCGATTGTATAGAGCCCTCCGACCTCGAGTGTTACTAGGGTCCTGGATCCAATCAGCCATACCCACTACTTCTGGTGGCATCTCTTGCTCATCAACATGACGCCAAAGGTTCGTCTCAAGTTCCTCCAAGTCGCGCTATATCTCTTGAGGAAATAGATGTCGAAATAAAACTGCAGTGGCAGCTGCACTCCATTGATCTCTGCTTGGCCCACCCTGAGCCAAATTCCTCCTCCTTACATTTCTCATCTCCCCCTGGACAGGACGACCCCATCTAGCAGGTCTCCCATGAGGAGGCATTCACACTCCTTCTTCACTTACAGTACCCACCCAGAGACTAAACACAAGCAGCAACAGAAAGGCAAGAGCATCACAATCACTACAATAGAGATGTCTGCTTCTAACCATAGTAGGGGAATTTAAAGGAATGAACCCACTATTTTCCATTAAACATGTCATAACGAGCCTGGCTCTATAATAACTCTCATCATCCTTACCTTTCATCATTTTATAAGAAACCTTACTGATAACATACAACTTAAGCATGAGAAACCACACAACCATCATCATCTCACACTCCAGATCTCCGGATATGATTTCCATTGACATAAAATGAAGGAAAGAGGATCGGGTGAAATAACTAAGCCTTAAAGATAACGGTAAGTCTCCTGCCAATTCCCCAAGCGTGGCGTACTTCTGTTACTTATGGCATCATCATGCATGACATCTATAGCACCATATGGGGGATCTAGAGCACACTTATATTCTTTAGCGATCTAGAGGAACTTAATGTGGCACGTGCCCGGAGGCATGTCAAGGGCCACACCTTCCCATACAACTCCATGACAAATAGCGCCTTGATTAGCAAGGCAATCCGCACAACCATTAACACTCCGACGGACATGGTGGAAAGTGACAATGTTCATCATTGCAATGATTTCTCTCAGGCAGTGTAGACGCCAGGAAAGCCTCCATGAGGGTGCCATCTTGGCTACGCGGGACCCATTACACAAATTCGTCGCAAGCTGTATAATAAGATTGGAGTCACCCTCCACGTAAAGACAAGTATAACCACATCGCTCCGCCATGCGGAGACCCTGCAGCATGGCTTCACACTCTGCCACGTTGTTAGTATCCTTTCCCAGAGATCCATAGTAGTTGTCCGTCACCCTTCCCTGGTTAGCATGGAAGACTCCGCCATACCCTACTATGCCTAGATTTCCTTTAGATGCCCCATCGAAATTCAACTTGATCCAACCAAGATTGGGAGGAGACCAGACCACAGGACTGTTAGGAGAGTTCGGGCGGTGTTGAAGGATACCGATATGTTTTGGGAGAGTCCGAATTCCCCAAGTATGTAAAATATTCATCTCATTATCAGGGATAATCATGTCTTGTTCCATCCAAGAGGTTAATTGGATAGTTTCAGTGATGCCTCTCTGAATATGCCCCCACACTAGTTTGCAGGTCTGCTGTTTTCCTGTGAAGATACGTTTATTACATTCTTTCCAAACCTCCCATAGGAGTAACCCACGGAAAATCTACCATATCCGTTTCACTAGTCTGCCTTGAAATGGATCATCCCGCCACCATTTGATAGAGGCAACAGGGTTTGTTTTGACTCTGTCCGTCAAACAAAAGACCATAGCTCCTTCATCCCACAAGGCCGAGGTGAATCTAAATCCATCAAGGAGATGGGCTATTGTTTCTCCCTGAACACCAGATAGGACACAAAACGAAGGTCCCTCAAAACCCCTCTTTAATATATTATCCCAAGTAAGGATTCTCCCTTTCATCACCAGCCATAGGAACACCATAATTTTGGGCCATAGTTTAGCTCGCCAGAGACACTTCCATTCTTTTCTAGCAGGCTGTCTTGTAGAGTTCATCTGAAGGGAGTAATCTTCCTTGATGTTGAACATTCCTTTAGGAAGATAACCCCATCGAATTAAATCCGGACCCTCCTGGGTTTTAATCTATCTTTGATTCAAGGTTTCATGGATTTGATTCCCAAACTCGGCCCCATAGTTAGCCATCCACCAATTTAGTGGTTTCCACACATGAAAACCCCGATCCTCCTGATCCCCAATCCAATAACGATTAACAGTTTGCCAATTATGGTTGAGAGCAGGGGAATCGTGGGGGATATTAGACACCATAGATTGAAGATTCGGCTCTTGTTTCCAAGCATCAGACCATAGGTTAGCTGAGGATCCCTGACGTATCTCCCAGAAGTTGTGCTTCCTAATCAAATCACTGCTGGCCCTCACCATATTCTAGATGTGTGAGCCTTTCTTAGGACCATCAATCTGAATCCAGTCTTGTTGATCAGTCATCGGGACATACTTCCTACCCCAGAAGCTGGCCCATTTCTCATTAGTATGAGTAAGCCACCGCCACCAAATTTTCGCCCCACAGACGATGTTAAGATTTTTCGGATCTCTTAGTCCTAAAACCCCCTCATTCTTATATTTACAAAGAGTCTCCCAATCAACCAGGGGCCATTTCTGATTATCAACCATGCCACCCCAAAGAAAGGAGCGTTGGATACTCCGAATTTCCTTTATCACAGATTTAGGGGCAACCGACACAAAGAACAAATATAAAGGCATCGCTTGCAAAACATCTTTCACCATAACAACACGGCCAGGGAAGTTCAAAGCTCTTAGAGTCCAGTTTGAGTGCTTATCCTTCATTCTACTTAAGAGTTCTTCCCAGGAAAACTTCTTTAGAACAACATTAGATAAATGGGCACCGAGGTATTTGGTTGGAAGGGAGCTCTTCTTGAATCCTAAAATCCTTAGAATATTCCGTTGACTGATAGGAGGAGTATTAAAGAAGAAAATCAGAGACTTTTCCATATTGATAGTAAGCCCTGAAGCTCTAAGGAAAGTATTTAAAGCTCTCTTGATTTGTCTTGCTTCATGAACAGAGGATTGACCCATGAGGAGAGTGTCATCTACAAACTACTGATAAGTTAGAGATTTCTCATAGGGCAGAAATCGAAGACCTTTGAGGCTCCCTTGTTCCACAAAATGAGAGATGAGCCTTCCCAATCCTTTAGTCATAATAACAAAGAGAAAAGGAGAGAGAGGATCTCCCTGCCGGATACCCCTTGAAGGTTTGAAGACTGCTGAAGGATGACCATTTATAAGGATAGAGAAAAAGGCTGCGGAGGTAAGATTAGCAATCCATTGAACCCAAGCATCACTAAACCCAAAGGAGCTCATAATTTCTTTCATATAGGTCCAGTTTAGCTTGCCATAAGCTTTAGATAAATCCAACTTCAAAATCATACCAGCTTTCTTAGTGACCCTCAAGGAGTGAATGTAACACCCTAAAAAACGCTAATAATTTTTTTTTTAAAACAACATTTATTATTATTAAATGCTATTTGCGGAATAATTTATTTTTAACAAACTAACTAAAGACAGCTTAACATATAATATAAATTGTAAAACTTAAAATAACAATACAACATATTATAAATGTAATTTGATAAACGATATTTATTTTCTCATGTGTTATGGATCTAGAAATTAATACTGACGACTTTGTTGCATGTTTCTGAAGGGGTTCCTACAGGGTGCCCTTGGGTTTACTTAACTTTGATAGATAAAGCATTGGACCTTTTTTTTTCTTTCACAGATCTGTAGGTAAGGTAATAAGATAATTCCAGTACTTCAAGAAAATGCTATATGCTTGATCTAGGTGGATATTGGTGGCCACCCACCTTTCCAACTGGCTCAAAACAGTTTTATGGCAATTTTGGTATTGTACTATTTTTAGCAGTTTTTCGGGTCCTGAACTTTCGGGGCCGTTTTGAGGCCCTAAACGAGCTTTTTTGGAAATTTGGGGGGCCAAATGGTTGGCTTTGGCATACATTTGGTTCTAGTCGAAAGTTGTAAATCTTGGATAGACCTTTCCAACGGGATACCGAGCGCCCCAAACGGAGAACGTATGCAAAAGTTACGACCCCGAGAAGTTGATGTACTAACTTACCCAAACGGGGCCCACATGACTTTTGGCGCTTCATCTCCTAGGGTTAGGTTTTTGGATGTCTAGGGATTTTGACATTCCTGTTTATTGTAAAAGGCCTTGAGAGCCTCATTCTAACCATCTTCTTGCGAAATGAGCGCAGCCGTCACATCTCTTCTCAGAGATAAGCCGCCACCATTCTAGCAAGCTTGTTTTTCGCTGCATTTTACAGTTCTAGCTTATTTCCTGATTGAATAGAAAACCAGTTTTACTGTATCTCTGTTATTTTGTGTTAAGCATCTGATAATAATCTGTATCCATTTCATTTTGCTCATAAGATCCGGATCAGTGGTATCAGAGCGGTCTGCTCCTTGTCGTCTTAATGCATGTCCCCAACGAGGTCAGGGTACAAAGAATTGGGTCTTGAGCTTGTTTCTCTTGAGGACAAAAGCTCTCGCACGCCCAAGCGACCTCTCATGGAAGGAGAAAAGAAAGATGACGGGACAGGAGATCCTATCAAAATGTTGCTTGAGGAAGCCCTCACGCAGCAGAGGAACGAGATGATGGATAATTTCGCGCAAATCCTTCAGCGACTACCAACAAGCGACGCATCTTCCTCGAGCGGAGGCTCCGCCCCCTTCAAGGTACAAATCAACTTCGATATCCCTATATTTGAAGGACAGATAGACGCAGATGCTGTAGATAAGTGGTTGAATCTACTAGAAGGGTATTTTTCTGTCCATAACTTTTCGAATAAAGAAAAGATTACTTTTGCGCTCCTCAAAGCCGTTCCCCATGTCAAAGATTGGTGGGAAACATTCTGCGAGCAAAAGGACACAGAAGAAGCCTCATTATTTTCAGTCACGGCCACCTGGGAATCCTTCAGGGATGCTATTAAGGAACAATACTACCCTGTTGGAAGTTATGACGACTTGTATACCAAATGGACCACACTGCGACAAGAAAGAGACCAAGCAGTGCCAGAGTTCACAAATATCTTCCATACCTTGCACACCAAGCTGAGTATCAAAGAATCAAAGCGACATATGGTGCTCAAGTATCGCGGTGGCTTGCATAGATACATCCAGACTGAAATGGAATTTCTAGACATCTCTTCCTTGGGCGCGGCCTACCGATATGCCGTCAAAATCGAGCAGAAGCTCAAACAAAAGACGCGACAATTTGGGCCTGGGAACCCTTCACAACAAAAGACAGGAAAGGGCAACCCCAACCCACAGAATAAAGGATAGAGCAAAGATGGACAGTATCAGGACAACCAATCCAAGCCGTAAGCAAAGGACACCGAAAAAACAAAGAAAGATACCGGGAAGTGCTGCGACTTCCATAAGAGCCCTTGGCATAACACTGCTGATTGCCGCTGGTGGCCGAAGTGAAAGCATCTGAATCAGATGCGGGTTCTGATTCTGAGTCCGAACCAGAAAGGGGAAGACGGATCATTGACGCAGAACCCAGTGCCACCATTGCTACCACCAAGCTCCAGCCTGATGAACCAAACGAGCCAGAAGAAGGAGAACGCCTCTTCCATTCACAGATGTGGGTAAAAGGCACCCCGCTGCACTTCATCGTTGATAGAGGTAGCCAGAAGAATCTCATCTCAGCAGAGGTCGTCAAGCGCCTAGCCCTACCGACAACGCCGCACCCACAACCCTACACCATTGGATGGCTCCGCAAGGGAAGCGATCTCCGCGTCAGCCAACAGTGCTGACTGCCATACGGCATCAAGCCCTTCAAGGACGAGGTATTGTGTGATGTTGCTCCTCTCGAAGTTTTAGATGTTCTTTTGGGCCAACCTTATTTATGGAAACGTCATGCTATATATGAGTCCAGGCCTCGCAGTGTTATTATTTCTTCGAACAGGAAATTGTACAGGATACCCGAGGCAGTCCCTCCTAGTGCTATTTCCTTGATCTCTGCCAAGCAATGCAGGAAGGTCATCTCTCAGACCAGGAAATTTGTCTTCTTCGTGATTCGCTCTCAGAGTGAAAGAAAGATCGCAACCACATTCCGGGCCTCCATGACCGATCTATCCACACAACAGAAGCAAGTGGATAAGGTGGTGGAAGGATACTCAGATATCTTCTCCTCTCCGATCGGGGTACCTCTGCATTGCCAGGTCAAGCATCGCATCTATCTGACCCCAGGCGCACCACTACCCAATGGGCCAGTCTATTACCGCTCTCTGTTGGAAAACGAGGAGATCAAGAGGCAGATCATGGAATTGCTCCACAAAGGGCAAATCCGTCCCAGTTCATCACCTTGTGGGAGCCCAATCGTGCTGGTGCAGAAGAAAGATGGGACCTGGCGACTCTGCATTGATTACCGGGCCCTGAATAAAATCACAGTCCGCAACCAGTACCCGATTCCCCGAATTGACAACCTCCTTGATCAGATCATGGGGGCCAAATACTTCAGTAAGATTGATCTGAATTCTGGCTACCACCAGGTCCCAATAGAACAGACAGATGTATGGAAGACTGCCTTCAAGTCGAAAGAAGGTCTTTTTGAATGGCTGGTCATGCCTTTTGGTTTGAAAAATGCTCCAGCAACTTTTATGAGGATGATGGACGATATCCTATGAACTTTCACCAACAATTTTGTAGTGGTGTATCTGGATGACATCCTCATCTACAGCAAGAATTGGGAGGAACACTTGCAGCATATTCAACAGGTTTTGCACACCTTGCGAAAGCACAAACTATATGCAAACTTGGAAAAATGCTCCTTCGGCATGGACAGGGTCCATTACTTAGGCTACATCGTTGATCGACATGGTGTGCATGTGGATCCAACCAAGATCCAGGTCATCCGTGACTGGCCAGCCCAAACCACACTCACTGAACAGCGGAGCTTCTTGGGCCTCGCCAATTTCTATCGCCGGTTCATGCTGGGATTCTCTCATATCGCATGGGCCCTCAGCCAAGTGACCAGGGGTGGTGGTAAGGCAAAATTTGTGTGGGGCCTGTCCCAACAACAAGCCTTCGATGACTTGAAGAAGCGTTTGTGCTCATCGCCGGTACTCTAATTACCGAACTTGCAACATCCCTTTGAGATCGAGACAGATGCTTCAGATTATGCTGTGGGCGCCGTTCTCACTCAACACGGCCACCCCGTGGCATATCATAGTGAGACACTCTCAGATGCTGTCCGCAAGTACCCTACCTACGACAAAGAAATGTACTCCATTGTACAAGCCTGCCACCAGTGGAGACATTGCATTCTTGGGAAGGAGACAGTCATCCACACTGATCACAAGCCACTACAGTTCATGCAGACCCAAGGAAAGTTGCAGAATGACCGCCATCAGAAGTGGTCAACATATTTACAGTAGTTCCACCTCAACATCAAATATAAAACAAGGAGTACCAACCGAGTTGCTGACTGCCTCAGTCGACCTCCAGTCGCGGCACTTACCACGGTGCTAGACTCTTGTGGCCACGAGACCTCCGGATGGACCCACCTCTACGAGACAGACTCTGACTTCTCTGCCACCTATCAAATGTTGGGCACCAACTCAGTGGTTGCTAATTTACATCTTCAGGACGGGTTGTTGTGTCGTCTGGGCCATCTCTGCATTCCATCAAGCGAGCGCGCGAAGCTGATTTGGGAAGCTCACTACAGTCGGGTGGCAGGACACTTTGGCGTCGAAAAGACAGTGGCAGTGTTGCAGAAACATTTCTACTAGCCGAAACTTCGACAGGATGTCGGCAAGTATATCAGGTCCTGCACCGCTTGCGCTATTGCCAAGAAACAGGGCATATACACCCCTCTGCCTACTCCTGACAGGCCATGGGAATCCATCTCAATGGAATACATGTCGGGCCTCCCGTCCACCAAGAGGGGAAACGACTGTGTTTTCGTGGTTGTTGATCGCTTTTCCAAGATGGCGATTCTAGCCGCTTGCAAGAAGAACATCACAGCAGAAGCCACTGCCAAGCTCTTCTTTGAATGAGTATGGGTACATTTTGGGATCCCACAGACCATTATCTCAGACCATGACAGTCGGTTCCTCAGCTCATTCTGGTCAAGCCTCTGGTCACTACTGGATACCAAGCTCACCAAATCCACTGCCTTCCACCCCCAGACCGATGGACAAACGGAGGTCGTCAACCGGATGGTCGTACATATCCTGCGCATGTACAATTCAACACACCCCCGCACATGGGATGAGAGTCTCCCCTATGTCCAACATAGCTACAACTAAGCCCTGCATAGCTCAACTGGCCACAACCCCTTTTAGGTGGGGTTGGGATTCCAACCATTGGGCCCCATGGATGTTGCACTTCCCCTTGCGACCACCTCGATCGACTCGTCCCCAGAAGCTGACAAAGCCGCCCGATTCATTGAACGGATCCAGCATATTCTCCAACAGGTTCAGGATATTCTACAGAAGTCTAATTCCAAGTACAAGCAGTGCCATGATCAACATCGGGTGCCACATAAGTTTCAGGTGGGCGACAAAGTTTGGTTGCATTTGCAGAAAGAATGCCTTACAGGGCCCCATCGAAAGCTTCGCCCACTCCGTTATGGGCCGTACACCATCACCAAGGCGTTGGGTGACAATGCTTTTGAGCTCAACATTTCCCCCTTCCTTGGTCTGCATCCAGTCTTCAACGTGGCTCTCCTTCGACCATATTTCCCACCACTATTAGACACCTCAGAGATAGCAGAGAAGTTGACACCAACAGAGCTCAACCCTGATTGCCTACAGCAAGCATCCAGTGATCATATTGCAGACACACATATCAAGGGCACTCGACATCAAAGGATCCAGCTTTATTGAGTTGTCAAAGCAGGGTAGCTCCTGCACCAAGGAAAGTGGCTCACCCGAGGCCAAATTCAGCAGAAATTTTCTCATCTGACGGGGGAACTCAACGCAATGGAGACCATTGCTTCCTAAGGAGGGAGGATTGATCCAGGTGGATATTGGTGGCCACCCACCTTTCCAACTGGCTCAAAACAGTTTTATGGCAATTTTGGTATTGTACTATTTTTAGCAGTTTTTCGGGTCCTGAACTTCCGGGGCCGTTTTGAGGCCCTAAACGACCTTTTTTGGCAATTTGGGGGGCCAAATGGTTGCCCCTGGTATACATTTGGACATAGTTGAAAGTTGTAAATCTCGGATAGACCTTTCCAACGGGTTACCGAGTGCCCCAAACGGAGATCGTATGCAAAAGTTACGACCCCGGGAAGTTGATGTACTAACTTACCCAAACGGGGCCCACATGACTTTTGGCGCTTCATCTCCTAGGGTTAGGTTTTTGGATGTCTAGGGTTTTTGACATTCTTGTTTATTGTAAAATCCCTTGAGAGCCTCATTGTGACCATCTTCTTGCGAAATGAGCGCAGCCGTCACATCTCTTCTCAGAGATAAGCCGCCACCATTCCAGCAAGCTTGTTTTCCGCTGCATTTTACAGTTCTAGCTTATTTCCTTATTGAATAGAAAACCAGTTTTACTGTATCTCTGTTATTTTGTGTTAAACATCTGATAATAATCTGTATCCATTTCGTTCTCCTCATAAGATCCAGATCAATGCTTCTGCTAGTCGTCTCTATTTTATAAAAGAATGAGTACTGCCATGCATGAAGGTATCGACGGTATGAAAATCCAAATTTTCTTTGATCAACTTATACTATTTTTTTTTAATTTCTAGCACGTGAAGTGTAGCTAAAGGTACTTTACACTAAACATCTATTGTAAATCATTGAAAGCGGGAAATCTAACTACGCTACAAACTTTACAAAAAAGATACTTAGAATTACAGTTTGTATTAATAATATAAGGGTCTTTTCAATCTGAATAATCTGTGACAGCTGAAAACATCACATCATTGAAGCACCTTCATGTCTTATTATCAACGAGCTTGTGATGATAATTACTAATGCGACAAGGATAATCATTATGCGACTTTAGTGAATAAATGCGACAAAAGAATCTAACCCTGTGTTACTATTTAATTTGATAGTGCAATTATAATTCATTATTATAATGCTATGATGCATAATTGACTTTCTAAATCTATATGGCAAATATTACATGCATACTATGTTACAAATTACTATATGCTTTTGTAATATTTATCTACTATATCAACGCATGACTAAATATTACCGTGTTATGTAAAGGTGACATATAGAAATTTGTGGACAATACTATATGATTTTGCAACTACCCTACTATATCATCATTATGCGAAATGAAATTTTAACATTGGAATTATAATATATGCATATTATACGAAATACAATCAAACTTTTAAAAATATATAACATGGATATGAAACATGCATACTATACGAATTTGCAAACAAAGCTTTGGGAATATATAACCTAGATATATTACGTGCGTACTATGCGAAATGCAAACAAAACCTTAGAATATAAAACATATAACACCTAGACATAAACATGCATACTATGTGAAATGTAAATGAAAATTTGGAATATAATATATAAACCTAAGCAGGGATCGTGCTTGTGATAATTAATACGTTGCTGACGGGAGTTAAATGCCATTGCAGGCATAGTATGGCAGAAGTGATACATAGGATTGGGCATTTATGAAACCCTGTGATTATTCGGTGGATTGCTCCGCTAGCTAATCTATGACTAGCTCCATGTGATGACTTCGTAAGAATTGTATGAAACTTGCCGAGCTGTAGCATACTCCTAGTTGATGTGGTCTGCGACTGGTCTCGTTATTGAATGCACCATTAATGTGAAGGTTGATTGTATTACTACCTTGGTAGTGGCGTTGCTTGGCTGTCCCGATCTCCTCCATCGATCTGGATCTGTCTCGGTTGTTGAAACTCAACCCTAAAAGCATTTTCTATACCGTCGTTGGCCTTTCCCTTCACATTCATTTGGAGCCCTGGTTTTTGGGGAGAGGCCGACAGGATGCTGAGATGTAGGGTTCAACCCTTGGTTATTCTCTAGTGGCTCTGCAACTTCACACTTCCGGATTTAATGGTGGAAACCTGGTTAATAAGTTTGCAAGGTTTGGATGGAGAAAAATGTGTTGGAGCCCTGTGGCTTTTGACATGAAACAAGATAGGGTTTCTCCAGAGTTTTGATTCGGCATCGGAGATAATGTAACTGCAATGCTGCTCCTATTGCGTTGGTTGGATGATCTAGAAGCTAAAAGTGTAAGGCAAACAACGTCCTGCTCTTCAAAGGTAACCTTCTTTTTTGTTAAAACTATTTGCAATGATTTACAGTTCAACCTTGTGTATTGTTTTGTTTCGGAATGTATTTAATCTCGTTTCAGTTTGTATGGAAGGTGCTCCCTTCGTCGTGGAGTTTACAGTGCTGAGACTTGATGGCAATGGATAGCTCGCTTAAACTTTGCTAAGCCCCGGTGGCATAACCCTCCGTAGGTTCTCCTGGAAGCTTTTGGCCATCGTTGAAGTTTGCACCAAACTTGTGGTTCCTGGAATCATGAATCCAAAATGGTGTTGTGTTGTGTTAGACTACGCGCCTGTAGTATGGTGTTTTTTGGCTTACCTGGTTGATGTATCAATGTTTTAGGTTAATGTAACAAGAATTTTCGTTTTTGTGTCGAACTGGACAGTGTAACTTCTGTCGACAAGGGTTCCATTCCTCTGTCAAGTTTTCAATAAGAAAAACTTAAATGAGTCAAACGTGCAACAGTTGTCTCGTTTTGTCTTTTGGGGTTTCAACCTTTGAACGTAACCTGTGATCTGGATGTTTAAGATGTTGAGGTGAAACTCGTGTTTAGCAGGGTTCTGTGTTTAAACTTGATGTATTAAGAGTTATGGTTTGAAAACAAAGATTTGATACTTCTCTGCTATCGTTTCCTTCGTAGAACAATGAACCGTAAAACTTTAAAAAGGAAAGCCATGTAATGAAATGCAATGTAATGTGTGTGAAAAGATAAATGATGAAATGTTTATATTTTTGAATCGTCGTTTTCAGTTTTGAAGAAATGAGGAAAAGTCTGTAAATGAAATCTTTGAATACTTATGAAATGTTTTTGATGAAAGGGTATTACCCTTGGTCACTTGACCATAAAAATGACTGTGAAATAATTTTGATACTGTTTTAAAGAAATGAAATACTAGTTTTGTCAGATGAGGGTTTGTAACAAGGAAAGTTAGGTTTTAGGGTTTTATACTGAATGATGAAACTTTTGCAGAACTAAAATAGACTCTGTTTGGCATGTCTATCCTGTATGTTAGTAAACAATACAATAGTGAAATAGTAATAAACTACAGTAAGCTTGATGAGAAAATTATGGAAACATAAACCCTGATTTTAAACTTTGAATTGACAGAATAGTAATGTACAATATTGTTATGGAATTTTTTTTATAACTATGTAACAGAAAATGATTTCATTAATGAGTATAAATTACTGTTATTTGTCATGGCAAATACATTTACTATTTGATGAAAAATAAACAATGCTGTAAAGAATATAGTAAATCTGAAAACCTTTTAAATGAAAGATGAGGAGAGATAAACATGAGATTATAATAATTACTACTAATTAATAACAGTAGGAAAACTAACAAAATAAACAGAGTTGATCTTTTCATTCATCTTGGCAATCTGCCTATCAAATCTGTCTACATTAATTTATTCTCTGTACTAGAGTACGATGCCAATCCATTAGCACGGGGACAAATGCAGAGAACATTTTATTCAATTCTTCATAGATATATTCAGTACTATTCAGAATCCTATTTTACTTAGAAATAAAAATAATTGTGTCTGTTCAGTAATATCTTTGAAAACAGAGAATTAATTGTAACAGATAGAAAGTTTTAACTGCATAAGATTTAGAAAAGATAAGTAGAACCTATAAATGAAGATAGGGCAGACAAACACCCAAGGAGGACTGTTCATCCCAACCTTTTTCGGAAGAAGCAGCAAAACTGATGGCTTCTTGTGAACCCCCGAGCCTGCTTACTGAGCCACTCAGTAGATGGAATCTGTGTAGAAGCAAGGCACTCAAAAATGCCTTCAGCACTCAGCATCAAACTCCTGTAAAAAAAATGCCTTCAGCACTCAGCATCAAACTCCTGTAAAAAAAATGCCTTCAGCACTCAGCATCAAACTCCTGAACTCAATAGAGTTTGGCAGACTCACAACATGATCAACAACTTAACATATCCCCTCATCAAATCTCTTGGGTGCAACACAGCAAAACCCCAAGGTAAATTTCCTCGTCAGGAAAAGTGATGAACCTCAGTTCACAATTTGATGGCTATTATATAGACTTCCTAGGTCTTTAGTGGTCAGTTTTTGAATAAATGAGCCTCAAGCTCCAGTCCCACTTTCCAGGGCACTATGACCACATTTCAAGGGAGTTGTCCCATACCAACAGCTAGTTAGTTGCATCATGATGTTGCCACATGTCCATTGCCTTCTACTCCAGATTCCATTCCACCTAGTGGATCAGTAACCACTCTTTCAACAGTCCCCTTAGGTGTTTGTCTCCTATTTTATTTATTAAATAATAAAATAATGTGCAAATTACGGTCATCCTTGGACACTTGTCCAAAATAAAACTTTACAATAAAAGTTAACATAATGTTTTCAGCAAAATATTTTTTAGCAAAGAGGGTATGTTACAAACACCCCCACTTAAGCTCAACATCATCCTCGATGTTGCTTATTCATCATCAAGTTCCTCATGGAACAGAACCTGTAAATGAAGATAGGGCCGATAAACACCCAAGGAGGCCTGTTCCTCCCAACCTTTTTCAGAAGAAGTAGCAAAACTGTTGGCTTCTTGTGAACCCCAGAGCCTGCTTACTGAGCCACTAAGTAGATGGAATCTATGTAGAAGCAAGGCACTCAAAAATGCCTTCAGCACTCAGCATCAAACTCCTGTAAAAAAAATGCCTTCAGCACTCAGCATCAAACTCCTGAACTCAATAGAGTTTGGCAGACTCACAACATGATCAACAACTTAGCATATCCCCTCATCAAATCTCTTGGGTGCAACACAGCAAAATCCCAAGGTAAATTTCCTCGTCAAGAAAAGTGATGAACCTCAGTTCACAATTTGATGGCTATTATATAGACTGCCTAGGTCTTTAGTGGTCAGTTTTTGAATAAATGGGCCTCAAGCTCTAGTCCCACTTTCCAGGGCACTATGACCACATTTCAAGGGAGTTGTCCCATACCAACAGCTAGTTAGTTGCATCATGATGTTGCCACATGTCCATTTCCTTCTACTCCAGATTCGATTCCACCTAGTGGATCAGTAACCACTCTTTCAACAATCCCCTTAGGTGTTTGTCTCCTATTTTATTTATTAAATAATAAAATATTGTGCAAATTACAGTCATCCTTGGACACTTGTCCAAAATAAAACTTTACAATAAAAGTTAACATAATTTTTTCAGCATAAAATGTTTTTCAGCAAAGAGGGTATGTTACAGTGAAGAACCTCCCAGGCTAGAATAATGCCATTGAGGATTTGTCTACCTTCCACAAATCTGAATTGTTCCAAAGATATCAAGGAAGGGAGGAGAGGTTTAAGATGATTGGCCAGGACTTTCGTGATAATTTTGTAAATGATGTTGCATAAGGAAATTGGGCGAAACAAATCCAATCTCTCTGCCATCAGGGCTTTGGGGATCAAGGTGAGAAAAGTAGAGTTCTGGGTTGGGAGAACACCCCTCATTTTCCTCGATTCTCCCACTACATGCCAGAAATCTTTTTTAATTAGGTCCCAAAAATAGTGAAATAAGTTTGTTGTAAAACCATTCGTCCGTGGAGATTTTCCATCCTCCTTTTGGTTTATGGAAAACTCCACTTCCTAGAATTCAATAGGCCGGGTAAGCATCTCATTCTGCTCATCAGTAATAAGCCTAGGTATAACACTTTGTATTTCCTTGCAGGACTCTGTCCGATCCATCGTTTGTTCAGTAACAACTATCTTGAAATGGTGGATCAGTTCTTGTTCCATATATTCATGGGATTCCACTATCCGACCATTGGAGGTTTGAAGGTTGTTGATCTGGTTTTGATGCCTATGTTGAATAGTAGCTTTATGGAAGAACTTTGTATTCTTATCCCCATCTTTCAACCACTCGTTCTGATATTTTTGCTACCAAAGGAGTTCTTCTTGCATCTGTCACTGATCGATTTGATCAGAAAGTAGTTTTTATTCCAATGCCAGTTCAGTAGTCAACCCCCTCTGCATGATGTTTTCTTGGATTAGTTCCATCTGAGCTTCTAGCTTAGCTTTTTCCAACAATATGTTGCCAAAGAATTCTTTATTCCATATCTTAAGTTTCTACTTGAGTAATTTCAGTTTCTGTTGAAATTGGTACATCTTGGTACGATTGGGGGGAATAATAGCATGCCACCATTTCTCCACTTGGGATGGGAAATATTGGTGGGTTAGCCATAATTTCTCAAAGCTGAAGGGCCGTGCCATTTTAGTTCCAATATTACTCCACATAAGGGTAACAGGCCAGTGGCCAGAACTGGCTGAAGTAATAGAGCGGGAAGTCAGAGTACCTCCTAGAAGCATAATACTCTCAGAGATAAGAAATCTATCAAGCCTGGCGACCACTAGATGAATCCCTCCTCTTTTGTTATTCCAGGTATAAACATTGCTTCCTAGATCAATGCCAATCAGGTTACTTGACTCAATAAATTCATCAAACAAGGTATTTTTAGGGGTAAGGACGCTTCTGCCTCCTTTTTCCTCAGATAGAGATCTAATCATATTAAATTCCCCTTGTAAGATCCAGTGAGTCCCTTCAAATGTCCTCCTCAGGTTAATCAAACTAGTGATAAATTTTCTTTTTTCAGGGTAGCTACTAGGCCCATACACATTGGTAACAATACCTCTCGCATTAGTTCCCAGAACATGAAATTCTGCAGAGAGCATAAAGGTTGTAGAGAGGAAGTTTGAAAGGGAAACCCTCCAGGGGTCCCAAAGAATGGCCACTCCTCCAGCATGACCGACAACATCATGCGCCATACATTTGCACTGTTTCCAAAGACTTCTAACATTGGTTTCTAGTTGAGATCTAGAACACTTCGTTTCCTCTAGAAAGACTACAGTAGGATTTTCCTTCATGATCTTGTTTTCCAAGATAAAATTTTCATCAAGCACTATATCTGGAAGCAAGGAGAGCTTCCTGTATGGTAGGGTATTGACCATAGTCCACCAATCTTGCACCGATTTCCCCAATTCATTCCCTGTTCGACCTCCTTCCTCTTCTCGACGTCCCTCCTTCTTTAAAATTTATTTTATTCTCCTTAACTTTTAAGGGTTCGATCCCCAGGCTAGGAGTAGGTTTCGGCTTAAGGATAACTTCCTTCAAGAGGTGCAGTTGTTCATCAAATATGGAGTGAATCTCCTTGTTCTTGCAGGCCTCTTCGATGCTATCAAGATCCAGGTCACCCAGTTCCATTTCATCAAGTTCCTCATCCATACGTTCTACTTTAGGAGGGTTTTTTTTAGACGTGTTGTTCATATTACTAATTCCGGTTACCATAGCTATAGTTCCACCTTCTTGATGTTGTGTTTTAGGAGCCTCCGTTGGTGTTGGAGTTCCTACCAGGTCAGGATCCAAGGCAACAAAACTATTTGGATTAATTTCCTTCTTGCCCAGAACAGGGCCATTGTGCTTCGTAGCCGATCGTTTCCTATTAGGTACTTTAATAAACCCTTCAGAATCATGGTTCTCTTGACAATCACTGGCCAGATTTCCATGGGTATGACATCGTCGACATCGAAAAGGGATATGCTTGTAATCCATGGTTTGAAACCATTCCGAGTCTTCCCAAGTCAGGGTAATCTCCTCTGAAAGGGTTTTGGAGATATTCATATACACACAAAGATGAGCATAAGATACATACCTTCATTGCTGAGTTAGATATGAGATCTTCACATAATGTCCCAAAGCACCTCCGATGGCCTTTAGAATTTCAGGATCACAGTATTCAGTAGGTAACGGGTATAGTCTAATCCAAATCGGAGCAATCGATAGGTCCTCCTTGTCGGGATTAAAATGATCCTTCCACATTCTTAGGTATAACCCCGCTGAATAATAGAAATATGGTCCTCCCTCAAAGATCTAGTCCTTGTATTCCACATTTAGGAATACCACTGTAAAGAAACCTTTAGATCCCAGTAAAAGGTCGAAGTGCCCTTTAGGCTTCCATGTGAAGTTTATCCACCAGGTAAGAGCTTTCTCTGAAGGCCAGCTACCAATAAATTTTCCAATCAAGACATGGTCCGTCATGTGTTGTATGCATTCCTTGACCCGTGTTGGGTTAACCGGAATAGTTGGAGTACTAAGAGATTTAGGGATACAAGACCCCTGCCCCGTAGTTCCTTGCACAGATACAATGTTAGACATCAAAGGATTGCATCCCTCTCCTCCGATTCCCTCCTCCTGAACCTTCACTGGAGAAACAACTTGCTGTTGCGCAATATCTTTGAGTGGAGGAAAGGAAGGGACCCTCCCCTATGATCTTACCATCCCACTAGAGCTCAAGTTGATCACAAGCATTAAAGCCCAGACCTTCAAATCGCAGCAGAGCGACCGTTACGGCTTTGTATTTCTGGGATCCTTATCCGGTCTTGCAGACTCTAACATTTCGGGGGGATTGTATTTTTTTTTTGTTAATCTAAAAAATATATCGTTTATGATATTTTGGTTGATTTTTTTTGAAAATAATTATTGTATTTGATGTTTTAAAATAGAAACATGTACTTTTTTTTTTGTGAAAACTCATAATTTCTTTGTCCTTTGTTTTTTAGAAAATGAAACTTATAGTTTAACACTCCCACATTCAATACTACAATATTAACTCTATAAATTTTTGAATTACTCAAACTTGTCTATCAATATTACAATGTAACTCTTGTAAACTTTGAATAATTCAAACTTGTCTATCAATACTACAATATAAATTATAAAACTCTTTGAACCATTCAAACTTGCCCCACCTAATATACTATTTTCCTTCGACAATTTTGTTGTTTAGGTAGGGCTGCTACTTTATTGAGCTGGTAGAGAGTAAAAAACAGACGAACATACCTATATGCAAATGAAGGCATACAACGCCAATGGACATACCTATAATGTATTCTTGCTTCAAGATTGAATATGTGAACAACTGACCTATGTGTTGTTGTTCGACTACAACTACTGCTTGTTGCTTGAATAGAACTTCAATGGATAATCTACATATTCACAAAGAACAAATTACTAAACATTTTTTATTGCAAGTTTTTATGGCTTCATAATTTGCCATTATAATTTATTGAAAAAAGCCATACAACACAACTAATAGTAATGTATATTTTTAGAGTCTTTACAAAGGAAAGCAAGGAAACCAACGAACATACTTGCAATGTATGCTTGCTTCAAAATTGAATATGTGGACCAACGAACATACTTGCAATGTATCCTTGCTTCAAGATTGAACCCGCAGACCACTGCTCAGGCTCGATTGTATCCTTGCTTCAAGATTAAATCTGCGAACTACTCCTTAGGCTCTACTAGAAAGATTGAATACGTGGACCAATGCTCAGGATAAATTGTATCCTTGCTTCAAGATTGAATGTGTGCACGACTGCTCATTCTCGACTGAAAGATTGAATCCACAAACTATTATTTAGGCTCGATTGTATCCTTGCTTCATGATTAAATTTGGGCTACTGCTCAAGGCTCAACTACAATTCTTAGTGCATAGATTAGTTGATTTTTTTTAGCTAATGTATTAATTAACTAAGTAGGCACTTTAATATTATTAGTTGTGCCCATGGGGATGTGTGCAGGAGCAATAAATATTTCCTTGATTTTCATATACGAAAATCTAATGGAGATATGCATTTATTACTAAATATAATAAAACGTTATATATGTATTTCATATTATTAATGAAGTTGCATATGTATTTATTATCTTTCCTTGATTTGTATATACAAAATTTTCATGGAGTTATGCATTTATTACTAAATATTTAAATTTATGGATAAATAATCAAGTTGTTAGACAAATGGTATGAGTCTAAATAAAATCTTATGGATAAATAATCAAGTTGTTAGACAAATGGTATGAGTCTAAATAAAATCATAAATGGATGAAAAGTAGTGAAACATATTACATAAATAAAATTACAGATAGATAATCAAGCAAGAGGACATACATTGTAAAACCAAATGAAATGAGTCAAATCATCCATAACATTTCCTATGAACCTTTACATTCATATCTTGCATACAACATTTCAATAAATGGAGGAGGCTTTTAAGTACTTACCTCGCAAGTTTTTGGTTTTTCTATATTTTCTTTTTATTATTTTAAATATTTTTATAATTCAATATTAATTTGCACACTAGGTAAAATTTGTCAAATTTGTGTAGTGTCATAACCATTTCTTAAGGTTGGGTATACGGTGAAAATCATAGTTTCATAACCATTTATGTAAACTTTTCATATTAAAGAACTCTCAAGATTAGTAGATGCTTAAGTGTAGTGGATCAAGGTAAAGAAATGCATGTTTGGAAAACAATGAAGATATTGAATGTTCGGAATGGGAAAGCAAAGGAACAGACTATTTATATAAATCTCTTAAGTCATAATGCCTTAAACCTCAAGGACTATGATGATGAGTTAAAATGGACAAGAAATAAATTCACTAGGGTGCTTATAGCTAAGCTTGGATATGAGCCAAAATTTGAAGAAATTGTTGGAGAAGAGAGGGTCTGGTGGTGGAAAGTGGTTTGAAAGATTTAAAATCCATTAGACACTAGAATCTTTCTATGGCTTGCTTTGGAAAACAAAGGGCTTGGTAGATGTATTCTATGTAAGGAAGCTAGTGAGACTATGGACCATCTATTGGTGAATTGTTCATTTACAAATATTATTTGGAAGGAGGCTTTACACAACTTAAACCTTAAAACCCTTTGGGATAAATCTACTTTGCTAAAGTGTTTTGAGTTGTGGATAATTGATAGATCTGTCACCTCTACAAAGCTCTGCCTTGCTATGTTTTATGGGGAGTCTAGCTTGCCAGAAATAAGAATATTTTTCAAGGAAAGGAGGAAATATTAGGTTGTTTAACTCATCAAATCAAACTCTCATATGGAGAAGAATGTGTTAAATTTTGAGCATTAATTCACAATACTCTAGGATCTTCATTGAGAGAATAACATATACAGTATATCAATGCATAGCAATCACAATAAGCATGACAAGCGTCACAAGAATCAAAAGCATGAGAGATAAGAGACACAGAGTTTCCGTGGGGAAAACCCTAAGGTGAAAAACCCCACAACTTCCTCAGAGATAGAGAGAGAAATGGCTCAACCAAAGTACAACCAAAATACACTTGAGATAGTCTCCTAGTAGTAGATGATCCTCCTCCTCACTAGTGCGCCACTTTCTGAGTGAGAGAAGTGTGACTTTCCGAATGATCAAAATAGAGATCTCCCGATCTCTATTTATACTAACCTGTTTTCCCAGTGACCTTATGGGGCCGACTTGTCTGGTTAGGTACATCCACAATATAATATATATTTCAGGGCCGACCCCACACATGGTGGTCTAATAACCCATCACCAAGTACACACACTTGCGACACTTGTCAATACACATGACGACACTTCCTTATAGAGGAATAACACATCTCTTATAAGGGTACAATAAATATATATGAAATACATAGATGAAATACATTCCGAAGTTACATATACATCAACACTCCCTCTTAACTAGGAAGGTATTTCTCGACACAGATATGCTAGACAAGTCTTCTTCTCGGGATCATCGTCATCATCATCGTCACTACTGCTGCTATCTCAACCAATCTCTGACTCTACTCGTCATAGAAAGTTCTACAGAGCCAGTCCTTTTTCATACTGGATGTAGGCCCACCACCTGCAGGTCTTCGTCATCACTGGCCATACTGTGGAATCCTCAGGACTTATTACGTGCATCACAAAACCTCGAAAGAGCATCCCAGGCTGTTACGAGCACACAACTCTACCTATAGGATCTCCTAGGGCCATATTATATGTGACCTCACCACAAAACCTCGCAAGAGCATCCCAGGATGTTACGAGCACACAGCTCTACCTATAGGGTCTCCTAGGGACAGATTATATGTGGTCACCACAAAACCTCGCAAGAGCATCCCAGGCTGTTACGAGCACATGGCTCTACCTATAGGATCTCCTAGGGACAGATTATATGTGGTCATGGCAAAAACTCGCAAAAGCATCCCAGGACTTATTACGGGCACACAGCCCAACCTATCGGATCTCCCAGGGACAGATTATATGCCATAGGACAAAACCTCGAAAGAGCATTTGCCAGATATCCCAGGGCCAAATTATATGCCATAGGAAAAACCTCGAAAGACTATCTACAGATCTCCCAAGGCCAAATTATATGTCCTCCCAGAGAAAAACCTCGAAAGAGCATTTTCCAGATATCCCAGGGCCAGATTACATGCCATAGGCAAAACCTCGAAAGACTATCTGCAAATATCCCAGGGCCAAATTATATGCTCATCTACACAACCTGATCCACGACCATAGAGTATCAACTTGCTACTCACCATACATCATCTTGATGTACACATGATCATCCTGATCATCATCACTGCAACATCCTGCTGCATGTCAGTTGGAGCAACATCCTGAAGCTCGTCATCCATGATCATCCTGATCATACAATGCATCTACCTGATGCATACCAAGTATCTACCTAATACCTATCATCATACATGATCCACCTAATCATATAGTGTATCCCCCTGATTCAAATACAAATACATGATACATATCACCATACATGATCCACCAGATCATACAATGTATCCACCTGATACATATACAGATACATGGTCCAAGCATCCAACATGATGCATATACAAAATACATATGAATGATCCTACTGATCATATCCAACATCCAACATGATGCGTACATACATATAAATGATCCAACTGATCATATCCAGCATCCAACATGATGCGTACATACATATAAATGATCCAACTGATCATATCCAGCATCCAACATGATGCGTACATACATATAAATGATCCAACTGATCATATCCAGCATCCAACATGATCCTACTGATCATATCCAACATCCAACATGATGCGTACATACATATAAATGATCCAACTGATCATATCCAACATCCAACATGATGCGTACATACATATAAATGATCCAACTGATCATATCCAGCATCCAACATGATGCGTACATACATATGCATATAAACGATCCAACTGATCATATCCAACATCCAACATGATGCATATACATATAAATGATCCAACTGATCATATCCAGCATCCAACATGATGCATACATACATATAAAAATGATCCAACTGATCATACAAAGTAGAAACCAGAACATCATCCCGATGCTCATCATCCAACACTTACATCCACAGCCATGTAAAGGATCCTCCTTCCAACATGCTTGGAATGGCTTCAGCAAATGTGTCCATCACTTCTTCCTCGGAGTGTCATCGATCTGAAGAACACCAAGCCTCTTCCTAAAGTACTCAAACTTCACCCTAGCTAGTGGCTTCGTCAGCACATCTGCAATCTACTCGTCCGTCGCAACATACAGGAGCTTCATAGCTCCTCTATGCACCATATCCCTGATATAGTAATATTTGATCTCTATGTGTTTCGAGCTGTCATGAAACACTGGGTTCTCAGACAGCTTCACACAACTCTGGTTATCACAGAAGATACCAGTAGCATCCAACGAGAGATCAAATAACTCAAACAGTAGCTTCCATAGCCATACTGCCTCACAACTAGCTGAACAGGCTACAACATACTCTGCCTCAAGTGTACTCAGTGCTACGCAGGACTGCTTCCCGCTAAACCAAGAGATCACACTTAATCCCATACTGAAGCAGCACCCAGATGTGCTCTTCCTATCTGTAGCACTGCCAACCCAATCTGAATCAACATAACCTTGCAGGTTAAACTTTTGATTTGCTTCATACTTGAGCCCATAATCCACTGTACCCTTCAGGTACCTCAGAACATGCTTTACAGCAACCAGGTGAACACTCCTCGGATCCGTCAGGAACTGGCTCAATGTCTTCACAGCAAAGCAAATATGTGGTCTTGTGTTCGTTAGGTACATCAAGGACCCAATCATCTGACGATACATAGAGACATCAACCGGCTCAGATGAAGCATCACATAGAAGCTTCAGATTCGATGCCATAGGTGTGGCCATGGATTTGAAATCCATCATCCCGAATCTCTTCAGGATATCTACTGTGTACTTCGCTTGACCAAGGAAGATCCCACCTGCACTCTGCCATACCTCCATACCTAGGAAATAATGCATCATTCCCAAATCTTTCATATCGAACTCAGCAGCAAGCTTCCTCTTAGTATTTGCAATCAGTCTGTCATCTCCTGTTACAAATAAGTCATCCACATACAGGAGTCGAATCACAGGATTCCCTTCCTCAACCTTGTAGTAGAGGTTGGAATCCACTTTACTCTTGGTAAAGCCCAAACTAGATAGGAAACTGTCCATCCTACCATACCAAGTTTCTGGGAGCTTGTTTCAAGCCATACAAGGCTTTCTTCAATCTGCACACATATGACTCCTTGTCATGTATTTCAAAACCGAGTGGCTGCTCCACATATACTTCCTCTTCAACTACACCATTCAAGAAAGCAGTCTTGACATCCATCTGGTGTATTTTCCATTTCATTGCTGCAGCCAGGGCAAGTATTGTTCTGATGGAAGTATACCTGGCTACAGGTGCAAAAGTTTCTTCATAATCTATTCCCTCTTTATGAGAGAAGCCACGAGCTACGAATATTGCCTTGTATTCTCTACACTGTCATCTGCAGCATGCTTGATTTTGTAGATCCATTTGGAAGTCACAACAGACTTCTCTTTAGGTCTTGGGACAAAATCCCAAACATCATTCTTCATTATTGATTGGTATTCCTCAACCATGGCATCCTTCCATTCTTTCTTTTCCATTGCTTCTTCATAACTGGAAGGCTCTTTATTCATAACGTCACAGAGTAAAGCAACATAGCTAGTATGTGATCTAGTTCTCTTCTTTGCTCTGTGTTCTTCTTCTGGAATGCCAAATCTTTCTGCATCTTGAATGAGCTCTCTAGCCCATGCAGGTTTCCTCTTGTGAGAGTTATCCTCGCGGGGTGTATCTATAGGTTCTTGCGGATCTTCAAACTCACGAACAACTTCTGGAACTACTTCAGTCATGGTAGTGTCTTGAAATCTAGTTTCCTTAGGTTCTTCATAAACTTCGATAGGTGCCTTCCTTGATTTGATGAATGCTGAGTTTTCATCAAATGTCACATCCCTGCTGACATCAATCTTCTTGAACCCTGGAAAGTATATTCTGTAAGCCTTCGAGCTTTCACTGTAACCCACAAAGATACCCTTCTTTCCTGAAGGATCTAGTTTAGTCCTCTTTTCCTTGGGGACATGAGTGTATACTGGACAACCAAATATTCTGAGATGGCTGACTTCAGGTTTCTTTCCAGAAAAGACCTCTTCTGGTGTCTTGTTGTCCAATATATTGTGTGGTGTTCTGTTTTGCACATATACAGCTGTTCTAGCTGCTTCTGCCCATAGGTGCATAGGTAGATCCTGGTCATACAACATTGCCCTTGCCGCTTCCGTGATTGTTCTATTCTTCCTTTCTGCAACTCCATTTTGTTGAGGATTATAAGGAGCAATCAACTCCCTCTTAATCCCTAAATCACTGCAAAGCTTCTTAAAGTCCCCTGAGGTGAATTCTCCACCATTGTTGGATCTGAATGTTTTGATCTTCTTGTCAGTTTGATTCTCCATCAAGGTTTTGAATTCCTTGAACTTATCAAGCACCTCATCTTTATTCTTCAAGAAGTATACCCAAGTCTTCCTGGAGAAGTCATCAATAAATGAGACATAATAAACATACCCACTCAGAGAACTGGATGACATAGGAACACATACATCTGAGTGGATGATTTCCAGGATATCTTTTGCATTGCTTTCACTGCTTGGGAAAGCCTTCTTAATGTTCTTACCTTTTGCACATCCTTTGTAAACACCTTCATGTTTGGTCTTGATTTCAGGAAGACCCTCTACAACCTTGCTTGCAATTGGAAGTGCCATATAATGCATATGAGAAAGTCTTCTATGCCAAAGTTCACTTGGCTCCATGGATTCATGTATCATGGCATGTTCAGGTTGACCCTTCAATTTATACAAACCTCCCTCTTGCTCTCCAATCACTACTGCATCATCAATTGTTTTACCCTTTGGCCACATTAGGACTTGGCCATCCACAAATGTACCCCTCATACCTTTTGCATCCAACCCAGAGATGGAGAGTAAGTTCTTCTTGAGCCCAGGTACATAAATGACTTCTTTCATCTTCAAAGATTTTCCAGAATCTAGGTTGTAGGAGGCTTCACCACTGCCTTTGATTGGGTATTGATAATCATCCCCAAGTTTCACCTTATGGGGTGATTCATGTTCAGATAGGTTCACAAAAGATTCCTTAAACCCAGTCATGTGTTTGGAAGCCCCACTGTTAATTAACCAATCATTACAACCATGGGAGATAGTACATGTGAGAGCAGAGATCAGAACATACTCTTCTTCAGTTGATGAGTCATCATCACTATCATCACTTTCTGTCCTAGCCTTCTTCTTTGGAGGTTCATCATCCTCAGCAGCATGAGTATGGAACTTTCTTTTGTTTCCCTTCTTCTTCTTGCTGGAGTTGTTGTTATTATCCATTTTGTTCTTGGGACAATCTGAAGCAAAGTGACCCTTCTCATTGCATGTGAAGCATCTTAGATCCTTCTTATTCTTTTGATAGGATCTCTTGTAGCGAGAGTGCTCCTTCTTGGGCTTGCTTCTTTTGGTGTGAGCTGCAAGAGCTTGATATTTACCTCCCATATTTTTCTCACGAGCTACAAGTCTAGCTTCTTCTTGAGAGCATTCCTCCCACAGTTTATTGAAAGAGATGAATTTCTTTCTTGCACGGATTCCTTGAATAAAGGAGTCCCATGACCTAGGTAGGCCATTCAGGGTGGTCATAACAACTTCACCATTGTCCACTACTTCATCCACAAATTCAAGTTGCTCCTTGATCTGAGAGACCTTGGAGAAGTAATATTGAATGGTTTCTCCATTCAACATCTTGACCCCTTTCAATTGATTCCGTAGAGTCATCTTCCGATTTATGTTCTTCCCTTCAAATAGCTTGGTCAGAGAGTCAAACATCTCCTTGGGTGTCTTTAGAGAAGACACATGCGGTATGAGATGGTATTTAATAGAATCAGCAATGATTCTCTTTACCTTGACCAAGTTCTTCTTATGCAATACCTTGGCCTCTTCATCCTCTGGGATAGGGATGTCTTCTTTTATATATGAGTCCAACTCATTCTCTTCCACGATTAACCCAATCCTATACTTCCAAGCTCGGAAGTTATCAGCCCCTTCAAGCTTATCCTCAAGCTTGGTGTGGTGAGACATCTTAAAGAGTACTTCAAATGGAAATAGAAAAGATTTAGGTCTTACCACTTGAAATGCTGAAAACTGGATCTGGTCCCGGATTAGGGTTTGTTAGAAAAACCCTAAAAATTCAAAATGTGAATTTCAACTTTCTGAAAGTATAGAAAGATGCGCCTTGATGAGCTGATCAGCCTGGTGCATTCAGAATTTGAGATCAACAAAGTTTTACCCTTCAGATTTGCCTTTTTGTCCTCCCGGGTTCACTAGGGAGAGCCCTGAATTAGGGTTTGAGTTTCTCGGAGATCTACCCAGCCAAAAATCTCGATCCAAATCTCTAAACTTTGATTTTTGCAAGGAGATTCCAGCTATGTCTTCAGATTCCAGAAATTCCTATTTTTGTGGAAACCTTAATTTTTAGGGCCAAATCTGAAAATGCTCAGAATTGAATTCTGATTGGACAGATGGATTCGCCTTGATGAGTAGAGTCAATCTACTATATTGCTTTTCCAAAATCCGTGGAGAGAAACCCAATAAACAAGAAACTCAAGTTTTCGTCACTGCAAAATGTCTTCTTCTCAGGTTAGCTCTGATACCGTGTTAAATTTTGAGCATTAATTCACAATACTCTAGGATCTTCACTGAGAGAACAACATATACAGTATATCAATGCATAGCAATCACAATAAGCATGACAAGCATCACAAGAATCAAAAGCGTGAGAGACAAGAGACACAAAGTTTCCGTGGGGAAAACCCTAAGGTGAAAAACCCCACAACTTCCTCAGAGATAGAGAGAGAAATGGCTCAACCAAAGTACAACCAAAATACATTGAGATAGTCTCCTAGTAGCAGATGATCCTCCTCCTCACTAGTGCACCACTTTCTGAGTGAGAGTGAGATACTTTTCCGAGTGATCTAAATAGAGATCACCTGATCTCTATTTATACTAACCTGTTTTCCCAGTGACCTTATGGGGCCGACTTGTCTAGCTAGGTACATCCACAATATAATATATATTTCAGGGCCGACCCCACACATGGTGGTCTAATAAACCGTCGCCAAGTACACACACTTGCGACACTTGTCAATATACATGACGACACTTCCTTATAGAGGAATAACACATCTCTTATAAGGGTACAATAAATATATATGAAATACATAGATGAAATACATTCCGAAGTTACATATACATCAATAGAATGGAAGCCCCCCCCAAAAAAAGGTATAAGGAGACGAATAGTTCCCTGTATTGATTACACAAATCCATGGTGCTTGTCAATATCAACTAGGTATGTGTGGTGTTGGTGCAATCAATTTTATATCTAATGATCAATTTTTTACCTTGAAATTAGGAGTAGGGCTTGGAACCAACAACATAGCATAATTGTATGCTCTTTGGTTCTCATTGAAAGTTGCTGTGAAAAAAAATGTATGTAATTTGCAGATGCTTGGGGATCCAAAACCACTGATGGACTAGGCAAATGGAAAGTGTCAAATTACAAATTTGGCATTGGGTCCGATAATGGGCCTCTGTTTGGAGAAAAAGTACCTATTTGAAAAAGTTATATTTGCACACATTTACAGGGAATACAATTGTAAAGCTGGTCATTTTTCAAAAGAAGCACTAACTCTTTCTGAAGGATACATGTTGGAACAAGAATTCACGGACAGCATTCCATTAGATGTGGTCCAAAAGACCCTTTTTCTAATGTTAGTGTTTGTGCTTTGTTCTATTCTATGTCTTTTTCTTTTTGGCGTTTCGTTAATTTTTGTTTAAAGATTAGGATGAGTATGTAAAATGACCGATAACTAAATTCGTTTTTTATTATTTTTTGGAAAAAGAATATAGATGCCACCTGCATTTAATGATTATGATAAGTCTGCAAAATGATTGGTTATTAAAATCAATGTTGCTACTTTATACAATATGAATGTATATGTTAAAGGTTTAGGAAGTAGATGGCTTAAAACCTACCCTAGAGTCAAAAGACTATGTAAATGTCTATTTTGGTTTCTTTTTTGAAATATCAAATACAATAATTTTTTATTTGGAAATAAAAACCAGAAAATTTTTATGGTCATGTCCGATTACACTACAAATTTTATTTTATTTTTAGATCTAGGGGAATTAGTAACTAGTCAGGATTACCTAGCCAAGGCCCAGTCCAAATCCAATTGGCTATCACTATAATCCTGTGGCTAGTGCCAATAGTACACAATCCAATGCCTAGTAGGGAACTTATGACTTAGCAAGGGTCGAGACGTTTGAAGATACACTGAGGACAAGATCCAACTCAACGAGGATTCCTAACCTTCTAGCCTCATCACAACAAGTCAAATGTCTTATTGGGGATTTGAACTAGATGGGGAGAGTGTAAAACTTACCTCCTCACCATTTTTGTTATTTCTCCTCAATCCATTACACTACAAAAATTAATGTACGAGGTTTATTTTTTTGTGGGATAAGGGTACACCTATAAACAAATGTGTACATACCTTACTCCCCTCTAAATTCAAACATGACTTCCAAATAAGAACCACATAATCTTAATCATTAGCCCCACTCACAATCTACATAATTTATTATATATTATAATATAGTAAAATAATAGATATATATCTTAATCCTCAAATATATTTAATTTAAAAGTGATATTGTGTATCCTTGCATCTTCTAAGCACCAAGAAGTCACTGTCACATCTTTATTATTAATAAATATAAATATAAAATGAATTTACATTGATTTTAGGTAAACAATTTTCGAAGTCTTTAACCAAACAAGATTAGCATAGCATAAACAAATCTAGTGCAAGATTGTTTTCTCCTATGAGAAGTTGAAGGGCAATTTGAATGAAGAAATATATGCAGGAAAGCAAATATAAAACAAGCTTTGTAAAATTTAAAAAAGAAGAAGATTAAAGCATGGAGAAATTATATCATTGCGGAAAAAACAAGCACAGATAGTTAATGGTTGGCGCTCAATGGTCTACATGTAAATAGATAGAATGGAAGAGGCATAGATTTAATCGTGGTTTTTTTTTTAAGGTGAAAAAAAACATCTTTTATTAAAATGAAAAGACGTGTCAAAGATAAAACAAAGCCGTATACAAAAATTGGGCATCAAACTGTATGCCCAAAATGACGAAAATATAGATTTCAATATACTATGGATTGTTACAACCATGAAACGCGAAAACACACAGCACTCCACCATGCTGAAGGAAAATCAGAGCGAACTGTGAACCCACAGAACCTACTACATCAAAACAGTGTAGAGGCATCAACCGACGGGTAAAGATAGCTAATGTTGTAGCTTCAATAATAGAGAAACAAAAATTACCCCAGCAGAAGGCAGACTCCGATATAGTCATAATGTGGGATTAGTTATCAAATCCAAAATAGCGAGATCTACAGAAAAAATATCCCGCAGACTTTCAGATCATAAGAAAAGAGTCACTGATCATCACACTAGCACCATATTCCTTGAAGAAAACGATACCATTCATCGGACCCAATAAAAGCTTTGAGAGTCGATCAACCTCCGCATTGAAGCTACGGAAACATGTGATAATGACAGATGCCCAAAACAAAGGATCAAATCCCTAGTTCTCCAAACCCAGTGTTGAAGGAGGATCGGACGTAAGGAGGACTTTCCAATAGCCCTATCAATAACACATGTCGAGTCACCAAAAAAGTGAGTCAAAAGAATACCCCTCACCTGAGCAAAATGGAGGAGACGCCAGAGTGCCACCAACTCCGCCCTAGTATTTGAACCCCGACAAACATGCATGGAAAGATGAAAATGATGATCCATATCCATTCTGATAACCATTCCTGCTCCACAAACCCCCAACTGAGCTTACCCATCGAAAAAACCGAAGGGACAAGATAAGCAGTCATCAAGACATGGGGGTGCAAAACCAACAACTTTGAGCCGAACCTCGTCCTTAGAATACATCCAAGCCAGAATCCGACCTATCACCAAATCAACCCGTGGGCTAATACCGCGAAAGAGCAGGGCATTTATCACCCGCCAAACCTCCCATAGAGTAAAAAAAGCCACCAAAACAGCTCCACCCAAGCTCTCGTTACATTCCAATAGGTTTGAGATAAGAAGACCACCATCCCAAACCGGGAGACGAGACCAATGTCCTCTAACCAAAAACCAAATCTCCTAGAAGAAGGGACAACTCCCAAAGATGTGCTCCATGTCCTCAGAGGAAGCCATGCAAAGGAGACAATACCAGGACCCTGATATCCCCGCCATTGTAAGTACTTCCAGGTCAGAACCTTATTGGTCAGACATAGCCAAATAAAACATGCCACCTTAAGAGGTAGCTTACTGCTCCAAAGAATCGGACATAAACAAACAGACAGGTTTCCCCCCACCTCCTCCAGCATAATCCTATATGCCAAATCAGCCATAACCATACCCTGAGAAGGATTATAGGCCCACACTAGCCCATCCGGCTCATCGTATAAACTAATACCAGCTTCCAAAAGTCTACCCCGGTAATCATCCCACTCATCCCCAAGAGAGCCCGTCAAATCCAAATCATCCGCCTTCAACCAACTAGACGAAGAGCCCACATTATGAGTCTCCAAATGCTTCAAAACATGAATCCCATGCCCATGCATCTCCCTGACTAGCTCCATGGAAATCCTAAAGTTTCCATCGAGCTCGAGGATCGGATCAATATCCACAAAAGTTTGAATGCCCCAACCAACCATCCAACATAGAGAGCGCGAGATGATGGGCAACGTTTTCAACAGGCTGCGCCAGATCAGAGAGATATTAGAAGTAGGAATTATCCGAGAACAGAGCCACATACCTGGCCCAACACCCTTCATATATTTAGCCTTGATGGTCACTCCCCATAGTCCATTATCAAAAATAGCCCTCCACATACTCTTAGCACATAAAGCCAAATTAAACTCCTTTAGTCTCTTAATACCCCAACTACCCAGAGATTTCAGATGAGATAAAGACTGCCAGTTAGCCAAATGAAATTTATGAATATTCCTCCCACCTCCCCACAGAAATTCAAATATCAGCTGCCTCAGCTTAGCATGAATCCCAACAGGAACCAAAAAAAGAGTAAACTAGTACACAGGAATGCACAACAAGATCGATTGAACCAGGATGAGCCGACCACCCAACGTTAACCAGCGTGAGGCCCAGGAGTTGATTCTTCTCGATACTTTTTGAATAAGACACTTCCAATCAACAACACAATAGGAATTCGGTTTAATGGAGAAAGCAAGGTACGAAAAACCCTCCTCAATATTTTTCTGTATAAAAGGGAAGAGCCCAGATATATATGCTGAAATGGAAAGATCATTACAATTGGCAGAAAAAGGGGACTTCGCTGGATTTATGTTTAAACCCGTAGCATCACAGAAATCATCTAGTATCAAGTGAAAATGAAACCATTCCATCCAAGTTCCAGCTCCAAAAAGAAGCACATCGTCAACAAACAGCAGGTGGGTGATATGAAGGGTTCGAGCCACCCGAATACCAGTAATTAGACCATTGTTACGTGCTTTATGAATCTTTAGACTAAGTCCTTCCATCACCAAAATAAAGAGATATGGAGAGAGCGGGCATCCCTGGCGCAACCCCCTATTGCCCGAAAAGAAAGTAGTCGGAGATCCATTTACCAACACAACAAAACATGCTGATGAGTAACAAGCATAAATCCACTCCACTGCACTGTATCTGCTTGAAGCCCAATTTGGATGAGAAAAAACCGCAGGAAGTCCCAGTCCACCCTATCATATGCCTTCTGCAAGTCCAACTTCAGAATAAAGGCGCACAACTTCTTCATCTTAATGGTATGTAAACATTCATGGGCTACACCCACAACATCCGCAATCTGGCGATTTGGCAAAAAAGCAAACTCTTCCATCGAAATGAACCTACCAAGGACAGGCTTCAACCTTTTGGCGATAATTTTAGAGATAACTTTGTAATTCAAATTACATAGTGAAATAGGTCTGTAATCATCAAAGCCCCCAGGTTTATCAACCTTCGGTATCAAAGTAAGGTAAGGTGAGTACGATTCAGAGACTGCGGGATCCAAGCTTTCACCCTCGATTCTTCAATGGCAGCCGTGAGTTCCTCCCCAATCATATCAAAGAAGTGAATGTAAAAATCCACCGTCCACCCTGTTAACACTGAAATTGTCCTTAGTTTTTGTGTGTTTTCTTAAAATATTTATTCCTCTTTTTCATTTTCATTCTATTTTTATTTTAGATTTTAAATGATTTAATAAATGATTTTGATTTTCTTTTTGTGTCATGTTATAGTTTTCTTTTGGTTTTAAGTGATTTCACCCTCAGTGGCACCTTTTATGGCTTATCAAGTATTATATATCTTCAAAGTCCTTAAAATGCTTATTAAAACTATACACTTATACAAAATCTAAAGTTTAACCTTTGTGTATGAGTTTATGTGCTAAAATCGCATGTGGAGTATTCCCGCAGCGCAAGGCCCAGATCAAATACTTTTGTGCGCTACAAGAATCGGGCATCATGAGGGTTCGTGGTTTCCACGGGGTCTTCACTAGGGGGGTAATATTATACCACGTCCGTTCATATTGGGGGTATTAATTAAACATGAAAACTATAACATTATATTGGCTATATATTTGGGGTGGTTAGGGTTATTTTATTTATTTATGCAATATACAATATGTTGGGGTATATATTATAGTGCATTGTTTCCTAATGTCCACCAAAATTGCTCTGCGAGAGTGTGGGAGTCCGCCAAAATTGCTTTGCGAGAGTGTGGTGAGAGTCCCCCGAAATTGCTCTGCGAGAGTGTGGGAGTCCGCCAAAATTGCTCTGCGAGAGTGTGGGAGTCCCGTCAAAATTGCTCTGCGAGAGTGTGGTGAGAGTCCGCCGAAATTGCTCTGTGAGAGTGTGGTGAGAGTTTGCTTTGCGAGAGTGTGGTGAGAGTCCGAAATTGCTCTGTAGCAGCTAGGTTTAAACCATTGACTTCCTTCTTTTGCTGTGCATAAACTCGTCAGCCATAGGTGGCGCGTTAGGGTTTCGTGTGAAGAGGCAAAGGCTTGAAGGGAACCAGGGTTTCGTGGGTTTCAAGGTATACACATTTGTTAGAGCTGTCAACTCTTTTTACATTCATTCTGGTTTAGACACTGATAACGTTCCAATGTTGCTTGTATAGATATCCCTAATTGGGCGAATTTGGAAACTTCCATAATTTCTTGGAGACGCTTATCAGGTATGTTCATAAGCAAATTTTAATCTTTGTTTGTTTTGGGTTTTAGGCTATGTAATCAGGTTAAGGGTCTCATGTTGTATGTAATAACACAATGGGTCATTCCAGAGATGATGAATTAAGGTTGTAGAGCTTTGAATATGATTTGTAATATGATTTTATCAGTAATAAAAATGAATGATGTTAGACCCAGTTAAATTTTATGTGCCTTGTGTTATCTTTAATGTTTAATGTATGATTCAGATATTTGTTCCATGCATGATTGGATATACTTAAGTTAAATATTTTTTGATAAGGTGAATATGAACCTTGTTGTGATATGGTAAATGTGACCTTGATCGACTTATCCCTGCAGTTAACCCTCATCATTCCACACAGGTCTTGGCTATGCCTCACGTGAGACCTTCTCCTTCTCGGGATTTAAAATGCCAACACATTTTACTACATCGACACCCTTTATTGGCCCCTGCAAGAACCCGGTCTCTATTTTTGAGCCAATAGTATGTATTAAGTGTTGATGTTTGTTCCACGTCATTGGATATGCTCAATTTTGGCATCATGCCTTCTTAGTTGCATTATGTATTATTGTCTAGTGTGTATTCTTAACATAACTTGATTACATGGCGAGTTACATTGTTTAGAGGAATTAATAATGCTCGCAATGTCCTTGATTGCAAGTTTTATGCACTTTATGGAAAGTAGTATTATTTGGATGCACTAGGATTGAATCCAACTATACTTTGTAGCATTACATGTTATTTTTGACAAATATTGCAATTAGTACCCATAACAATGGTGGAAATTTTTTATTTGTGGGTTCCTCTACAAATGAAGTATTTTTCTACCATCAGGTAACCTCTGCTATATTTGGCAATGGTGCACAAAAAGAAGGTACTATCTATAATTTTCTTAGTTTTTTATGTCTTCCTAATCATTTTGTGCATTTAATTGCAACATTATTTGAAACCCAATGATAAAACCTTAGAGCCAGTAGGGCACATAAATCTGGATGGGTTACTTCATGTAGTTCATTTCACAAATCATACATAGGTAAACAACTTCACCCAACTTTATCAAATCGATCATCTCTATTTTTAGGTCTTTGCTTATTTTCTTTTAAATATTTTCAATTTAATTATTATAAACTAATTATAATCATCAATTACTAAGGATGTGCTAAAATGACCTAGATTTTCTTATAATACCTACATCCTAAGAAGCAAACCAAAGCTTCATTGTGCTCTAACCTACAGTTCTTTGATACCAAATGTAACACTTAATTTCTTAATTCCATTTTAGTCAAAATGTAATATTTCATTTCTTACATGCCATTTTAATTTTACACTCGAATATTGTAAGAAAATGACCTAATATAGATTTCAGATCCTTTTAAGATGGAATTTCACGATAGGAAATAACAAAAATTACTAAAATGTAATTCTACTAGAATTAAATTATAAGACAAATACTCTCCTAGGATTTAACCATTAACAACTTGGATAAAAAATGATTGAAAAGGAAGAATAACTCACCTAGTTATTAGTAGCCCATGAGTCCAGTACATTTTCCATCCATGCATGGGAAATTGCATGAACATAAGGACTTTTCTCCTATCCTAAACCTTACCTAAACCCTCAACATGACTATTTGAGGCCCCTTATCCCACAACCTCCATCCTTCAACAAACTATGAAGAAATATCTAAACAATCTCAAGCAAATTACCAATAAATATCATACTCTTGAGCAATGAAAGAAAATAAAAAAACACTAGACAAAGAAGACGGAGAGAGAAAACATGAGACTATGAGGGGCACCATGTCTATTATGCACCAGGGTGTGTGCCTCTACACCAGATCCATGCTTGAGTGTGTTTGTAAAACGCTTGGTTCCATACACCTATGTCTGTAGTACACACAGTGTGTCTCTCCTGCAGTTGGATGCACACACATGTTTTGGGTGTATGCTCAGGTGTTCCTGTCCTACACTTTGGTGTGTGTAGTGTGTACCCACAACAGGTGTATGCTTGGGTGCATCTGTCTCACAATCAAGTGTAGGATGAAGCACCATAACCTATTAGGGGACACACTCTGTCCCCCCCAATATAATTTGGGGTGCGTCCCTTATGATAGTGACATCCCAGTTTGTTATGGTGGTGTTGACCTTGTAGTAATATGCGATAAATTTGTGGCCCATTAGATACATATATCCCATGTTTAGGTGAAATATATGAATTCATTGGCTCTGTGTTAGAAAATTAGGACCATCATAGATTAAAAGGATCTCAACCTATATCCACAGTAAGAAGAATTTATATGTGGGTGATGGAACAGACTAACACACAATTTTTCATATGGCATTTTATGTCTTGATTCCAAAATGGTATGATGTTGAGCAAATAAAGAAGAGGCCAAATTCTAGTGACAGAGAGGTCATGAAGGGATTCATGATAGCAGTATAGAAGATTTATGGTCCAAATATAGACGAAGCATCTTTATGTGAATTCAATTTGACCAATTTCCGAGGGTCCTAAAGATGAGCAGTTAAACCACTTTTCCCTGAATAATTAATATACAATCCTTGAGATTTGTTCCATATTTCCTTTCTTATAGATTCCATTTTTTCATTACCGATCAACAATTCCATAATTCAACAAAAGAGGAGAAGACATACCGATCAAATACCACATCTTCTCAATCAAGCATGTATGTTGTTAGGAGAGAGGACATTTTTTACTATCAATTTTGTATCACATGGATCTAGGACCGAAGGTTAGATAATGTAGATCAGGGTTTCTATTAGAGTTTAATTTGTTGATTTGAAGACAATAGTATGGATTCTAGTAGAAGGAACAATCTCCAATCTCTCCTTTAAGAAAATATGGGCACACTTTTGGTAACCTGTGCTGGTTGTGGAAAAAAATATCAGTAGGAAGCAAGCTGGTTTTCGAGTCTAGGCGTTGTTCAAGTAGTTATGTGAATGTTGGAGTAATTCTAGGCTCTTTTCCCACCTTCTAAATCCTGACTACCTTGTTATTAGTCATAACCAACAATATGAAGACATTTTATTGTCCCAGGCATATTTGGGAACATTTCTGGACACCCCTCTAGCCCAAAACAATAGTTAAAAGGAAAAATCTTAAACCTGGGTTGAGTGCAAGCAATTCTGGGAGGTCAACCATCATGAAATCAACATTGAAAGTAGACTTGGGCACTATTACACCATCCAACAACAATAAACATCATGGTTACTAAATATATGATAATTCTTGGCAGGTTTATGGACCAACACAACTATTTGAGGTATCATGGGTGCATTCTAGGTTGATCTTAACATATGGAATCCACATTCAGATCTTCAATCAGTAGTAATATCCCTAAAACTCAATTCTGAGCAAGTATATTAGGTGAAACTAGCAAGGAGAAGCCTCAAAAATCAATTTTGGATGCAATTTTGAAGGTTCTATAGATCCCAACAAGATTTCAGGCAGACTTTGAGAAATTCTAAGAACTTTTCATGAATGTGTAAATAGACGTAAAAATTAAATCTGGGTTGAATATGAGCTTGTTCTAAGAATTTTTGGACATTTACCAGCCTCAATCAGTCCTAATAGAGCATGTTTGATAGTCTCAAAACATGGAACGACATAAGAACCAATTCTGGTCAATGTTGAGTAGTGTTACTACCATTTTGGCATGGGTATCCTTAAATGTGGCAAAGAGGGTCAAAATGCCCTAGTTGCAGTAAAGAGTATTGTTTGTTGAAGTCTAGAATATTATGAGCATATAAAACAATTAGATACAACAATTAATGTGATTTATGGACACTTTGGGGTTGTTCTAGGAAGTCTAATAAGTCAAGTCCAGTCAAATCAACAACATGTGGCCCTTCTCTTTTGTTCTGCTTCCATAGCTACATCATTTGGGTCCATGATGTTGAGGGGATGGACCATATCCACCCATGATATGCTTGATTCTGCACTTTGAAGAGTCCCATCAGTTTAAATTTCAAGAGTAACCCCTAGGATAGCCAACGTTTTCATCTTTAGGAATTTGGAAGATGAAGGAGTGGAGAAGATAGGTTGTGTGGTTTTGTTGAGGCTATTTGGTTGACCTGAGGCTTCTAGGTCAATTTTTTTCCACCTTCCTTATGAGATTCCAAGTCATCCCCCTTTGATTTCTTTGGGGCTGTCTCTTCCTCATGCTTTCCATTATAGATCTTCCTCTTTGAGCCAGTTGAGACACATGCTTCTAGTTCCAGCAGTTGCTTCTGCTCATGGTAAATTCTTCTTTTAGTTTGCACGCTTTGTCAAGTTTTCAATTTTCTCTAGGAAATTAATTATGCATCATTGTAATGTGTTTTGGATATTGATTTTAATTTACGATTTTTATTTCTGACACTTGATTTGGAATGAATGAGGTAGTTTTTCCTTCAATATGATTGCCATTTAAATTTTATATGAAACTATGTAGCCAGGGTGCATGCACCCACTCCTCAGGTGTGCACACCTCACATCATGTGCACACACCCGCACTGTGTGCATGCCTAACCATGTCTATTATGCACCAGGGTGTGTGCCTCTACACTAGATCCATGCTTGAGTGTGTTTGTAAAACGCTTGGTTGCATACACCTATGTCTGTAGTACACACAGTGTGTCTGTCCTGCAGTTGGATGCACAAACATGTTTTGGGTGTATGCTCAGGTGTACCTGTCCTACACTTTGGTGTGTGTAGTGTGTACCCACAACAGGTGCATGCTTGGGTGCATTTGTCTCACAATCAAGTGTAGGATGAAGCACCATAACCTCTTAGGGGACACACTCTATCCCCCCAATAGAATTTGGGGTGCATCCCTTATGATAGTGACATCCCAGTTTGTTATGGTGGTGTTGACCTTGTAGTAATATGTGATAAATTTGTGGCCCATTAGATACATATATACCATGTTTAGCTGAAATATATGAATTCATTGGCTCTGTGTTAGAAAATTAGGACCATCATAGATTAAAAATATCTCAGCCTATATCCACAGTAAGAAGAATTTATATGTGGGTGATGGAATAGACTAACACACAATTTTTCATATGGCATTTTATGTCTTGATTCCAAAATGGTATGATGTTGAGCAAATAAAGAAGAGGCCAAATTCTAGTGACAGAGAGGTCATGAAGGGATTCATGATAGCAGTATAGAAGATTTATGGTCCAAATATAGAGGAAGCATCTTTATCTGAATTCAATTTGACCAATTTCCGAGGGTCCTAAAGATGAGCGGTTAAACCACTTCTCCCTGAATAATTAATATACAATCCTTGAGATTCATTCCATATTTCCTTTCTTATAGATTCCATTTTTTCATTACCGATCAATTCCATAATTCAACAAATGAGGAGAAGACATACCGATCAAATACCACATCTTCTCAATCAAGCATGTATGTTGTTAGGAGAGAGGACATTTTTTACTATCAATTTTGTATCACATGGATCTGGGACTGAAGGTTAGATAATGTAGATCAAGGTTTCTATTAGAGTTTAATTTGTTGATTTGAAGATAGTAGTATGGATTCTAGTAGAAGGAACAATATCCAATCTCTCCTTTAAGAAAATCTGGGCACACTTTTGGTAACCTGGGCTGGTTGTGGAAAAATATCAGTAGGAAGCAAGCTTGTTTAGCGAGTCTAAGCGTTGTTCAAGTAGTTATGTGAATGTTGGAGTAATTCTAGGCTCTTTTACCACCTTCTAAATCCCGACTACCTTGTTATTAGTCATAACCAACAATATGAAGACATTTTATTGTCCCAGGCATCTTTGGGAACATTTCTGGACACTCCTCTAGCCCAAAACAATAGTTAAAAGGAAAACTCTCAAACCTGGGTTGAGTGCAAGCAATTCTGGGAGGTCAGCCATCATGAAATCAACATTAAAAGTAGACTTGGGCACTATTACACCAACCACCAACAATAAACATCATGGTTACTAAATATATGATAATTCTTGGCAGGTTTATGGACCAACACAACTGTTTGAGGTATCATGGGTGCATTCTAGGTTGATCTTAACATATGGAAGCCACATTTAGATCTTCAATCAGTAGTAATATCCCTAAAACTCAATTCTGAGCAATTATATTAGGTGAAACTAGCAAGGAGAAGCCTAAAAAATCAATTTTGGATGCAACTTTGAAGGGTCTATAGATTCCAACAAGATTTCAGGCAGACTTTGAGAAATTCTAGGAACTTTTCATGAATGTGTAAATAGATGTAAAAATTAAATCTGGGTTGAATATGAACTTGTTCTAAGAATTTTTGGACATTTACCAGCCTCAATCAGTTCTAATAGAGCATGTTTGATAGTCTCAAAACATGGACCAACATAAGAACCAATTCTGGTCAATGTTGAGTAGTGTTACTACCATTTTGGCATGGGTATCATGGGTGCATTCTAGGTTGATCTTAACATATGGAAACCACATTCAGATCTTCAATAAGTAGTAATATCCCTATAACTCAATTCTAAGCAAGTATATTAGGTGAAACTAGCAAGGAGAAGCCTCAAAAATCAATTTTGGATGCAACTTTGAAGGGTCTATAGATTCCAAAAAGATTTCAGGCAGACTTTGAGAAATTCTAGGAACTTTTCATGAATGTGTAAATAGACGTAAAAATTAAATCTTGGTTGAATATGAACTTGTTCTAAGAATTTTTGGACATTTACCAGCCTCAATCAGTCCTAATAAAGTATGTTTGATAGTCTCAAAACATGGACCGACATAAGAACCAATTCTGGTCAATGTTGAGTAGTGTTACTGCCATTTTTGCATGGGTATCATGGGTGCATTCTAGGTTGATCTTAACATATGGAAGCCACATTCAGATCTTTAATCAGTAGTAATATCCCTAAAACTCAATTCTGAGCAAGTATATTAGGTGAAACTAGCAAGGAGAAGCCTCAAAAATCAATTTTGGATGCAACTTTTAAGGGTCTATAGATTCCAACAAGATTTCAGGCAGACTTTGAGAAATTCTAGGAACTTTTCATGAATGTGTAAATAGACGTAAAAATTAAATCTGGGTTGAATATGAACTTGTTCTAAGAATTTTTGGACATTTACCAGCTTCAATCAGTCCTAATAGAGCATGTTTGATAGTCTCAAAACATGCACTGACATAAGAACCAATTCTGGTCAATGTTGAGTAGTGTTACTACCTTTTGGCATGGGTATCCTTAAATGTGGCAAAGAGGGTCAAAATGACCTGGTTGCAGTAAAGAGTATTGTTTGTTGAAGTCTAGAATATTCTGAGCATATAAAACAATTAGATACAACAATTAACGTGATTTATGGACACTTTGGGGTTGTTCTAGGAAGTCTACCAAGTCAACTCCAGTCAAAGCAACAACATGTGGCCCTTCTCTTTTGTTCTTCTTCCATAGCTATGTCATTTGGGTCCACGATGTTGAGGGGATGGACCATGTCTACCCATGATATGCTTGATTCTTCAATCTAGAAAGCATGTAATATTGACTAGAATCATCTACTTGTTCATTATAGAAAGGCTTGTTCACTCCCTGGTTGTTTCTCCTATTGTTTTTTCCCATTGGTGAGGATTATGAGTTTAGTGTGCAGGGGCCATGTTGAATTTCCCCTATGTTTTGTGTGATCTATAAAAAGATAACAATTTGGTCCATCGTGGAGTCATTTTTGCATGGTAAGATTGAAATTTCAATGACATTTAGGATTGATGTGGCACAATATTGTAAGATTTGATTGCTACTCTATTTCTTTGATCTGATGGTTGATGAGTCTCTGCCTCCATGTCATTGAAGCCCTGTCGTTGGTTTCCCATTTTCTCTTCCTCTCCGGCTTCCTCATGCTTAGCAGCTAGAGCAACATCATCACGAGCTTCCAGTTCTTCTGGCTGCAATATTTGGCAGTTCATGGATTCTTATTTACTCCTACAGGCTTTCGAGCTTCCTCCACGCTTCATTTGTGAGCTCCATCTCTCACAGAATGCGGTCTTCACCAAGATCCTGAGAGTTTTTCTCATTCAATCTTTACCTTCTACGGGCACCTTATGGTCTCATCTGACTGAGCCACTCGGGATGTACTTTGTTTCACTTTGTTCAACATCTTCATCCTTAAGAACAGAGTTCTTACCATCTTCATCACTACTGCTATCACTCTCATCTACATCATCATCTGCGCCATCAGGCAGCAACTTGCGCTTTTTACCACTGATATTTGATAGCTTGACAATTCCAATTGCATTATTTGTTGCATTATCTTCCCTGAATGATCTAAGATCCCAAATGGAGAAGCTTCCGTCATCACTTCCAAAGGATATCATGCACCTTGCTAGGCGGTTCCATGATATAACATTGACATCTGCATCATATGCCTTTATTGAGAGTGCTGATTGTTCTCGAATTCGGGCATACCATATAGCTATCTTTCTATCAACAGAACATGAAGCAAAGACATTGGATTCTGTTGGGCTCCACTACAGATCCTCGACACTGTCTGTGTGGCCCTTGAAAGGAATTTTGTCTACAGTCCATTTTCCATTAGATGTAGGTTCCCAAAGATGTATGCAGCCCTTGCAATCACTAGAAAGAAGCCTTCAAGGTGTCACAACACTCCATTCTAATGCATAACCCTCATCTTTGTGTCCACCAAAAATATGTAGCGAAGCCTGATGAATAGAAGCACTCAATGTTGTGCTTACCCTTGGATTAGATGTTGCCAAAGAGCTCAAATGTGTATTAAAATCCCATGTTGCAACAATAGATGGCTGTTGTTGCATTGAGCGTATAGGATTTATGAAACCTTGATGAGCCACCATATGTACCTATAAGGTAGGCTTCTTTGATTCAAATCCCAAATCATCATCGTCCTCATCATCTTCATCACTACTGCTTGTTGCTCTGCCATCACTTTGCTTGCTTCTCTGTCATCATCATGTTGTCATCAATGACAACCTGCACACTCTGCACTACCATATTGCCAACAAGGTACACGCCAGGTTTGGCCACTTAAACACCATTAGTCCACTGATAGCAAAATTACATGACAAATCCAATGAAATCTCTCTTGAGGCAAGATTAAATTTCAAATTTTTGAGCAACTCTTGTTCCTTTGTTTATCTTTGTATGACTTAATTTGCACGTTCAAAGGCCCTAGCTTAACTCCTCTCTCGTTTGTTTCCAAATGGATTTAATTTTTAGCGAATTTATTTGGGCATTGAGGTCTTCCAAGGAAATACAATTTATCCCACACTCTAGCCCAAAAGTGAGAGTGAGAGTGTTGGTACCTTGCCAGTTCTACATTGATATTTGAAAAAAAACAACATGCTCACATGTACCTACCCTAACACCCTCTAGTATTGAACATGCAAACTCCAAAGAGAAAGTCCATGTTCTTAACCTTTAGGTCCACTTAGGTTGTACTTCCAAATAGATTTAATTTCTTCTAACATAGACTGATTTGGTTTGATGAATTGGTGACTAACTCCTTCCCTTATTTCAGAAGACCTTGGAGCCTTCCATTCTTATTGGTGCACTTATCAAGTTATCAGGCATAGAGCTAAAACAAGGTCCTCAATTATAGTTTACCAAATTTTAAGCTATTTTTGGGTCCTAGTTATTGGATCAATGCAATTAGCTCACCTCATAATTGGTTGCATAACTGACACTGATGGCATATATAAGGACTATGATTCTATTGTGATTTTTAATAGTTGTAGCTCTATTAACTTGCTTTGGTTTCCTTTTGTTGCCCAGCTAATGTTTAAATTGAACCATCGTTTTGGGGCATCATACATCTTGAGAACCTTATTTGATTTTGGTCAGACAAAATTAGCCTTTCAAGTTTCAACACTCTATCTTGTTATAGAGTTAGGTTCATTATATTGTTGGAATTTTTACCAGGGAATTCATAAGTTGAATATCTTGCTTTTGGTGTTGGCTTTGTGATTTTGAGGGGTGAGTGATGTATGCATACCCTTGCAAATATTTTTTGAAAGGAATTTGTTTCATGCACTCTGAGGTCATTCTTGTTGTGGATGTTAGTGAAACTTTCATGTAATTTTTTTTTTATTTTTTTTGGACATTTTGTACTTGAATTTCTAGGCCAACCTTAAGAGTTGTCTTTTCAGGCTTTCTTTTTCTTCATAGTTTTGTGGTTGGTGATCACATTGTTTTATTGCATCTATTTTATTTATGCAGCTTTTAATTAACAATTTAGATTGAGATCTTCAATATGATATACAAGTGGAGGAAGTGGAGGGGAAGATGGTTTTGGATTCTATAACTAACTATGATGAAGTTAAAAATGATATAAAGAAACAGGTATGTTCTCTCATGATGCATGCATTTCAATTGTCTTTAACTTACAAGGGAGCTTGCTACTTCTGAAAATCTATTCTCCAAATCCTTGAATGAAAGTTGATCCATGATTTAAATGGTTAGATTTTGCTAAGAACTTAGTCTAACCAAGTGTATGGGTAGTTCTGGATTTGCATGCAAGTCTTATGATTTAAATTGATGTGAAGGCATATTTATTTGGTGCATCTTACACATCTCATTTGTTATCAACGCTACAAAATATGGATCTTATTTTCTATGAAATTGCTTGTAGATGTGGAAAGCTTGTCATGGGGGTGATTTACTATAGAACTGCATTAAACTTAGCTAGCCAAGCCAAATCATAATATTGGAATATCTAGAAAACAAAAGTTTGCCTCGACACACTTGAAAATCTTAGGTCATTGTCTTAGATAACTAATCAGTGTAAGTGATCATATTTTTTCATGTTTATCTTTGTTTTAATTTGTAGTTTATTTTTTACAGTTGGAGTCTTTGCGGGATGTTCCGAATGTAATGTCCCTTGTTAGGAATTTTATTAAAATGGCAATTTTTCACTTTTTTCCCTAGTTTGACCTTTGACTAGTTTTGAGCTCTATGTCCCCAAATTGCTCCAATTGTTCCCAAATATTCTGAGAAGGTATATGGATGATGTTAGAACATAAATATGTATTTTAGGGATGCTTTTGGACCTTTAAAATACTTATGAAAATCCTCTTTCAATTCTGGCCAATGTATGGAACTTTGCTAGTGATTTCCCTTTGACTAGTATTGGTCTATAGGTCTCAAATTGACTCAAAATCCCTTCAAATATTCAAGGAAGGTGTATGAATGATATTAGTACTTGAATATGATGTTTAGGTATGAAATATGGCCACCAAAAGACCTCTGCAAACTCTCTTAAGATTCTGGACCAAGTATGCAATTTTACTAGTAATTTGGGGTTCAAATCCCCCTGGGGTAAGTACCGAAAATGGATTCCCAAATGCCTCCAAAGCCACTCAAATTTATTAACAGAGGTATGTAATGTGTTATGTATGTTATTAAGGTCTCATATGCACCATTAATGTTTTATTACAACTGTTCTCACCCTCTCCCATTCAACTGCAAAAATCCCCCATTCGACCCTTGGGGAAATGGCACTATTTCACCTCCCAATACAACTAAACTGAGTAAAAATGCTTCAAATGCTCAAGTAAAGTACATGAAAATTGTATAAGAAATCCATGGCAGTATATTTATCACAAATATATCATATAATCATCCATTCATTCGAAATCATCATCAATACATTGGCTCACAACAAGGTAGTGGGGAAATGGCATTGTTCTTCCATTAAAAATGAGATTTATACATTTCTACTTGGAATTTCGACCTGAAATTTTTTGGAGATGAATAACAGAGAATTTAATTCGTATTACAAAATAAATGGGGCATTAAAAGCTTCCCCAAAGAGTACAATAGCTCACCAAAAACGCCCTCCCTCAAGGATCAAGAATATGCCATCAAAACTGGAAATGGTTGAAGGAGTGAGCTGCAATAGAAGAAACCATGAGCTGCCCTGTAGCTTACACCTGCAAATAAAGACTCCATTAAAGCTCCAAATGAAAGTTCCGAATGTCCTTTCCAATTACCAACTTGGATGGGAATCTTTCACCCTCGAAATTGGCTAAGGCAAGACACTAGTCATCCACTAGCTCTCCTTCTTCACAAATGCAATTGCAAATTCTACAAATGATCAAAAGCCATTCTCATACTTCATTTCTACATTTTATAACCAACATTATCCTTCTAAGGGTCGAAATCCTCTCAATAGATTCAATAGATTTCCTTTTAGGAAATATTCCACATTTGCCACTTGTCTCCTAGTTCCAACCTTCCATCTTCTCCCAAATTCGATTTTGAGTCTCTTTGGCTTCTCCAACTCCCAAATTCGCCTTCTTCGAGCCTATTTTTGGGGCTGACATGTCATAGTGGTCAGATGTCAGAGGTCAGGTCTGCAATTTGTCATAGTTGTCATAGATGCTCCATCATTGGTGTCATAGGGGCTAGGGAATCTAGCCCAAGTGTCCACAAACTTCCACTTTGACTCTTTATCTTCCATGGAGGTTACCAATCCTTCCCAATTAGACCTAAGATGCTCAATGACATGTGTTATGACTTACCAACTCACCCAAGAGTGTTCACATTCCCATTAATTCGAATTTGCAAAAGAGAGATACCATGTATTATGAAAAATCAAGCTAGTGTGGGTCCCACATCCTCCATATGTCTCCAAAACCATTTGTCACCTAGGATTTATCTTGAATTTCTTTATTCACTCTCTTTATTAAATACTTGAACCCTTCTAATGTCTAAACATCATTTATTATCCCCCTTATTCCAAATCCCAAAGCTTCCACCCCAAACCTAGGAAACTAGTAATTTTCCTCCTTGGCAATTATTTGACCCTTAACACCAATTTTACAAACTCTAATGAATATGGCTAATGTGATTAGGCAATTGTGACCCAATTCCAAATTTGGGACATGACACCAAACCATGAGGAGTGTCCTCTTATATATCATTTAGATGTTGCAGCTATGTATCCTAACATTATTCTTACCAATCGTCTTAAGGTATTGATGTTTTTTTATCCTTATGGTCTTTCTCTGGACTGTTATTATTGAAGGGTTGTCATCTCAATCATTCATGAATTAAATATGACCACATTTATGAAACCTGTTGATATGGTGTGGCTGAATCACTTGTGTGACTTGGTTTGGATATTGAATCGGAATCTATGTGAAACAACAATTCACTTGTTTATCCTCGATTTTTTTTTTATCAAACATGAAACATCATTGATCTAAAATCAAACTCTATAATCGAATATGAATTTAATAGAAATCATTGTCACGAAAAAATATAGTCATAAAGAGATTTTGGACCATAGTTACAGAGTTGGTTATCTTATTTTGTAAAATGATTTTTCTTCCAACATTATATAATAGAATGTTTAAATAGAGATATGCATAAGATAATTTTCAACTTTGTGCAAGTCATATTGAGTCCAACCACTCGTGAATTTGATCCATGTGTCTAGTTTTGATGGCAATAATATTTCTGCATGACTGTAGTTGTATCACAAGTTCTTAGAAAAATAAAATAATATATTTGCAATCTTGATCATCTATTCCCTCTTTATTATGGAATTTATTGTGTATTCTGATGCTCTTTGTTACAAATATATGACTGAGCTATGGCAGTAACTCCATAATTAGTCAGCCAATTGCTTATGTAGAAAGAAGACATTGGAATCAAATGCATTTTAAACATGTGTAGGATTTCTGAATAGAAAAATGTAAATATGGGATAGTAATTTATGAGTGTTAAAAGTTCTTCAAGAGCAGTTTATGTTTTGGTATTAATTATTCTTCTGAAAACTTCTATTTTCCCTCAAGTTATTTTTGCTCTCAAAGTTATACTTTCCCTTTGCTTTGTAAGGGTTGACACTTTCTTTAAACAATCATATCAACAATGGATAAGGTTTTGTTAGTTTGATGCTAAATTTGCACATATTTTGTCTATTTCCAACCACCTTCGATAGTCATAGATGATGTCTATGGAGCATGTGATTTCAATCGTCCTGGTAAAACATGCCTTCGACAACTTGAGTGGGTTTGACGAGGAGAATCTTACATGGCTACTAGAAGATTAGCAGGCAATTTCCTATTTCTGCAACATATAAAGACATGTTAAGTCCAAGTGTATGAGGTTGGAGTTAATTTTCTGTATAGTAGGGGGACCTTCTATATCATCTTTAAAAAGGGGGTGTACAAGTAATTCTTCTTTCATGTTCATATGGCATGTCTCTAGTGGATAATGTTTTTCAATATAAGGGTAACACCATGCTATGATGACAGTGAATACTATCACTTGAAAAACCAAATTGAATCTGAGCAAATTCCTACTCCAGAAGGCCAACTGCCACGCTTTTTCTATGATCTCCCTAAGGAAGAGCAACAAACAAAACTTAAAGACCACTTGAAAAGGTATTGCCAAAAGGTAAAGTCTATTTAGTTTTGGTTTCTAGACAATGATGATTATTATAATGTGATGACTCTTACAAGTGTTTTAAACTTTTTCTTTGCAAGTTTATAAACGCGTCCTTGACAAGCCAGCCACTGAACGACGAGTTGCAGGGATATGCATGCGTGAAAACCCTTTCTATTATGAGATTGTGCACAGGTGAAAACTAATGAAGTTGATGTATCTCTCCTGGATATGCCTATCAGGGAGAAGAACATGTATGTACATGTTGAATATTTTCTTGACACTATAAAAACCAGATTACAATGACAAAGCATATTGTGTTCTTTGAAGATTGTTGTATGATACTACTACAAAGTGCAAATAATTTAAAAGCAAATATTTAACAACTTAAGTCACATCTGTTGGGTGCAGGGTTGTCTTTTCAAAAACATAATCAAATTGTAGATGCTGCGAACTCTGCCTTTGTTTCTATTTATGTTGAAGATGTTAAAAGCATTGTTGTTAGTCATAACATAACATCAATGATTCTATATTCATCTTCGTATGGGCTATTCATAAACAAGTAAAATTTAGATATAATTCAGGCGCCCATTAACATCTTTCAAACAAGCATGAAAGATGAAACCAATTAGGTGAATGATTTCCAGTCACTATCTTGGGACTTGACACCATCATCAAGCCCTGGGAATTCTAGCCTGGCTATGTTCATGAGAAATTAAATGTCGAATCCTAAAATGAGTAATCAAACTTCATCTGAACAATACATATTAGATTCCAGTAAGCCATCAATTATAGAACATGTTCAGGAAAGTGAAAACTCAACATCTAAATATGCAATAGGAATACTGACACAAGCAACATGTTTAGGTAAGGACTCACTACCTGTAAAGGTTCTGGAAAATTCAGGAACTTCTTCTTTGGAGCTTGGGCCACAAATGAATGGATTGGAACTAACCTCATCATAAACAATGGTTGTTTCATTCCATAATGAAGATTCCAAACCCTCTAAAAACCTCTCAAAGTTTTTGAGCTGCATTCCTGCAAGTCCAGCTTCTGCAGTGGAGTACAATGCTAATTTGAACCCTGCCAAGGGCATCCTAGATTTGGATGTTGCAAGTATTTCTGGATTAGTAGGTGTTGCAATTAACAATGGTCATGTTACTGCTATGTCATATATCAGTACATGCTCCATTGAAGGTGTTGGATTCCCTACATCAAATATAGTCTCATCTAGCTTGAGATTCATAATGAAGCTAGAACCCCAAAACATTCGGTTTGTTGATGAGGACAAGAGTAGGGTAGCTATGGATGAATCTTATGGCTATTGTGCAACAAACAGGTAATGTTTCTTCACTCTCAAAAAACTGGTAGTCAAAAGGCTCTCCCTTTCCTCATTTTCTGGGAAATGAACTTGGATTTGACACCAATCTTATCTGATTTTTGCAAGTTTACATATCTAAATTGTTGTGTTTTACTTATCCCATATTCACTTGTTTGTATACCATGAAGGTGTCCAAGCCTCCAGGGTGCCTTGGAAGGCTCTAAGCCTCCAGGGCCTGTTATAGGCCCTCGATAGGCCTTGGGGGCTAGAATACCCAACCACTCATGCCTATTACAGGCCTTGGGAGGTTTAGTCAAGCCCACGATATCATGGCAATATACTAGGCATATATATAAAGGGGTATAAAAAATGTAAATGAAAAAATGGATACATACAATATTATAGGGGGATTAGGGGTTTTTTTAATTGGGAAGGCATATTGGGTGGGGGTTAAAAAAAAGATTTTGGGAGGGTTTTTCCATTTTTTTTAAAATTAGGGGTAATTTTTCATATGCCACGAACGAACGTGCTATGGTAGGCAGTCATTAAGTGAAGTCCCCGTGGTGGTTTCTTGATAGCATAACGTGGCCATTGCGTTTGATGATGAAGGATGAGTTTCCAGACACCTGTTTACTTCATTATGACACCTGTATAAACCATTTGTAGTCATCATTGATGAATTTGGGGTTGTTAATGCCACGATTTTATATTTGGGGCTCTCGGATTCTAGAATTGGAGAGCACGTATTCAAGAGGTTTTCACACCCTATTCAGTTGCAAAGCAGGTAATTTCGTAAATTTACTGTGCAAACATGAGAAGAAGTGGCAAGTTGAGTTGGTTTGAACTGACAAATACCACTTGGGCAGCAGAATTTCCTGAGTGTGCTGCAATCTTCAAGAACACGGGTTTGTTTTAGTTCTTCGAAAAGATTACAGGGTTTAATGATAGGGAAACTCATGCATTTTCACAACGTTTTATTGATAATAGAGTGAAATTCAATACCCTAATATTTGAAATGATAGAGGCCCTATTTCTAAGGAAATCGGTGTTCCATTAGAGGGAGAGCAGTGGTTTAAAAAGGGTGCTTTTGAGTTTGACCCTAGTGCATTTTTGATGCCAGGAACTGGAGTATTAAACTGGAGTAAGGGTGTGAGTATTAAAAACTTCAAACCTGAATGGAGAGAAGTGATAGGGATTATTCAAATTTATATTACCTGCGAGGGCCGATTTGCTTCCGTGTTCAAGTATCACGTAAGGTTTCTACTGCATCTAACACAACAGTAAAAAATGAATCTACATTTCTTCTTATTAAAGAGTCTCCAGAAGATGTCTAACAGAGTAAAAACTCAAGATTCAGACCAGTCATTATTCCATCATGGTTTGGTTAAGTTAATAGTTTCCACAGTTTTGCAGAAGGAAGGTCGAGATTGGGATCAATTTTTATTTTGGTCAGGTTTTGTAATTAAACAGGATGAGCAAGAGAAGAAGCATACACCTAGCAAACAAACCAGCTTTATGAAGAAATTTAAAAGAGATGCAGAGGAGAATTTGCAGAGTACTAGTGTACAAGATGATTTGTAGAGTGTTAATGTATAGGAATCTCATGATGTTAATGCATAGGAGTTTCAAAACTCTGAAAATATAATGCAAAAAGATATGCTTGAAGTACATCATGAAGATGTTTTAGAAGATAATTCAGAGAAATTCATTGTTCCTATGGACAAGGAAGAGGCTACCAGTTCGAAGGAGGGAGTGCATAGTGGTGTTTTTGCAGAAGAGAGCTCGGCTTTGATCCTTCCTACCTTAGATGTTGAAGAAAAGATCTTTAAAATTCCAGATTTTGATGCTGATGTCAAAGCTTTAACAAAACTGAGAGAGAATAAATGGCAACCTAAAACAAGATCCACCAATAAACTCAAATTGAATATGAGGAGGCTAATAGATCCTAAGCCGAAGGAAGAAAAGGTCACCATTATTGAATATTCTTCAGGAGAAGAAGATGGAAATATTAATGCTGAGAATGTTGAGTTTAGTTCAAAGGAGATTCAAATGGATACAGAGAAGGAGACTGACACGATAACTGAACTGGTCAAAGAATGTGAAAAAATTGCAGAATATGAAATTGTAGTAGAACAAGAAACTGTCCTAAATGTTGAACAACCATCTACTTCAGCATTTCCTCTATCAGGTGCAGTTGCCAGAAATAAGCAGGAAGAAGAGTTACTCTTTAGAAAATTAGATATTCCATTTGGGGAAGAAGAACATTCAAGCATACATCCAGGTGTTCGAATAGACACTCAGATTTAAAACTTAAAGAAATCTATTCAACAATATAAATCACAGGAAACATTTATGAGTGAGTCTAATGAAAGACTTAGAACTACCAATAAAAGGAAAGGGAGGACTTAGAGGACATTAATGCTCATTACCAAGAATTGATTGTGGTAGCTAAAGAAGCTTTAAGAAGGAAGGGACATGTAGAAGTGCAGGTTGAATATATGGCAAAGAAAATCGAAGAGTTAAAGGAGCAGAACAAGGGATTAGTTAACAAGGTTCGAGGTCTAGAGACTCAGCAAAATCGAGATAAGAAGAAATCACATGCCTTGGAAGGCATATCTATGCCGGCTGAGGCTGCTAAGCAGTTATGAATTACTTCTTTCCAGCGTTCAAGTAGTCTATTTTTGTTATCATATACATAAGTTGTTAGTAGGTTGTTTAGGGATTTGAAGTTAAAGGATAGTTCTTTAATGTAACTGTTTGATGAATAGACCTAAAGGTAGTTTGTAAAGCGTAAAAGATAGAAAGTTGAAAGTAGAAGGGTTCGATTTTTGTTTCAAGAGGCAATATAGAGATTGGAGCATTAGCTTGGAGCATTGGGATATACGTTGAGACTGGTGCAATTGCTTTTGATGTAAGTTTTGAAAGACTGAGATTGATATATATATATGAACATAAGCCACTATACTTCCCTTACTAATTTTGTTTATGATCATCATGATCACTCAATATATGATTCCATTCCTTGTTTAAAGTTTTTCTCATGTGAATGCTTATGTATTGTGGAATGAACCAGTGCAAATGAATGTTAGTATTTATGTTTATCATCTTACGCTTTCTCAGTACTTTGATGTTATGACATGATTGAGTTTTTGCATTGGTTGATTGATAGTTTATCTTCTTGAATATGAAACCCTCAAACCACAAAACCATAAAAGACAAACCCTATTTTCTGTTTATTACTTTGAGATTGTACTAGCTTGTTTCCTTTGTAGTCTAGGGACAATTTCCAGCACAAACATCTTTGGCGCCGTTGTCGGGGACGAAAGTGAAGTAATATATTCCCTGGAGTGTTTATATTGTTTTTGTTTTGAGGTGAACAAGATCAGAAGTTTTATTTCAGACTACATCTTCACCAAGAAAGTGGTTCACAGTGGCTTCTAGAAGGATTGGAACAAGCCAAAAACCTACATCACCTTTACATCCAGGTGTCTATGATCCAGAACAAATTTTGAAGAAGGCTAAACTAGAATCATCTTTTGTAAGATATTAATCTTCACCTTCTTTATTTTCTCAAGATAAATCACAGTCAAATTCTGCATTTCAGTTTTTAGAGTTTAAATTAGAGGAGACAAAAGAAGAATCTTCATGGTTTATACTTGCTACTCAAGTTGATACTCAGGTTTTTACTAGTTCTGTGTCTGCCCAAAAGCTTGAAACTGAGATATCTGGTAAGATTACCCTTGTTCATCCAAAAGCTAATACTCTTACTCATCATCTGAGCCCAAGTAAAACTATCAATAAACCCTTGTCTTCATTAGGTCAAACTATTTCCAAAATGGTTGGACAACAACAACTTGACATGATGGATAGAATGGTAGATGCTAGGTATGCCCCCTTAGTTTTACCTCATCCTCTAAATGCTTTTCCTGGAGGAGACTATCAGAAATACCTACCTAGGTTTAATGGCCAGGGAGAAATCACTGCTGAAGAACATTGGAATGCATTTCTGAGTTATGCAGACAACCAAAATATTGAAGCTAAAGATGTGCGGATGAGAATGCTCATGCAAAGTTTAGATGGGGAAGTAAGAAAATGGTTTCGGGAATTGCTAGCTAATTCAATAACCTTGATTGAAGAACTTTAGGAAATGTTTATGAGACAGTGGGGTGATACCAAAGATCATACTTATTACATAACAGAGTCTGCAGCATTGAAAAGGAAAAAAGAGGAAACTGTAGCAGACTTCTCCAAGCGTTTCAATAAGATGTATGGAAGAATCCCAGCTGAAATCAAGCCTTCTATAACTTCAGATAAGCTAACCTATGCCAATGCCTTTGACCATGAGTTTTCCTTGCATTTAAGAGAAAGAAGGTCAGTGAATTTATTGAATATGCAAGAAGCTTCCCTGGAGGTTGAATCAAATATTCTAGCTTCAAATAGGCTTAAAGATCAGCCAGATTATCAAGATCATGACCGAAAGGGTAAAAATCAGATGTTTCCTTCAGCTTCTACTTCAAAGAAAGAAGAAAATAAAATAGATGAGATGAATAAGTTAATTAAAACTTTGACTGCAAAAGTGAGAAAACTGGAATTGGAAAAGAATTCAAATAAACCTATTCAGGAGGGGGAAAGAAATCCTAATCAAAATCCTAATAAGTTTAGACGTCCTTTTGTACCAAGATTCATCCCTCGGGAAAGAAGAAACAATGATATTCAGAGGGAGAGAAGATAAAATGAAGAACAGAGAGTTCCTCCCCCATTCCAAAATAATTTTATAGAAGAATTTGAACAAGTGGAAGATTTGCAGTATGAAGATGATCCAAATTAGAATTTAAATTATTTTGGGGATTTGTCATCTGAAGGTTTTACAACTGAGTGCAGCTATCAGAATTCTAAGTATTATGATTCATACAATTATCAAGAAGGAAGTGATCATGACCCTCAATTTTTGGCTGGTATGTGTCAGACATAACCTAAAAAGTCTTATAATTTAAGATCAGGTCCAAAACAGCTTGTCCAGATTCCAAAGAAGAAGATAGTTCCACCTTCTAAATAGTTTCCTAATCAAACACAAGAAAAGAGACAGAACCAAGGGGATCAGGTTAAGGAAACAAAGATTGAATAAACTAGTAAAAATGCACAAACTTTTAACTTTGAGAATGAATTATGTAAAATCAAGGTTCTAGTACCATTGAATGAGTTAATTAAGACTCCTTGTTTTAGAGATTCTGCATGTAAGCTATTGAATGTTCAAGCTAATTGTTCTCCTTCAGATACTGTAAATTTACAGGAAGAACATCCTACAATTATTCTTGGTTCCGCCTCGTCTAAAAAGCCTGAAAGTGTTTCAAATTTTCCTCCACCTTTTTATATAACCTTAACTGTCCATGATCAAATGATTCACAACTGCCTTCTAGATTCCGGAGCTTCACATAACTTGATTCCTAAAGCAGTCATGGAGGCCCTTTGTTTAAGTGTTACAAAGCCATATCATGATTTATTTGCATTTGATTCCAGAGCTGTGAAATGTCTAGGAGTGATTAAGGATCTTGTGGTTAATCTTTCTCAATTATCAATGAAGGGTGTTATAATGGATGTGGTGGTTGTTGACATCTCTCCTAACTTTGGCATGTTACTCTCAAGGTCCTGGGCAAATAAAATAGGTGGTACATTGCAGATGGATTTGGCATATGCAACCATTCTAGTGTTTGGCGGAGAGAACAGAAGATTGTACAGGGAATTACAATATGCTTTCATAGTCACGGATGATAAGAACCCAACCAATCATCCCCTTTATTCAGTAGATGAAGAATTGGGATATTGTATGCTTCATTTCAATGATGAGAATACAACTGGAGTATTGCAGGTACAAAAAGAAGCATCAGTCGAACCTACTATTGAACAAAAAGATAAGTTGTGGCAGATGTACTTTGATGGCTCTTCATCCAAGGAAGGAGCAGGAGTTGGCATTGCTTTGATTTCTCCTAGTGGAGAGGTAATTTGCTTGATGTATAAATTGGAATTTGTTACTACCAACAACACAACAGAATATGATGCATTAATACTCGGTTTAAGGGCTGTGAAGGATTTGGGAATTCAACAGCTTTCTGTTTATGGCGACTCTGAACTAGTTGTCCAACAGGTGAAGGGAAAATATCAAGTAAAGTAGGATTTGTTGAAGGTATATAGAAATGAGGTTTGGGATATGATTGATAACCTTTTCATAGCATTCTATATTTCTTTTATTCCCAGAGATCAGAATCAGACAATTGATTCATTGGCTTTGGCAGCCACTCATTTCAAGATTCCAAAACATACTCAGCTGAAATATCCAATTGAAGTTAAATATAGACCCTCAGTTCCAGACAATATAAAACAATGGAGAGTTTTTGAGGATGACGTGGAAATAAAAAAATTCTTGGAATTAGCTGGAGAATTTTCTAATTCTCTAATTGATCAAGATCAGGATGAGGAGATTGATGATACTGCTGCATACACAAAAAATATAATTGCTTATCATAAAATTATTGAGTTGAAGGGAAATTTTATTCCTAAAGGTTTGGTTCCCCTTGAGAGAATATTTTCTAAAGATGACACCTTGCTAAAACCATCTATGCAATATTCAGAAGAAAATATTATGAGCTGTAACATTGGTACAGAAGAGTAACCAAAGATGGTGAAGATTTCTGAATCTCTTTCAGTTGAGCAAAGAAACAGGTACATTAAATTGTTGAAGGAGTTTGTTGACATTTTTGCCTGGTGCTATGAAGATATAAGAACCTATGACACTAGTATTATTCAGCATAAGGTGCCTTTAAAGCCAAATGTGAAACCCTTTAGACAGAAGTTAAGGAGAATTAATCCAGCTTTGCTACCAGTCATAGAAAAGGAAGCCAAGAAGTTACTAGATGTAAAGATAATTGTTCCACTTAGATTTTCATCATGGGTTGCAAACTTGGTTTGAGTATGAAAGAAGAATGGAGAGATTAGATTATGTGTGGACTTTCGGAATCTTAATAGAGCTTCGTTGAAGGATAATTATCCGTTGCCTAAAATTAAACAAATTTTGCAGAAGGTGGTGGGTGCTCAGAGAATTTCAATGGTTGATGGATTTTCGGGGTATAATCAAATTGTTGTGCATCCAGATGACAAGGAAAAGACTGCTTTTACAACTCCTTGGGGTACATTCATGTACGATAAGATGCCATTTGGTTTGATGAATGCTAGTGCAACATTTCAAAGAGCTATGGATATAGCCTTTGTTGGAGAAAGAGAGAAATTTGTAGTCATTTATCTCGATGATATTACTGTGTTTTCTAAGTCTGATGATGAACACTTGCAACATCTTAGACAAACATTTCTGAATTGTAGGAAATTTGGGTTGTCTTTGAACCCTAAAAAGTCACATTTTGCTGTACATGAGGGAAAATTTTTAGGGCATCTTGTTTCAGCAGATGGTATTAGAATAGACCCAGAGAGAGTTAAAGCAATTCTGAAGATTACAATCCCTAGAAGCAAGAAAGATGTTCATCATTCATTGGGAAAATCAGTTTTCTGAGATGGTTCATCCCAAATTTTGCTGAAACTATCAAACATATCACATCTATGTTGAGGAAGGATCAAGGGGTGAAATGGACAACATAAGCTAGAGATTCATTTGAGAAGATTAAACAAGCTTTGACAGAAGCCCCAGTCTTGGTAAGTCTAGACTTTTCAAAAGATTTTCTTACTTTTTCTTTTGCATCCCAAGACACTATAGATGTTGTTCTACTACAAAAAAATGTAGATGGCTTAGAGCAGCCTATAGCTTTCTTCATTAAGACTCTCAGAGACTCAGAATTAAAGTACAATACACTTGAGAAACAAGCATATGCACTTGTTAAAGCCTTGAAGTTTTTCAGAATCTATATTCTGCATTCGAAGATAATTGCCTATGTACCTAATGTTGCTATTAAAGAAATTTTAACTCAGCCAGACAGTGAAAGTAAAAGAGGTAGGTGGATTGCAAAAGATATGGAGTATGAAGTAGAAATCAGGTCTACAAAGTTAGTGAAAGGGCAGGGTTTAGCAAAACTATTAGTTGATTCAAATTGTGAGGATTTGGATATTCATTTGGTGGCTAATCAGTCAACTTAGGAAGAATTGCAAATGAAGCAAAATGAAGAGAAGACTATGGATAAATATGCAGAATCAGAATGGTATGCTGATATAGTTCATTTTTTTAGTGCATTTGAAATGCCCCAATCATTTCGATAAGAAGGCATCAAGGTCATTGAAGTTGAAGGCCAAAAAATATTGTTTTGTAAATCAACAGTTATACTGGAAGGATCCAGGTGGAGTGTTACTCAGGTGTTTGGAAAAGTCACAAGTAGAAGAGGTCATTTCAGAATTGCACGAAGGTGTTTGTGGGGGTCACAAGTATTGGAAGTCTATAGTCAATAAAATTCTCAGGTCTGGCTATTATTGGCCCTCTTTATTCTCAGATGTGTATCAACAGGTGAGAGGTTGTGTTCAATGTCAAAAGTTTGTTGGAAGGCAGAAACTTATGTCCTTACCATTAAAGCCTATTGCAGTCAATGATCCTTTTCAACAGTGGGGATTAGACTTTATAGGAGAGATCAATCCTGCATCTAGTGGACAACACAGGTGGATACTTACATCTACATATTTTTTCACTAAATGGGTGGAGGCAATTCCAACACATAATGCAATTGAAAAAGTCATCATGAATTTTATACAAGAAAACCTTTTAAGTAGATTTGGTTGTCCTAAGAAATTGTTGACTGATAATGCACCGGCTTTCAAGTCAAAAGCTATGGTTACTTTTTGTGAACATAATGGAATTGACCTAAGACATTCTACACCCCATTACCCTCAGGGGAATGGATTAGCAGAGTCATCAAACAAAAACATCATTCAGAGTATCAAAAAACTGTTAAATCAAAATAAGAGATCTTGGGATTCAATACTAAAATATGCATTGTGGGTAGATATGATAACCACCAAGAAAGCAATAGGCCTGTACCCATTTCAATTGGTGTATGGTACATATGCAATTTTTCCTATTCAACTAGGTATTCTAGTAATGAAATTTTTCCAAGATAGTCAAGAAGAACCTAATGATCTTCAAAGAAGGATTTACTCATTGGTTGAATTGCAACAAGAAAGAGAAGCTCTAGCAGAGAAGGCTCAAGCATACAGGAATAAAATCAAAGGAAGATTTGATAGAAAGGTAAAGGAAGACACTTTTTCTCCTGGTGACATGGTGTTAAGATGGGATGCTAGGAGAGACCAGAAGGGTCAGCATGGTAAGTTTGACAATTTGTGGCTCCCTTTATAATTTCAAAATTTTTGGAAAATAACACTTGCATATTGCAGACTTTGAAGGGTGAAGAATTGTCTAGTCCAGTCAATGGACGATTCCTCAAACATTTTTACAGTTATTGAAAGTGAAAGAAGTCACACTCATTGTACATACCGGTGAGAAATAAGACTCCATACCCAATGGAAGCTGGCAGAATAAAAGGAAGTTCAGTTCAGATGACAGAAGGCACTAGTCTACAGGTTCTTGAAACCTCACAAGGAGGATTTCATTCCTCAGCAGGAGCCAGATGTTAACACTGAAATTGTGCTTAGTTTTTGTGTGTTTTTTGAAAATATTTATTCCTCTTTTTCATTTTCATTATATTTTTATTTTAGATTTTAAATGCTTTAATAAATGATTTTGATTTTCTTTTTGTGTCATGTTATAGTTTTCTTTTGGTTTTAAGTGATTTCACCCTTAGTGGCACCTTTTATGGCTTATCAAGTATTATATATATTTCAAAGTCCTTAAGATGCTTATTAAAACTATCCACTTATACAAAATCTAAAGTTTAACCTTTGTGTATGAGTTTATGTGCTAAAATCGCATGTGGAGTATTTCCGCAGCGCAAGGCCCAGATCAAATACTCTTGTGTGCTGCAGGAATCGGGAATCATGAGGGTTCGTGGTTTCTTGATAGCATAATGTGGGCATTGCGTTTGATGATGAAGGACGAGTTTCCAGACACCTATATAAACCATTTGTAGTCATCATTGATGAATTTGGGGTTGTTAATGCCACGATTTTATATTTGGGGCTCTCGGATTCTAGAATTGGAGAGCACGTATTCAAGAGGTTTTCACACCCTATTCAGTTGCAAAGCAGGTAATTTCGTAAACATGAGCAGAAGTGGAAAGTTGAGTCGGTTTGAACCGACAGATACCACTTGGGCAGCAGAATTTCCTGAGTGTGTTGCAATCTTCAAGAATGCGGGTTGGTTTCATTTATTTGAAAAGATTACAGGGTTTAATGATAGGGTAACTCATGCATTTTCTCAGCATTTGATTGATAATAGAGTGAAATTCGATACCCTAAGATTTTAAATGATAGAGGCCCTATTTTCTGAGGCAGTCGGTATGCCATTTGAGGGAGAGCAGTGGTTTAAAAAGGGTGCTTTTGAGTTTGACCCTAGTGCGTTTTTGATTCCAGGAACTAGAGTATTAAACTGGAGTAAGGGTGTGAGTATTAAAAACTTCAAACCTAAATGGAGAGAAGTGATAGGGATTATTCAGAGTTATATTACCTGCAAGGGCTAGTTTGCTTCTATGTTCAAGTATCACGTAAGGTTTCTACTGCATCTAACACAACAGTAAAAAATTGAATCTTCTTCTTATTAAAGAGTCTCCAGAAGATGTCTAACAGAGTAAAAAATCAAGATTTAGACCAGTCATTATTCCATCATGGTCTGGTTAAGTTAATAATTTGCACAGTTTTGTAGAAGGAAGGTCGGGATTGGGATCACTTTTGATTCTGGTAAGGTTTTGCAATTAAACAGGATGAGCAAGAGAAGAAGCATACACCTAGCAAACAAACTAGCTTTATGAAGAAATTTAAAAGAGACGCATAGGAGAATTTGCAGAGTACTAGTGTACAAGATGATTTGCAGAGTGTTAATGTATAGGAATCTCATGATGTTAATGCACAGGAGTTTCAAAACCCTGAAAATATAATGCAAAAAGATATGCTTGAAGGACAGCATGAATATGTTTTAGAAGATAATTCAGAGAAAGTTGTTGTTCCTATGGACAAGGAAGAGGCTTCCAGTTCGAAGGAGGGAGTGCATAGTGGTGTTTTTGCAGAAGAGAGCTCGGCTTTGATCCTTGCTACCTTAGTTGTTGAAGAAAAGATCTTTAAAATTCCATATTTTGATGCTAATGTCAAAGCTTTAACAAAACTGAGAGAGACTAAATGGTGACCTACAACAAGATCCGCTAATAAACTCAAATTGAATATGAGGAGGCTAATAGATCCTAAGCTGAAGGAAGAAAAGGTCACCATTATTGAAGATTCTTCAGGAGAAGAAGATGGAAATAATAATGTTGAGAATGTTGAGTTTAGTTCAAAGGAGATTCAAATGGATACAGAGAAGGAGACTAACATGATAACTGAACTGGTCAAAGAATGTGAAAAAATTGCAGAATATGAAATGGTAGTAGAACAAGAAACTATCCTAAATGTTGAACAACCATCTACTTCAGCATTTCCTCTATCAGGTGCAATTTCCAGAAATAAGCAGGAAGAAGAGTTACTCTTAAGAAATTAGATATTGCATTTGGGGAAGAAGAACATTCAAGCATACATAGACATTGAGGTTGAAAACCTAAAGAAATCTATTCAGCAATATAAATCATAGGAAACATTTATGAGTGAGTCCTATGAAAGACTTAGAACTACCAATAATAGGCTAAGGGAGGACTTAGTGGACATTAAATCTCATTACCAAGAACTAATTGTGGTAGCTAAAGAATCATTAAGAAGGAAGGGACAGGTAGAAGTGCAGGCTGAAGATATGGAAAAGCAAATCGAAGAGTTAAAGGAGAAGAACAAGGGATTAGTTAACAAGGTTCGAGGTCTAGAGACTCAGCAAAATCGAGATAAGAAGAAATCGCATGCCTTGGAAGACATAGATATGCTCGCTGAGGCTGCTAAGCAGTTATGAATTACTTCTTTCCAGCTGTCAAGTAGTCTATTTTTGTTATCATATACATAAGTTGTTAGTAGGTTGTTTAGGGATTCGAAGTTAAAGGATAGTTACTTAATGTAACTGTTTGATGAATAGACCTAAAGGTAGTTTGTAAACTACTTTATTTTGTAAAGCATAAAAGACAGAAAGTTGAAAGTAGAAGGGTTCAGATTTTGTTTCAAGAGGTAATATAGAGCTTGGAACATTTCCTTGGAGCATTGGGATATACTTTGAGACTGATGCAATTGCTTTTGATGTAAGTTTTGAAAGACTGAGACTGATATATATATATATATGAACATAAGCCACTATAATTTCCTTACTGATTTTGTTTATGATCATTCTGATCACTCAATATATGATTCCATTCCTTGTTTAAAGTTTTTCTCATGTGAATGCTTATGTATTGTGGACTGAACCAGTGCAAATGAATGTTAGTATTTATGTTTATCGTCTTACACTTTCTTAGTAATTTGATGTTATGACATGATTGAGTTTTTGCATTTGTTGATTGATAGATTATCTTCTTGAATATGAAACCCTCAAACCACAAAATCATAAAAAACAAACCCTATTTTCTATTTATGTGACTTTGAAATTGTACTAGCTTGTTCCCTCTGTAGTCTAGGGACAATTTCTAGCACAAACACACAAGTCGGGCCCTGGACTTTTGTACCTACTGAATAACTTAAGAGTATTCAGCACTTCTGTAGAAGAAACCGGTCTTTCCACCATCCTACAATCCGCTTGGGTTAAAAAACAAGGAAAGTCATTGATAGTATTGAGTTGCTTAATAAGAGAGGGCTCCCTTTATTTAGTGTAGACCCCCGCGAAGTGATCCACAACAACGCCTTTAATAGCAACATCCTCATAAACCACATCGCCCCCTTCTAGCTGAACATCCCAAATGGCATTAGCCAATCGCCTCTGATCAGCAAAACGATGGAAATACTTTGTGTTGGGACCACCCACCTTAAGCTAAGTAGCCCTGCTCTTCAGGTGCCATTCTTCCTCGATCCCCTCCAAAATGAGTTCTCTCATATGGATCAGCTCGACCAAATGATCACAATGCTCTTTCGACACTGACACCACCTCAAGAATTAAAGAATAAGAGTGTATTTCTTCCTCTAAAGCGACCAACAGCCTCAGATCCGCCTCTTTCTTAGATTTCACCCAATCGCGAACCAAGGCAGATAGGAGCCGTAGTTTACGAGGAAGACCCAATAGTGGGGATGCCCTCACCTACAACTTCAAATCCTCCCAAGATGAGCGAATCCAATTACAGAAATTTGAATCCAATAAAAGGCCAGAATTAAATTTGAAGGGAAAAGCCTTCGAGCGAGGTCCAAAATCAAGTTGGAGCATAACAACTTTATCGTCCGAAATGCCAACCACTTACACCTACGACCGAAATTTACCCACAGAGTCACATAGATCCTCCGCCATAAGAAACCGGTCAAGACGTTTTCCAATACAGGCCAAGCCACAACGTCCATTTGACCAAGTCGGATACATAGTATGCGTAACAACATCCACCAAATGTGCCCCTAGAACATATCCTAGGAGAAACCAACCAAGGGGTCCATGACTTTGCCGACTCCCCATATCTCGTCCATACTTAGCGTAAGGTTTAAGTCGCCTGCCATAATAAGGGAAGGGTCATTTAGAATACCCGCAGCCGAAGCCTTCTCCCAGAAAGCACGATGCATACAATATGAGCCATACACATTTAGAACATGGATACACCTCCCAAAACCTCAGAGGGTACCTTCAATCAAGCTACCAACACATGAGACAAAAGACTTGAAATCTGCCATCGCCGGATCCTAGGCTACCAGAGTACCACCTGAAATCCCACATGCATCCAGAGCACATACATTCCACAAAGATTTACTTTTCAAAAAATAACTACAAGCGTCAACAACACACACCATAGTTTCTTGCAAAAGGAACACAACAGGATGCACCGCCTCAATAAAACATTTAATAGCAACACGCTTGGGGCCCCTACCAAGCCCATGAACGTTAAGGGATGCAAGGTTCATCGGGGGAACCGGTCATGGGCTGCAACTTCTCTAAGATCCTGAGGGGGGGAGGACCAACACATACCTTTGTCAAATAGGGATGAAACAACCAGATTGAGGACACCGGGGCTCAGGGGTCCTAGTGAATGCCTGTAACGCCCCATTTTGACATTACTACCTAAACTATTATTATATGTTGTGTTTACTTGATTATGAGACTTCGTCGGTTTGGCGACGTGGTTCTATTATTTTCCTGACATATATATGTGTGTGTGTGATGTTAGTATTAGGATACGTAGTCATGTTAGATATGTATCATGTGTTAGTTATGTATCATATATGCAAGTTAATGAATGATGGGTACGTGGATACCGTTAAGTTATTGTTGAAAGAAAGAATGTTATAATACTAGGTGCATGGTGAAAATAATGAATTGATTATTGTTGTTATGTTATGACGAAATGTATGTGTACATGTTGAGGATTTGTGCACGATATTCGAGATTGTATGTCGAGGACTGACTTACAAGTTAAAATGGCTAAGTGATAGTTGGATCCTACTAGGTGGGAGAGCCTTGGGGACATGGACTCCGAAAGATAAACGGTATGCAGGTGATGCATTATTTACTTTCGCATGATTATTATGCTGTTTATTATGATGTATGGGTGGGGTAGGGTTTCAGGAAACTCAACCGCCCAAATTGGTTATACAATGACAAACCGAGTACAGGTGCAACACAGTTATTATGTCGGTAGACATAGTCCCTTGTTCCATTAGGGGGGTGGAGGATTTACTCACCGTTTATCCCCGAAACCCAGATTCATGGGAGGGCTGTGCTACGGCACGCTCCCCAAGGTGTGTGATGATGACTGGTGGTTGCCTACTGGGGAAGCTTGGTCGATGTAGTCGACACTTCCGCTTACGGGTTATAGCTGGATTCGGTCATGGATTGACACTTCAGGGTAGTCTAGCAGAGGAAAGGATAGGATGTGGAAGTTAGTTGTGATTAGGTAGATGATGTAGGTAGATAGGTGTATCTTGAAGCCGAAAAGAAAACGCCATCTAACTGTGTTTGTTGGAAAACCTTTGATGATTATGTGTCGTAACTTAGTAATGTATGAATTGACGTAGCTTAATAAGATGTCTTTTGGTAAAAGAATGTACCTCGCAAACTATGTTTAAACTTGTGTCAGTAAACAATAAGTTTCGTGATTTTGATTGATGTGTGAGATTTAGTACTGTTAGTGTACTTACGCAAGATATGTTAGCAGTAGCTACGCTTACATAATTCGCCTACATATTTATAAATTGCGTGAAATAAAACTAAACTATAATGTTTAGGCATTAATTACATTGTTACTACTTATCTAACTAGGAGATTAAGTTAATACGTCGAGTTAGTAAATTTTGGTTTAATAACTAAATAAGATAATAGAGTAAATTAGGTGGTAATGAAAGACGATTTAGTAATAGTGTTAATTATTGTCGATTAATGTTAATAGCATTGATTAATGTTAATCATTGTTGATTAATATTAATTATTATCAGTTAATGATTAATAGTGTTGATTAATAAATGAACTATGGTTAACCTAAGTAGTAACTAATGTAATTGATTAGTAATGCTTGATTGATTATTAATGAATTTAATTAATCAAGGATAAGGGTTAAAATGTTAAATGGTTATTGTAATATTAACTAAAGTAATATTAATCTGATAGGTAAGTATTAATTACAAGGTTAGTTAATTAATTAAAACATATGGATACGAATTAATTTATAACTATTAATTTAATTATGATCATGTCTAAGTTAATTAGAACCTAGGGTAAATTGCAAATAGTTATATTATGCAATTGATAAACAAGTGTCGGAATGCACATTTGTAGTTGTTTAATAATAATGATGAATTAATTATCACTTAATTATGAAACATTTAATTATGAGGTCACCAAAAGTGGACTAGTAATTATTGGGGTAAAACGTGTAAGTGTACAACACTTGTGATTGGTGTAAAACTTTAATTTTATAATATAACATTTTATTAATTATAAATTATTATTTTGAAAAAAGGAAAGAATGTTAGAATATTGCCGAGAGGTTGTCGATTGAGTGGGAAGCACTTAAGGTTGAAAGATGAACCAACCCAAAATTCAATTTAATAATAAAATAATACAATCTTTGGTTTATGAGTCAAATGTTGGGGGCTCGAGGAGGACTGACTTTGGGGCAAAATATTTATGGGAAAGATAAGGGTATTAATAGGGAAAGAGTCAGCAAGGAGGGGGGGAATAAGGTCGAGAGGCAAAGGAGGAGAAGGGGTCTTCTTCACCTTGCATATTTTGAGGGATAGGAGGAGGGAGCAGAAAAGAAGCGGTTTCTTGTTGGAGAGTTTGCAGAAGGGAAATACTGGTTGACTTGTACTCGGTTTGGGCTCGGGGGTCCAAAGAGGTACCTTTGGAGCTGGGTGGTCGACGATACCTCGCCAGTTGGTAGGGTGGCATACTTGTTTGGGCTGGTTGAGTTTCAAGGGTTTGGGAAGATTTTGGTTGCAGGGCAGCAAGCAGGGCAACAAAGGGGGATCTACCAGCTATTAAGAGGTATTTCTCATTCAAGTATACAATTAATTTCTAACCTTGTAAATCATTATTTCCAAGTTATGAAAAATGAAATTTATGTGAAGTAGTTCTGTCATACATATATGCTGTTACACCTACAAGATAGTAATGGTTAGAAACCATAAAATAGCACCTATAGTTATTCAAACCTGTAAATGTAAACTTTATGTTTTTAAAGACATGAAACTTAAACATAAACCACAAAACAGAGACTGAAATTTGACACAATATGTAAACAGAGTTTAATGAGTAGTTTATTGATTAAGTCAGAAAATCTAGGACCGGGGTCCTACACATGGTATCAGAGCCATGGTTCCAAATATGGAACCAGAGGGCTCACTACATCGAATAGACATGTAGAAAGAAAAAAAAAAGGGAATAACACTGGCTAATTACCAAGAGAATTAGCATGACATTCACCAATTTTTTTTTTTTAAGCATAAACACCAAAAGAAGTGTCGAGCGTGTCAAAAGTCGTAGGCAAAATTTACATCTGCAAAAGTGAGACAATAAATAATCAGAGAAATTAATTCGAATGTTGTGCTATATATAAAAAAAACAATAATAATAATATATATAGGGAGAAATTCTATGTGAATGTAAAAGAAATTATATATAAAAAACATTTTTTTATTTAAAATTTAATTGAATTTAAATTGAATTAAAACACAAAAGGGAGAATAGAGTTAAAAGTTATATACATAAAACACACAAAAAATTGTATATACATATAAACATTTTTTTTAATATATATATAATGAAATCATATTTGTGAACCAAGTTCTAATTTAAATTTACCTTAATTTAAAATTTTACAATAAAACAAGAGAATTAATATTTTCTTGTATAGAAATTGAATATATATAATATATATATACAATATATATATATATATATACACATTTAAATTTAATTTAAAATTACATTTAAATGTAGCAAAAAAAAAATAGCTATTATATAGTTATACCAACAATTCAATACAATGCACTAGCAAAGACACTATGCCAGTGCCCAAACAACAAGTAAAATAAGCCCATGATTTATAAAAGCTGGGAATGGCTAGATTACTAAGCCAAAAGTCATTGTGGAACATGTGTTGAGGAAATTATTCCCATTAGTGAATCAATGAATAGCAATTCCCAATCATTCAAGACAATGCTGTGTGCATTTATTTGCCAAAGCATGTGATTCCTTCAACAAACAAACAAAAAACGAGTTGCAAAATTTGAATTTAAGGTTGTGGTGATTGCAATACAACTGGTGTAGATTACTCAATAAATAGACAACTAATTTGTAGCATAATCATTTAATCCATGTCTGCCTCTGCCATACTTTATATGTATTTATAATACATTATCTCATAACAGAAACAAAATCAATGAATACTATAAACTCTTCATGTTCAGAATTATTGATTTGTTGTAGAAGACAAGCACAACAAAAAAAACTATGGAAAGCATAAACCAAAAACCAAAAAAAAATTGATGTGAACGTGGTTTAGTCTGAGGTTCAGTCTAACGCTCTCCCAATTGAGCTATCATATTCATAATTATTGACTTATTGTAGACGACAAACACAACAAAACAAAAATTCTAGAACTAAAAAAACAAATACATGGTTAAAATTGTTTAAAAAAAACTAAATTTCAATTTTTTTTTTTATAAATAAACTAAAACTTAAACCAAGCAAACTATTTCAAAAACTAAACTAAACTAAAAGCAAACTATTATTATAAAAAAAAATGACGAGTGAAAATGTGGTAGGCTGAGCCATGGCTCACGGCCATGCTACGGCCATGGGCCAACAACTAGCGCGGCCAGGCTGCAGCCATGGGCCAGCAGCCGACACTGTCATGCTCACAGCCATGGGCCAACAGCCTGCGTAGCTCGTGCTGCGGCCATGGGCCAGCAATTATAAAAAAAATCATTTATGAAAAAAAAAATTACAAGCCAAAAAAAAGAATACCAAGGTTAGTTGAGAGTTGAATCCTGATGGCCCTAATCTCCATAGCCGAGCAGAGGTATGTGACTGTCCGGGCAATATATTTGTTTTGAAGGTAAACAGCAATATATTAATTAACCAGCAAATACTCCAAAATACATAGTTGAAAACAAAACAAAAAAAATTTAAAATTTCTATGTTGCGGCCATGGCAGAGCCGACCAGTAGCCCGTGGGGTGCAGCCATGGCGGCCCAGGCAGCAGCCCGCAGGGCACGGTCGTGGGCGTTCTCCCCTAAGAGAACTGAATTCTTCTTCTTAACTTATAGAGGGATTTCTATGAGTCTTCTAATCTCATCATTTCGATTGCTGGTGGCTTCAGCACCCACCCTAAAAAATTTTTTTCTCAAGGTCACATCCAAGCAATGGCTAGCAGGCTACCAAATGACCAGCCTCCTTTGGGGGGTTTAGGGTCTGCTGCACTGTGCTTGCTCGTGCTCGCATTATTGCCGAAAAAAAAAATACGTTCTTGATAAGTAAAGCAATCTTCGGAAACTGTCTCTAAATCTCTCTTAACTAGGCAAAATAAATTTCTCAAACAAGCTTCCCTTGCCATTAAATTTAACTCATGCTGCCATTGACAAGGCCAGCCAGCAGTGCATGGCGCTGCCATGGCAGCTCGACCAGTAGCCTGTGCTGCGGCGAGCATGCAGCCGGCCAGAAAAATAAATATATATATGAATAAATACATATATGGTTTGCGCTCAAGGGAAAGAAGGAATTTTATACCTTCGAGGAGAGGCATGCAAACAGGGAGTGAGCTTGCAGACAGGGAGTGAGCTGCACCCTTATCAGGCCATCTGTAGCGTGCCTTACTGAGAGCTCCAAAGATATCAATGTTTCCAAAAAAAAAAAAAAGTTGCACATTCACCAGATCTCGCACAGTCTCATTACCATTGCAAGACAATTCTCCGCCAATAACCTCAACAACCAGAGCGTCTTGACGCTCTTCGAATATTGACAATGCAGCAACCATTCCTCTTTTAAACTTCACATGGGGAGAGTCAGGCAGTGACTCGAACCCGGGGCGCTGCTGCATCATTAAGTGCAATGGGTCGCTAAGCACTTTACTCAGTATCAGAAAAAAATAAAAAAGGTGGGGATAGTAATTCCCAAGTCCACAAACCCTAGAACCTGAGCCTTCAAAGGAAACCCAATTCCCACTAGGAGCACCATACGGATCCATAAGGGGCCGAGCCGTACTCTACCTGTAACTAGCTGAAGATGAAGCCATGGATCTTGGCCGAGCTGTTGCACTGAGTTGCAGAGCGAGCTCCTAGAAAATTTGGTGGAGGAAAATGGGGGAGGGTTTACCCCCTGGTCGTTTTCCTGTTGAGTGGGATACCCCAATGAGGATGCGTGGGCCTCATGCAAGGCTGAGACTCGTCCATGAAAATCTTAGGGTTAGGTTATTATTTGAACAATTTGTAATTATTTAAATTTTTTAATTGTATAAATTGTTAAATATTTAATTTTATTATCATAATTCAATGTTGTCCACTATTTGAATGTTAATTATTTAAAGTTATATTTTATTTGAAATTAAATTTGGTTAAATTTTATTTGCACAATTATCAAATTATTTAAATTTTAACAAAATTATAATTCTATTTTAGTGTTATTACACGAATTATAAATTATAAATTATAAATTATAATTAATATGAATTATGGTTTAATTTATATAATATATATATATATATATATATATATATATATATCATTAATTATTAAAATTAATTAAGGTTTACATCTCATGTTAGGATTAGTAAAATTTCCTTAATTAATTAACTTTATAATTTAAAAACCTTATAATAAAATTTTAGGTTTAAATTGTAAAGTAATTTGAATTGGTTATAGGATTAGGAGTTGGCTCAAGTTAGATTGAGTGATTTAAGAGGGTTCATGCACAGGATCACGGCAAGTGTAACCTTGCAATATATACGGCCATAGATGACTGCCTAAGACATGAGAGCAATCCAATGCCTTGCATTTTACCAAAGACATATTATCTTACCTCACGAGTCACATGATTGATGCCGGTTGTGGGATCATGTAGCCCATCATTCTCGTACCTTCTCCATATAAAGAGGCCTTAAATTCTATAATCAATGAAAGAGAAATTTTTCTATACCAAGGAGTGTCGCATTTGATGACATGTCGTCGAGGATTATACTTAAGTATCATAGGGAAAATTATATCGTTGTACATAAGCTATAAGAGTAGAATAAACACATTAAATGGAAGAAGGGAGACTGTAGTGTAGGGGAGGGGGTGAAATTTTAGGGCAAATTGCCTACTTATTGCATGATGTATCATGAGGTGTGACATGGTGTTTAGACCAAATTATTAAAAGCTCTGTAATATTGAGAGTACTCACGTTGAGTGTGCATCAGTTTGTGGAGTAATCTGTGTTCAATTGTTGAGGGAGGACAACACTTGGTATACTTAATGAAATAAAATTGCTTCTACCACCTTATAAGTAGGTGACACTTTTGGTTAATCTAAAGAATTACAAGAAGAGGTCCATATAGCAATTTTAATGTTCACATAGGTTACCTCTATACCTGAGTGCGAGTGGGAAGGAGTCTTGACGTGATGAAGGTGTGGCATCGAGTCCAAAACAACTAGTGTTGTGAGTGGGATATCTTGGTTTCATTTCGTTTATATAAAAACATTTGCATCATTATCACTAAATTGATAACTTATGTTTGATATAAGGTCCCATGTGTGTGTTTTCTTATGATAATTTAAGACGAGGCTATGTATTGTGCTGAATTCCCAAATGCAAAAGTATGAGAGCCAGAGGGATGCCATATGTTCTATTATTATGAACGAGGTAGCTTGTGAAGTAATGAAAACATTAAAAGTACTAAGAGTACATTTTGAAGAGCATTAAATGTAGTGATGCATTATAACGATTAGACATGTAAATTGGTAGGAACTAAGATGTTTGAAAGTGATAATGATATCAGTAGGTATATATGCGATAAGTAAGGATAACATCAATTCAAGTAGGTAAAAGACAAGATGTTTCAAAAACACATGATTACCATAAGAGTGTTAGTGATAGAAAGAGTGGTACAAAAGGAAGAATTATTTCAAACCTAGTATGGGAGGAGGTGAATGGACAATGAAATTTAAATTTCGTTTTGACAAAATGGCATGGTAGGCATCCAAGCTAACATCTAATATATATATAGAAGGTGTAGCGTTATTGAAGTTACTAATAAATATGTAGTAATTGTTGTATGATATTATACAAGTAATATGAAAGATGATAGTTGTAATGAAGGTAGATAACGACACTAACACCACATCAGAAGATAGATTTATGCAAGAAAAGTACTCAAAATCATGGGTGGGCTAGGAATTGATAATAACATAAATGATGAGATAATGGAATAAGGAGTAGTAGTTGGCGAATGATGTACATATAATGACTAGGAATAACAAAAAAAATAAGTGGCATTATCATTATGTCTAAAATGTGTGAAGCAGATAGATATCAAACTGACGATTGTATGAGGTAGCAATAGATTAAGGTGACACAAATGAAATTTAGGCATTAACTTAGTCTCTAACTGGAAGAGTATAATGACATATGATATTCAGTAAAAGCTTGTGACAACTAAAGTAGTTGGCAGTAATAATAAGAGAAGATCGTAATAGACGAATATGTGCATGTTTCGTCAAGTCCTCATAGGAAATAAAATTAAGTTTGGTACGTCGAGTAAATACATGATCTTCGTCTCCACTCTATAAGGATAAATTAAAAGTCGATCGACGATAGATAGGGTTGTAAAAATTGTAAAATTTTATGAGGAACCTAGATAGTCATGCTAGGGGGGAATTCGTGAGGGTATGATGCTATCCTGTGAGGGAATGACTTTATGTCATAATGTAATTTGTAAACAAAAGAAAAATGATATATCGTGAGATGCATAAGTCATATTTCTTGAAAGTGGTTCATAATGTAATACATTGATGGGAAAATGGTGTGTGATGTGTGACTTAGAAGTAGTCATTAATTAATAGGTAATTGGGATTTTGGAATGAATTCGACTTGATTTTTTAACCTAATTGCTATCCTTAAGTATGGTTATATAGTGTTTTTGAAGTACATTGTTGAATGTGCCTAGTTTGTAATTACCTAAGGTACCTCATATTAGCATGTGTTGTTGATGATGCGTTAGATTCGAGCATTCTCCTATTCATGTATGAGTAATAAAATGTATCACACAATAGGTAATATTGGACATTGAATGAAATTATGTATATGTTTAATAACAACAACAACACGATTGCAACATAAAAATTATAGGCGTGTCAGTGACAAATCACCGTTAAGATAAGTAAGGGGGTTAAAAAACATGAGCATCAACCATAGTAATTGGTATGGTGTGATAGAACAAATGATCTCATTAGCGTATTATGATGAGATTTTTTTAATGCGGTATAAGTAATGATGAGTAATGACTATAATGTTAGTGTGCACCTGTAAGTAAGAGTCATCATCTTGTGTAATTAAGGGATTATAAAAAAAAAGAACTAATAAGTGTAACTTAGATACTAAAAGTAATAGAGTAGATAGGATTAGAAGATCAACATAAAGATGTGAATGAAGGAAATGGGTATATCGAGGTAGGGATAGCTAGCGAAATAGTATCAAACATAGGACAATGAGGTAAGGATTACAAGATGAATGGAAATGCAGTTGAAGATAAGTTCTAGTTGAACTTGGAAAGTTGTTAATGATGATGTGGAAGTTCTCCTTCATGTTTAAACTGTAGTCTCAATGGGTGTATCATTTAAACCAACAACCTCTAAATAAAGAGCATGATGGCTTCATAATTTATCACTAATAATAAATCTTGATATAGAGAAATGGCGTAAGTCAAAGTGAAATTAATTAAAGATGAGATCCGATTAAAGAGTCATGACTATGACTAAGAATTAAATTAAAAGTTATATGTAAGACAAGGTGTTCTTATGAATCACATTATAGAACGTGCAAATTAATTTAATTTAACAAGGATGTTGAATATTCTATGGATTAAGTATGGTAATGAACCTTGAGTAGTCAAACCAACAATCTATGCGAATGTTAAACAAAATATAAGAACACCTCCAATAAGATTAAATGAATAGACTTTGTAGATTTCATTATGTATATTTAGGAGGTGGCCCAATAGGGAAAGTACACCCTAGGTTTAGCCACCTGGGAGGACGCACAGATCATGCATCATGATTGTTCCACACTATCTTGACCATAAATTCGGGACAAAGTTTCCTGAAGGGTGGGTGTATGTAACGCCCCGTTTTGACATTAATACCTAAACTATTATTATATGTTGTGTTTACTTGATTATGAGACATCGTTGGTTTGGCGACACTATGGACATGTGGTTCTATTATTTTCCCAACATATATATGTGTGTGTGTGATGTTAGTATTAGGATATGTAGTCATGTTAGATATGTATCATGTGTTAGTTATGTCTCATATATGCAAGTTAATAAATGATGGGTACATGGATACCGTTAAGTTATTGTTGAAAGAAAGAATGTTATAATACCAGGTGCATGGTGAAAATAATGAATTGATTATTGTTGTTATGTTATGACGAAATGTATGTGTACATGTTGAGGATTTGTGCACGATATTCGAGATTGTATGTTGAGGACTGACTTACAGGTTAAAATGGCTAAGTGATAGTTAGATCCTACGAGGTGGGAGAGCCTCGGGGACATGGACTCCGAAAGATAAACGGTATGCAGGTGATGCATTATTTACTTTCGCATGATTATTATGCTGTTTATTATGATGTATGGGTGGGGTAGTGTTTCAGGAAACTCAACCACCCAAATTGGTTATACGATGACAAACCGAGTACAGGTGCAACACAGTTATTATGTCGGGTAGACATAGTCCCTTGTTCCATTAGGGGGGTGGAGGATTTACCCACCATTTATCCCCGAAACCCAGAGTCATGGGAGGGCTGTGCTATGGCACTCTCCCCAAGGTGTGTGATGATGACTGGTGGTTTCCTGCTGGGGAAGCTTGGTCGATATAGTCGACACTTCCGCTTACGGGTTCTAGCTGGATTCGGTCATGGATTGACACTTCAGGGTAGTCCAACAGAGGAAAGGATAGGATGTGGAAGTTAATTGTGATTAGGTAGATGATGTAGGTAGATAGGTGTAGCTTGAAGCCGAAAAGAAAACGCCATCTAATTGTGTTTGTTGGAAAACCTTTGATTGATTATGTATCGTAACTCAGTAATGTATGAATTGTTGTAACTTAATAAGATGTCTTTTGGTAAAAGAATGTACCTCACAAACTATGTTTAAACCTGTGTCAGTAAACAATAAGTTTCGTGATTTTGATTGATGTGTGCGATTTATTACTGTTAGTGTACTTACGCGAGATATGTAAGCAGTAGCTACGCTTACATAACTCGCCTACACATTTATAAATTGCGTGAAATAAAACTAAACTATAATGTTTAGGCATTAATTACATTGTTACTACTTATCTAACTAGGAATTAAGTTAATACGTCAAGTTAGTAAATTTTGGTTTAATAACTAAATAAGATAATAGAGTAAATTAGGTGGTAATAAAGAAGATTTATTAATAGTGTTAATTATTGTCGATTAATGTTAATAACATTGATTAATGTTAATCATTGTTGATTAATGTTAATTATTATCAGTTGATGATTAATAGTGTTGATTAATAAACAAACTATGGTTAACCTAAGTAGTAACTAATGTAATTGATTAGTAATGCTTGATTGATTATTAATGAATTTAATTAGTCAAGGGTAAGGGTTAAATGTTAAATGGTTATTGTAATATTAACTAAAGTAATATTAATCTGATAGTTTAGTATTAATTACAAGGTTAGTTAATTAATTAAAACATATGGATAAGAATTAATTTATAACTATTAATTTAATTATGATCATGTCTAAGTTAATTAGAACCTAGGGTAAATTGAAAATAGTTATATTACGCAATTGATAAACAAGTGTCGGAATGCACATTTGTAGTTGTTTAATAAAAATGATGAATTAATTATAAATTAATTATGAAACATTTAATTATGAGGTCACCAAGAGTGGACTAGTAATTATTGGGGTAAAATGTGTAAGTGTAAAACACTTGTGATTGGTGTAAAACTTTAATTTTATAATATAACATTTAATTAATTATAAATTATTATTTTGAAAAAAGGAAAGAATGTTAGAATATTGTCGAGAGGTTGTCGGTTGAGTGGGAAGCACTTAAGGTTGAAATATGAACCAACCCAAAATTTAATTTAATAATAAAATAATACAATCTTTGGTTTATGAGTCAAATGTTGGGGGCTCGAGGAGGATTGACTTTGGGGAAAAATATTTATGGGAAAGATAAGGGTATTAATGGGGAAAGAGTCGACAAGGAGGGGGGGGATAAGGTCGAGAGGAGAAGGAGGAGAAGGGGTCTTCTTCACCTTGCATATTTTGAGGGATAGGAGGAGGGAGCAGAAAAGAAGGGGATTCTTGTTGGAGAGTTTGCAGAAGGGAAATACTGGTTGACTTGTACTCGGTTTGGGCTCGAGGGTCCAAAGGGGTGCCTTTGGAGCTGGGTGGTCGGTGAGACCTCACCAGTTGGTAGGGTGGCATACTTGTTTGGGCTGGTTGAGTTTCAAGGGTTTGGGAATATTTTGGTTGCAGGGCAGCAAGCAGGGCAACAACAAGCAGGGAAACAAAGGGGGATCTACCAGCTATTAAGAGGTATTTCTCATTCAAGTATACAATTAATTTCTAACCTTGTAAATCATTATTTCCAAATTATGAAAAATGAAATTTATGTGAAGTAGTTCTATCATATATATATGTTGTTACACCTACAAGATAGTAACGGTTAGAAACCATAAAATAGCACCTATAGTTATTCAAACCTGTAAATGTAAACTTTATGTTTTTAAAGACATGAAACTTAAACATAAACCACAAAACAGAGACTGAAATTTGACACAGTATGTAAATTTTTTTTAATGAGTAGTTTATTGATTAACTCAGAAAATCTAGGACCGGGGTCCTACAATGCCCCCCCCCCCCCCCCACGGGCAGACTCCTTTTTTTTTTTTCCAATCCTTATGGACAGTGACATTACCCCTACCAGAGGAAGAGATCGGGCACACATCAGGATTAAAACCGGCATGGGTAGAATAGGTTTGTTATGGATAAAGCTCATGAGACTCAGGGATGGATGATGGGGACAAAGAGATTCCCAGGCTGACGTTCTCCAAACCACCACCAGACTTACCATCGGGAGGGAAAACAGGGGTAGACCCAAGAGGGCAAACTTCCAAAGGGGAAATATGCATAGAATGTGTACAATGGTTATAATATAAGGAAATAATTTCTTGCGAACAAATTGAATTGATATCCCTTGCCAAAGTTGGAAAGAGAAAAACAAGAGCTGTGTGCAGCTTACTCCCTACCTTTAATAATATGAAATTAAAAACATAATAATTTAGAAACTACATAAATGCTAATAATTTGAAAAACAAATCAACAAAATTCGAAAATAAAAGATAATGATAAAATAAAACTATATATTTATTTAGTAATTAATGTATAAATAATTCCAACTAATAATTAATGAATAAATTATGAATTCTTGATCCCATCTCAGCGAGAACCCCAATGGAAGGCAAACCCAACTTACAGTTAAAACTGCAAGACTCAATTAATAGTTCAATACAATCTCTGTTCAGATTTGCTCTGGTTGTGAGACAATATTAAATTTTATAGACATTCAAAATTGATCCATTCTGTTATAGTAAGGTTGAAAATTTGGCGAAAATCATCCATATGAAAAAGAAAATCATCAATATAATTTTAACTTTTTTTAGTTTGTCATTCCCTAAATAGGTTACTAAAATTTACTAGGCAATATTTGCCAAAAATATAATTTTTGATTGTTGAAATTAATATCATTTCAGAATTATTCTTGTCAAATTTCCAACCAAAAATACCAATTATGGATGATTTTCTTAAATTAGAGTGTCTATGATTAATGTTTCTAGATATTTCAAATGGACAATTAATATTATTAAAAATATATACTATTGGTGTAGTCTAAATATTGTACATTTTCAACCTTTCTCGAGCATATTTTCCATCTTATTAGGTACGGTGTCCCATTGGAAATATTTAAAAAATCTAGAATCGCATATATTAGTTATAGGAATTGTATAATTTGGGTGTCATGGGGTTTTCGAGGGCTGAATCTATTTATAGATTCAAAAACACAATTTAAACACTTCTAAATTTTGATTTTACCAAAATAAAATTTACTGGATTCAACCAAAGCCCACTCCTATAAGATTTGGTCCAAATTTGACCACTTATATTATCATATTTATTTAATTAATTTTATTACTCGGTCTTATCTATTTTTAATAAAGTTATTTATTTTTAAGAATAAAGATTACATGTATTTATGTCTTTTTGTAATTACAACAATACCTTTTCTTTCATTATTCTAAACTTGTATTTATTTAATTAATTTGAAATTTTTTTACTTATTTTTAATAAAGTTATTTATTTTTATATATTAGGTTTTTTATACTTATAAGTTTATTATTCTTTCACTACTATTTTAAATTTATAATGGTTCAGGATGGGGAGTGTTAAAAAAGTAAAAAACAACTCATACAAAGTTAAAAAGTCATACACAATTATGAATACTTCTTTAAAAGTTTTTCTTTTTAATTATTTTGATTTATAAAAAATAAAAACTATTGTTTAAAACCTTTAAAGTTTAGTTTTATAAAAGCCCTTTTCAACTTTCACTAACAAATAAGAAAGTAATGATAAGGAAACACATTCATATAATAAATTATTATGATAAAAAAAAATGAATATTATAAAATTAATGGAGAATCTTAAACTTTATCTTTAATGTTGATAATGGTGGTATTTAAGGTCCTTTGATATCAAATTTGGTCTATCAAACCTTAAAAGAGAAGACAAGACATAAATTATTTGAACCCGCCCATAGGAACATTGGAATTGTTCAGAAACCCTGCACGAATCCCTAGTAAATTGTTTGAAATATTGAATGCAATAAAACATGATCAATTTAAGCATGGTAGACAGGTGGATTGCATGGAGGCCAACAAATCGATTGCTTGCACGCCAAGCAATAGCAAAAAGCTAGTAGGTATAGCAAGTAAGGTTAAGGTATGATTATTTTTTGTTTTTTTTTCGTAATTTTTTTAATGCTCGACAATGATAAAAATGGTTAATTCAAGGCCTCTTAACCAATGAAATGTGAATATGATTTTTCAAAAAAGTATTTATAAATCTGAATTTTAATAGAACTTTTGCTTAACTTTGTAAAAACAGAAATATTAATATCAACTAATAGGTAAAAATGGAACATATAGTATCTGGCAGGGACTAAAAATCTATTAAATTTTGCAAATAAGAATCATCTTATTAAACATAACATAAATATTTAACAAGTTAGAAACTTCTTTTAAATAAATCAAACTCGTTCAAGTTTAAAGAAAATATCACTTTAATTAAAGCAAAAGCAAAAAAATATATGATATATTAATTAGAATTGCATTTTCAAATTAAAAACATGATAATTAAAATATATGAAAAAACATTTCATAAACTTTGAAGCTTTCGTATACTTATAATTTTAAAAGAAAGTCATTGATAACACTACAGATTTCAATCATGGAAGGTTGCAATGAATCTTTTTTATCTAATGAAAAATCGAATCAATATAACGAAGAATCGTGATTAAAAAATTTGCAATTGATCTCCAAATGATAACTTATAGATACAAAAGCAACAATGCTTTAAACAGAAATTTGAGTGCATTAAAGAATTTTGTTTAAAAGCTCAAAGAAAACAATGGAGAGTAAATAAAAGAGACAAATATAACTCAATTATTCAATACATTCACACAAGCTTTACAGAAGACATTAAAAAGGAAGTTCCATTGTTTCGAGAAAAAGAGTTTCACCATCCAACTATCCTTCAAGTATTGAAGTATTGATCTGAAGCAAAAAAAAAATTCAATCCTTTGGTGTACAGAGAGCGCCCCCCTTCTTACAGTCGAACTTCTTTGGGTATATAGGCAATAAATGAAACAGAAGTTGAAAGACATTGGAATCAATCTCTCAGCTGGCACTAAACCTTCACGAAATCAGCTTGTCTAACGTTGTAGATCAGAGCGACCTCCATATTTTACTAGCATTTCCTTTCTATCTTTTGTGAATCTTACCATTCGTTCTTTCCAACTTGAGATTGAATTCTAATCGCATTCTAGAATCAACTATATTCACTCAAACTAGCTGCACATTCTTCTCAGCAAAATAAAACAAAACTAAAGCTGAACTATATTCTAATCCAACTCAAATAAAGCTAAAACAAAAACTAAGAGTCAAGGATGAATAAATAACATGTTTTCAACAGTGAATGAGCAGCCATGATTCCCTCCAGGTTTGCTTGATATAGTTCAACTGTATATACTCCTCTTGCGCGGATTTCCTAACAATATCAAGTGAACTAATCAAGCTGGATACATCTCCCTGGTCTCATGCTCATTTCTGTGCACAATGTATGCATAAAGAATCTATTTCTGTCGATCGGGTAAGAATGTTTAGACATATAATCTTTTAATTGATTTAATATGGTGGAGAATTCTTTGGCGGTTCGAGATGATGATCTCTTTCCTTCAGATATGGGATACGCCCGTGATCTGTTATCAAAATATGGAGAAAATAAAACATGTCATCGATCTGATGTATTCAATCATTTTTCTACATGATTCAGTCAAAACCCGCATCTATTCACCAAGGCTACATGTTTATGTACAGGACATCGGTGGTAATCCAGATCTGTTGTTTGTGTTACAACTAAATCCTAGAGGACATCCAGGTGCCAACACACATGCAGATATCCACGCTCTGAGCTCTGAGGAGGACATGCAACCTACAAGTGTCAGAAAGAAGCATGCAAATAGCCATCTAAGCTCTGCAATGCTCCATCCATTGCAGTAAATGAGAGATGTCAGGCAGGAGGTAGAAAACTTAACAAAATAGGAGTAAGAGTGGAAACGCGGATGGCTTGCAGGTAAAGCAATAGAAAATTGTTGTCAAATAAGGTGGGTAAAGTTAAGGTAGGATTATTTTTTGCCTTTTTATAATTTTTTTAATATCGAACAATGATAAAAATGGTTAATTCAAGACCTCTTATCCAATAAAATGTGAATACGATTTTTCAAAAAAATAGTTATAAATACTAATTTTAATGAAACTTTGACTTAACTTTATAAAAGTTGAAGTATTGATATCAACTAATAAGTAAAGCCGGAACATATAGTCTTTGCCTACGGCAGGGACTAATAAAGACGTGGAGGTAAAGCACTAGTGTAGAGAGAACAAACTCAATGATTCATGTGATTATGCAATTCACACTAAGTATCACATTTCACTACGTTCTTCATCATAATGAGAGGTGAGATATCGATTGCGAAGATTCATTTCTCTAAGATTACCAATGAATAACCCCACACACTCGGTGGAGTGCATGTGCGGCCAATAGAATATCTCACAATGGACAAGGCATCTGCGTCGTGGCTAAAGGGAAACAAACCTCATGCAAGACATATCACATGCCCTGATCGTAGCTCATAATAGAAAAACTCCTAGGAATTCATGGCTTAAGGCATGTAGTTTAATGGAGACTTGTATATAGAATTTCAAAACACCATCCCTCTAAGACCTTCATGCATGGCATATATAAAAGCATTGTAGCGTCTTGTTAAAATCATTTGTTATGTATTAAACCAACAAATAATTTCATTTCAACATATGATATGGACCCGTTAAAAGCATAGCGAGATCAATCCAGACTCCATAGAGAACCTAAAATGAGCAAGGGAGGCATTAAAGCACAACTAGAAAGCTCCCATTTGTGAAAATGAGACTAGTAACTATGGGAATTAATTGTCACTAATGTTTGGTTTTAACACCTATAGCCTAAAAGAGCCAACAAAAAAGTTGGGAGGATTATCTGAGTTATACCAAGTTCTAGGAACCATCATTCAAGAATATGACATCAAATTATATGTACCCTTTGCAAAAAATTATTCAATGATATCAATGGCCAAGAAGTATCTAAGAATAATGAAGATCAACAATATGTACGTGGACAACACTCCTTAAAAATAATGGATTGAACAACAATGAATCAATCCACAAATGAGAGTAAATTTTTTAGAATAGAAAAGCAAATATTTCACATCCTATGAATGACTCAAGGGAGCATGAAAGCAAAAGCAGGAAAATAGAGTGATTTTATGAAGCAAGCAAATGTTATCACCTTAATTTCCCTCATAAGCAACATTTTGGCACAAATAGGTTAGAGAAACATTAATTGGAAAAGAGAAATATAATAGCACTACCTTATGGCTATTAAATCACCTGTATTAGGAAAACAAAACCTTAGAAAGGAGCCTCTTCATTCAGTTTATTAGCTATCACTATGTATCACTCATGAAAGTGGAATGGGTTTTCCTTCGATTCTTGCACAATTCTTGCAAGCATGTGAAAATTGTCTTTTTGGGCACATTGAAGACCTAGTTTAGATAGCTTTATGAGGGAGTGCAAATTAAATTTGAGCCCCTAACTCATCAATGAGGTGTATTTTGGCTTCCCATGTGTCAACGTAAAACATTTGGATCCCTTTTCAAACAAAGATGTTCACATGTGAACCAGTTCTCAATTGGAGCTTGGAATTTGTCTATAATTGAAAGCCATAGGGTGGCAATTGATGAGGAGAATAATTGCAACGTTACATTGGAGGAATGATCTTGGAGATCATAAGTCTCACTATCTTATCTTGCTTGAGCTCCTTCCTCAAGGAGACAAGTGTTTTTTCATTCACCATTGTTAGAGAGAGCTTTCAAGAAGGAAAAGGACCCATCCCAAGGAGAGTGTTAGATGCCACTTGCTTCCAACCATTATTACCAAGTGATATCAAGTATTCTATGATTTTTAATGGTTGGCACCCAATGGTCTACAATTAAAATAGACACAAAGGAAAAGACATCGATTCAAACATGGTTAGTGTACAATGGTTCTAATATAAGCAAATAATTGCCAAACATTTTAAACCTAACCTACATAACATTAGAATCAAACAAAATGAATTGATATCCCTTGCCAAAGTTGGAAAGAGAGAAATAAAGGCGTGGATGTAAAGCATTAGTGTAGAGAGAACAAACTTAATGATTCACGGGATTCTACAATTCACACTAAGTATTGAATTTTTCTATGTTCTTCATCAGAATGAGAGTTGAGATATCCGTTGCTGAGAGTTTCTTCTCTAAGTTTACCAATGAATCCCCCTTCCTAATCAGTGGAGTGCACGTGTCACCAATATAAGATATCGCGATGCACAAGGTGTCTGCATCATGGTCAAATGGATAAAAACCTCATGCAAGTCATAGCACAAGCCCTAATCGTAGCTCACAATAGAAAACATCCTAGGAATTCATGGCCCAAGGCATGCTGTTCAATGGATACTTGCATATAAAATTGCAAAACACCATCCCTCTAAGACTTTCATGCATGACATATCAACAAACTAAAATCTATGAACACAATGTCTTGTTAAAAGCATTTGTTATGCAATAAACCAATGATTAATTTTGTTTTAGCATATGACATGGACCGGTTAAACACATAGTGAGAGCAATCCAGACTCCATAGAGAACATGGTATGAGAAAGAGAGGCATCAAAGCACAACTAGAAAGATCCCATTTGTGAAAGTGAGATTAGTAACTATGACAATCAATTGTCACTAATGTTTGGATTTAACACCTATAGCCTAAAAGAGGCAACACAAAAGTTGGAAGGACTATCCAAGTTATATGAAGTTCTAGAAACCATCATTCAACAACATGACTTCACATTATATGTACCCTTTGCAAAAATTGATTCAATCGTATCAATGGCTAGGAAGTATCTAAGCATAATGAAGATCAAGAATATGTACATGGACAACACTCCTTAAAAATAATGGAAACAACAATGAATAATCAACAAATGAGGTAAATTTTTTAGAATAGCAAAGCAAAGATTTCACATCCTATGAATGACTCAAGGGAGCATGACAACGAAAGCAGGAAAATAGAGTTATTCTATGAAGCAAGCAAATGTTATCACCTTAATTTCGCTCATAAGCAACATTTTGGCATGAATATGTTAGAGAAACATCAATTGGAAAAGATAAATATAATAACACTACCATGTGGCTATTAAATCACGTGTATTAGGCAAACAAAACCTTAGAAAGGAGCCTCTTCATTCAGTTTCTCAGCTGTCACTATGTATCACTCATGAAAGTTGCATGGGTTTTCCTTCGATACTTGCACAATTCTTGCAAGCATGTGAAAATTGACTTTTTGGGCACATTGAAGGCTCGTAGACTTGGTTTAGATAGATTTATGAGGGATTTCCAATTAAATTTAAGTCCCTAACTCATCAACGAGGAGTACTTTGGATTTCCAAGTGTCAATGTCAAACATTTGGATACCATTTCAAACAAAGAGCTTCACATGTGAACAAGTTCTTCATTGGAGCTTGGAATTTGTCTATAATTGAAAGCCATGGGGTAGCAATTGATGAGGAGAATAATTGCAAGGTTACATTGGAGGAATGAGCTTGGAGATCATAAGTATCACTATCTTATCTTGCTTGAGCTCCTTACTTAAGGAGAAGAGTGTTTTTTCATTCACCATTGTTAAAGAGAGATTTCAAGAAGGAGAAGGACCCATCCCAAGGAGAGTGTTAGATGCCACTTGATTCCAACCATTCTTACCAAGTGATATCAAGTTTTCTATGCTTTTTAATGGTTGGCACCCAATGGTCTACATTTAAAATAGACACAAAGGAAGAGACATAGCTTTAATCGTGGTTAGTCTACATGGTTCTAACATAAGGAAACAATTGCCAAACATTTTAAACCTAACCTGCATAACATTAGAATCAAAGAAAATGAATTGATATCCCTTGCCAAAGTTGGAAAGAGAGCAATAAATACGTGGAGTTAAAGCATTAGTGTAGAGAGAACAAACTCAATGATTCACGAGATTCTACAATTCACACCAAGCATCGCATTTTTCTATGTTCTTCATGATAATGAGATTTGAGATATCCATCGCCAAGAGTCACTTCTCTAAGTTTACCAATGAATCCCCTTTCCCACACAGTGGAGTGCATGTGTGGCAAGTATAAGATCTTGTGATTCACAAGGCATCTACATCATGTCCAAATGGAAACAAACGTCATGCAAGACACAACACAAGCCCCGATTATATATCACAATAGAAAACCTCCTAGGAATTCATAGCCCAAGGCACGCAACCATTGGAGACTTGCATATAAGATTGTAAAACACTGGCCCTCTAATACCTTCATGCATGACATATGAACAACTAAAATCTAAGAACGTAGTGTCTTGTTAAAAGCATTTGTTATGTATTAAACCAATAATTAGTTTTCTTTCAACATATGACATGGACTAGTTATAATCATAATGAGATCATGCCAGACTCCATAGAGAACCCGGTATGAGCAAGAGAGGCATTAAATCACAACTAGAAAGCTCCCATTTGTGCAAATGAGACTAGTAACTATGACAAACTATTGTCACTAATATTTAGCTTTAACACCTATAGCCTAAAAGAGCCAACGCAAAACTTGGAAGGATTATCCGAGTTATACCAAGTTCTAGGAACCATAATTCAACAATATGACATCAAATTATGTGTAACCTTTGCAAAAAAAAAATCAGTGATATCAATGGCCAGGAAGTAAGCATAATGAAGGTTAGGAATACATACATGGACAACACTCCTTAAAAATAATGGATTAAATAGCAATGAATCAATCCACATATGAGGGTAAACTTTTTAGAATAGAAAAGCAAAGATTCACATGCTATGAATGACTCAACAAAGCATGAAAGTGAAAGAAGGAAAATATAGTGATTTTATGAAGCAAGCAAATGTTATCACCTTAATTTCGCTCATGGGCAACATTTTTGGCACAAATAGGTTAGAGGATAATCAATCAGCAAAGAGAAACATAATAACACTACCTTATGGCTACTAAATCACCTGTATTAAGTAAACAAAATATTAGAAAGGATACTTTTCATTCAATTGCTCAGTCGTCACTATGTATCACTCAAATTTGCGCGGGTTTTCCTTGATCAATACTTGCGCAATTCTTGCCAGCATGTGAAAATTGACTTTTTGGGCACATTGGAGGCTCGTGGACCTAGTTTAGATAGCTTTATGAGGGAGTGCAAAGTAAATTTGAGCCCCTAACCCATCAATGAGGAGAAATTTGGATTCCCAAGTGTCAATGTCAAACATTTGGATCCCATTTCAAACAAAGAGGTTCACATGTGAACCAGTTCTTCATTGGAGCTTGGAATTTTCCTATAATTGAAATCCATAGGGTAGCATTTGACGAGGAGAAGAATTGCAAGGTTACGTTGGAGGAATGATCTTGGAGATCACAAGTCTTACGATCTCATCTCTACCATTAAGTTCCCTTATGCTTGCTTGAGCTCCTTCCTCAAGGAGACAAGTGTTTTTTCATTCACCATTGTTATAGAAAGCTTCCAAGAAGGAAACAGACCCATCCCAAAGAGAGTGTTAGATTCCACTTGCTTCCAACCATTCTTACTAGGTGATATCAAGTATTCTCTGATTTTCCGTTGGATTACTATATGGGTATTATTGTTTCCTACCACTCTCTTATGCTTGAATAGCATTCTCGTATTAGATTTGTAGAATGATTACTTGTATGATTTTTATTTGCTTATTTTATGTTTTGATACTCTTGTGCTAGTTTCACTACTAATCATTGTTTGTTGTTTAACTCACAACCTAGTTTAAACAAGGGTTTCGCTCACCAATGCAACAAGATCCTTAAACCAGCCTGGGACTCCAATGGGGTTTAGATTCATTTAAATCTTACTTATTAGGTTGCTTGGAACTTATTTTTAACCTCTAGTAGCTTGTAGGGTTAGAATCTAGCATGTACTTTCACCCAACAATCCTCATAATGAGATGATCCTTTTAGATTCAAAAGATATTCTTCGAAATCCATGCAATTTAGCAAAATCCCACTAGATTGTCACAAAAGACTTTATCATAGGAGTGTTAATTACCACTCCACAAAATTTCATGAAGTCTCACTCAATTTCCATATTTTTTTTCTCATGGGAAGGTCAACTAACTTCCCAATCAACTACGCAAAGTTCCATCATATTCTCACGCAAAACTTTATTGCTAGAGAGTTGATACCTTCTTGAGAAATAACACAAATGTTCATAAAACAACCTACACAAGAAGGCCATAAATCTTTTTTTTCCCACTAATCATTCATTTCCCACAAGTTGGAAGACAAAGTTTACCTTTTAAGGAGTTATAGGTTGTTACTCCTGTAACTTTGCATTTCATTATATTCGCCTAGTGTCACGTCCCCTCCCATCATAACAGTGCGATGGAGAGGATCGTGATGCTCAAACCGGGCATCTAGCCCCATGAACTTATTAAATAAGCATTCACATAATATAAAAAGACATATGCAAATGTATAATTATAAGAAAACACAACGGAAGTAATTTCAATTACACATCCATCATACATTCAAGATATTCATCAAATAAATAATTGCAAAGTTAACACAAGAGAATACTTATCTTATAACAAAGTAGTCCCAGGAAACTGGCTATGCAACTGCAACGTTCCACCCAACCATAGGCCAGTTGTGATCATCAATATCTCAACACACTGCCACCCCCGAGCTGGGCATGATCTCTACAAGGAATCAGGGAACAACAGACTCACACATAGCTCAAAGATACACCAAATCAGCCAAGCCAAGCTACAGTTGGGTTTATCAGGCTGTTAGGCAATGGAAGGAAGAATTGCTAAGCTAGTGGGATCATCCATAGAGATATGGGCACCCTCTGCAAGATCTATCTAGCTTGGTCCCCACAATACCTACACACCTGGCATAAGGAAGTATTCCCTTCACTAATACACAGTCCCTCAGGCCATACCTTCCATTCCAATGTTCTTCAAGGTGTGCATAGAAGAGCAACCAGCCCTTTTGATACTCTTGAGAGGTTACTTCCTCACTAGGTTTATCAAGCCAATTCTGGTCCACTTCCACTCCTAATTCTTGCTCATAATTTCCAACCAACACAAGGATGCACTCTACAACAAAACACAAGTGCTGAAAAACGTGGGAAACCAAAACGAACTGGTAGATGGGGAATCAACCCTGAGAGAGAAATTCGTTTTCAGAAAACATTTTTTTTCTACATTTCAGGGGCAAAAACAACCTCTATAAACCACCAAAACGTGACTCCCTTTCTCCCAGCCACTTTGCAACACAAAAACGAGCTCCCCACTATGGAAAAATGCTGGAAATTGGTAAAAACGCGATGAAGGAAAGACCCAGTAGTTCAAACTGCGTGAGAGAGGAAAAACTATGGGTTCAGAATGGCTTTGGGCACCATTTCGTGGGTGTTTTCTTGCCGCAGAAGCAAAAGTACGTTTTCCCAGGTTGATGGCTTGCCCATGCACGAAATTGGCTGCCATGCCTCTTCATTCAAGGCATTAACTACCTCAACCAATTTCTGGAAGAATTAAATGATTGGGTGCATAAGTCATAATGGGTAGTTGAGGGTTTATGGGTTTTCTCATTGACACATGGATTAACACCATTGGCTCAAGGGTTTGAATAATTTCCCTCCCTATTCCTTGTAGAATCATGCCCCCAACTCTTTGTTGCATTGCATAGCTAGTTGTGGGTTTTTCATTAAAATTCGTATTTACATGATCTCTTAATTTACATTGTGCTTATCTAGCACAAGAACCATAGGCATCTATTTTTTTAATTGCCGATACATAAAACGCTAAATCAATGGTGGGGCCTTGGCCTTGAGCTCCTCACCATGATTAAATACCAATATTTATATCATTTACGATTTAATGCAAAGGGGGTCAAAATGGGGACGTGACACCTAGAAATTAAATCACATAGAGGATAGATGGTGGAATCAAAATTCTTTGACGGTAGAATCAAAATTCCTTACACTAACCACATGGATGGTTTGTTGTTGCTCACGACACATGGATGCATAGTGTAGATTCTTTTATTTCCTTGTCGTATTTTGATGTTTTGACTTATTTTGCTCCTAAATATTTTAACAAAATAGCAAGGCAGTCCTAAATACTTACATCTTGCAATTATTTTTGTTATTTATTAGCAAAGTTCAATTCATACATCAATTTGAAGGTAGCATATTACTCTTCGCACAATTGTTTATGGTATCACAACTCACACAAACAAGGGGCTTAAAAACTATTCGTATCCTTAGTATGCTCTTTGATTTGTGGTCGCAAGCAGTCTTAGCAAATAAAAAAGGGAAGACAGTGAAATACCCTACTTATCACTTTCTTTCTTTTTTCCCTTAGAATACATATCTCGAGGAAACCCACTAGGTACTTCCCCTCATTTCGAGGATGGTACCCAAGGTAAACTAGATTTCACAGAAGATCGAGGCTTTGTCAACATAGGGATCAATCCATTACGGAAATATGTTAATTAATAGCTCAACATGTTACTTGCAGGATTTGAACCTGCGTGGGGAGGATAACAATCATTCCTCCCAACAACCTGAGCTAGACCCATTTGAATCCCCCTTATCATTTTCATTTTTTAGTTGTGGTTTATTTGTGAAAGTCCTTTCACACTTAAGGAGTTAATTAAATTGGGTCAAAACCCCAAGAAGTTCATATCATTTGTCTTTTTGAAATTCCTTAAAGTTTTATGGAAGTATTTTACACAATTTTTCTCAAGAGTCTTTTGATACTAGTATACACTTCACCTTATGCCCATAAAGTGATATTGGTGGATCATAAGAAGTGAGAAGTATTAAATACCTCATTTGTGACACCATTTAAATTAAAAACCATGGTTCATGACACTAGTGTAGCACCCTTAAAAATAACTAAGCACCAGCATCTAACTGACAATTTATAATATCCTCCTCTAAAGGTCATAAAGCACAAATGAAGGTGTACAAATCCACCACAAGAGGTCACAAAATGATTTATAGTCTTAGTTAGGATTGTGAGGATAGGCATCCAAATAACACCTCATAGTCATTTCTCATCTAAAACATAGTTGTTTTCCTAGGCAACTTAAAATCCTTTCATTGCAAGTGTGCAAAAACCAATACAAGGAGATACCATGTGGGTCATATGTTAAGGTCAAGTTGCTTTTATTAGTCTCAATGAGCCACCTAGCTCTCTTTTTCCTATAAACCTTGATTGATGGAGGAAAAGAGTCCCTTATTTGCACTTGTGAAAGGTAACTTAGTGGCCAAAAACTAGGATTTCTCCCTAGGTGGCATTTGTGGGCTACATTTGCACCTAATATAGATAGCATTGGCCATTGTAAAATGCCACTAGTTCCATCAAGACAAAGCCCCAATTATCCTCACTATAACAGACTTTTTCATACCTTCAGTAACTCAATGGATTTAGACTCCATTCGTTGAGAGATTTTGGAAGGCTAAAATACATAAGAAAGGAAGGGTGGTAGAACTCATAAGACAAGTGCTTTATTTTTTCAAAACCCATCATGTGAAAACTCCCCCTACATCAAACAAACATACATGTGGATTATGGTTAAAAAGAATCTTGCATTGGCACATCACTTAAAAAATGAAAATTATTTGATTTGATTAGAAACACCCATTATTTATATATCTTAAGCAATGTCTTCGTGACTTCAAATCTATCAATACCGAGAAAGCATCACAAATTATGAACCATAAAGAACCCTCGGTCACCTCAATGGTCATGTTGAGTCAAAGGAAAAATCCCTCAACTATTTGGACGTGTTTCTAGTATTTCGACCTCTCTAGCAAGACTATTGTTATCCCCTTGACATTCACCTTTGGGAGCAACACTAGCAAGATCATATTTTCTTGAATCATCCTTGTTGAACTCATTAAATAAATCATCCTAGGATTTTCTCACTTGCAAGACCTCATAGTCAACCAACATTACCAATGTCAGGAAAAATTGTTCCACCACCACCTCCCCCTCCCCCCTTCATTCCAAATCTTCCATACATGGATTCGTTAAATCTCCCATACTCAATATAGACAACTAATGACCCCATTTTACATGATCCATCCCAGGCACGAGTTTTAACCAATCTTCCCTCTAATATTACAAAATTATAGGGGAAACTAGGTGAATACCTAGCCAATCATGTTATGAATTTCTCATTTATGGTGTTCTTCAAACAACATTACTAAGGTCACTATCAGGCTTAGCTTGTTTTCTAAGAACCTTAAATAGACCATCAACTAAATGTCATATTAATGAATCTAATGGGTCGAACTCACATTTTTCATCATATGCAAATGCATCCCTTAAATTTTTCCAGTTACCAATCCAACATGTCATAGGGTTGTAAATCCTCATTGATTTTCACCAAACCACCTCAACCCACATTCAAGTCCATATCCGTGAATGGTGTTAGTGACAAAGCTTGTGTAAGATTTAATTCAAAGATAAACTCATCCTATATTGGTTTTTTAAATTCTTCTTACTTTTGATGGCCAAAGATGTGGCAACTACCATGCCTCGAACAGAGGACGAGGCCATCCTTAAAGCAAAACATTTCGACCTAATCTATGCCTAGTTAGGGTATCTATATGTGGTCCTTATAGAATCCCCTTGGCCTTTCTCTTTTGAAAAAATACACTTAGAACATAACACATCATAAATGGAGTAATCGAAAACATGGGTGACATCACTACCCCATATAACCATCAAATCTCTTATGTCAACTGGTTTAGTGGATTCAATACCTCGGGTACATAAGTGCTACCATGTCATATGGACAACCAACATTTATACATCACAATATTCCTTAAAAATTCCACTCAATCCACAAAGTAGTCCACACCTATCACACTCAAGTCCTAGCATGCCTCCCCAATGGGTTCAAGCGTTGACACAAACCCAACCCCCACATACAATCAACAACAGACTAGTGGAAACATTTCAACCTCATATTCCACATCACACTAGCATGGAATCCCCCCATATACCAACCCATACTTCCTAATCCTTGGCCCGAAAACACCACAAAACCTCACTCAACAATTCAACGTTAACTTTGCACAACCTTGGCCTACTCAACAAATGCACACATTTGGACAACTAAATACAATAAACCCATCCAATTGGAAAAATAATTGTGAAAACAAAAGGTAAAAACAAAACATTGAACCCACTGCAGGGTTAGGGTGCAATGATCCTAAAAATAACAATGTTGAGGGTGACACTAATCCAAGAAACCAAAATCAAAACACTGGTAATAATAACCAACAAAGATAGAAAAAAATAATGTGCTACATGCCAATTTTTCTTGTGCATTATATGGTAAGTTTGGCCATTATACTCACCATTTTCCCGAAATCACCAAATGTACCATCCCTCAAATTCAACCTCTATTATTATTAGTCTTGTAAATGTAATTGTGATTACGTAAGCAGCCCTAGTGAGGAGCTCAAGGCCAAGGCCCCACCAGTGGTACTTGGAGTACTGTTATGTCATTTTCCTAAATGTTGCTAAGAACATAACACTACTTAAATGAAGTAGCTAAATCCTATGGGGTAGCAAGAAGACTAAATGGCTAGAAGCCATGAGATTCAAGTTATAGGGTTGTCCTATTTAGATGTCATTTGGGGTTGTGGTAGCTAAAAGCTAAGATTTTACATGCCTACTTACGAGGGACTAGTACTAATTAGTGTTACTAGTTAAAAATACTTTGAAGATGGAAAATGATTATAGTAATATAAGTATATGGTATATATTTATATAAGTATATTTTATTAAACCATTTAAGCTAAAACTTATTAATTAATATTAGTATGCCTAGTTCAAGCAAGTAATGAGGAATTGAAATATAAATGATTATACATATAAAAATTATTATTTAAAACTTTAATAACTATACATTATTTGAGGAAAATAGAACTACTTGAATAAATATAATTATAAAGATATATTAGGGAAGGGAACTACTCCTCGAAATAAATAACTCCTAAATAAAAAACAGAGAGCTTCACCATGGTAATTATGGAAAATATCTCCATTCAAAAGTTTTATAAATGAGGGGCAATTTCTATATAAATATACATATATTTGCGGTATGCCTATTCACCATAAGTTCGTAACTATTCCACGTATTAGTAGGAGGATGATACCTTAGTGGAGCTCTCGACCACCTTCGCGTAAGGACGAACCATATCTACCTACCACTATCTAATTTTGACAACTGGAAAGATTACTAAGTTTTCTGAGGGTTTTGTCTCCATCATGGGAAGATTGTCGATCTCCTGGTACTTCCATCTGGTGCCTACATAATGCCATTTGGCAACGCATCTGAGTAGTGGCGTTTCTTATCTCTCTAAGCCAAGCAACTTGTAAAGGTTAAATAGACGAAAGGAAGAGGAAGAAAGGAACACGCAGTAGGAGAAATACCTAGGGTTCTAGAGCATGATAACCAGGAATAGTCTCGACAGTTTTATGTATGGTATCTCTCTACCTTTTTGGAAGAACCTGCTAATACTCAAAATAGGAAGCGAACCTCGATTTGGCAGATGTGTGATCAGGGTCACAGCTTAATCGGACTCCCCATTATCATGAGTTGTGAGATAATGTTATAACTGCTGGATCTCGGCCATCGATATGGAGTTAACTCTGATCACGTTGGAAGGTTCGTTAGTCATTTGACATTTCGTGCAGGATGGAGAGATCGCTACACGATCTGGTGGGTAATCGCTGCTCGACGCAGTTTAGATAATTGTCTACCTTATAGTCTATGCCCTTATGAGTGAAGCATATCAGGGAAGATAGATTAGCCATCTCTGCGATAGAAGACAGTCTCAGCAAAAGAGGTAGAAAGCCCTAGCGAGAAGAAGGAAACGGTGTCTCCAAAGGTAGAAGTTTGGCCTTGAACTATGAAGGGCAGTCACCGATCTCATTTTCCAAGTTTACTTGCTATTTTTTTTTCACACCACTGATTTCTTAATAGTTGCAATTAATTTATGTTCTGAGATGATGTAAAGGTTGTATGGCTCAACTCTGTGGAGGAGCCGATCTTTAGTATTTGAAATTTTATACTCATTTAATAGCTGCGATGATTGTGGGAAAAAGGACAACGCATGAAAGGATCGATCCTCTTGCAAAGGTTAAAGGCTTTATATATATATATATATATATATATATTTTATATACTATCTACTTGATGGTTCAATTAGAATAAATAAGTTGGGTGACCTCCTTAGGAGATTTATCCCTGCAACATTTTGGGAAGTGTCGTGGCTCGTCCTTGATTATTTTATTGTATTGCTAGAATACCTACAAGATTACACAACTAATGAATTAACACAGCAGCACAAATGAATTAACGATGCCTTATGGTACCGGCGCCTTCTTTTGGTTGGTATCACCAGTGTTGTCCTCATTTACTTATGTAATGGAATCGGTGTCTACAACAAGCTTTTCTGGCTCATAACTCGTTTTTACTTGAGACTGGTGCATCTCCTCTCAGTCCAGAGTAGTCTTTGTAGGTGACTTCATGCAGTTGTCCAAATGACTCTGTTGCACCCGATCGGTGTTCACAATCTCTTGCGGATTGAAGTAAGTAACCTCATCGGTGTTCAGAATCTCCTACAATTGCATTTGATTAGGGTTGCCTTCAGTAGAACCTTGTGTTGAATATCTCTGTGTATAGGTATGCCATACGTTTTTTTCAGTATTATTGTTATCACGATTTCATATTATACCATCCGATCCAGATTATGCACCTACAGTCGAGAGCGACTCCGCCTTCGTTGGAGGATCGTATATTATAGAAGGACTGTCTACAACCATAGTTTTTTATAATTTAGTTATTTTAAGGTTGTTGACACTTCATCGGATGCATCCACTCGACCCAAACCTAGTTTAGGGTGACGCAGTATTATTAAATTTTATCTTTGTGATTATTGTCTTCTAGGTTCGATGACCTCTACATTTTCACACACTTATTATACATATATAGTGGTGGACCCTTGTAAATAAAATAAATCACATTATATATATATCATGAAATATGGCTTTGGGAATATTTAAGTAATAATCAATCGAAAATGCTAACTGTATTTTTAGTCTTATACCATGGGATGTAATCTATGGATGGGAAAGGAAATATCCTTGACCCTTTTTTAAGCATACTAAAAGAGTGGTTAAGGAAACCTTTGGTTTTAGACCATGTTTATAATAATATTTCCTTGTTCTTATAATCTAGAGTCTAATAGTAAACTTTTCAAAAACTTTTCAAAAAGAAGATTTGAGGATCTTGATAATGTAGCTAGGGATGTATGAATTATTGAGGAAAAATAGAAAGAACTCTAAACATTCAAAATTTAGAGGACATTAGTTTTTGACTCCAATGCTAGATGATAAAAAGGTGGGTTATATATGTCTTTGATTTAATTTATAACACAAAAAGCTTATAGTAAGGATAGTGAAAATGTTTACATTGCCATTGTTTAAATTGTAAAGATAGCTTGATAAAGATCTCTATGAGAGTAACTAGGGAAAAGTAGGAAAGTGGATGGCAACAATCTGGTTGTTGGATGTAATCCCTTTCCTTGTTTAAATAATAAAAACCCAAGCCTTTGTGGACGTAGCCCAAGATACGGGTGAACCATGTCAAAATGTTCTCTTGGTATGTATTCTTATGTGTATATCTCTCTTGAAAATTATGGTGGTACTTGATGTGTCTCTTTGGTGTTTTGCATGTTTTGCGTTTTCAAAGTATTTAGATGTATCACTTTTTCTTGTAATCTTATGCGTCTTTTAAGTATGTGTACTCCTCACTCTCTTAGAGTGAATATGATTTCTTGACTTGTTCATATGTTTCTATTAAACTCCTATACGTATAATTTATTCTATGTTGATGGTTCCATATGAATCATTGGAAAACTACATATGTTGAATGAATATATTCTAGTTAGAAATATTTGAATATAAACAAAGATGATTATGTTAGATATTAATATGGGAAAATGGATGATAAGGTGTTAATTGAAGTTATGTGTTCAAGTTTTAGGTTTGTACCGGTTTTACATCAAAAATATTGTATGATTCAAATGAATTATTGGGTTTACATAAAACATGCATTGTTTAAACCAATTCTCTACTTTAGTAGGAGGTCGTTCTCTTATTTTTTATAAATATCCAAAGGGTTATGAATAGGTTGTATAAAATAGGCAATATCACCTCATTCAAACATAGAGTTATAGATGTAGCTGCATGTTGTCACGACATGTGAAACTTTATGATTGTATATCTAAGTTGTCGTATAGACAATTAAATAATTAAAGATAGATTATGAGATGTTCTAATGTCGCCTTTTATTCTAAATAGTAATCTAAATGCTGAAACTTCATTCTTCCGCATAACATTTATGGACAAATAGATCACTTAGAAAATTTTTAAATTTTTGTGAAATTTGGGAACGTGACAAATGGTATCAGAGCACTAGGTTTAAACACTCAGGCTTGATGGGCTCAACATGAAATAAATGAAAGTTAACTAATCAAAGTTGTTTTGTTCATTTTTTGGATGCATCGATTGGAATGGACGAGGGGTCATGTTATTCCAAGCGCAACTTCAAGTTTCTCTGAAAGTGTAAAGATAAATACTTTTATTTTTTGTTTCCTCATGAAGTTGTGAGGCAGGTACGTTTTCCCTTGTCATGAGTTTTCCCTTGTTATATAGATACTCGCATTACTTTATGGTATTATTAAGGAATGAAACTTGTTGAAATGATTTCCGTATTTTTACAAAATATTATGAAAAGTGTTGTGCATATGTTGATAAATTTTATTAGGAAATTCAAACAAATTGCATAGAGGTATCATTTAATTCCGCATTACTGTTGATATTCTATATTCTATCAAAGATTACTAGGCGCGTTACCTATGAACATCGCAAGGTTAAAATTTTAGTTTTATTTATTCCCAGAAGAAGTAAGTTTGTTTGTTTAGGAAAACTCACTTGAACACCTCCAATGTCCATGCATAGTTGTTATGATAAGATTCAGATAATGTTTAGAAAATAATCGGATAAAGCATTTGTTGGTAGAACTTATAATTATTTAGCTACATTCTTCGAAATAAAATTTAGTTCTCAAACATTAGAAAGTACATCTTTGTACTTAGGATTATGATAGCATGCTTAAGACAAAAAGGTGTATATGGTCATTCTTTCATAAGATCCAATAAAAAAGGGAGTTCATATAGAATATAGTCTAGAGTAAAATTAATTATCCTAAGTATTGATAGCTAGAATGGATGTGACATACTAGGTTACATATGTTTAAAGTACATGCATGAATTCATGTGATGCAATGATGGAGTGCTTTCAATATTATTTTGCTTATGAAATATCAGCACTTTATTACAATACTTGTATTTCATTTCGGAAGTTCTTATCGTTATTAGAATGATTAGGAATTAGGCTAAAAATATATTATTGTGTAGCAGTATTTTCTAGGAGTTTAAGTAAACTTATTTTGGAATGCATAAGAATCTAATTATTTATTCATAAATAGACTATTGATAGGAACTATCTTCTAATAAAAGATTGACGTGCATCGAATTAAAAGGATCTTATTTAGTAGTACGAGTTTGATTATTGGGAATGAAGAATCATAACCTTGTTGTGATTGATTGAACACATGATCTTTTGAAAGTTATTAGAATCCTTGGGTGATTTTCTACCCTTGCAGGTTCTACTTGTTATTTCATCTCTTAAGTAATTATCATTTAATTCTGTACATGTTGAGTTAGAATCCTTTAGTTAAATATTTATAATGCAGAAGAAAAAAAAGTTTGAATTTCTGATTTGTTTATGATTTTGTATATTGTTGAAAGAGTGTTTACTGACCCACTGGGTGGAATGGAATCTGGGGTAGAAGGCAATCGACATGTGGCAGCATCATGAGGAAAGTAACTAGCTGTTGGTATGGGACAACTCCCTTGAATTGTGGTCATAGTGCCCTGAAAGATGGGACTGGAGCTTGAGGCTGATTTATTGAAAAATGACCACTAAAGACCTAGGAATATTTATAAAGCCATCGAATTTTGGACTGAGGTTCATCACTTTTCCTGGCGAGGAAACTTACCTTGTCCTTTTGCTGTATGCACACAAGAGATTCGATGAGGGGAAGTCTATGTTTTTTATCATGGTGTAAGTCTTCCTTGTTTATTGTTGAGTGCAGAGCTTGAGGGTTTTGGGCAAGTCTCTATTGATTGTTGGTTATACATTTTGGGTGCCTTGCTTCTACACAGAGTCTTCTACCTAGTGGTTCAGTAAACAGGCCTCCTTGGGTGTTTGTCTCCTACTTTTAATAATAAAATATTATGCAAATTACAGTCATCCTTGGACACTTGTCCCAATATAAAACTTTACAATAAAAGTTAAGATAATGCTTTCTTCCAACATAAAATGTTTCAGCAAAGGGGAAGCTATGTTTTAAGTTGTAGTGTAAGACTGTTATATCCCTATTGAAAGTAGACAGATGTATCCCTGCTGAGTTACAGAGTAAGACTGAAGTGTTCTTACTGAGATAATACTCCTGCCAAGTTTAGAAAAGGACTCATGTTTTGTATGCAAGTCTCCATGATTGTTGAAGTACAAAAAGTTTGATGATCAAACAAAGTTCTGTTGAAAGAATTGTTTTATGATATAAGAAAGTGCTAATGATTTGTCTTGTGACTAGATTATGAGATGTATTCATGCATGAATAATATGAATGGTAGAATAAGCAAATATCCCCTCAAGGAGAAGGAAGAATGATGAATAGTTAGTGATTTGAATTTTTTGTATACTTATGTTATACTGAAAGATATTGAAAAATATTGTACAAGTTGTACAATGTGCAGGTTATAAGGAAAAAGAGTTTGCAAAATCGGAAAAATGTGAAGACGACCAAATCATAAGAACAAAAGCAAGCGAAAACTGGGGTAGGACACAAAAGACAAACCGTTTAACACTGAGGATGGTGTTATCTTTAAGGGGTGGAGTGTGTAACATACCTCAAATTCAACCTCTATTATTATTAGTATTGTAAATGTAATTGTGATTACGTAAGCGGCCCTGGTGAGGAGCTCAAGGCCAGGCCCCACCAGTGGTACTTGGAGTAATGTTATGTCATTTTCCTAAATGTTTCTAAGAACATAACACTATGTAAATGAAGTAGCTAAATCCTATGGGGTAGAAAGAAGACAAAATGGCTAGAAGCCATGAGAGTCAAGTTATAGGGTTGTCCTATTTAGATGTCATTTGGGGTTGTGGTAGCTAAAAGCTAAGATTTTACATGCCTACTTACGAGGGACTAGTACTAATTAGTGTTACTAGTTAAAAATACTTTGAGGGTGGAAAAGGATTATATAAATATAAGTATATGGTATATATTTACATAAGTATCTTTTATTAAACCATTTAAGCTAAAACTTATTAATTAATATTAGTATGCCTAGTTAAACCAGGTATTGAGGAATTGAAATATAAATGATTATATATATATAAATTATTATTTAAAACTTAAATGACTATACACTATTTGAGGAAAATAGAACTACTTGAATAAATATAATTATAAAGATATATTAGGGAAGGGAACTACTCCTCGAAATAAATAACTCCTAAAAAAGAGCTTCACCATAGTAATTATGGAAAAATATCTCCATTCAAATGTTTTATAAATGAGGGGCAATTTCTATATAAATATACATATATAAAAACATGCATAATCTTCCTTTAAAATAGTAAGGTATTATATTATGCCCATAAAATAATTTATTATCCTTGATAAGAATTTGTATAAAAGATCTTATGATATCTTTTTAGAACAAACTAATTTATGTGCAAAAATATCTAGCGGTGTGCTTATTCACCAAAAGTTCGTAACTACTCCATGTATTAGTAGGAGAATGATCCCTTAGTGGAGCTCTCGACCACCTTCGCTGAAGGAGGAACCATATCTACCTACCACTATCTAATTTTGACAGCTGGAAAGATTACGAAGTTTTCTAAGGGTTTTGTCTCCATCATGGGAAGATCGTCGATCTCTTGGTACTGCCATCTGGTGCCTACATAAGGCCATTTGGAAACGCGTCTGAGTAGTGGCGTTTCTGATCTCTTTAAGCCAAGCAACTTGTAAAGGTTAAATAGACGAAAGGAAGAGGAAGAAAGGAACACGCAGCAGGAGAAAGACCTAGGGTTCTAGAGCATGATCACCAGGAATAGTCTCGAAAGTTTTATGTATGGTATCTCTCTACCGTTTTGGAAGAAGGCTAATCCTCAAAATAGGAAGCGAACCTCGATGTGGCAGATCTGTGATCAGGATCACAGCTTAATCGGACTCCCCATTATCATGAGTTGCGAGATAATGTTTTAACTGCTGGATCTCGGCCATCGATATGGAGTTAACTCTGATCGCGTTGGAAGGTTCGTTAGTCATTTGACATTTCGTGCAGGAAGGAGAGATCGCTACACGATCTAGTGGGTAATTGCTGCTCAACGCAGTTTAGATAATTGTCTACCTTATAGTCTATTCCCTTAAGAGTGAAGCATCTCTGGGAAGATAGATTATCCATCTCTGCGATAGAAGGAATTCTCAACAAAAGAGTTAGAAAGCCCAAGAGTTAGAAAGCCCCGGCGAGAAGAAGGAAACGATGTCTCAAATGGTAGAAGTTTGGCCTTGAACTATGAAGGGCGGTTACCGATCTCATTTTCCAAGTTTACTTGCTATTTTTTTTTCACGCCACTAATTTCTTAATAGTTGCATTTAATTTATGTTCTAAGATGATGTAAAGGTTGGACGGCTCAAATCTGTGGAGGAGCTGATCTTTAGTATTTGAAATTTTATACTCATTTAATAGGTGCGATGATTGTGGGAAAAAGGACAACGCATGAAAGGCTCAATCCTGTTGCAAAGGTTAAAGGCTTTTTATATATATATATATATATATAGATATTATATACTATCTGCTTGATGGTTCGATTAGAATAAAGAAGTTGGGCGACCTCCTTAGGAGATGCGACCCATACCTAGAAATCCTTTTCTTTTAGTTTGATTTATCTCTGCAACATTTTGGGAAGTGTCGTGGCTCGTCCTTGATTATTTTATTGTATTTCTAGAATACCTACAGGATTACACAACTAATGAATTAACACAACACCACAAATGAATTAACGATGCCTTACGGTACCGGCGCCTTCTTTTGGTTGGTATCACCAATGTTGTCCTCATTTACTTATGTAATGGCATCGATGTCTATAGCAAGCTTTTCTGGCTCATAACTCGTTTTTACTTGAGACTAGTGCATCTCCTCTTTGTCCACAGTAGTCTTCGCAGGTGACTTCATGCAGTTGTCCAAATGACTTTGTTGCACCCCATCGATGTTCACAATCTCTTGCGGATTCAAGTGAGTAACCTCATCGGTGTTTAGAATCTCCTGCAATTGCATTTGATTAGGGTTTCCTTCAGTAGAACCTTGTGTTGAATATCTCTGTGTATAGGTATTCCATAAAAAAATTTCAGTATTATTGTTATCACGATTTCATATTATACCATCCGATCCAGATTATGCACCTACATTCGAGAGCGACTCAGCCTTCATTGGAGGATCGTATATTATAGAAGGACTGTCTACAACCATAGTATTTTATAATTTAGTTATTTTAAGGTTGTTGATAGTTCATCGGATGCATACACTCGACCTAAACCTAGTTTAGGGTGACGCGGTATTATTAAATTTTATCTTTGTGATTATTGTCTTCTAGGTTCGATGACCTCTACATTTTCACACACTTATTATACATATATAGTGGTGGACCCTTGTAAATAAAATAACTCACATTATATATATATATATAATGAAATATGGCTTTGGGAATATTTAAGTAATAGTCAAACGAAAATGCTAACTGTATTTTTCTAGTCTTATACCATGGGATGTAATCTATGGATGGGAAAGGAAATATCCCTAACCCTTTTTTAAGCATACTAAAAGAGTGGTTAAGGCAACCTTTGGTTTTAGACCATGTTTATAATATTATTTCCTTGTTCTTATAATCTAGAGTCTAATAGTAAACTTGTCAAAAAGAAGATTTGAGGATCTTGATAATGTAGCTAGGGATGTAAGAATTATTGAGGAAAAATAGAAAGAACTCTAAACATTCAAAATTTAGAGGACATTAGTTTTTTACTCCAATGCTAGATGATAAAAGGGTGGGTTATATATTTCTTTGATTTAATTTATAACACAAAAAACTTATAGTAAGGATAGTGAAAATGTTTACATTGCCATTGTTTAAATTGTCAAGATAGCTTGATAAAGATCTTTATGAGAGTAACTAGGGAAAAGTAGGAAAGTGGATGGAAACTATCTGGTTGCTGGATGTAATCTCTTTCCTTGTTTAAATAATAAAAACCCAAGCCTTTGTGGGCGTAGCCCAAGATACGGGTGAACCATGTCAAAATGTTCTCTTGGTATGTATTCTTATGTGTATATCTCTCTTGAAAATTATGGTGGTACTTGATGTGTCTCTTTGGTGTTTTGCATCTTTTGTGTTTTCAAAGTATTTAGATGTATCACTTTTTCTTGTAGTCTTATGCGTCTTTTAAGTATGTGTACTCCTCACTCTCTTAGAGTGAATATGATTTCTTGACTTGTTTATATGTTTCTATTAAAACCCTATACGTATAATTTAGTCTATGTTGATGTGTTCCATATGAATCATGGGAAAACTACATATGTTGAATGAATATATTCTTGTTAGAAATCTTCGAATATAAACAAAGATGATTATGTTAGATATTAATATGGGAAAATGGATAATAAGGTGTTAATTTAAATTATTTGTTCAAGTTTTAGGTTTGTATCGGTTTTACAGCAAAAATATTGTATGATTCAAATGAATTATTGGGTTTACATAAAACATGCATTGTTTAAACCAATTCTCTACTTTAGTAGGAGGTCGTTCTTTTATTTTTTATAAATATCCAAAGGGTTATGAATAGGTTGTATAAAATAGGCAGTATCACATCATTCAAACATAGTTATAGATGTAGTTGCATGTCATCACGACATGTGAAACTTGATGATTGTATATCTAAGTTGTCGTATAGACAATTAAATAATTAAAGATAGATTATGAGATGTTCTAATGTCGCCTTTTATTCTAAATAGTAATCTAAATGCTGAAACTTGATACTTCCGCATAGCATTTATGGACAAATAGATCACTTAGAAATTTTTTAAGTTTTTGCGAAATTTGGGGACGTGACACCAAATACAAATGAATGAAATATATTATGGCTATCAAGGGCACAAACCCCCCACATAGCAACAATTCTCCCTCATAGCCAACTCCTATAGTGTTGCATAACCCCTTCCCCAACAAGGAGTTGTCGCAAATCAACAAGAGACATGAAACCCCACCCAGCAGGTAGGGTCGCACCCTCCTCAAAATATATCAAGCCCTATAATGATTGTGACATTACATTTCTATTATCATATTAGTATTATTTTTATTGGTTGGCTAGGACCCTAATTGTAATTATGTAGGCTCTAGAATTGTAATTGTACACTTTTATCTCCCCCCCCACACACACCAAGGAGATCTAGTTTGGAATAATCTCATATAATATTGTTTTGTATTTGAAATACATTGTAAAGAAATACCTCCCCTCAAAGAGGCTGGTTATTCATATTTTTATTGCAATCTTAAGGCGTTGCAATATTATCGCTTTTGTCTTATGCTATTTTTGGGAATTTGGTGCATAACATTTGGTATCAGAGCCATTTTCACTATAACCTTTTTTCTGGGACATTTCAAACAATGAAAATTGGAGGGTTCATATAGGAGATATCGAAATAGATTTGATAAAGAGTTCTAGATTTTGATTCATTATGGGTGCCAAGTTATACCTTGTGAAAGTTAGGGTTTTTAATTACTAGTCTCAAACAGGTGTTCCGGGAAAAACAATTATATATAAAGCTTGAAAGATCTAAATTGAGTGATACTTGTTGCATATGATAGTAGAAAAATCCTACTAATCATGTTAAAAGTTTCAGGATCATATCCAAAATAATGGACACATGGCATGCTGCACACTTTCACTCTCCTGAAAAAGTACAAAATGACAAGTTTTGGTAAGATTAACATAACTTTTTCTTGGCACGTCAGAATGAGGTCAGGCCCATGGCATTGCATAGAAGACATGTCAAGAAACTACGAGAAGAAATTTCAAGCTTAGAGGGGCTGCAATTTCATATTTACCTCAGTTGGAAAGTTGGCGAACAAGATAGTCTCCAAATGAGGGTTTTAAAAGGTATGCTAATTTGAATTTTGCATAACTTTTGAGTGGAAGGTTTTATTTGGGTGATTCAAAAAGTGGTATAAAGAGGAAATATATTAAATATTAGTGATATAAAACAAAAATAGTTAGAGAAAAAATTATACTCCAATTAAACCTTCAAAAGGCTCAACCGTGACACAAGAGGAGCAAGATGAAGTGAACTATGAGTTGTCCAAGTTTTCTAACCAATTAGAAAACCTTGACAAAAAAATTATGGTAAATAATGTTGAATTACTAAAATTCAAATATGATATACAAAATAATATGGAAAATATGGCTAGTAAAGAGTATCTAGAAAAGATGACCAGTGAGATGGCTAGTAAAGAGCTGTTAAATTTTCTGAATTTACTTCAATCTGATCTAGGATCTTAACTGAGAGAACAACATGTACAGCATATCTACAGCATATCAATCATGGAGACAATAATGCAATCACACAAGAGACACAAAGATTTACTTGGGGAAAACCATAAAGGTGAAAAACCCCAATAACTTCCTCAGAGATAGATAGAGAAATGATACAACCAACCATGAGAGATAGACATAACCTAGCAGCAGATCCTCCTCCTCCATAAGTGCGCCACTCCTCCTTGAGTGCATGAGTGAGAAGTGAGTGAGCAAATAGAGTGCCTCCCGCACTCTATTTATACTTGACTTGACTTGCCTTTTTACCTAACTCATGTAGGCTCGAACTTAACCACATAACATAATGCTGAGTGGGCCGACCCCCAATAGGGTGGTCTAATAACCCTTTGACCCACATGGCCGACCCCCAATAGGGTGGTCTAATAACCCTTTGACCCATATGACTTATACAGGGCCGACCCCAAACAAGGTGGTCTAATAACCCATCAAGTATAAGTTACGACACTTACAATATAAATAACGACACTTCCGTATAGAGGAATAATACCATCTCTATAGGAATACAATATACATATATGTGAAATACATTATGAAGTTACATATACATCAACAAGAGCATCTTGTAAAGATGTATCTTCAAGAGGTGAATACAATGTTAAATGAGATAAGATATAGATTTATCCCTAATTTATCTCCTCGAGAAAAGGATAAGGAGGAAAAGAAGGACTTGTTCCAATCACAGATTGAGAAAGTTGAAAAACAATTGGAAAATAAGAGGTTCGATTCTCCGACATTTGATCATTCATCACTCCATAATCCACATCATCATGGGTTCAACCTGGGTAAAGGAACCAATGGATTCCAAGATTGATATGAGAAATTTTGATGGCAACGATCCAATAACATGGATATTCCATATGGAGCAATTCTTTGATCTACACCAAGTGCCAACTTTACAAAAGGTAACTATTCAATCCTTGTATTTAGAGCCTAATCAATTTGTATGGTACCAATGGATTTGTGACTATAAAAAGGAATATGTTGTCTCTTTTTCTATATTTACGGATGAATTTATTGCACATTATGGTGATATTTAGAGCAACACATGCTTCAACCAATTGATAAATCTAAAACAAAAGGGTCCAGTTATAGAGCACATCAAGCACTTTCTGAAGTTAAGTCTTAGCGTGAAGAACATTTCAGAAGATAATTTGTTGGATCTCTTTGTGGGCACTTTAAAGGAGAATATTAAAATTGAGATACATATTTTTGAACCTAAATAATTAGAGAATTGTTTTAGTTTGGAAAGGAAAATTGAAAGTAAAAATATGGTGCTAGAAGGAAGGCATGAAAGTAAAAATATGGCTACTAGAAGAGTCGCCACAAACACCTATAGAGAAGGAAATGTTTCCCATCCCAACTCCACTCAGTCTAATACCACAAGGTTGAAATATAAACAAGTGGAGGAAATAAGATCAAAGGGACTATGTTTCAATTGTGACAGCAAGTACAACAAGGGGCATACGTGTATTGAGAAGAAATTATTCTACATAGACTGTGAAGAGGAATATGATCCAAATATGGGAGAACTTCAAGAGGTAGATATATAAGATACTACTCCAACCATATATTGTCATGCATTGGATGGAATTAGCACTCAAACTCTCAATATATAAGGATATATAAAAACAGAGAAAGGTAACAGTGTTGATTGATTCTGGTAGTACCCATAACTTCATTGATTTCAGATTAGCCAAACTTCTCAATTGCTCTATATATCCCGCACCAGAATATCAAGTAATGATTGCATATGAAGATACCATAAGTTGTTCAAGGAAGTGCCATAATATTAAGCTTACTATGGGTGAGTATTCATTGGATAGCCCAATGATTGCAATCCAAATGGGTGGTGTTGATTATTGTACTAGGGGTCCAATGGCTACAATCATTGGGAATAGTGGTTCTTAATTTTCAAGGACTGTTCATGAGATTCTCTTCAAAAGGAAAGGAAATTGAACTTAGAGGTATTCCATGGAAACTCTATGAAGTGATTAGCTCCAACAACATGTTGAAATTGTTGAAAAAGGGGCACCATGGAGCAATTGTACATTTGTGCCCACTAGATGTTCAAGCATCTATACCCTCTATTCCAGTGGATCTCTAACAATTTATTGAAAATCATTACAAGGTATTAGGAGAGATGCCTAAAGGTATTCCACATGTTCGGGAGCATGACCATGCTATTCACTTGCAACTAATAAGTGTACCACCTAACATCGGACCCTATAGGTACCCATATGTACAAAAAAGTGAGATTGAAAAATTGGCTCAAGAAATGTTAGATTCAAGCATAATTCAACCTGTCCAAAGTCCTTTCTCTGCACTAGTGGTGATGGTTCAAAAAACAGAAGGTTCATGGTGTATGTGTCCAAATTATAGAGATCTCAATAAGATGGCCATTAAAGATAAGTTTCCTATTCCCGTCATTGATGAATTACAAGGAACAAGACTATTTACCAAATTAGATCTTCGTTCTCGATATCATCATATTAGAATGAGGAAATAAGACATTCTAAAAATAGTATTCAAAACACATCAAATTCATTATAAATTTTTGGTGATTCCATTTGGACTTACCAATGCACCTTCCACATTTCAAAGCTTGATGAATTATATATTTAAACCCTTCCTTAGAAAATCTGTGTTAGTATTTTTTTATGATATACTTATCTATAGAAAATCTTGGGAAGAGCATGTACAACTTGTTGACAGGGACTTAAAACTATTGGAGGAGCACTAACTATATGCCAAGCCTTCTAAGTGTGCCTTCGAGGTTCAAGAAGTGGAATATTTTGGTCATATTGTATCTCACGAAGGCGTCAAAGTGGGTCCTAAAAAAATTAAGGCTATCATGGGATGGCCAGTTCCTAAGACATTGAATAATTTTAAAGGATTCTTAGGATTGACAGGCTACCACTGCAAGTTTGTCAAGAATTATGGTCAAATAACAACACCTCTAACACGGTTATTGAAAAAATAGGAATTTTGGTGGACTCAAGAAGCAACCAAATATTTTGAAAAACTTAAATTGGATATGTGTACAACTCCTATATTACCCATGCCCAACTTCACAAAAACCTTTATTGTGGAATGTGATGTCTCGGGGAAAGGAATTGGTGCAGTTTTAATGCAAGAAGGAAGGTCCCTTGCCTTTGGAACTTTCCGACTTGAAGGAAAAAACTTACTGAAACCAATTTATGAAAAATAAATGTTGGCCATACTACATTCAATTAAGAAATAGCGCCCTTACCTAACAAGAAAACACTTCAAGGTAAGAACATATCATGATAGCCTTAAGTACTTCTTGTAACAATGATTATCATCAAGAGAGTAACCAAAATGTGTTACAAAAATGTTAGGTTATGACTTTGAAATTATCTACAAAACATGAAAACAAAAGTGGTATCTGATGCACTTTCAAGAAAAGAAAATGACATTGAGGGATTACTTTGCGCTATTTCCATTATACAATCTAATTGGGTAGAAGAAGCAATGAAAGAATGGAAACAATATCAAAAGAAGGGCAAGATGATTCAACAACTACAAGAGGATCCCAATTCACTATATAAATTTGTGTGGAAGAATGATTCACTATGGTACCAAGATCACCTATATTTATGTAAAAATTCTCAACTCAAACAAAAGATCCTTTTGGAATCTCACACTTCTCCTATAGGAGGACATTCGAGGTTCTTGAAAAAATACCACATGATCAAGAAGGATTTATTATAGGAAGGTCTTAAAATTGATTTCCAAAATTTTGTGGCAAAATTTTTGGCTTGTCAACTAAACAAAGGAGATATAATCAAGACACCAAGTCTTTTAGGACCATTAGCCATACCAAGTAAGTATCAGGAAGAGGTCTCAGTGGAATTTATCACAAGTTTACCAAATTCAAAAGGAAATACTATCATCATGGTAGTGGTGGATCAACTCACAAAGTATGCCCATTTTTCTCTCTCTTTCTCATCCTTTTAAAGAAAGTACAATAGTTGTGACATTCATGGATGTAGTTTAGTAGCTAGCTAGAACTCCCAAGATTACTGTAAGTGATAGAGATCCAATTTTCACTGGTAATTTTTGAAGGGAATTATTTTCTTGTATGGGCACTCAATTGGCTCATAGCTACTCTTACCATCCTCAATCTAATGGGCAAACTAAGATTGTGAATAAATGCTTAGAAGGGTATCTTTGCATCTGATAAACAAACACAATGGGTCAAGTGCTTTCCCTTAGTAGAATGTTGGTACAACAAATCATTTCATACTTCATAAAAAATGTCACCATTTATGGAACTTTATGGCTATCATCCTCCTTCCATCACATCATCCTTGAAAGAGAAAGCTAAGGTTCAAGCAGTGGAGGATCACATAGAGCACCAACAAGAAGTTCTCCAATTATTGAAGGATAACTTGGTTATAGCATAAAATATGATGAAACAAAAACTAGATGAACATCGTAGTGAAAGGGAATTTGAAGTGGGAGATTGGGTATTTTTTAGGCTACAACCATACAAATAGATGCCCCTCAAGCAACAAAAGCAGGACAACAAATTAGCATTGAAGTACTATGGTCCTTATAAGATGTTGTAAATCATTGGAAGTATGTCTTATAAATTGGAGTTACCACCATTACCAACTTCATGTGTACATCCAGTCTTCCATGTTTCTTGCCTTAAAAAGGTAATCAGTGACAAGATCATGATCTAGACTATTTTACCAGAGATCAATGAAGAAGGTAAATTAATACTAGAACTTGAAACAATCATTGGGAGAAGGATCGAGAAACTACGAAATTGAGCAATTACTGAGTACCTCATCAAGTGCAAGAACTTTCCAATAGAAAAGGCAACATGAAAAGATGAGTTATTCATGCAAAAACATCCATAGCTAATTAAGCATTGAGGAAAACACTTGTTTGAAGGGGAGGGGCATGTTAAGCCCTATATATTATGACATTATATTTCTATTATCATTGTAGTATTATCTTTATTGGTTGGATATGATCCTAATTGTAAATATGTAGGCTCTAGAATTGTAATTGTACACTTCGTATCCTATGCACACACACACACACCAAGGAGATATAATTTGGAATAATCTTATCTCATCTTGTTTTGTATATGAAATACATTGTAAAGGAGGTTGACCCCTCAAAGAGGCTGGTTATTTATCTTTTTATTGCAATTTTAAGGTGATGGAATACTATCTCTTCTTGTTTTATGTTATTTTGGGGAATTTGGTGCATAACAACATCCAACTCAACCTAGGCACCCCTCTTATCAAAATATTTTCATGAAATTTACAGAGGCTAATTTCCAAACCTGTAACCAACAATATATGACATGCCTCCTTAGTTATGTCCCACCAATCTCGAAAGTAATCAAGCATCTACTAGTGGACTATTGCAGATTATGCACCCTAGTAATGACCCCCCATTGCATATGCCAAAGGCACCTTTACAATGCACTATCTGTAACCCTCATACAAGATTTCCTCAAAGCTATACCATCATTGACGACTTAACACAATCATTTGTTGATCTCATAACTAGAAGTCCTCCAAACATGTCCTTCATAGAGAATGGCATTGTTTCCTACATTAGGCATAATATATCCCCACTACATTAGGCATAGTATATCCATCTGACTCACACTACATTAGGCATAGTAGATCCATCTAACTCACACTTGATGATCTTTGACTTGGATAACTTTGAACCACACTTGCCATCCTTAGTGGCATTTTAAATACCTCTCATTGTTAGAAACATGAAAATTCATCAATGTATCATTGATGAAGGTGCATTTACATGCATCATGTCCAAGAGAGTATGGAAAATTTTGGCTTCCCTTGAAACTATACCATAGATCATCACCCTTAGGGATTTTGATGATTGTTCATCCCAACTAGAAGGATTATATAAAAAAAATTCATGTTGAATTAGTAGGAAAACAATCTTGATTTATATCAAGGTTATAAATGCCCCATTAGACTAAAACATCCTATTTGGACATAGTTTTATGTATGCTATAAAATTGTTTTCCTCTTTATTCTTATGCTTGATGATGTTTCCACATAATGGAAGGGTCATTACCATATATAAACCAATGCACTACAAACCTCATCCAACAACCAATCTCAATAATGTCTTATCGCTTGTAGAGGCTTCCCCTGAAACACCATGTTACATAAACATGATACCTAGAATATTCAAACACTCCTCATTACTAGGGGCATATCATGGTGCCCCACCCCAAATACTCCAAGCATAATTTAAAACATTCTCCTTGGAGTCACTTGTTCTACCACATAGGTGATACAAATATTTATAACAACTATGCTAACACTCAATGGTGAGCTTATTTATATACATAATTTCCTACTCTAATAATGAAGCCAATAATATTAGGTGAAGTCTAAGTTCAAATGGAACCAATAAAGCTTTTGAATAAACGAATGGACTTTATGGATGCATTTGGTTAAGAATGGGAGTATCAAGATTGATGATTATGATACAAAATTATAGGAGGTTCGTACCTACACTCCAAAAACATTGACCTCATGAAGCTTAAGATTTTTGAGTCCTTGATCATAATAGAATCTGACGAGGACTCAACATGGTCTTCAAAATTATGAGAGGAATGCACTTGATCAACAAAGAAGAAATAAAGTTTTTTCTCTTCTGCATGATGACTTGACACTATTTGTATGATGGAATTTTTTTTTATCTTCATCATATATTGGCTCTTTATTACAAACCTTAATCAATTTAGGTTCAAAAATCTACTCCTAGTTTGTCGTAATGAATGGAACAATCCTTCATGAATCTATCTTGAAACAACTCATAGACATCAACTTCCTTCACATTTTGATCATAAGTACCTTGGGAACCAAGTAGATTTTCTATGATGTCAAACCTTCCTTCTTCATTTTGAAGTCAAGTTTCTCTTGTTGTGACTCAACTAGATAAAAGAAAAAGGATAGGATTTTTGGACTTTAGTGCATTCAAGAGATTGATGCTTAAACTTGATAACCCTGCTACAAGATAAAGCATCATCAACTAGCTCGTCATCCTTCTAAGGATTTAATCCTTTACCAAACATTTCATATAAAGCTAAATATGTAATAAAATTATAAAAATAGAAGCAAACGAAAATAACAATACAACACAATATTTACATGGAAACCTTGCTATGCACAGGTAAAACCATGCGGAAATGACAACCTCGATCTTTTATTATTACTTGAAAAAAATTTATAATGCTTTCTTTCTTATAAAAACTTCCCTTTTATACAATACATAGGAGGGTTCTAGAAGGAATTTAAATACACTAGAAGGTTCCATAAAAAATTTCCTCAGCAGTTACAATAACGATTTATTAGATCGCCATACCTCAAGCGTGAATTCACTTAAACTCTACTACTCTCTTCAAGTTCTCTTCACTTGTTTTCATACATATCCTTCTTCCTTACATCATATTTATAGATGCAACACATACACAAGCTCGTGGTACTCATGTTAGTTACAACTACCTACTCATTAATGGTAATCACTAATCCATAACTTCCTAACTGAATGTAGTTATTCTATTACAGTCGATTTGACAGAGTCAACCATAGTCAATCACCCATTGAGCCTCTTGTTGTCCAAGTGTCCATTGAATCCATGCCCGCTTTGTGCTTTTCAACTTCCATGTCGACTAGTCATGATCAATGATCTGTCGCATATACTAGTCGGCTTGGCAACCAGACTTCTACCATCTGTTGAATTCAATTCCATTTGACTTACTACTAGTTGAATATTGACTTCGACCATTTATTTACATGCAAAGAATATAAAACACCCAATAGTTTAGAGTTAGGGTTAAATATATATGGCCAAAGTCGAACTCATGGTCATTTCAGATGTCAAAATTTACTATTTTGTTGTAAACGGGGATATCATATATCACATAATCTATGACACTACTACCCAACTCTTGGATACAAGCCATCTAGTTAGATTTCAACCACTTCACAAGACCAAATTGCAAATTATTAGATCTTGAGAACTACAAAGCTTGATTAGCTTGGTACCAAACAAAATCTCAACCAAGTCTTCCGAGTTTCTTTTGTATCTACTAGCTAAAACAAGGTCCTCATCTAACCATATAGGATTGGGTTTAGAATCATTACTTAAGATAATAGCTTGGTTAGTTTCTATTTTAGCATTAAAGTCTCCTAGCAAGAGGATATTGCCTCTATTTCTTAGGTTGGAAACATCCCGTTCCAAGGCATTGTAAGGACAATTTTTATCTAGATCGTGATTCTTATAAAAAATGGAATTAATAGTATCACAATAGCATATTGCTATATAAATATTCTTAGCATTGATTTATTAAATATACATCCACATGTACTAATTGAAAGGATCTTTCTTGTGAATCCTAATATGGGGGAAAATGTTCTTCTTTATGTAACAAGCTATGCCTTCGATCCCTCTATGGTAGGATCTCTTATTCCATACTGACCACAAGACAGATCCTTATATGCTAGGGACCTTAGATTCTTCGTGCTCCCAAGTTCCAAAAAGTAATATAATATCAATTTCACTTGAGATCCAATGTGGATCCAACTTAATGTGGGACCCATGCTCCATGGAAAGCCACGACAGTTCCAAGAGATGATCAAGAGAATTCCAAATTTCTATTTATTATTATCCTTTTGGTCTCCATCCCCAATAATAGCTTTTCTATTCCTAATTATCGCCCATTTCCTTTCCTTTCTAGCTTCTTTTACCTTTTGAACTTCCTTTCTTAATTCAACTTGATTTTCTGGAATGGGATATTCCTTTATAAATATGGGCCTATCCCTTTTAGACATGGGTTTCTATTGAGTACTCCATGTTTATGGTCATTAGAGCTCACCTTGACACAAATTAACTTATATTGGTTATCGATTATTTTGAATACCCTCTATGCTTCTCTGAGACAAGTGGTTTCAATTTGTAAAGTTTCTTGCAATTTTTCATTGACTAGTGCTAGCCCGTCCTCTTCTTTCTCCTCTTTCAAACTAAAAATTATGAGGTTCAAGGCTCTTTTGTTACAATCATGGTCTAACTCTGTAATCTTATTCTATTCCTCCTTGATGGGTTTGATATTGAATTTACCCTCCAAACAATTTCGAGCCAAATTAATATTTAGTTTTTCTTCTAACTCTTTAATCTTTTTCTTCATATTATGATTTTCTAGATTATCAATCTTTCCTTCTTGGGTTGATTGTTTATTTTCCTCGCTTTGCTTTTTTGTTTTTTGTAATGTCATCTCCATTTTCTCCAACTTATTCTCCAACCCTGTTATTATAATGCTCATCTGTTATGAATCTTGTCTTCAAATGATGCAAACTTATTATCAAGCATATCCTCTAAATTTAATTGAAGTTTAGATTCTATTTCTTCCTTATGTTTATCTAAAGATTCTATATATTCACATAGATTATCTAGGAAGTTGGCAAGTATTGTGACTTGCTTATACTAGAATACAAAAATAAAGAGGAAAAAATTTATAACCAAGACTGGGAGAAAGAGCTTGTGCCCCTTGTTAGTTCAAGATCACCAATTAGTGTTTCAAAGGTATGTTGTGAAAATGCCTAGTAATAATAACTTAATGAAAAAGCCTCAATGATAATATCCAATAAAAATGTTTTAGTGGAAAGGTAAAGTAAAACTCATAGATCATGGATTAGGGTTTTAGAGGCATGCCATGAAAATTCTCAAATTTTTTAAAGTGCTTCCCTATAAATGCTTTGTGAAAAAAAAAATATATATAATCAAGAAAGGAACATGTGTACCTCATTAGGTTATCCTTATGGATTAGGGTTTAGGTATGTAGACTTTCACTTTTATTAAGTGGATAGACTTCACTCTTTTGGGTTTTCATTGGGTAGACTTTCTCTCTTTTGGATTTTCATTTGTTACCCTTTTTCCTTAGCTAATTCAAATTTTTATCATTTTAATATTTAATATTTAATAAATAAATCATGGCTAAATAACAGAATAAAAATGTACTTAGTTCACATGCATTTAGAAAAACGAGTGTATTGATAAATATAAAACATTTACATAAAACACATCATTATATAAATCCCGCCTTTTGTAACAGCAGTGAAGTCATTCATACTGTGAACCATCGTTTTAGAATCATTGTGCGCATAGTGCATGTGATAGAACAAGAAATCCTATGTTGCCTATGATGAGGAAGCATGAAAAAACATAATGAATAACCAAAAAAAGAAGAGACTAAAGAGAGGTGATGTAACATTTTAATAAAATATAATAAAGTTTATCGAATAAATTCATGATGTGACGATATTACATTGAATAGGTGAACATTATCTAGCTTGTTGCAGTAGGTTGGTTAGCTATTGGATCTTAAGCTGTTTGACATCTAATGGCTAACCAAGCACATTATCCAGCTTGCTGCAGGCAATAGGTTGGTTAACCCTTAGATCTCAAGCTGTTTGATATCTAATGGCTAACTAACCTATTGCACCAAATTAAATAACCTACACTTACACCAAATTAAATAACCACACTTACAGCAGACTGGATAATGTTCCCCTCAAACCAGGCAACGAACCAAACGATAGCAGAGCAGATCAACTCAATGGTAGAAAGCTTGTCACAGTGTCTCAATGAGTTTAAAAATGGCGAAAGGAATTTTTTTTGGGGTTTGTGAGACATAATAATTAAGTATGACTTTTCGATAGAAAAGAAAGCTTTGGAAAATATTTATTTATTAAATTATGCAAGTGATGGAATGTTGGCAAATGACCAGATGAGTGGATTCCCACATTTTAAGGCAGGCCCGGCCGAGGAATTTATTATGGCCGCAGGTTTGCAATGGTGGTTTTCTCGTCCGGAGATTCCTTTATGGCGGACACGATAAGCTTCTGTGGGGGCTGCGGCATATGAATATGAAAAAGCAAAGCCGGCCGTCTCAGAAAAGCCTCTTTATTAAAGCGATCTGTGGACGAATTAGGGACTCATAACTTCCTCAAAGATCAGAGCCGAAGAACGCCGATCAAATTTTGTTGGCTTGCCTTGCAGAAATGGCCGAAGTTGAAGGCTGTAATTCCGAGCAGAGGCAGAAGCAGAGGAGAGCAGTGGTGGCAGTGGACGAGAGCGAAGAAAGCATGCACGCCTTGTCTTGGGCTCTCCAATATCTCTTATTTCACGACTCCAAGGAAGACCAAGTTATCCTGTTGCACGCTCAGTCGCCCCCTAGGGTTTACGCCGCAGCCGATGGCACAGGTCGTGTAAATAACTGTTTTTAGCGATCTTGTTTTTATAGATTTCTTTTTCTGTATTTGACAATGATGTTTCTTGATTTGATTAATAGCTTACGTCTTCTTGTATTTGACAATGACGTTTCTTGATTTGATTAACAGCTTACGTCTTCTCGTCTGATATTATGGAGTCCCTGGAGAAACAACAGAGAGAAAACACAGAAAGCATATTGGAAAAGGCCAGAGCCATCTGCAGGGAGAAAAATGTATGAGTTCTTGCCGGATCAGTCTCTATAATCATTGGAGATTTTTTCTTTTTGTGGAATTATTAGTGTTTAAATATTGTTATAAATGTTCAGATATGCTTTGAGACGAAGGTGGAGAGTGGAGATGCCAGAGATGTTATATGTGAACAAGTTGAGAAGCTTCAAGCAGATTTTCTGGTCATCGGAAGCCATGGCTACGGCACCATAAAAAGGTTTGTATATACGCCATTGTTGGGTTGCTGCTTTCTGTATTGTTCAGTCTGTAACTGATGGACCACGGGCGTTGTGTTGAATTTTGTAGAACTTTTTTGGGGAGTGTGAGTGATTATTGTGTCCGCCATGCCAAGTGCCCTGTTGTGATTGTGAAGCTGCCAAAGGATTGAGATACAGCAGCTGGTTGACTATGCCGGCCAAGTTTCAGGTTTAAAAGGACAAATTACATATACCACAATCGTTTTGAACAGTGTGTTTAAGGGAAAAGGATTTTGTGAGTAGCATTATTATGAGGCTATCATTATCAGTGGTCAATCATGTTATGATACGTTAGTTTTGTCATTTTTACATTATTATTTCAGTTATTTTAAGTAGAGAAAACTTGAAACAAATGCTTGTGATGTGATTAGCATGCAATTGAGATTAATTGCCTAAGAGGGGATTATGCCGGTATTGCAAATGTTTGCGAGAGTGTAAAGTTTAATGTTAAAGTGTAGGGTTATACTTTCCAATGACTATTATATTCATATTTTGATTATTGTTTTTAGAGAGGCTTTTTACAACTTATTGAGAGCTCAATTGGAGTTGACATCGTGTGCTTATAAAAATGTTTTACAATTTGTTGAAAAAAATCTTAAAGTTTAAGAAGTTTGATTATATAAGAGTTTGATTAAGGAGTTATTTCTTATTAATACTAGAATTCTAAATGTGGTATGAGTTGGTGATTTATATTGCCACCATCAAAATGTCTTATGGGTATATTTATCTTTTTTTTTTTACAAGAATGGGTAAGGATCATTTGTATTAAAAAAGGTGAAGATTACATAGAAGGACTGCTCCCAAGTGGAGTCAATGTCTGTAGCACCTTGTTCATCTTTTACATAATTGAAATTGTTTCGAAAAAGCCCTATTTTGTGGAGACTATAGCTCCTTACAAATTGCCCAAGGATTAAAAGATAGAAACAAAATATATTGATCTTGAGGTCTGCAAAATTTTGTTGACATAAAGTCTATTACATGCTTGTGACAAAATTTATCAAAAAGAAATTCTAATCTAGAGACTGATCTGTAAACAAAAAGGAACATTTTCAGCTTTGTGAAAACCATCGAACTGAGAGTTTGGCGCAGAGTGTGTATAGAAAAACCAAAGGAAATGAGGGGAGTCTCAATAACGTTCCTGATGATGAGTAGGTGGACCTGGTATGCTTTCAACAGAGTGATCCTGTCGCTTGTCGGTGCCAGATTCTTTGCTATCCTAGATGGTTGTAATGCAACGGCTTACATCTTCTCTAAGCATGTCTATTTTCCCTTCAACGTCCACTATGTTCCTGTTGTTGTCGTCTATTTTAGCATCAATATTTGAAATGTTGATTACCGCATAGTCAAGACTCTCTGAAATGGAGGTGATTCTTTTGCTCATCAGGTTGTTCCCGTTTCTGACTTCTATATGAGTGGCTTGGGCCAGGGAGTACAACCTTGCGATAGCTCTCTTCAGCTCTGCATTTTTAGCCCTGAGAATGTGTATCTGCTCCTTCATGTTTTCCATCATATAACTATCCTCAGAAATAGAAACGGATGGAATAAGGGAATGAGAATGGAGGGTCTTTCTGGAGTCTTCCAGCGTTAGAGCACTCAAATTATGAATATGGGAAAGGAAGGTTTGAGCAGTGGCCAACAGTTTTTGGCAGAGGGTGCACTGAAGTGGAAGGTGACCAAACTCATAAACAACACCCACAGAGGATGCTAGAAATGGGGCATGAGGCAAGTTTCCCATTACACAAAAATCCCAGACCCGAACCCTTTCAAGCCAGAGCGGAATCGTGAAGAAGGAACAGACAGGTCGAAGAGGGCACAAGAATGAGAGGGTTTGTACAAAGGCTCGGGTTATAAGATACGTGCCATTCCAACGCCAAGGTCGAGGAGAGCGAGCTGGATGCCACCGAGCTATAAATGCATGTTCAGAACAAATTTGGTGTGCCAAGAGGAGGTTGCCATGCTTCAAATGAAATAAATGATCCAGATGATGGAGGGTTAGGAGAAAAGATGGGTGCGTAGAGTGGGAGTCCATCCTAGAATTCTTAGGGGAGTTATGGTATCCAACTTTTTTCAATTGTGCTTTCATTGATAACAAGATGACCATAGTCTATATGGACTCCTTTATTCGCCATGAGATCAGCTGAGTGATTGTTTGTCCGGAGAATATGAAGGAGTTTGATAGCATTAAAGTTGGTAATGATGTTTTTGAAGATGTGATGGAATTTAGAAACAGGAATTTTGAAGTTCATGGTTAATTTTCTAGCCTCTCTTATGACTATAAGGGAATCGCCAAAGACCACTAATTCTTTTAGTCAAAGACTACTCGCTAACTCAAGCCCCTTGATTAAAGCAAGCCATTCTGCATTGTTGTTCGAAGTTTTTCCGAGCCCCCAAGCAAAATCTTTCTATCTATTCCCCCCAAGGTCAAAGATGACCCCTGCGGCACATGCCAACCCAGTTATGTGTATATTTATCTTAACTTCATATTTATCATGTATTAAAAAGGATCAAATTTCTTAAAATACAAACTAATTTAAAATACAAAAAAATTAAAGAAAATATTCCACTTTAATAAATTTGATCCCTCTAGAATTGAAATAGATCTACATTAGTATTTTGATTAATATAACAATTCTAAAAAAAAAAAATGACCACATATTATAAAAAATGAATAAGTTAAGATGGACTAAAAAAACATCATTCACTATTCATTAATTTTTTTTTATTAAATATAGTTGTTACCTTGTATATGTGAGGGTAAGAGTTGAACGCCAAGATCTCACTATTAGGGTAAGAGTTGAACGCCAAGATCTCACTATTAGATAAATTAAACTTAGGAAGTTATTAGTTAGCCTGACTTAAATTTTAACAAGTAAATCTTATATAATAATATAAGATTTGTTTTTCAACGAGAGGGGTTATGAAGTGATTCTCATATAATTAGATGAGAGCGAGAAAGACATGTGGTATGAACATATAAATCTTAAAGTTGTAATTTGAGGCTTCATCTCTATTATTTACATGTTTATTTTAATAATGGTTGGTGATTGATAATAATGAAATAGAAAACGATATTATTATAATAAAAGATATTTGAGATGATATCAAAGAATTATTATAGCTTAATTAATGGTAAAAATATTAGTGGACGGATCAAGGAAATTTTAAGGGCAAAATTTTATCATTTAACTATTTTTGTGTTTTTTTACAAAAAAATAAATTCACTATTTAGTCATTTATAGTCTCTAACATCCTATATCCTAGAATACTATACTTAAATATACTATTAGAATTCTTAGACAAAACCTATCACCATTAATAAAGATAACAAATTATAAATATTTTCGATAACTATCATTGACCATTATCACAAATCTTTTTTACCAATAAAAAATACCATCACCAATAGTAAATGCTCACCATTATTTTGGCAATAGTTAATAATCGTTGCCCATCCCTATAACTTTTGGCAATAATCCTTCACTTTCAATGGTTATATATATATATATATATATATATATATATATATATATATATATATATCTTTAATCTCTATCAAATCTGCACAACTTTCAAAAATTGTTTGATGAAACAAAAGGCATGATAATAACCAGCATAGATCCATCTTAAATCCGTATCTATCAAGCACTAAGAGGGATCCAATTTCTTGAGGTGTATTTCTTTTTTAAATTTAAACTCAAGAAATTTGATCTCTCTTGATTGATAGATTCAAGTTTAAGTTTTAAGTTTTTATTGTATAAACGAACATCTATTTTTTAATTATTTTTCATAATATTTTATTTTATGAACCAACATGGATTTTTTTAAAATACTTTTCATAATTTTTTATTTTATGAACCGACATGAATTTTTTTAATTATTTTGTTACAAATGTTACATCACATTACAACATCTCCCCCATACTGGGTTGTAGAGCACCTTGTTTCACTCAGTGCAATTATGAGCCGACATGAATTTTTTTAATTATTTTGTTACAAAAGTTACATCACGTTACAACATCTCCTCCATATTAGACTGTAGAACACTTCGTTTTACTCGTACAATAACATAAACCAACATACTTTTAAATTCGATGAAGAAGAATCCCAAAATTTATTCAATGTTAAAATAAACCTGAGAGAAAATGTTCTAATAAAATTTTAAATGAATAGTGTAAAATATATATATTTTGAAGTTTTAAAAGAATAGTAAATTGTGTAAAATATATACATTTTGAAGGTTTAAATGAATAATGTATAACATATAAAGGTGTAAAAGATTTATGTTATACATATATTAATATAGTAGAAAATGGAATTAGATCATTTTTAAAATAAAGAAGACATCAAAGGTTTAGTTTTGGAGTGTTTTTAGTTTATTTGAACAATAAAACATAAATAGATTGTGAATGATAAACAATTAGAATAGATCCATTTTGTACATAGAAGATAATTGCAAAATAGATTAGATCTTGAGTGTCAACTCCACGTGAACTCCTTAGACCGGGATGTAAAAAGTGTTTCTCTCGACACAAAATAATCATGATAAATTAAAAAAATAGTAAATATATAATTATAATTAAGATAAGGGAAAATGGTAAACACACTCATTGGTGAAAATAATTACTAAAAAATACTATTTATAGATAACAAAAAAAATTGATTTGAACTTACAACCAACCTCATATATTTTTAACATGCATTTGAAGTAGCCAAAAGGAAAATATAAATGTGTAATGAAATCTCAATATAAATATTTATCACTGATTAAAATAAAATGGTGTGACCACAATGAGAACAAAAAGGATCATTCTTAGTGGTTTAAAGTTTCTTATCTAATTTATAATTTACACTATAACTATTCTTTGTAAAAAGAATTATATTATATAATAGGAATATATCATTAAAGTTTCTTATCTAATTTATAATTTACAGTATAACTATTCTTTGTAAAAAGAATTATATTATATAATAGGAATATATAATTCTCATCTATTACTTTAACTTTTTAGTTTTTTTTAAGGTATTTTCAATATTTTGTTTTAGCAATTCATTTTTTATAAAAATATGTAACGGTGAGGACAGCACTCATAAATTATAAGTGAAAATGTTATATGTAAAGATAAAGAAATTAATTAAAAATATATAAGTGGAAATATTTTTTTGATTTTTATATAAATTTTTAATATATATATATATATATATATATATATATATATATATTAAAATAACCATACAAATTGTGAAAGAGATTAAGATAAAAGTATAACTGAATCCCAATTTATATATATATATATATGAAATGATAAATATATAACAAAATTCCCAAATTTTATTTTTTATACATAAAAGATAGTCTATATAGGTAAAAGAAATGATAAAAATATAACCAAATCCCCAAATTTTAACTTTTATACATAAAAGATAGTTTATCACGATTATAACTAGTCGACAATCTAAATAACTTGTAATATTTCTCATAAAAGATTGGAGTAGCTTCACTCAATTTCATCTTGAAGTTTCCAAGGTCCTAAAAAAACATATAATAACTTAGAACACAGAGAGTAGTAGAAGGATCATATCGTGATGTCAAATAGGAGATAAGAATACTTCAACAAGTACGATAGTTTTGCAATCATTAACTTAAGAATAAGAAGAAATGATGAAGAAACAATTATTTAAAAGCAAAATAATTGATACCTCCATGAAAGGAAATGAATATTTCACCACAATAATAGTTGGTCTTGGATGTTTAAATGGCATATAAAGTAATATAATTGAAAATGAGTTTAAATATTAACAATAAAGATTTCTTCATAATTTTATCTTTTCATCTTGAGAGTAGTTAAACTAGTATTTGCCTCAGGAGGGGCAAAAGGAACGTTGAGAGGAAAAGAGCACAAAGAAAGAAAAGTAGTTTGGACAGATCATGGGTAGTAGGTCATACTGGCATCATTGAAATGGAAAACAAAATCACAATTTAAGTATGAATCTTTGACTAACTAATAGAAGCACCTCCAAACATGATGTAAACATTTTCAAAGTAACCCTGAAAGATAACTTGGCGAGGCAATTCAGAATCAAATACAAATAGGAGATATTTAACACTAGTTCAACAAGAATAGGAGATATCCATATCTCCCTAGAGGCTCTATGTCCCTCCTCAAGTCATCCTTCAAAATTCTAATAGACTCAATTTTTTTAAGTTGTTAGGCACGATCAGCATTGACACTTCTCAAATTTGTTTTGGGTTTTCTGGAATGTTAGGGGAGTCATCCATTCTCTCTCTTTCTTGTCCTTGTTTTGGGTTAGTAAATGTAATACTTACATGATCATTCATGTTTTTATATGCCCACCAAAGTTTATAATATTTCAAGTGGTTATAAATGATTAATTACAAGGAAAAGAGAAAGGAATTATACACTTGACGATTACCAAATTTGTCTATGTTGTATATCCTGAATTTGATTTGTCATTGAAATACTAACATTCCAACATTATAATGAACTAATCATGTTGACTATTCTTAATCAATTCCTACTTTAACAGTGCCAACCTATCTTTATTTTCTCACTTTAGTATGAATTTCAATTAATAAAAAGAATTTCAGAGATGAAATAAGCTTGCATGTGTAAAACAAAATACTCATTTTATTGTTTTAAGTCACTTGATCACCCCAATTAGTGAGTTTTTTTTTAAGTTAAAATAAATGTTTTATAAGCTATCCAAAGTCATAGGAAACCATTTTTCTATTAAAAATGAAACCCTTATTTGCTCATGTGTTCCATTCCAGTCATTCCAACAAATGATGTAATCTTGAAACTTATCAAGCTATATTTCTGACTTTTTATCTTTATTTCTTGATCTTTGCATTATTTACGTGAAAAGTGACATTTAAACATTAGCCATGATGTCGAATAGAGTTCCCATGTTTTGTTGGATATTCTTATGCACAATGTCAGCCAAGCTGGAAACTTTTTTGCAGAACTGTCCTTCAATTTTATTCTCTGCAACATTTTTATTTTTATTTTTTACCATTGTGGTCTTAATATTTTGTTTTTCCTCACACCATAGATAAGCCAAATATAATGCATTGATTTCTTAATATTTTGTTTTTCCTCACATCGTAGATAATCCAAATATAATACATTGATGTCTTTGAAGTGTAGACATTGTATCATACCCATTTACAAGAGGGATGTTAATGACTGTTTTTGAGGGTGTTGTCCAAACATTAAGTAAAGTGCGCATAAATTTAATGTGCAAACCTTCTCCTCTATCCACCTTCATCCGGGATGAATGAGTTCAACGGAATGCCGTGTAATCCAACAAGTTAACATGTTCGAACCCTTCTTGTCAAAACTCTGGCCCACGTGCTCTGCTTAGATCACAACCTCCTCTCTCTTCCTTGTCATAATACAACCTTTATGTGTGAGAACCGACAACATGCAATAGACGCGTGGTAGGTTGGTTAAGGTCGTGATGTCCAGACAAAGCGTGGAGGATTTGTTTTATGTACAGAAGTTTCAGAGGTAGCATGCAGAGCTACTGAAAACCACGCTGACATAATTTTCAAAAGGTATCACGCAAAGCTACTAGCCACCGCGTCGCCAAAAAAATGAAATGAAACACTTCCACTTAAACACACATCAATTTAAACATGTCTCCACTTTCTTTCTATAATAAAAGTTTCATTTCATTATTTACAACGCAACAAGGTACATGAGACTTATTTTGGCTCAACGTTGTCTTCTTCCTTCTTGGCCTAACTGCACTACCATGTATGAACTCTAATCTCTTCCATCTATATATTGATCATGTTCTTTAAGATCTGTTATATATTGATAATCTTCTTTAATTATATCTGTTAGGATGATGGCTTGTTCTTTAAGATACATTAGAAATAGATGCAGATAAATAACGATGATAAGGCAACAACTGAAACTAAGAAATCGTAAGTTGGTGTTGATGAATTTGCTATCGTTTTTTTAATTTGCAAGGGATGTCCATATTTCAAATAACAATGCCATAAAAAAAAAAGAAAAATTTAAGTGCAAGTGCTCCAAAGAACAAGGTAAGCAAGTTTCTAATTCAATTTTTATATAATTTATTGCTCCCTACCGATTTATTCTTTTGCATTAATTAACCATTTTCCAATGGAATAATATCTCTATGTAAATGATCCGGCAACGTTTTATGCCTCAAAATGCATGAAATGTGGGAAAGAGGGCATAGTATTCTCTTAATAAATATAGAATAAAACAAGGCTGCATGGAAGTGAATACCTGCCGAAAAGCATAGGTTAAAAACGTACCATAGCTATAGCATTTGAAAGGCTTTTGTTGGTTAAAAATGTACTATAGCTATAGCATTTGAAAGGATTTTGTTATTCATGGATTTTGTTATTCATGTGTAGCATTATATGCATGTGAAGTTGAATCGAGCAAAGAGGATTGAAGCGTTTTGTGCTAAGCTCACAAAATCTGCAATTGTTTAAAATAAATAGGATGAACAAAATCTACAAATGAGATGAACTTGAGTTTTTGCATTGGATTGAAATGGAATATGAATAATTGCCATCTTAAAGATATCTTACATTACTAATGGTTCTTATGGAAATCATAAATTTTCCTATAGGGAATCATAAACTTCGAAAACTTTATTACTTGACAGCTCATGAACTTAAAGTTTATAATGTGATAGAGGCACACTGTGATTTCGTGTGATTTCCATTTCAATTTTAATGAGAAGACTTTATTGGTGGATATCCTTTGTTAAGCTAAAGTTATAGTGATGTGTTAGGACATTCTCATTAGCCTTACATTTACTATGAATCAAATAGACATGATGATATGGGATGAATTAAAAGTATACAAAATAAATCAAACAAAACTTGATAACTATGTTGAAAAGTCATAGCGCAAGCCCTATAAGCTTACATGCTCGTATTCAAGAAAATTTAATTGATCGAAACCCTAAATTAGAAAGAAGAGATGGGAACAACATGCTTATGAATTCATTATGAGTTTGCATAAAGGATGAAAGACAACGCATAACATGGTAAGATTGTTATGTGTTTTTCCAAGATACGTTGTACTGTCACAATGTTTGCATGAGCAACAATTCTAATGAAGAAAAGCATGAAACCGACGCATTAAGAGTCCGAGCGAATAAACTAATAAGAAGATGAAGCACATATTCACAATCAACACAATGTGAAGTTTGCATGCCAATTGTCGAAGACATATTCATAGGCTCGTTCATTGGATTTAGATTTTATTTTCATTTTTCTTATTGATCTTATGCATAATTGGAGGAAACCCATTTTTATATCACTGATATGGCTATGTTTATTGCAGTGACCAGATATTAATCGCTCGATGAAATCTTCATTCAGCAAGCTTGTAGATCGTAGAAAGCAAAGGCAAAGATTGTTTTACTAAATTTATGTTCGGCAAGATCGCATCAGATCGCTGCAAACGAGACTACTTCTCCCTTGCACCAACAGGTTATCATGTTGAATAATAATATCAATAAAATGCTAAAAGGGATCATTCACGTATCTCAAACAAAGATTTTCAAGGATGAAATCGCCAGTGTGCCAATGTGTCGAATGCCAACATTTGTAACCTTTTGAAAGCGCAAATTATTAAGGGAAGAATCATGCCACCTCTTGTTACCAAATGAAATCAAATTACGGTTAGAAATTTTGTGGATTTAATCAGTTTCTCAACTACCTCTTCATTCAATATGGACATGTCACAAATTTTTGGGATCCTGAGGTGAAACAAGGGATAAGTTATCAAACCACCAAAAGGAAATCATGCATGAACTTCTGTAAATGCCAAAAATAACATCTAGCTAACTTACACCTATCAAAGAGACGATATTATGATAATTTCACCTGCTAGATAGAGATAAAGTTTATCAGTCAGATCATTAGAATCTCAAATAATCTGCGCCAAAGTTCCAAGTAGAAATCGATGCCTAGAATTGTGAAGAAGTCTACCTGAAGATTTCCACAGATATATCGAGCTATTATGATCAAACTAGTAGCTATCAAATCACATATTTCAAGCCGATTCTTCACCAGACTATTGCTCTACATGCAAACAAAAGGGAAACTCGTGGAAGCTCTACACTTTTCCTTTATTTCTCAATTCTCAATTCTGATTGACCAAGTTTTGGTCATTGGGGACATTAATATTAAAGGGACTAGATTAAGTACAGGTTGACAACCACCAATGCATGCAAGGAAAAAGGCAAAGCTGGCTATTATGTTTATTTGATAGAATCCACATGGGAGTGCAGGAGAGAATGTGGCAGAGGGAAGTCATGCAAACACCAGTTGTCATGGTGATCCCTCCAACAAGTGAAAATAAAAAATCGATGGAGCACACGTTACAGGCTAGGGTAACATCGACACAAAGCAAGGTACGACCATTTCAATACTTTGGCAAGTGGCAGGAGATATTACACAGTGTTACAATAATCTATAACATGCAGTCAACACACTTGGCAGGTATCAAATCACCTGAAATAATGTTGAACACATAGATGTAAAAAAACATAGGAACATGGGAGAACCTAGCGAGTACAGGGTAGACACAGATCTCGAAACGATTCATTTGCAACTAATCAATATGCACTTGCAACAATGTCACATCCAAAATTAAATGGAATCCACATTACAGATCCAACATTACAGAGTTGCAGGACTGTATTACGATTACTGAGCCAAATAAATTAAGCAAAACATGTGTCGTATTGCCTGCATATATTGTGGGCTCGAAGGGTAGAATAACTTCATTTATTGCATCAGTATAGATCTAAAATCTATAAAAAAAACTTGGCTAAAATAGGTGCAACATAATGATAGCATCTTTATTGACTTCAATGCATTTTGAGCAAATTCATTAACGAAATCATTTAGAGCTGGTGTAGTCAGGAGAAGGGAAAGATGATGGTAGTTCCACACCAATACCCACGATTTTTTTTTATTAGATGACAGTAGTTCCACACCAATACCCACGAAGTTTTTTTATTAGATGACGGTAGTTCCACACCAATACCCACAAATGTTTTTTATTATATAATATTTTGACCAGATTTTAGTCCATTACTTAATTTATGAAGTGTTGAAAAGATGTCATATTTAAATTTGATATGCAAACTCCTAGGTTGCATTTACATTACACGCCTAATGGAAACAATACTTTATAATTTGTTATGGAGATTGGTGGAACTCATAATTGCATGCTTATGAACCAACCGAGTATATGCAAATGCTACGGCTCTCTCCATGCATGGACATCGAACGTGTCATGAGCCAGCTAATAACATCTATCAGATCACGAGTTTCACTTGTCATATGTTTCCTCTGTATGAATTTCTTCACTATGACGAGAATTTGGATAGTCGATGAACATGAAAATTTTGAAAACAAAAACTTCTCTCAGTCACATTGCCTATGCTTTAGGTTGTCATAGCCTATGTTTTTAGATTGACTGCTGGAATTATCTCAATGTGGGAGCCAAGAATGGTCCTCATTGTTTCCAGGATTGCCGCAAGCAAAATCCAAAACATGGATGCAAAAAGATAATACCTGAAATGCTATTAAGTAAAATATGTGCGGCATTGATTTTTTTGTTCAAATTCTCTGTTGTGTGGTCCTAACAGACATTAGTGAGGCTTAAATTAAGTTCTTTGTTGCCTAGTTTTTGTTAATATTCTTTATAGCTTAAATTCAATTGTGAAGAAATAGTAAGAATTTGTTGTACATAAAATCCATTAGTAAACATCATATACCAATTTCAGCGCAATATTATTAACTGTCTAGCAATTTCAGGTTACAACGACACATCTGGCAGTGAAGTGCACACAAATAAATTCAATGAAAATGCGGAAGCCAAATGAAATGGAATAATAGGTAGGTTGTAAAGTGTATACCATCACATAGGAGGGTCGAAGTCTATCTTGTTCTGGTTGGTGTCTGTTTTGTTAAAGGACGCAAAATGGCTTATGCTACTACATGTCTGCTTGCACTGAAATGTTATATCACATTTCTTCATTGCCATCTTGTGGTAAATCTTATTATTCTCCTATGCTTAGCACTAGTTTTCTGTGAAATAAAAGATCTTAGAGTTTAATTTGAATAGTCGTTATCCATTGTGGAACCCAAATTTTATTTGATTGCTATTATGTTGAAATTATGTTGAAATTTATCTAAATTTATCTAGGATATGTTCTAGTGTGGAAATTTACTTGACATCTAAGTTGTTGGCTTTGTTCTAATGGCCAGTGGAAGGACGACTTTCAAATAGAGCTGTGATCTGTCTAGTTTTCTATTCTTAAGCTTTGCATGGATGTCAAGGTTGTTTTAACAGTTTCCAGATAACAATTTAGGTGCACGAAATCAAAAACCTTGCCTAGCACAATATTCTAGTATCTGAGCTCAGCGGTATAGGTTCTAGGGGTGTGGAAAAATTATTCAGTGTTGGGTAGTCATCGGAAGTAATATTCCTCCGCTACTATAACTATCTATGTTCGTCCTTAAGGCCTGTAATCCATTGAAGAATTTAAGAGTTTTAGAAATATAGACAAGTGAATTGGTGACCCTATGGGAACATGAATCTGAGGTAGGTAGTCATGTAATTTAGTGACAAACTTGTTTTCATTTTCTTTTTATGCAAAAATTGCTTTCATTTTCAAAAATTGTTTTCATTTTCTTTTAATACAAAAACAATGCATTGCAGGCGCCTCTGCAGTTGAGAGAGTTGCAGATCCATTCTCGTTTGATGGTAAAGATGGTAAAGATTCAAGAGTCCATAGGGCAGTTAAAGCATATTTCTGTACATTAGTATACCAAACTTTGCCATCTCAATGGAATTGGAGTGCCACCATATTTATGTACAATAGTACACCAAACTTTGCCATCTCAATGGAATTGAAGTGCGAAGATATCCAGGCTATGGAGAGTTGGAAGAAACGAAAGAAGGATGGATATATAACACTTGAAGGTGGTGTTGAAGGTTAGTAAACAATAACCATCCATTATTCTAGTTCAATCTATGATAGTATTAACAAAATAATGCAAAAAAATGGTAAGTATGTTTTGGGATTAAAATCGATCTGCTAACTCGGTTTCCGTTTGTTTGTGATTTCCTACAAACTATCAGTTTCCGTTTGTTTGTGATTGTGCCAAATTCTATGTCTGAAATTCGAGTCGCATGGAGTGCTGCGCTCCAGTCAGAGCAGCTCTAACCTTGGCGAGGAGGTGGCTGTGGGGCGCCCCTCTTCTCTGGGTAGCAACACCAGTTGTTTGAATCCTCCAGCCATAGCTGCCAAGTGTGGAGCCATTGACATCTTTGGAGGAGTTGTGGGTAGACCGGGTGTATGAAGTTGAAGAGCAGGAAGCTATACCGTAACCGTAAGGGTAAAACAGTGGTGCCATGGCGAACTTGCTGACAGAAACAACCATCCACATGGAAGCATTCCATTCGATTTATGAGCGAGGAATCTAGCCGACGTGGATGGTTATGCTTCTCCACAGTGAAACGCCTACGGTGTAATTAATTTTTTAATAAATAATATAATGTATAATAATAATAAGCTCTTTTATATAAATAAGAGTAAAAGTTCTTCATAAAATAAAAGTCAATAAAGTTAAAACATATGAAAAAATGAATGGAACAAATTAAAAGGCACTCCATAGTCATTATAATTCTAATGAGTCAGTGCTTCCTAAATATTTTTAGTGCCTTGTAATTTCTAAAGCATTAAATCTCAAGCACCTCCTTATTGCCGGTGCCTTCTAATTTCTAAAGCATTAAATCTCAAGCACCTCCTTATTTCTATTCATTCTTCCTTGTGACTATTTCATTTGAACATAAATCTATTAATTAAATAATTATGATGCATAACTGAAATCACTTATGTGTTAATTCATTTTAATCATTTTTTATAAATAATCAATGTTGTTCATCGTATTATCAAAACAAGTTATATCAATATGGTGTCAAAATAAATAAAAAATAATTAAACATAACCAAAACTCTAAAATGAATATGATCATATTGAAATAATATTATAATTATGCATTTATATAAAAAATAGACCCTTGTAATGCCCATTATTACAAAAACTTATAAAAGTCCATTTACTAATCTATTACCCACCATAAATACAAAATTAGTATTGTAAAAAACCAACCGAGCCATTTGTAAAGAGAAATAATCAAAATATCGGTGAAATTGGGAATAAGATCAAAGAAAGGATGGTCCTAAGACAAAATAAGAGGATGGTTGATTTCTCTGGGGTGGTTTACTGCTTATCCTCAAAAGAAATTATAATCCTCCTTTTTCCTTAAAAAAAGGTGAAGGCCAGTGAGTCTTAGGGGGTGAAGCATTCAATAGTAATTACATTAACAACAAGTGTAGGTTTTCAAGAATATCATTATATTGACCTTGAGGAGGAATAGGTGGATTAACAATAGATTTTGGGACAATTTCATTATGATGTGTAGTAATTATAGTCCTCGTGAAGAGGGAGAGCTATAGGAACCATTAGAATTAAAATTGGAAATTCCAACCTCTCTTCCCAAACATGTTTATTAGGAGGTGAAATTTACAACTTAGAACCCTAACCATCATGATGTATAGGAGAAGAAGGTGGTTGCAGGCTAATTATGCAAGTAAGATTAGCACTTTGTACATTAGGATCAACATTGTTCACTTCATAAATATGTGGATGTGGCCTAAACTTGGAATGCAAGGCCAAAAGAGGGTGTTGAAAATCTAGGTTATTTCTCAAGCACAAGTGGCCAATTTGTTCCAATTATGAAATTTCATTTGAATCAATGTCCTAGTGGGTGGAAAATATTATTCTTTTTATTCTTCCATCTTGACATATCTTATTACTACTTTTCCCATGACATATTTTTTGTCCTTGATGTGTGCATGTAGGTTTTTACCCCAACTGTTGGCCCGGTTTTGCAACCAAGCTTAGTGCTATGGACACCTGCTAACTAGTAGCAGCAGTTTCAATAGAATTAAACAAGAAACTAAACTAAACAAAACTAATCATGGATCTATGCAAGAATATAAGCAAATAATGAAAATATTTTAAAAACAAGAACAAGAAACTATGAAAGAATAAATTTGTATTTGAAAATGGGGCAAGCTAGTGCTTGCAATAGTATTACCTCCAATGGTGAAGGTTGATGTAGAGCAACTCCCAAGATGAGTGGCTCCAAGCTCCAAGAGGTCTCCTTCTCTAAGGTTGCTTCAATGGCTAAAATGCTCAAGGGAGATTTCAGCAGCATAAGGATGAGATAATGGATGGATGTGAAATGAGGAGCCCCTACCACCTTTTTATAGGTTTTGGTGGTGGGGAATACCATTTGTGGTTTTGTGGAAACCAAATGGTATTGACCAACATGGTTTAGGTACTTTTCCCTCCTTTTTCCTTTTTTGAATAAAATTAATATTTTTATTCCCTTTTTAATATTTTTGGGAATTTGGACCCTTTTTGAGGGTTTTTTATGCTTTTTTAGGAAAAATAATCTTTTTTAATGGAAAAAAGGGGTGTACTCAGGTCTTTTGGTGACCTTTTGTTGGTTTCAGAGGCTCAGATGGTGAAAAAGTGGACAAATGGGTCATGTGAATAGGGAAATGAGCTAGTGAGCACTTTTTGGGTGTTAACAGATTGCCCCCTGATGTGTGAGGGCAAGAGCTCATCGTATGGCCGATAGACATCATAGTTCATTTGTCTTTTTCTGGAGTTTTAGGGGAGAGAAGAGACCGGTTGGAGACTGGAGCCACGGCCCTTGGAAGCTGGAAAAACAAAACAAATTACATGGCCTCAATATGAATGAGGTATAATCTCTGATAATGGATGAGGCGGGCATTCCCATGCTCGTATAAAGGCATAAACATAACAATTAGTCCCAAGGGGGATCTAATACATAAAGAATCTACTGGTACATCATAATGGTCCAGGGCTGACATTATTTTGGGATATACTCCTGATCATAACTGAGTTCAATAACTGATACACTGGAATGACTGATGAACTGCTGAAACTGAAGGTGTCCAACATTTGTAGGGACTCAAAGACTATGAGTCATCTCTGAGAATTAATGTAACTTTGTACTCAAGGGAGTATGAAACTGGGGTACATCTGAATACTATCGCCATGCGCAACCCGGATATCTATAGAAAAAGTGTAACTGGTTGTTTCCATAGGTAGACTCTCAAATGTGGAAGAGTCAGGAGGTATCCGGGGTCTTCGACGAAAAAACTTGAAAGGATCAATGCCCTGTGCGAGTCTCAACGATGCAATCAAGGTGTTGAAGTCGAGCATGTGAGAAACAACCATTTGGAGAGGCAATAGGGATTCCTCTCGAAATGATTCGTAGGAACTCATCATAAATGGTAATGAGTCCAAGACACAGGGACCTCTAAGTATATCCTCTGGAATAAATGTGGTTGTCGTCGACAGAGGGAGACCAGCAACTAACAAGGCAACGATGTTTCCTTGATAGGAGCACGAGGTGTAGAACTGAAGTGTTGTAGTACTGATGGTAGGACTGACATACTTGTGGGGATGGGAAATAACTGGGTCATAACATGGGTAAACTCAACCTTCCTTTGTTCAGAGCATGATGACATGGTTGACTTGGCAGCGTAGGGAACTGACTTGTCGGTGTAGGGAGCATTGCTTTTATTGACTGTATGGTACATATTGACTCTGGGGGGGAGGAAGAGCTGATAGGTGCTGTCGGTGGGATTTTCAAGGTGACATACTGCAGAATACTCTGAACAAAGGCGACCAAAATGGGGAAGCTGCCATATGAGTAGATGTGATCTGTCGTGGCGCCAAGAGGCATCATTGGTTCCTTCTTCGTAGTTTTAATGAGCTCCAAGAAGGGATAAAAGTGTGCTCTGAAATGGTATGATCCTGTGGATTTTGTGAGCCCAGGACGGCTCGTGCTCATGGTTGCTTTCATGTTTAGAGAGTCTGAAAACGGTAAGTGGACTCTATTGGTGTTTCTTTTTCGTAAGTTTAGTCTCCAAGGCCCGAAAAAGCATAAAATGATGCGGATGGAGAACTCTTCTAGCCGATGTGACTAGAGTATACCTTTTTCGTAATTAGTCTACAAGGTCCGGAAAAGGGGTAAACTTATACCAGGTAGACGCCCTTTCAGATACGTTTAACGAGCATGAAAGGAAGCAAGGTTGCTCGACAATCTTTTCATTGTTTTAGGAGTCAGAAAAGAGCTTAACAGAAACTCCCTAAGTGCCTTTTTCATAAAAGGGGTTGCTCGGCCCGAAAAAGGGATAAAATTATACCGAACAAAAATGGATTGATGAGGGCGAGAAAAGGTCTCAAGCATCGTCATCAGTGCGGAAAACTGGATCCGGTGACATAAGGATTGTCGAAAAATGGAGAACGGCCGATGTGGCACGCAAACCGAGGCTATGTGGGGGGCATGGAAAAAATGCCCAAAAAATCTAAAGGTGAGAGCGAGAAATTATCTCAAGCATCATCACGAGCGTGGAAAACTGAATCCGGCGATATAAGGCATGTCGGAAACGGAGAACGGCCGATGTGGCACGCAAACCGAGGTGACGAGGGGGCATGGAAGAAATGCCCGAAAAATCTAAAGGTGAGAGCAAGAAATGATCTCAAGCATCATCACGAGCGCAGAAAATTGAATCCGGTGATATATGACATGTCCAGAACGGAGAACAACTGATGTGGCACGCAAACCGAGGTGACGAGGGGGCATGGAAAAAATGCCCTGACAATCGGGACGTGACAGCGAGAAATGATCTCAAGCATCATCATGAGCGCGGAAAATTGAATCCGGTGATATATGACATGTCCAGAACGGAGAACGGCCGATGTGGCATGCAAACCGAGGCCACGAGAGAGGCTGAAAAAATGGTCAAAAAATGGACCCCGTGAAAACGGGAAAAGGAAGGAACCTCCATGAAGTTCTCGTTGTGCTAATTCCAATGGTACCAACGGTTTGAGAAATGGACTTTGTATGATACCGCAATGGTTGTTGGAAAATTGGTGGAATTTCTATAAATAGGGCGTGGGGCCCAAATGACTTGTCATTGTTACGTGCGAGTTTGATAGAGCTGTTAGAGCTATTTCTCGATTTTCGGGAGATTTCACCGTTGGTTTTCGATTCAGCGAGTTGCAGGTAACTCTATTTGCCTTAGCCTTGTCAATTATGTCTTTTTTGTTTGGCGGCGGGCCCCCGAAGGCCGCGAAATTCCATGTTGACTCTCCAACGTGGAATATCGCGGGTTTCGGGACTGTTCCCGCCATGAACCGCGCGGGTTTTAGGCTGACAGTCGCGATGTTCATCGCGACTGCGAGGTTGGAACCCGCGATGTTCATCGCGTGTTCATGGGGGATAGTCGCGATGTTCATCGCGACTGTTTGGCCAAAACCCGCGATGTTCATCGCGGGTTTTTGCATGGATCCTGCGATGGTCATCGCGGCTTTTGGTGGAAAAGCCGCGATGGGATTTTTTCAAAAAAAATTATGCTGGGTCTAAAAATTTCTTCTGTTTTCTGGCAGGATGTTGAGGAGACCACTGTCCTCGTGGCGTGAGCGGGAGATCGATGATGATCTTATGGAGAGGATTCAGACTGATCCGGGGGTGAGACAGACTCTGGCTATGAGCAGACTTTTGAAGTTCGCTCAGATCCCGCCTATTCGTTCAGTAAGACGGCTCCTGAACAAGCTAGTGAGTTGGTGGGTGCCGGCGGAGGGTGCGTTTATTATTGGGGGTGAGAGATTAGAGATCACCCTTACGGATGTGTATTTTCTGACTGGGTTGCCTCGGTTAGGCGAGGTGGGAGATCTGTTACCGAGGATCCCGCCAGGTGTAGATATGGAGGATCTACTACAGACTTTTTGTGTTGATGATGTTGTTTTGCAGAACAGCTCTATTAGTCTGCGATCCCTACGTGAGTGGGATATGCGAGTTGTTGGTGCATGTGTTCTACGGATATTGGGTGCTGTTGCGCCACATCGTATGTCTGGGGGACAGACGATGATGGTGGACTCTGTTCTTCGGGGGACTTATTATGCCTGGGGGCAGATGTATCTGGTTGGTGTCTGGAGAGATCTGGACAAGGCCATTTGAGAGAGGTGAGTTTTGTTATGCCTCCTTCCTATGCTGTTTTTTCTTCGTGCGAGTGCCGACCTTGCGGCCACGGGTACCCATTCGTGCTGGTCTGGCGAGTGAGCCTCGCATGATGCGGTGGGGGCAGATGATGCCTCGTGGCGGCGGTGGTGTCCGCGGTTTCTTCACGGAGGATTTTTATGAGCAGTGGGAGCAGATTCCCCTGCTGATTGAGGACTACCCTTATGCCAGCATGGACTATCGAGGCGACCCAGAGATGCCTCGTGCCCCAGGACAGGCCTGGAGTTTAGACGGTATGTTTTGTGTTTTCATACTATATCATGTGTTGTTTCATTTCTCATCTATGATTATAGTTGGATAGTATATGATGGCTTACTTGCTTTGTGCAGATGTGGGTCCAGTGCCACTGGACCACTACGTGCATCGTCAGGTGCGGGCGATGGTGGTCGCCCATCCACCTGCAGCGGTACCACCTCCACGTGGTGGAGGATTTGCGGCTCGAGGGCGAGGGGTTGACCCTCGAGATGACGCCATAGAGGGTGTCAGACAGACCTTTTCCAGGATCTTAGCTGGACTCCCCGAGGATGGTTGGAGAGACCTGGATCGGGATATTTTGGAGGGTTGCTTCGGTGCGCCGCCTGAGTGGCGGTCGCTCCTGTTGAGGACAAGCGGTGTTCGTGGCAGAGCACAGGGGTGGTGCTCGGGATGTCCCGGTAGGGCCGGCTGAGTTGAGGATACGTCTGCGAGATGATCCAGCGGGGCCGGCAGAGCGGAGAGTTCGGGCTCGCCATGACCCGGCGGGGCCAGCGGAGGAGGAGCCGGGTGAGCCTAGGGATCCTGATGAGTAGATGACATTGTATCTGCCCCCCAAATGCTGATCAGCATATGGGAAGCATTTTTTTGTACGATTGATGTATTTTTTGTATATTGGGTGCTGAGGGCACCTATGACATGTTGACATTATGGTTTATATATATATATATATATATATGTGTATATATATTTGGATATATTGTCGTGTATGCACGTGGATGCACATTTGTCTTTTGTATATGCCCGTGGAGGCACATGTTATGCACGTGGATGCAGTATGTTTGTTTATTTATGTATGCCCGTGGAGGCACATGTTATGCACGTGGATGCATTATTGGTTATTTGTTTTATGCCCGTGGAGGAACATGTTATGCATGTGGATGCATTTTGTTTATGGATATGACATGATGTGATTGGTGTGCCAGTCGAGGACATTGTTGGCCATATGGTCTGCTACACTATTGAGGTTTCTTGGGACATGTGTGAACGAAATGGATTCAAACTATCTAACCATCTGTTTAGTGCGCAGGAATTTTCTGAAAAGACAGGGATCGCGTACCTGGTAATCATTGTTGAGCTGGGAAACTAGGAGCTGTGAGTCCAAGAAAACGTTGAGGTGACGGATGCTCATTTGGAGAGCTGCGGCTAGGAGACCGGTCACGGCATCGTATTCAGCTTGATTATTGGTGGCGGCACCTAAACATACTCCGTCAATGTGAATTAAGTCATGTGAAGGGGAGTATATTACCCAAGAAGCGGAGGCGAGATTGGGAGACCAACGGCTTGCACCATCAGCGAAACCGACATGGCAGAGTGGAAGAGGCTCCATCTGTGGTCATGCAGAGAAAAACAAATATTTAGGTTTTTTGAATTTTTGTGAACAAAGAAAGTATGCCTATACTAAAATGGACGATGGTGTCCATCAGATTTTCTATGGGTAAAATTGTTTAAGGTACAACCCGTTGCGTGGGTTGCGTAGGGGATTGCCTTCTGAATCGGTCAGAATGTATGCCCCCTGCCTGAGGCAGGTGTGTATGATGTAGGGGCCTTGCCACATAGACACGAACTTTCCCTTTCCGGTTTTATCATGAGCTTGATCGTAAGCGAGGACAAGGTCTCCCTCAGAAAAGGTTCTTGGGTGGACGTGTTTGTCGTAACTTAGTTTCGATCGTTGTTTAGTTGCTTCCATGTTTTGAATGGCTGTGCGCCGATCTTCATCGGCCTGCTCTAGGAGTAGTAAACGTTGCTCGATCGAGGAAGTGTCCGGTAGGAGTTCAACGACGATATGTAAGGCTGGGATCTGGCACTCAATAGGGAGGACGGATTCGACATCGTGAACTAAATGGAAAGGGGTAAAACCGGTGGCGGTTTTGGTTGAGGTGCGGTAGGCCCATAGTGCCGGGAAAAGCATGTGGTGCCAATTGGATTTGTGCTTGTCTACAGTACGTTGGAGGATGGCCTTCAAAATCTTATTGATCGCTTCGACTTGGCCGTTTCCTTGGGGATAGTAGGCGAAAGAGAAATGGTGCTCAAATTTCAACATGGTTGATAATTCTTTCCAGACGGCATCTTCGAAGTGAGAGCCGTGGTCAGAGACTAGTTGCTTTGGCACTCCCGAAACGAGTGATAAGATGGTTGAAAAAACCGTGCTGCAGTGTCGGCCTTGCAATTGTAAGTTGGCATGGCTTCTTCCCACTTGGTGAAATAATCTACGGCCACAACAATGTGTTTGTGACCACCGGCTGACGTGGGGTTGCAGTCGAGGAAGTCGATTGCCCATTTGCAGAATGGTCCAACAGTGATGACTGGATGAAGGGGGGCAGGGGGGGTTCTTGCTTTGGGGGCAAAGAGTTGGCAGTTCTGGCAATGCTTGACTACGGTGATGCAATCAGTAAACAATGATGGCCAAAAGTAACCTGCCCGAATGATCTTCTGGGCGGTGGCCATACCAGAGAAGTGGCCTCCGCAAGCGTCGCTATGACAATCATTGAGGACTTGTTCTGCCTCACTATGGGATAGGCATCGACGTAGGATGGTATCAACGCCGCGTCGATAAAGTACATCCCCTATCAAGAGGTATCGGGGGGCATGGTGTCGTATCCGACGGCATCCGTCACGATCGATGTGTGGTCGAAATTTTTGCGTGCGAAGGTAAATCAAAATGTCTCCGTACCATGGGTCGTCAGACGAAATGATGAATATTTGTTCGTCAATCAGATCCGTTTGGATAGCGGGTGATGATGAAGAGGATGGGAGGTTAGTGATGAGGTGAGCAAGCGCGAGGGCTTTAGTGCTTTTGGGAGTTCTGAAAGTGAGGTCATATTCCTGGAGGATAATGACCCATTTAGCAACACGACCTTGTAGGAGCCGCCGGGTTAGGAGATAGACCATAGGGTTGGAGTCGGCCACAACCGTGGTATGACTGAGTAGAATGTAGTGTCGCAATTTTTGTACGGAAAAGACTACAGCTAGGGCTAATCTTTCCTCGTATGGGTAACGCAGAGGTGGGCCAGACAAGGTCTGGCTGACGTAATAAATCACATGCTCTTGGTGGAAGGCATCTTCTTGGACCAAAACTCCGGACACAGCATATTCAGATGCCGAGACATAAAGGGTGAAGTCTTGAGAGAAATCCGGTGGGGATATCAAGGGGGCTTGTGTGAGAGCTTTCTTGAGGGCTTCGAATGCCGTGTCTGCTTGCTCATCCCAAACAAAGGGTATGTGGGTACGAAGTAAGCGTAAGAACCCATGGACTTTGGTGGCATAATCAGGAACGAAGCGCCTAAGGAAATTGGACCTCCCTTGTAGACTCTGGAGCTGCCGAAGCGTGCGAGGAGGCGGAAGTTCTAAGATGGATTTGACTTTCAGGGGATCGACAGTGATTCCGTCTTGGGAAACAATGAAACCCAACAACCGGCCTGCCAGGACGCAAAAGACACACTTGTGTGGGTTCAAGCGGATTTTATATTTGCGACAACGCAGGAAAACTTGCCGGAGGTTGTTAAGGTGGTCTGATCGTTTTCGGGAACGAGCTGTGAGGTTATCAAGGTAGACTCGCAGGATATGGACCAAGTCGTGAAAGCAATAGGTCATGGCCCACTGGAAAGTGGCACCAGCATTTTTAAGGCCAAATGGCATGACGCGGTAGGCAAAGGTGCCCCATGGGGTGGTGAAGGCAGTCTTGTACTGATCCTCCTTACGGATGTGAATCTGGTTGTATCCGGAAAACCCGTCCATGAAAGATAGGACCCCATGGCCCGCACACTCATCAATGAGTTGGTCAATGAATGGCATGGGGAAATTGTCTTTTGGACAAGCGTGGTTTAAGTCACGAAAATCAGTGCATACTCTAAGGGTGCCTTGCTTTTTGTTGATGGGAACGGGGTTCGACACCCAGGTGGTGTACAGAATAGGATAAATGAATCCTGCTTTGCGAAGTTTCTCGACCTCAGCTTTGACATCGGGGAGTTTGGAAGGATGAATGGGTCGTTGTTTCTGGCGAACAGGGGGTACCTCAGGCCATGTATCAATGTGGTGTTCTATTATGGCGGGGTCGAGACCAGGCATCTTGGTATAGGACCAGGCAAAGACATCACGGAACTCTTGAAAGAGCTTTTTGTACGCCTGAGTTTCTGCTTGAGTGCAAGATGCGCCCAGCGAGATGAGCTCAGGTTTCCCAGGTGTTGTGGAAATATCTATCTGTATGGTGGGGGAAAGGTTAGACATGTTCCCTTCTTCAAAGGCATCCGGTGCTGGGATAGGGTCCTTTAACCAATCGACCTTAGTGGGTATGAAATCTTTGGATTCGACCGATAGCTAGTTGGATGCAGTAGATGTTTCCGAGAGGAAATATGAGCGATGATGCATATCATCCCAAGGGTAGTCCGGTGCAGTGAGTGTCTCCAAAATTTGCTCATCAGTATTGAAGTAGTCAGACCATAAATCAAGGGGTTCTGGTTTGAAAGTTGTTGAAATCATATATATTGTATTGACTTCTTCCGACGAGGATGATGGCGGGGGGTAGGTCTCCTCGATGAGGGGAGGAGATATCTCCAAATCGACGTTGTTTAACTCATACAATGCTGCTCTATAGTCAGGGAGATCGGGACAATGGTGAGAGTAGTGGCCGTAAACACTGCATATGGCGCAAGGATGGTTGGTGCGCAGTGATCTGTCGCGAGGCTGAGGAGGTGGCTCAAGTCTAACGACTGGGATGCTGGCGTCATCGTCCAACATATTCATATGCTCTTGGAGTGCCGGTAACTATGGGCATTGATGAGTGGGATGGCCTATCTCATTGCACAACGAGCATTTAGGGGGGGCTCGAAATACGGGTGGGGGTTTAACTGCCTTAGGAGGTGGTATAGCTGTGTATGGTTGTGGACCTCTGCCCCCAGTGGGCTTGACAAGAGGAGGAGGATTCGTTGACGACGAAGGGATGTTGAGACCAGGAGGAGGTTTCGTTGACAACGAAGGGATTGTGACACCGGGAGGAGGTTGAGTAGTGGTAACAATAGGTTGTACCGGTTGGAGGATGACGTTTGGTGTCGGCGGTGGAACGGGAGGCGAAATATACCACACGGGTAATCCCAATGTTAACCCGGGTAGACTAAGGGTAGCCATAACCGGGGCGCTTACTATGCCTGAAGGAGGAAATAGAAAGGGGATGGTGTGGATGGGTGTGACACCGATGTGACTAGGGACCAATGGTGGTTGACTACCGGGTGTTTGTGTATTCTGTGAAAGAGTACAGAGATTTGCGACGTGGGTCTCCGGTGACGGTGGTGGAATGGCCTGGAATGTATAGGTCATTGGTTTATCTGAGTAAAGTCCGGGTCCCACAGAAGAGACAAAGGAGGTGATTTCACCCGAAGTGGGTTGTTCAACCATGGGGAGAACATTTTCGGGTGTTGCAGGGGCATTGGGATCATAGTAGGTGAGTTGGTCGATTTTAACCACGTGTCCCTCGTGGGGGAACATCATGGTACGAAAAACGGATGAGGAAACCGCTTTCATGGCGTACATGTAACTGCGGCCAAGTAAAAGGTTATAATCGAGTAGGGCATTAATGACCTCTATGTCGATGAGCACAGTTTTCCCACCCAATTGGACGGGGACCTTGGGTAGTAGACCTTGAGGTTGAGCTGACCGGCCGTCGTAGGCCCGCAATGCAGTGGTGGATTGCTGGAGAGTAGGGGATCCCAACTTCTGCCAAACGAAAGTGGACATGACGCATGTGGAGGCACCCTCGTCAATAATACATCGATGGATGACAAGGTTCCGAATGGAAATAGAAACTTGGACTGCGATGGTGGAAGGCAGACGTGGTTCAGACTGGTCCAAATCAAAGGTCATCAGTTTCGAATCATTTGGGTCAATTGCCCCAATGGCGGAAAGTAAAGTCTTGCGCTGCGTAGGATAGTTTTTTAAGACTTCTAACGCAGACATGGCTGCGGGGGACTGAGCTAAATCATCGACGATGTTGTAATTTGACGCAGCCCGTGCATTGGGGTTGTTGTTGATACGACGGAGTGGGAAACGAGGTGCTTTAGAGGCGCCATCAAGTGGAAGCGGTGGTATACGTAACGTTTGATCGGTGGGATGAGCGTTAGTATCCTTATCCGTGGGGGGGGCTTCAGAGGTAGGGCCATACTGGTTTCGACGGGTTTGGATGTTGACATCAGCAGTGGACATCATCAATAAGTGGTGAGTACCTGAATCAAACATTGTTTGATCAGGAGCGGCGTAAGTGATCTGCTGTGGTGGCATGTTGCCCTGTGGGGGAGCTAACGGCTGAGTGTTCACCACTCCTTGTGTTGGGAAGGGATTTTGTAGCACCAAAGGTTGTTATTGAGGTGGTGGAGGGTTGGGTGGCGGCTGATGAGCCGCCTGCCCTTGACGATGGGCGTCATCTGTCCATAGTTGCCGAGCTCGCTCCAAATGTGGGAAAGCGTGGGTATAGTGGCCATAGACCCCGCAAATAGAACAAGGATGGTTTTTTCGTAAATTAGCATTTTTGGCTTGCTTAGGTGGCCAATCAGGATTCTGATTAGCAGGCGCCGCGTTATTATTTTGCGGAGGATGGGTAGGTTGTGGCGCTTGGTTATGGTTTTGGTTGTTTCCACGATTACGTCCTCTTCCGTGGTTTGGTTGCCCACCCTGGTTGCATTGGTTATTTTGGTATTGGGGCTGATGTTGTTGTGCGTACACGTGCCCTTGAGCATTGGGGGGATTCTGGGGAGCTGCAGGTGCGGGAGCAGGTTGCGGTGGGTAATATGCAGGTGGAGCTTGCGGTGGTCCGGTTGCCTGTTGGGGTTGTTGGTACCCATGAGCTATTGGATGTGTTGGGTTAGCTGGTGCAGCTTGCTGTGGGTACTGCAATGGTTGTGGCGAGAACTGTATGGGGTTCTGTGTAGCGGGTTGGTTATAGTACGTGGGAGGTACATATGCTGATGGCGCTTGCCCATAGCAATGTTGTGGACAAGAGGGTCCATGAATGTGATGTGTCTGGTTTGTTGGAGCGTAAGAAGTTGTCGCTCCGGAACTGGATGTAGCCCTAGAGAGGTCTGGGGCAGGCATGGTGCTCACCATGCTGAAAGGTTTAGCTTGTGGTGTGATTTGGCCAATAATGCCATCGGCGGCATGAGATTCCCCCGGCGCGTCATTGCAGGAAGAGTTGCCTCGTGGGGCGTCCGGTATGATGGTGTATAGATAACCCGACTGGGCGTAAATGAGATCAAACTGTTGGGCTTTGAGGATGGCCTCTTCTTCAGACTGGTGTCTTTCGGATGCCACATCCTTCGCAATGAGAGGGAGGAGGGATTTTAGGAACCAATCTAAGAAGATACGGTCGTCTAACTTGATTTTGCAGAGGCTTCGACGTCGACGCCACTCATGAATGTGGTCAGTGATGTGGGTGGCCGTGTTCTGTCTGCAAGACAGTAGGATCTCGACTCCTGCATCATAGCGGACAGGTAACTGGAAAAACTGCAGGAATGTCGAAGCAAGGGAGGTAAAGGTGGCATGCGTCCCATGGGGCTGCTCGATATACCACTTAGCTGCAGAGCCAGTGAAGGTGCGCTGTAAAAGCTGGAGGCGGACAGAGTCGTCCACTATGGAGTTGGAGGAACACCATAGATGGAAGGACATGATATGGTTCTGGGGGTCTTCCCCTGCCTTACCCTCAAACTTAGGGATGTCAAAGGGGAGTTTGGTGGGCATATGAGGTCATGCAGGATCATGTCTGATGGGGTCATTAGTGAGCCTAGCTAAGTCTGGCAGGTTCAGACTTGCCATGTATGGTAAGCTAGCAGATGTAGTGACTGGAACTGGGACATGCCTAGTCATTGTGGTATGATGTAGGGGTCCAGCAGCGCCTAAAGGTATGCTAGGTATGGAGGGTATGTGCCCTCCAATAGGTATGTTCTGGTATGGGCCAGTGCCTCCAAGTTCAACATGGGTTACACTTGGGTTAGGAATAGCAGTAGGGATTCCTGGGATGGGGTTTGTGGAAACCAGAGGGGTTGTGACCCCTATATTGGGCATACCCATAACAGGTGGTGGCCCTGTGTTGGGAATTCCTATGACAGGAGGTGGTCCTGTGTTGGGCATTCCTAAATGTGGAGTGTTGCCCATATTGGGCATACCCAGGGTGGTGGTTGTTGCCATGGATGGCACCGCAGCAGAAGGGTCTGTGGATGTCTCACCTATGGTGCTGGTAAATAGTGTGTCAAATGGTGTTCCATCCATAATGGTGGTTAGTGGTAATATAACGTAGTTTTCGGATTCTGCCTCAGAATCGGATGTAAATTGAGGCATGTCAGAATCGGATGACCGTCTGGTTGACCGACGATGTGTCGAATCAAGGGATAAGGCTCTGCGTCGGTGATGTGGAGAGCCAAGTAGACTGAACTCTGGGAGTTCGCCCTGTAGACGACGAGAGCGTCTAAAATTCTCAATGGTGAGAAAATAAGTTTATGTTTTTTTAAAAAATCTATTTTTAAGTATCAGGTGGTGATATATATATAACAAAACTCAAAACCCTAATGCAACCAAGGGTGCAAGAAGGGGAGTGAAAATGAAGGCTCTCAGGACAAAAAAATCAACCTAAAAAAAGGGCACTTATTCTAGCAGCTGTGCTACAATAAGTGGAGGGGTGCAACAAATGGTCAGAATACCAACATGCAAACAGCTCCTAGAAAAAATAGGTGTAACTAGACCAAAGGTGGGTTGAATCATGCAAACACCTAACTAAAAGTATTGTGAAACAACAAACGATATTCTCTGCAAGGTGATGAAATCCAAGTCAGACAATATGAGTGTTGAGACAACGGCTAGATATCCCCCTACCGGGAGGGACATCGGGTAATCAATCCTAAAGAATGGCTACTAGGATACTCCGTTCATGACGCGTCGAGAAAAGGTAAATCTGCCGTTTGGTCCTTGATCGCAATATCCCAATATAGGGATATCCCGAGAACTGCGAATGGTAGCCCTTCGGTTACTGAATGGATTTCGGTATTCCACTCAGGCTTCCGGAACCATCCTCGCGACTTCAACCCTCCTAGGGGAGAGGCCTTCCCACAAACCGGTTGTGACCGCGCCAAAAAGTACTAAGAGATTTTAGCTCCCTAATTGGACAACTTCTATGTCTCAGATGTAATAACTGAGGGGTGTTATTGGAACACCTATCCCCCCAATACTACCTAGCTACAAAGTTCTTTTAGTGTTCCCCAAGTGGGGTTAAAAGTGTGTTGAAATTAGGGTACGTTTTAAGGCTTAGTTCAATTAAGTGATCGAGTGAGTGCACGTGTGATATTGTAAACTGAACTTGAAAGAAGTAAATGCTTTACAGAAAATTTTCAAAAAACAAAGGATCTTTTGAAAATAAAAAAGCAAATATTTATGACTTTTTTCAGTAAATTGAAATTAAATGCTTTTCAAGGACTATTCGAAAAATAAAGGATCTCTCAAACAGTAAAGAAAATAATATAACTTATTTTCGAAATAAATGGATTTCGTTTTCAATAATTGCTATGGGCAAAATATTTAAAGAAGTAAACAACAAATATTTTAAATCTAGATAAAATGCAAAAATAGATCCTTCTTTCAATTGATGAAAATTTTTAAAAAGACTTCTTTCACATGTGCATTCTAAATAGTAAAATTTTTTGATTGCTGTAAAATATGCAGAATTTAATACTGTAAAAATGTGCAATGTGGGCAAAAAATACAGTAAAAATTAATTTTTTAAATCGGAATGGCCGAATGAAAAAATTAGCAGCGCGGGTTTTGACAGAAAAGCCGCGATGGACCGCGCGGGTTTCTGCCGCACAGTCGCGATGGACCGCGCGGGATTTCGGCACACTATCGCGATGTGCAGCGCGGAAAAAATCCGCGAAGCCGCGATGTGCAGCGCGCAAATAGGCCGCGAAGCCGCGGGGAACCGCACGGAAAAGAGCTGCGCAGTCGCGATGTGCAGCGCGGTAAATGTCCGTGAAGCCGCGATGTGCAGCGCGGAAATCGGCCGCGAAGCCGCGGTGAACCGCGCGGAAAAAAGCGGAAAAGTCGCGATGGACCGCGCGACTGTCAGGCTAAAAACCGCGATGCGAAAGCCGTGCACGGAAGCCGAAAAACGAACCCGAAAATTGAGAATTTCGGGCTGTTAATGGAAATAGATGGGGCCAGAACTTAGAGCAGCAATGGATCTGCTGTCCAAGATGGCAGATCTGTGGATCTAAAGGTTAACAACTAATAAAAAACTAAGATTAAAAGCAAAACTAGAGATCTATTGTTCAAACCCAGCGGAGTCGCCAAAAACTGTTGGCCCGGTTTTGCAACCAGGCTTAGTGCTATGGACACCTGCTAACTAGTAGCAGCAGTTTCAATAGAATTAAACAAGAAACTAAACTAAACAAAACTAATCATGGATCTATGCAAGAATATAAGCAAATAATGAAAATATTTTAAAAACAAGAACAAGAAACTATGAAAGAATAAATTTGTATTTGAAAATGGAGCAAGCTAGTGCTTGCAATAGTATTACCTCCAATGGTGAAGGTTGATGTAGAGCAACTCCCAAGATGAGTGGCTCCAAGCTCCAAGAGGTCTCCTTCTCTAAGGTTGCTTCAATGGCTAAAATGCTCAAGGGAGATTTTAGCAGCATAAGGATGAGATAATGGATGGATGTGAAATGAGGAGCCCCTACCACCTTTTTATAGGTTTTGGTGGTGGGGAATACCATTTGTGGTTTTGTGGAAACCAAATGGTATTGACCAACATGGTTTAGGTACTTTTCCCTCCTTTTTCCTTTTTTGAATAAAATTAATATTTTTATTCCCTTTTTAATATTTTTGGGAATTTGGACCCTTTTTGAGGGTTTTTTATGCTTTTTTAGGAAAAATAATCTTTTTTAATGGAAAAAGGGGTGTACTCAGGTCTTTTGGTGACCTTTTGTTGGTTTCAGAGGCTCAGATGGTGAAAAAGTGGACAAATGGGTCATGTGAATAGGGAAATGAGCTAGTGAGCACTTTTTGGGTGTTAACACCAACAATTTATCTTTAGGAAACAAAAACAAAAGAACATTCAAATATCACCTTGTACCCCCAAAATAAACTAAAATATTAACCAAACAAGTGATATATCTACTATGTAAGTGAGAACAAAAAAATAACAATTTTACGCTACTACAAATAACTTAGGAAACATTATTGGAAATAACTTAAGATACGAGTACACATTTAATTGTGAGGAAGAAGTGGTTATTAGAGTAGTTAAGTAATGGGAGATTCACTCACTAGAAAGAAATATATGCTACTTATGACTCCAAGTCAATGACTAAACATGCAACCTACTAATTCCTTTTAAAAAAATAATATACAATGTGCATGCTAATTTTATGAATATTTCTTCATTCTTAGATGATAGGATTTGGTTAAGACTTAAATATTGAGTTATTACATTTCTATTGCGATATTAGTGTTTTCTCTATTAATTAACTAGACCCTTTAATTCTAATTGTACCATTTGTCACCTATATATTCTAATGAGACCTAGTTTTATAGATCATCTTATATTGTCTTATGCATTGGATATATTATAAAACGAGGTTTCCCCCTTGAATAGACTTACTATCCATTGACTCTTTATCATTATCAAGGAAAATAACTACTTTTATTTCTATTTTTCTGCTATTTGGGGAAATTGTTTTATAGCATTTGGTATCAAAACATATGATCCTTGGTTTGTCTCCCTCAAAATGAGTCATCTTGCCACTTTATCTATAACTTGTTGCTAGGAATTTTCAGAAATTGAAAAGTTTTAGAACCTTAAGAGACATATAAAAGTACTTGTGGTAAAACATTTAGGTTTTAGTTCTCGATAAGTACAGAGTCACAATCTCTTAAAATTAGGGTTTTTGACTAGTCCAAAAACTAGTCTCAAGCACGTATTATGGATAAAACTATTATATATAATGCTTGCAATATCCAAATTGAGTGTCACTAGTTTCATAGAAAATAAGAAAAACCATATCGTTTTTGGTAAAAATTTCAAAAGTAGATCCAACAAATTGAACATGTGGTAGATTGTACAATTTAACTTTCGTGGAAGGGACAAAAACAACAAGTTTTGGGAAATTCACCATAAATTTCTCTTGATACATAAGAATTTGGTCAAACATATGGAATTGCATAGAAGACATGTCATGCTACTATGTGCCAAAATTTCAAAATCATAGGCGTCAACAATTTAGATATATAGGTTTTTCCATGTAAAGAAATACATGCACATTTTTAAAAGTGCAAATTTTTATTAACACATAAGCATTCCTATGTCCTAAAAAATGAAAAAGGGTTGGGGGGGGGATCTTACATCCTAGTTGAACCTTCATCAACTCAACCACCATGAACAACACCTAGAAACCATGACATGATTCCTCTCCAGAGATTCTTTAGCATCTAATTTGAATATGCATGCCATTATGAGGTCTTGGGCATCATGGGTGGCTATCTATTCCTTAACCATAATTTAGGGAGGGAAACAAGAGCATGTGATCTTAAACCTTGTTTATTAGGGTCAAGCACTATGGGCGAGTCCTCAAGCCACCACATATGACCTTTGTAGGGTCTCATTCACCTCCAAGGGGGGTATGGGCACCATCACTAGGTTCATATGGACCAAGAATGGGTCTCAAGGTCTAACCAAATTCAAGGGTGCAAAACAATGTCTTGTTTTCCCTAAATGAAGCTTCACAAGCTCAAGTTCCATGAAAAACACCTACAATCCAAGAAGCTTCTCAAGCTACAAGACAGAGCATTTCCTCAATACACTACATGGGACCTGTATAGGTTATCTTTGGCCTACTAGAGGGATATTGCCATGATTAAACTACAACATAGACCCTAAATAGGAATGTGTCTTAGGTTCACACCAAGAATTGTTTCATTTCCATGGTTAGGTTTTTTTAGCAATCAAGTGGGATACAAGTGCCATAAGTAGGATTTGTGCATCGGAAATGGGTCTCAAGGAATAAATATGCTTAGGAGGGTAAACAAGGGTCTTAAGCCCTAAATGAAGCTTCTCAATCTCAAGCACAATAGTAAGGAGAGGAAAACACTTGGGCCTTATTCACTAAACGTAGCTTCTCAAGCTCAATCACCATGAACAATGCTTGAAAATCACAACACAAACTATTTATCTGGGATTTAGCTTTAGAGTTGGATATCGATGCCATTAGGAGGTTTTATGCATCGAGGATGGATCATAGGGCCTTGACCATGATTTAAGAAGGAAAAAAAATGCCTTGAGAGATTGTTGAATATGATTAGGCTCAAGAGCCTTGAATGAGTCCTCAAACCAATATATGAGTCCTTTGTAGGGGTTGCTAGCCAACCTTTGAGTAGGATACAAGTTCCATGAGTAGGTTTTGTGCATTGGAAAAAGGTATTAATGCCTGAACATTGTAAACGAAGAAAACAAAGGCATTAAACCCTAATTGATACTTCTCAAGATTAAGTGCCATGAACAACACCTAGAAACCATGACATGATCCCTCATTTTGTGTCTTTGTCCTTGGAGTTGGATATAGGTTCCATTAATAATTTTTGCACACCACAAATGGGTCTCGGGTCCTTGGCCATGGTTGTTGTAGGGAAATAATATGCTCGGTTATGGGAGAGAAACAACAACCCCATGGACTAAACATAGATTCCAACACTTAAGAACCATGAATGTGTCCTCATACCACCACACAGGATCATGGATGGGTCATGGGGCCTTGACCATTATGAAAGAATGAAAAGAGATGCCTTAGGATCTTATTGAAGATTATTGAGATTAAAATTGTTGAATGAGTCCTCAAACCAATCATTAGGAACTTTGTAGTCAGTCTTTGGTCTCCATGGGGGATACATGCACCATAAGTAGGTTTTGTGCACTTGAAATCTGTTTTTAGGAATAAGCATGTCTATAGGGAAAATAATGGCCTTAATCCCTATAAATTAAACATTCTAAATCTCAACCACCATGAATAACACATAAAAACCATGCCATGAGCCCTCTCTAGGGAGTATTTGGCATCTAAGTTGAATATTGTGTCATTACAAGGTCTTGGTCATCATGGATGGGTTTTGAGTCCTTGACCACAGTTCAGGGAGGAAAACAAGAGCCTTCATCCCTAAACCTTACTTCTTACAGAAGCATCGTATAAAATCCCTCAAACCACAACATTTGAACTATGTTGGTCATCAATTTCCTTCAAGGGTTCTATGGGAACTATTAATATGTTAGTTATGAACTTCTGAATGGGTCTCTATGTCTAACCAAGGTTGAAGGAGGAAAACAAGGACCTTGTACCCTAAATGACACTTCTTGAGTTGAAATGCCATTAGAAACATCTAAAATCCATCAAGAATTCCCTCTCTTGGGAATATTTTGACTATGGGTTATTTATTAGGGGATATTATGATGTTTTCAGTAAAATTGATGGGTGTTTAAGTCTTGAAAATTGTTAAAGAAGGATAGCAAGGGAATTGGGAATTTAACAAATATTATTAGGCTCATGTGTCATGGAAGATGCATTGAAACACCACATATGACCTTTCTATGGGGTCTTTGGCCTCTAGGTGATATGGTTTCCATTAATTGGTTTTGGGTAGTACTAATGGGTTGAAGGGACTAAACCATGGTAAAAGGGGAAGACAATGTCCTTACATAGGAAAATGAACCTTCTAGGCCCCAAGTGCTGTAAACAAGATCCCAACCATGACATGTGCCATTTTTGTGGGGTCTTTCACCAACAAGTTGTATTCTAGGTGCCATTAGGTTTTTTTTTTAAAAGGGGATGGTTATAGGGGCCTTGAATATGCTTGGGAGAGGAAAATAGGTCCTCTACCCTTAAAACAAGGTTTTAGTGCTTAATATTTCCTTTGAAAACATGTCAAGGTGAGGGATTTTTACCTAGTTTTTATTTTATGTAAAAATAGCAGCCATGCATTATTAATGAGCCCACATCATTGACATGCATGCATTCCAACGAATTAAAAAAAAAGGTGAGATTGTGTCATTTTATGTATGTATGGGACAACTTTGTTGCTTTGGTTTTAGCTTCGAATTGATGAACTTGGTGGTTTGGGCTGCATAAAAAAAGAAACACTCATTTTTCCAACTCCCTATTGTTATCTCAAGTTTCAATTAGATTTTATATTGTCTACATAATTATCACCCATGAAATTGCACACACTTATGGAGTCATATCTATATATATATATATATATATATATATATATATATATATATATATATATATATATATATATATATATAATTCTAAAATGCATAGGTCTTTTGTTTGTAGTATTTCCTCACCCATTTGGAAAACAAATTACATGGTGCACAAGTATAGATTGAGACCTACATACTTTAAAAAATGATTGATTATATTAAGAACGTCAAACATAGTCATAATTCTTGAGCTCACAATTTCAAGGCTTCACTAACCTTTATATATATATATGACATTACAAAATATGCAAAAATAGAGACACAGAAGCTTTGTTTGTTATCTACAACTTTGCAAATTTGTTTCAAGATATTTTGTTATTTAGGTACTAAACTAATGTCTTGATGCGAACATATACATTATATTTTAGAAGAAAAGTAGCATACCACTTTATAAGAAGATGAGTTTTTCTAAGTTATACCAATTTTCCATAAATAAAATTTATATGTTCTAGAAGCTAATTCGATTTCCTACCTTTCATATTTTCACACCATATTCTAATAAGTTGTGCATGTACCTCGAATAATTCATCCTATTCGATAGATTGTTGTTTTTTATAGATTTCCATTGCAACTAATGTGTTATGAGAGGGAAGCATTAGCTTGCACCAGCCAAACAAGAAGTTTGCAAGTGCGTTGTATTGTTCTAAATGTTGACTTTACTACGTTATATCCTGTTTCTTTAATAATGTTGCATCATGGATTGTGATTAACCTACTTGAGATTGGATTTAGTGTTGTGATATGGAAGATGTAATACCCCAATTTTGACACTATAGAAAAATATTATTTTGAATTTTGTATATATTGTAAATACATTTCAATAATTTGTTTTATTAGGCCATGAGTGTTGGGCCGAGAAAAGTTTTGGTACATTTTTTAAGCAGTTTTGAACAGGGTTAAAGTGAAGTGGTCCACCGAAGTAGGGTCAACTCCGATGGGTGTTTTGAATATGTCAAGGGTGGATTTGGTTGATTTAGTTAGTATTTTGTGTCCACTTACATTTATAAGTGGAGTAGTCAAGTAGTGGGAGCACGGAAGGTTGTGTGCGCCCTATAAATATGTAACGATTTGGGATTTTTGGGAGTCTTTTTGGTACCTAGAAAATTAGTGAAAGAGATAGGCCAGAAGGTGAATCTGAAGAGTTTTTGGGTCTTATGTCGAAGATAATATTATATATTGTAAAAGGTAGAGTCGCTTCAAGAGAAAGAGATTGACAGGCCATGTGTGCAAATCCATTGTAGAATAAGAAGAAGAGAAGTTTGTAAGTTGCATATGTAGACATGAAGTTCTTATTTATTACGATTCATGAATAAAAGAAAAGTGCTTTCGTGGTTTTCTCCCAGCTGGGTTTCCATGTTAAAATCATGTTGTTCAATGTGTGTGATTGATGTTATGATGTGTTGTGTTATTTTGTCATACTCTGCATGATAATGACTAAATGTTGTTTAATGTGGAATTTTATGAATGACATGGATACTGTATAGTTAATGAATGTATGTTATGGATAAGTTAAGTGTTATGTGTGGAATGTTCATGATCTATCAAAGCACTAGAATGTTATCATTGGTATAGATATGTCACACCCCTTTCACTGCTGTAGAAATATGGTTATTGCAGTTCCTGTAGATACTTTGCGTGAGACTCCATATGCTCTGTAGGTGATGCCGAAAGGGCTAGTATCTAGGGGTTTGTTGGTTATTAGTAAGTAAACCTGGGTTGAATTAGAACTGCGCCAACAAATGGTTCTGTTGGCGGGACCGGGATCTATGTCAAGGGAGGATGTGGCATCTGACAAAGCCAAATTCAAGACTGGATCGATAGGAAGCCAAGGGATTTTTTTGAATACCATAACAAAGATCCACTCCTTGAAGAACAAATGTGGTTAGGTAAGTATGTTTTCTCAAACATCCATGAAGTGTTCTTTGGAGAATTCCCTGTCATATTCACTAAATGGTTGGGAGGTTAAACTTGCAAAAGAGGTGCTTTCAAGAAGGTGAGCCTACGGTTTGGACACCTGATCTAGTCCAGACCCTTAAAGGTGTTAACAATAAGATATCCCGTGCAGTTGATTATTGGTTGGATAGTATACTGGAGGGATATATTACAGATTTTGTTGTGGACACTATAAAATATTATAATGCTACTAAACCAGAGGTTTTCCGTGGACCGCGAGGTAAGTAACTGAAATCCTTAAACCTATCGATTAAAAATGCTACTTTGTGAACAAGGGGTCATCAGGATGGAATCCAATGCCTAATCCATTTGTGTGCGATGGTTCAGGATGCTGATAGGGAACGATATAGGAGTATGTTGTAAAGAATGAGCTGACATGAAAATGGAAGAAGGTAGTGAGACGGAGGAAGAGTGTGGTAGATTGCGAAGTGGGAGAATATTCCAATCAAGTAAGAGAAAGAGAACTGTGACAAGGAGAGAGGGTTATAATGCGACCAAAGGAAGGAACTACGAACCAATACCACAACTCTGAGAGGAGTCTTACAGTACATAGAAGGATGAAGAGGAAGACTACCATCTCACCTCAGAGGGAGAACCTGTCGATCTATCTCAGGGCAAACAATGCGACATACCTGTGACCCTCCGTGCATCTTCATAAATTGAGGTAAGAGAAAATAATCTATTACTATAGATTATACAAGCAAGTACTAATAGTAATAATAGTCAGAACAATACTTTGACTAGTATCAAAGTATCAACTGTTGGCTCTTTAGTGTTGATTCAGTCAATACCCCTGAGAAATAGATTGGATGGGGATGATATGAAATTGCCTATTTTTCATGGGAATGGGTCAGAGGACCCAGAACAACAATAGTTTTTTTACGAAGCCGTTTGGACTATTAAGTAAGTACAAGATGAGGATGTGAAAAGAGCATAGTTAATCACAACATTCCGGGCTGTGCTTTGGATCGGTTCATGAAGTTTTCCAAAGTACCTATTGGAACACCATAGAAGACTTTAGCAGAGATTAAGGCTACATTAAATGATGAATTCTGAAATCCGAAGTCTGAGTAGAAGTGTATTATTGAACTCAAGGAAATTAAGCAGTTAAGAAGTCTGAGTAGTAGTGTGGGACTTCAACTAGAGGTTAAAGACGTTGATTGCTCATGTAAGCTTCTAGATGAAAGATTTTCAGCACAAGGAATGGTTTATAGCCACTTTTTTACCGCATATCTGAGTCCCACTAATGAAACAAAAGATTGTGTCGCAAACTAAGGCTCTTGAACTGGCTATGAAACTATAAGCATCACCTATTGGAGAAACTGGAACAGGTATGGCTTACATCTAGTAGTAGTTGGATAATTTATCATTAAAAATACAAGACATCAATAAAGGAAAAGACATAAGAGAAGAAGTCTGGAGTACCAGATGTAAAGAGGAGGGTCACTCTAAGGACCAATGTACAACTTTTCAAGAATATATAACTATCGAAGCTCCTAACCCATTGAATCATGGAACTGGATCTTGGTGTGGAATATGTTAATATGTGGTTGAGATTTTATCTTTAATTATTTTAGATGTTGAAACTTGAAACAATGAGGCAATTCAATCACATGAAATTCATGCATCCATAACACAAGATATACCCTGGGAAAATCCTCAAAACTATGAGAACAAAAACCCCAGAAATTCTTCTCAGTATAATTTAATGGATAGCAGAGAATGATTTCTTTTACAACATAGTAGATTGCTTTTGGAAGATAAGAGATCACCAAAACACTCTTGGTGAATGTATGGAAGCAATAGAGAAAAGGAATCAATCGGATGTGTTTTCCAATGTACCCAGCACATCAATAACAAGCAAGAACAATAACCTGCACAAAGAGAAGCGCCTTGCCTTCAATGGAGAAGAGAATTCACTTAACATTGAATTCATAAATCCTGCATAACATATTTATACATTCTTCTCATGCATTGGATTCTTCTAACTTCATGATGAACTCACCCTCAGACTGGATGTATCAATATTGCATGAAGAAGTGCGCCCCACTTCTCATGCAATGCTTCATCTCACTGAACTTTCTCTTAGGATGAACTCTCCTCTTAACTAAAAGCTTGCCCACTTAGTTAGGTGGATAACTTAAGTTTTGTCATGCAAGTGTCGCAACTCAAGTGTCATATTTTAGTTTAACATAAGTTTCATCATGCAATAACACTTAGTTAACTAGATATTCTTTGTTGTCATTTAGTTAACTCTCTTTAACTGACTCTTTCTTGATAACATGAATGTAGTGATCAATTCAAGTTCTTCTTGATTTACTGAAGTGTCATATTTTAGTTTAACTAAAGTGAAAATACTTGTGTTAACTAGTCTTTATTATTTAACACTTAGTTAAGTATTATTAACTGAAATCATGATGATTGATTTACTTGTAGTGACCACTATGAGTTATTTTTTTAACGTAGGCATACATTGTGGATTTAACTGAAGGTTGACAATTCGAGTTCAATTAGTCATCCCTTGATCAATTCCAATTCTCTTTTTCTCTATGCATTTATCTTTATCTCTTTATCTTTTACTGCATGGTCAATATGTGCTAACTTTAATTATCCATCACATTACATTATACTAAGAAGAATTATCGAATGTTGTGATCATAGTATATTATTTTGGACCAAATTATCATATGCTAAAGTAATTCACTTTAGAGGTGATCAATATCTAATGGAGACTTAATAGCAATCCGGTGATCATGGTTAATAATACATCACACAACATTAAATGCTTTTAACAAGTAAAGCATGACCCTTATACGGAAGGTGCACCTCTATACGGGAGATCCATCCCATGGATACCTTTATATGGAAGGTTCACATGAGAATCATGACTTGACACACAAGTCTGGGGCCTTGTCCAACAAGACTTTACAACATCATTACTTTGATCAATTACCTCTATATGGGGGGAATAACCTTTACACGGAAGGAAATCAAAGTCTTCAACTCTATACGGGAGGATCAATCTTTGTTGTACAAGATTGGTTTGGAGAATGTCTCTTGATGTTGTACATTTAACACTCCCTCTCAACAAGGGAGGAATTCTCTACCATACCAATATTGTCTCGGAAGTACCTGAACTTTGTTACTAACAGAGGATTTGTTAACACATCTGCAATCTACTCATTAATAGAAATGTACTGAAGTTTCACTGTACCTTTCTCAACCATGTCTCAGATGAAGTGATACTTCATTTCAATGTGATTCGACTTGTCATGAAACATTGGGTTTTTGGAAAGATTGATGCAACTCTGATTGTCACACCTAATAACTGTAGGCTCAAGCTTTTCACTGAACAACCTTGCAAGTAGATTTTTGAACCACACTACTTCTCGACAAGCAACACTAGCAACTATGTATTCAGCTTCTGTAGTGCTCTAGGATACAGAGCCTTGCTTCCTGTTGGACCAAGATATCATAGTTGATCTTAGGCTATAACAGTATCCAGATGTACTCTTACAGTCCATAATTCTTCCTCCCCAGCCTGAGTCTATATAACCAAGTAACATGACTCCTCCACTGGAGGCATATTTGAGTCCATATGAAATTGTACGTCGAAGGTACCTAAGCACATGCTTAGCAGCTATCCAGGGTCTTTGTCTTGGATCATACATAAATTGACTCAGAATGCTCACGGCTTAAAATATATCGGGCATCGAATGTATCAAGTACATTAGAGAACCTATAAGCTGTCTATACAAAGTGGGATCTACTAGATCTGATCCAAATTCTGACTCATGAAGTTTCCTCAAATTGGAAACCATAGGTGTAGTCATAGATTTGCAAGAAACCCATGAAGTATTCATTGCTTTGAAGTACAAATTTGAATAAGCTTCACTATTACAGAAACCCATTTTCTGAAGGTAGCTAACAATTATGGCGTACCAAGCCCTAGGGGCTTGCTTAAGACCACATAGCGCTTTCTATAGCTTGCAAACATGGGACCCCTTCCCATGCACCAAAAATCCCTTAGGCTTCTGAATATAAACTTCTTCCTCAACCTCACCATTGAGGAAGGTCATCTTCACATCCATCTTGTGAAGTTTCCATCCTAGAATAGATGCAAGTGCAATCATTGCTTGGATTGTGGTGTACCTTTCCACAGGGGAAAAGGTCTCATCATAATAGATGCCTTCTTTCTGAGAGAAACCTATGGAAATGAATATGGATTTATTCTTCTCAATTCTACCATTCGTGGCATGCTTTATCTTGTAAAGACATCTAGAAGTCACAATGGACTTCCCATTAGGTTTTGGAACAAGCTCCCAAATATCATTCTTCATTATAGAGATGTATTCTTTTGTCATTGCATCTTTCCAAACTTGCTTCTTTTCAAATTCTTCATATGAGGATGGTTTTGATTCGCTGATGTGACTCATCAATGCAACATACCCTGAATATCTATTAGGTTGCTTGTGCTCTCTGGATGAGCCTGCTGGTGCTCCATTTTTCTTTGCATTTTGTAAGATATCTCAGCACCAAGCATATCTTCTTTTAGTGGGACGTTCATCAGGTGACCTCTCAATCAGATCTACTAATTCTTCAGGAGCTATCAAATCTAAGGCATCTTATGGTTTTTCCCTCTCAAAATCTGAAGGGGGAGAATCAGACTCGAGATCCTCCATCTCTAAATCACATTGAATCTCTTTTGATATTTTGAAAGCAACTTCCTCATGGAAGGTAACATCTAGGCTAAAATCAATGTGTCTCTCACCAGGTACATATATCCGGTATGCTTTGGATGACTCTCTATAACCCACAAAGGTGCCCTTCTTTCCATAAGGATCCATATTTTTCTCTTTTATTTCAGTACATGAATGTATACTAGGATCCTGAATATCCTCACATGTGATATGTATGGCTTCTCACCGGTAAACACTTCTTCTGGTGTCTTCTCATCTAGAATGGCATGTGGGATTCTATTCTATATGTACACAGTTGTACTGGTGTATTTTTTCCATAATGAGGTAGACATATCTTGATCATTCATCATGCCTTTTGCAGCCTCACATATGGTTCTATTCTTCCTTTCGGCAACCCCATTTTGCTAAGGGTTGTGTGGTACTATTAACTGTCTACATATTCTTGCATCACTACATAGCTCATTAAATGCATGTGAATTAAATTCACCTCCATTATCATACCTTAATGCATGGATGTGCTTTTCTTTCTGATTTTCAACTAGGACTTTAAACTCTTTAAATTTGCTAAGAGTTTCACTTTTGTCCTTCATGAAATAAATCCATGAATTCCTAGAAAAATCATCTATGAACAATACATAATATAAGAAGCCACTTAGGGAGGGGGATGACATGGGAATATATACATCAGAATGTATTAAATCTAAAATCCCTTTAGATCTAGTAGTACTGCTGGAAAAAAATTTCTTAACATTCTTCCCAAGTGCACAACCCTGACATACACTATTATGCTCAAAATCAAATAAAGGCATACCTTTTACCATCTATTGAAGTCCTAGTAGGACTTTGTAGCGTAGGTGTCCAATCCTTCAGTGCCACAGCTCGCACGGACTAATAGTGTGGTGAATCATAGCTTGAATGTACTTCTCAGATACCTTGTAGAGTCCTCCCTCTCAAACTCCAATCACAACAGCATATTCTAGGATTTTGTTCTTTGGCCATAAAAGTGCTTTGCTATCCATGAAGATAAATTGGAAGCCTTTGTATTCAAGGACTGAAATTGAAAGGAGGCTATTCTTCAAGCCTAGAACATATAGAATGTCCTCCACATATAAAATATCATTGGTGCTTAGCTGGAATGAGGTGGATCCAACTTCTTGGATCGAATATGTTGAGTTGTCCACCAAATTTACCATGCATGTGAACTTTTTCTCCTTTAGGTCAATGATGACACTCTTGTAACTAGTCATATGTTTGGATGCACCATTTTTAATCAACCATGTGTTTGCAGTTGTGATGACGGATCCCGAAAGGATGAGACAAGGTAAAAATCCCTTCTTGTTTACTTTTCTTCAGATGCATTCTTTTGAGTGGTTTCATCTTCTATGGCAGTAGAAGCATGAAAATTTCCTTTCTGCTTTGCTTTGGAATCTCTTGAGAAATGGCCTTTCTTGTTGCAATTGTAGCATCTAGATTTTGACTTGACAAAGCCTTTTTTGAAATCCTTCTTCTTTGGATGAGGGGAATTCTTTTGGAAGAAGGGTTTCTTTCCTTTCTTCATTCTTGCCATGAGGGAAATATTTTCTTCTTTAGTGCAAATAAATTTGCTTTGGATTCACTCTTCCTCTTGGATACAGTCATGATACAATGTTTCGAACCCGAGTTGCACTTCTCAGCCATTGGTAGCAGCCAATAATGTCTCTGGTGAAGATGGGAGACCATCAATGGCGGTTTGGATGAGATCATCATCATCCACTACAACTCCAATGCTGACAAGTTGATATCTTACCTGAGATATCTTAGTGAATAAGGAGGTGAATTTCTCATCCTTCTCCATCTTGAGGTTTCATAACTTGTTCTTCAATGCCCTCTTTTGAGTTGGGGCCTTATTCTCATATATATTAGTGAATGTATCATAAGATTCTTTTGCGGTCTTCAGCGGTGAGATCACGGGCATCAAGTTATCTTTTACCTAATCATAGATGATCTGTTTGGCTTTAAGTTGATTTTTCTTGAAGTTGATGCGCCCTGCATTATATGTAGGCTCCTCCACCACAATGGATATGTATCTATCCAAGTCACGTTCCTCTAGTATGTTGATAATCCTAGCCTTCCAAGTGTTGAAGGTTGAGGTTGGCCCTTCAATCATGTTGGGGAATGATTTTGAGGTCTCCTCTGAGGGGATTGGAAGGATCAACCTTGATCATGGGTACTTCTCAGATGTGCTCTATGTTCGTACACTTACTGCCAATCTACTTTCAGTCTATCAGGTGACCCATATTGGAGAGCCCAAGAGGGTGATCTTCTCTCCAAATGAGGCCGAAATACAAGACATGGTATCAGGAAATATCATTGCAAAAGGTGTTGCAAACCACAAGTCGAAACTCTATGAGTTCTCTTAGTTTATACCTCTCTCCAAACAGTCTTCTCTTCACACACATGCAAATGAAGAGAGTAGGCTATGGCATGAAGGATTTGGGCATCTCAACTACAAGCACTTGCAAGACAAGCAAACTCAAAAGGTGGTTGAAGGTCTACCCAATCTCAAGTTTTCCCAAGGCACATGTAAAGGTTGCTTGAATGGAAAAGATCCAATAAAGAAGGTTGAGAAAAAGAATATTCACAGAGAAGAGCAAATGCTAGATCCAAATCCATAAGAAACTGAAGATATAGCACCTAATGTTCCAACTCCTATTGCAAAATGGGCCACCACCACTCCTGCATCCACCATTGATCTTGTTGGAGATAGATATGATTTCCAATATACAAGAGTTGCACTCTCTCCCACAGATCCATTTCTAGCTGAGAGATGCTTTCTTATGATTGGATCTGATCCAAAAACATACTTTGAAGCCTCCCAAGATCCAAGATGGGTAGCTTCTATGGATGAAAAGTAAGAGTCTCTTCAAAGAAATGAAACTTGGAAGCTTGTTTCTCTCCCCCCTAGGAGGAAGTTGGTTCAATGCAAGTGGATATACATAACAAATATGGACTTAGATGGGGTCACAAGCAAATACAAGGCTCGACTGGTTGCAAGGGATTTCTCCCAAGTCCATGGGATTGACTACTCTGATACATTCGCTCCTGTTGCTAAGATGGATTCCATCCGTCTTGTTCTTGCTCTTGCTGCATCCAAGCACTGGGATGTTGATGTATTTGTAACTTAAGAATATATTCACTTGTATATTGTATGTAATACATTTGTACTTTATTGTATCCCCAACGGAGATGTATTATTCCTCCGATTGGAAGTGTCGTCATTTGTATTTGCAAGTGTCGCAAGTATTATTGTAAGTGTTGCAACTTATATTTGATGGGTTATTAGACCACCTTGGTGGGGTCAACCTTGTATGATTTGTGTGGGTCAAAGGGTTATTAGACCACCCTAGTGGGGTCGGCCAAGTCACGACCAAGTGACAAGTGGTAATGGGTTATTAGACTCTCCTAAGGGAGGTCGGCCCAGTTAGAGTAAAAGGCAAGTCAAAGTAAATTATAAATAGAGAGTGTGACTCTCTCATTCTATTCATTCACTCACTCACTCACTTTGCATTAGTGAGAGAGAGGAGGAGTGCACACAAGTGGAGGAGGAGGAAATGTTGGGAGACTATCTCTTATCTTGGGGTTTGATCTTTGTGATATTTGTATTGGTGCTCATTCTATCTCTGAGGAAGTTGCGGGGTTTTTCACCTTCTTGGTTTTCCTCAGTGAAATGCTTTGTGTCTCTTGTCCCTTATGTTTGATATGTTGTACATGTTGTTCTCTCAATGAAGATCCTAGATCATATTGAATTAAATGATGAAAAACAAACATGGGAAGTGCATCACATGGATATCAAGAGTGCATTCCTTCATGGAGATCTAGAGGAGGATATCTACATGAAGCAATCTAAGGGGTATATTGATGACTCTTCACTGGTGTGCATATTGAGGAATTCCTTGTATGGGCTCAAGCAAGCTCACTGATCTTGGTATGTAAAGATGGACTCCTTCCTTCTGTCACAAGATTTCAAGAGGTGCAAATATGATTCAAATGTCTATATGAGACATGATGGTAACTCCCTACTCCTGATTGTTCTATATGTTGATGATATATTGATTCCAGGGAGAAACTCTTCATGCATCAGATCTATTAAAACAACTTTGCACAACTCCTTCTCTATGTAAGATCTTGGACTGCTAAAGAATTTTCTTGGTCTTGAAGTCACTCAAAGTGATTCAAGAATCAAGGTTGCACAGTCCAAATATGCATCAGATCTGCTTGATAGGTTCTATATGAGCGAATTCAAACCAACAACATTTCCTTTTCTTTCAGGGATCATCCTTGAGGATGGTTCTTCCACACCTCTCATGGATAGTACACTGTATCGACAGTTGATTGGGAGTCTATTGTTTCTTACACACACTCAACCTGATCTATCCTATGCAGTCAGTTTTGTCTCTAGATACATGCAGGAGCCTCATGAGCTTCACTGGAAGGTAGCAAAGAGGATCTTCCATTATGTGCAAGGGACGAAGACCTATGGTATTCACTATGCATCTAGGTCTCCTCTAAACCTAGTTGGGTATACAGACTCAGATTGGGATGGTGACAGCTCAGATCAAAAGTATACATCTGGTTTTGTTTTCATGATTGGATTTGGACCTATCTATTGGTCGAGCAAAAGCAGACTACTTTAGCTCTTTCTTCAGCTGAGGCCAAGTACAGAGGTGCTGTGAATGCAGCCACATAGTGCATCTAGTTGCGGTGCATCCTGTCAGAGTTTGGCATTTGATTCAGTACTCCATTAGTCATCTATTGTGACAATCAGAGTGCTATCAGGATCTCCACAAATCCGGTTCTGAGACAGAGAAACCAAGCACATTGAGATACACATTCATTACAACCGAGGATTGGTGCATGATCGTACCATCACACTACTCTATTGTCCTAAAGAAGAGCATATTGGAGATATCTTCACTAAGACCTTCTTAGTGAAGAATTTCACTTACCTTAGATCTCTTCTTTGGGTGAGTGATATACATGATTGAGTATCCTACCACAGTCTCACTTTATTTATTTAGATTGTTGTACATGGTGACCTTTGGTCTCAATTACCAGGGCCCTACTAGTTTTTAGTTATGTGTGTCCTCATAATCTGGCTTGCGGGGGGGTGTTGGAATATTCTCACCATAATTATATATTTGCATGCATGCATGCATCCAGTCATCAGTATGGTAGTCTTCCCAGCACCTAGAGCTTATTTTCATCCCCTTGGAGCCTATTTTTTATCCCTCAGTATTCCTCCTACCTACCTAGTGCGGCTTGTTTTCCTCACTTGGATGACAAATGCGCCCTACTACACACTCTTGGATTCCAGCAGTCAGTTCTTGCATTGATTGCACTTTATGCATTGATTGCTCAGTTTAACTGCCCGTAGCTTCCGGTTGTATATATCGGAGTGCCACTTGACTACTGACAATCTCTCATGTGCCCACATTGGATTCTCCTTCCCTATATTAGTGCCACATGCATTAGTTAGACTCATTTAGACTCATTGAATGATATTTGACTATTTGTGACTACTACCACTGATCGGAGCGATGTCTCCAATGTTGTCCAAGCCACACATTGAGGAGAATTCGAATGACCTTAGGTGTATTCAAATTCATTTGATTGTATTGAGTTTCACAATGCCATCTTATAGCTGATGTATGATTATATTGCAGATTTTACCATTTCTGAGTTTATGATTGAATATTGACTCAATTCTTCTTCTTCTTCTCTGCAATTCTTGAGTGGAATTAATGAGGTTTTCTCTAGCTATGAGATCTATCCTATAGAATTTCACACCGGAACCTCACCCCCACTTCGCAGGGTACCACAATCTTCCACAACTTCACTCAAAATTACGTCGTAACTCATATCCATCTACCACGCATCATTATATCAGTCCCGCATTCGCGTGATACCCAAAACCTCTGCACACCCGAGCTTTACTCGTAGAAATTCATCTTCAGTATGCCCTTTTCGCAAATGAGCATCTTAATCCACAGTTTCGGTGACAATAGAAACCTTCCTATAGGTCCTTTGAAAAAAAAAATTATGCATCGCTATATGACTTAATTGTGTCGACAACGAATTCAGTGATGTATCCTTGTAATGTCCTTTTTTGAAATTTATTAAAATGGTGAAATTTTCAACTTTTTCCACTAGTTCGACCTTTGACTAGTATTGGTTTCTTGACCTCCAAATGGATCCAAATGCTCCCAAATTGTCTCAGAAGGTGTATGGATGGTTTTAGGACATAATTATGAGTTTCAAGGATGATTTAGAGTATTCAATAGGCTTCTGCAACTCTCTTTTAAGTTCTGGCCAAAGTAGGGAGTTTGACTAGCAATTTGGGGTTCAAATCCCCATGGGGTGGATGCTGGAAATGACTCTCCAAATGCTATTGGAACCTCTTGAATTTCTGAACAGAGGTAGGGGATATCTATGGGACATCGATATAGTCTCATATGCATCACCATTTAGTTTATTAAGTCTGCTACAACCCTCTCCAATCAGGTACAAAAAGACTAATTTCGACCTTGGGGGAAAAGATAGGCGATCTTCTCCAAATGCTATGAAAATGAACAATATGACTCCAAAAGCTTATGCACTGAACATTAAAATTGTATAACAGGTTATTAAAATTCCATACATCATTTAATTATCAGTAGTTCACTGGTCTATTCGAATACATCAACATATCATTAGCATACATCAACATAGTGGGGAAATTGGCACCATTTGCTCATTAATAATCAGATTTACATAGTTCCACTTGGAATATAGACTTGAAGCTATTCTGAACATGAATAATAGAGAATTTAAATCATATGATAAAATAATGGGGCATTAGAAGCTCCCCCAAAGAGTACAACATCTCACCAAGTGCGTAATTACTCAAGGATCATGAATATGCTGAGAAAACTTGAAATGGTTGGAGAAACAAGCTGAAATAGAAGTGACCATGAGCTTCCCTATAGCTTGAACCTGAAACATATGACTCCATTAAATATCCAAATGAAAATGTATGAATGGCCTTTCCAATTACCATCTAGGATGGGAATCTCTCACCCTCGAAATTGGTGCTAAGGCAAGTAGAGTAGCACTCCACTAGCTCTCCTCTCAAATGCAAATTCTGAAAATGATAAAAATCCCTTCTCTTACTTGATCCCTTTATTTTATAAACATCCTTATCCTTCTAAAGGTTCCAATTCCATCCATAGATTCCAAGCCAATTCGAATTAGGGAGAGGTTCATGATTTGCCATGTGTCTTCCACTTCCTAGCCTTCCACCTTCCACCAATTCGAGTAGGAACCTCTTGAGCTTCCCTAACTCCCATGAGAGATCCCTTGGAGGATATTTTTAGGCCTGATATGTCATAATGGTCATATGTCAGCAATCAGGTCTGCAGTTTGTCATAGGTGTCATAGCATCTTCATCACTGTTGTCATAGAGGTTAGGGAATCTAGTCCAAGTGTCCAATAACTCCTCATTTGACTCTTCCTCTTCCATGGGAGTTACACTTCCATCCCAATTCGACCTATGATGCATATTTACAAGTGTATAATCCTTCCAACTCATCCCAAGAATGTTGGTCTTCTTAGGGATTCGAATTGACAAGAGGAGGTTTGCCATGTGGCATAGAAAATCTAGCTTGTGTGGGTCCCACACCCTCCATGTGTCTTCATGATCAATTGCCACTTTGATTTTCTCTTGTATTTATTTATTTAGCTCATTTATTAAATATTTATGCCATTCTAATGTCTAGACATCATTTATCAACTCCCTTATTGCAAATCCCAATGTCTCCATCCAACCTAGGGAACTAGTAGGATTGATGGAATTTCCTGTCATGAATTTATTTGAATGGGGACATTACAGTCCTCCCCACCCAATATTGCTTGTCCTCAAGCAATTTCAGATTTGGATGCTGCAAATTTTTTTCATCCTCCCATGTGGAATCTTCACTTGGGAGATCCTTCCATTGTACCAAGTACTCTTTGATAGTTCTGCTCCTTAATATTCTTTCCTTGGTCTTCAAAATTTTTTCTGGAACACGTATGAGCTGACCTTCATCATCCAAAGGAGGAATTTTTTCTGAAATGACAATTTGTTGACCAATAGCCTTCTTGAGACATGAAACATGGAATACATTGTGAATTTTACTTCCTTCTGGAAGTTCTAGCTCATACGCTACTTCCCCAACCTTCCAAACTACCTTGTATGGGCCATAGTACCTTGGTTTTAGCTTCTCTGCTCCCTTCTTTTTCAAGGATGTTTGTTTATATGGATGCAACCTCAAATATACCAAATCATTGATTTGAAAAGTCCTTTCTTCCCTATGTTGATCTGCATATTGTTTTTGTTGATTTTGGGCCACCTGCAAGTTGTATTTCAAAAGCTTTAAAATTTCTTGTCTTTCTTCCACCCAATCTTTAGCTTTTGGGGCTCTACTATCACCAAAGATATGCTTAAGAAAGGTGAGTGCTTCATAACAATATAATGCTTTGAAAGGAGACATTCCTATTGACATATGAAAAGTGGTGTTGTAGCAAAACTCACCCAAGTGTAGCCATTTTACCCATGCTTTTTGCTGCTCTCCCACATAGTTCCTTAGGTACCCTTCCAACCATTGATTCACTCTCTCTATTTGGCCATCAGTTTGTGGATGATAGATTGTGCTTGGAGTCAATTTAGTTCCCACCAATCTGAAAATTTCTTGCCAAAAAGCACCCATGAATCTACTATCTCTATCACTTACAATACTCTTGGGGAGCCCATGCAATCTGAAGATTTCTTTAAAAAAAACATCAGCCACTTGTGCAGCACTAAAATATGATGTAACAGCAAAGAAATGAGCAAATTTGGTCAGCCTATCCACTACCACATATATGCAATCCTTTACCAAAGATTTGGGCAAACCTATGATGAAGTCCATTTAGATACTCTCCAATTTTTGTTTCAGAATGGGAAATGGTTGCAATAAATCAGCTGGGCATGTGAGTTCATATTTGTTTTGCTGACATACCTTACATTCATTCACATATTTTAGAACATCTTCCTTTATCCCTTTCCAAAAAAACCTTTACCTTAATTTCATATAAGTTTTGAAGATCCCCGGATGGCGAGCTAGTGGGGAATCATGGGCTTCTTGCAAAATCTTGTACTTGAGTTTAGAATTTTGAACTAAATAAATTCTTCCCTTATAATATATCAGCCCATCCAAAATCTTGTAGTTATCATCCCCTTTGACCCCATCTAACACATCACACGCAAAACTATCTTTGGCATATTCAACCATTAGCATGTTTTTCCAATCTTTTGCAATGTCCATGAGAGAAAAGGAAGTTCTTCTAGATAATGCATATGCTACAATGTTATTCTTCTCTTTTACATCTTCAATATCAAAATCAAAGGCTTGGATTTTTCTTACCCACTTTTGTTGCCTTTCATTAAGATCCTTTTGGGTGAGGAAGTGCTTTAGACTATTGTGATCAGTTTTCACCACAAACTTGTTTCCCACCAAGTATTGTCTAAACTTGGTCAAGGCATGCATTATGGCCAACATTTCTTTGTCATAGATGGAGTAAAGCTTCTCATGTGGCTGCAACTTTCTGCTCTCAAAGGCTATAGGGTGTTGATTTTGCTTTAGGAAAGCCCCTATCCCTTCACCTGAAGCATCACATTCCAAAACAAAAGGTTTAGTAAAATCATGTAATGCAAGTATTGGACAACTACTCATTACCTCTTTCATTTTTTGGAAGGCCTTTTCAGTATCTTCATCCCACTTGAAAGCATCTTTATTTGTCAAATCAGTGAGTGGAGAAGTCAATTGGGAGAACCCTTTCACAAACTTCCTATAATAGGTGCATATTCCAATGAAGCCTCTTAATTCTGTGATGTTTTTTGGTGGTGACCATTCAAGGATAGCCTTATTTTTTCCATGTGCACTTTCACTCCTTGTCCAATAATGTACCCAAGATATAAAAATTCATTCAGCCCAAATTCACATTTAGACATCTTAGCAAACAAGGACTGTTCTTGCAAAATTTTCAACACAACCTCTAAATGATGCAAATGCTCTTCCCAAGTTTTGGTATAAATGAGAATATCATAAAAGAAAACCAAAACAAAATTTATGAGCTGCTTGCAAAAGATCATATTCATGCATGCTTGGAATGTGGCTAGAGCATTAGTTAATCCAAAAGGCATAACAAGAAACTCAAAGTGGCCATAGTGACATCTAAAAGCAGTCTTTTGCACATCTTCTTCCTTCATTCGAATTTGATGGCAACCTGATCTAAGATCAATTTTGGAGAAGTATTTTGCCCCAAATATCTCATCCATGAGCTAATCAATTCTAGGAATAGGATACCTATTCTTGATTGTCTTCTTGTTCAAAGCTCTAAAGTCTATGCACATTCTTAAGGTTCCATCTTTTTTCTTCACCAATACTACTAAAGAGGCATAAGGGATAGAGCTTGGTCTAATGAGTCCCAACTCTAGGAGTTCTTGGATGGCATTTAACATTTCATCTCTGAATTTTTTTGGATGTCTATAGGGTGGTATTTCGATGGGTGAAGTACCCTCCTCCAAAACAATGTTGTGCTCAACCCCCCTATCAAGTGGTCTACCATGTGGAAGGTCTCCAAAAACTTTGTCATATTTTTGTAAGAGTTTCTCTATATCCTTTGGGTGTTCAACAACTTTTATGTTTGGCTTGGGAGAGGTGATGAAACATTCAGCAACCCATTCTATGTCTCCATGCCTCAATATGGATCTTATACTGTGGGAGGTCACTACTTGATTCATATAGGTGTGTTTCCCTCTCACAACCATTAGTATTCCTTCCAAATCTTGGAATTTCATCTCAAGAATTTGATAGTTCATTGTATGCTCCCCTATAGAGTAAAACGATTGCACTCCCAAAACCACATTAGTATCAACAACACCAACCACATAAAAACTATCAGAAAAAGTGTAATTACCTATGGTGATTTGCAGCTTTGGAACCCATGTTTTGCACTCCATAGTGTTGTGTCCTGGAATGACAACTTTAAAGCCATTGAATGGTTCAGTAGGTATATTACTTCTCCCCACCATGTCTGCATAAATGAAGTTATGTGTGGCTCCTCCATCCACCAAAACTAAGGCCCTTTGTCCTAGTACCACACCCTTGCATCGAATAGTGTGATAACGAGGCACTATTGAAAGTACTGCCATCCTTACTTTGTCAGGTGAAGGATGATTTTATTCTTGTTTCCCTTCTTCTGTTGTATCATATCCCTCTTCTTGATCTGAAATATTTCCTTCTTCATCCATACCCCCTTCATACTCATCATTATCATAAAAAACTTCAATGTATTCAACTTTTCCCTTAGTACATTTATGCCCCGATGCCCATGGTTGAAAGCATGCGTAGCATAGTTTTTTTCTTCTAAGTTCTTCCCTATTTAGCCCCTCTTTCGTATTCTTTTCAAATGCATCTCTTTTCCAAGGATTCTTGTCAAATCTAAATTTGGAAGGGAAGTTAGGCTTGGGAGGAAACCTTGTCGTAGGTAACACATTTTGTAGATCCCTTGTCAAGTTCATGGAATCCTTCAATGAATTTGGTTTGCGGGCCTTAACTAAACCTTTTAAGGGTTAATACAAACCTTCAGTAAATAGTAATACTAACCTCACCATAGATATATCAGCCACCTTAACTGATAATCTTTGGAATTCCAACATATATTCAGCAGGGGTTCCAACTTGCTTCAATTGAGCTAGTTCTTTGAAAGGCAATTCTAGGACTTTTTGCTCAAATCTTTATAATACCCTATCAAAAAATTCTCCATATGTTTTAACCTGATCATGTACCAAGTTTTTCAGACCATGGAACCACCAATCATTGGCTTCCCCATCAAGATGCAAAATGGCCATTTTTAAAGCATCCTCTTCCACCATTAGATTCAACATAACTTTGAGATGAGCCATAAAAGGTTGGAAGTGGCATTTTACTTATTGCATAATTCAATTCTCTATTTTGAAATGGATTCTTATTACCTTCCTTCATATTGATCTTGTTTGAGACAATGAGGTATTGATCAAATGGGAGGGTGTTTCTGCAATCTTCACTCAAATTTTGCCATTCAATTAGAATTTCTTGCACATCAATTGGAGTATTAATATTTGCTTTGGAATCAAGAAATTTAGGTGTGGTAGGCCTTTCTACACTCTGAAATTCACTAGCTCTATTATGAGGTCACGTGCTTGAGAAAATATGCTCACCCATTACCTTCTTTTCATCATGATGAGAACTATTATTGCCTCCTATTACTCCTTTTCTCCCAAGTTGGCTAGAAAACAATTTGAATCCTTTCATAATCTGCTTGGTCATGTCTTCAAAAAGTGGTTTCATGATTTTTCTAACATCCTAACCATCATCTGAGGTTCCCTTTTCATCCCTAGTCATAGTTTCCTAAAAAAATTATCTTTTTTTCCTACTTTTTCCTCTTCAACAAAAGCACTTTTGGTTTCAATATCTAATGGTGGTCCCTGACTTCTTGTCCTCATGAATATCATACCACATCATGTGCCAATATCATGCTCTGATACCACTTGTAATGTCCCTTTTTTAAAATTTATTAAAATGGTGAAATTTTCAACTTTTTCCACTAGTTCGACCTTTGACTAGTATTGGTTTCTTGACCTCCAAATGGATCCAAATGATCCCAAATTGTCCCATAAGGTGTATGGATGGTTTCAGGACATAATTATGAGGTTTAAGGATGATTTAGAGTCTTCAATAGGCTTCTGCAACTCTCTTTTAAGTTCTGTCCAAAGGAGGGAGTTTGACTAGCAATTTGGGGTTCAAATCCCCATGGGGTAGATGCTGGAAATGGATCTCCAAATGCCATTGGACCCTCTAATTTATGAAAAGAGGTAGGGTATATATAGGGGACATAAATATAGTCTCATATGCATCACCATTCAATTTATTAAGTCTGCTACAACCCTCTCCAATTAGGTACAAAAATACTAGTTTCGACCTTGGGGGAAATCATAGGAAATCTTCTCCAAATGCTATGAAAATGAACAATATGACTCCAAAATACTACGCACTGAACATGAAACTTGTATAACAGGTTATTAACAGTCCATACATCATTGAATTATCAGTAGTTTATTGTTCCATTCGAATACATCAACATATCATTGGCATACATCAACATAGTGGGGAAATTGGCACCATTTGCTCATTAATAATCAGATTTACATAGTTCCACTTGGAATATCAACTTCAAGCTATTCTAAACATGAATAACAGATAATTTTCATCAGATGATAAAATAATGGGGCATTATAAGCTCCCCCAAAGAGTACAATAGCTCACCAAGTGCGCAATTTTTCAAGGATCATGAATATGTTGAGAAAACTTGAAATGGTTGGAGAAACAAGATGAAATAGAAGTGACCACGAGCTGCCCTGTAAATTGAACATACAAAATATGAATCCATTAAAGATCCAAATGAAAGGTCTGAATGTCCTTTCCAATTACCAACTAGGATGGGAATCTTTCACCCTCAAAATTGGTGCTAAGGCAAGTAGAGTAGCACTCCACTAGCTCTCCCCTCAAATGCAAATTCTGAAAATGATCAAAATCCCTTCTCTTACTTGATCCCTGTATTTTATAAACATCCTTATCCTTCTAAGGTTCCAATTCCAACCATAGATTCCAAGCCAATTCGAATTAGGGAGAGGTTCATGATTTGCCATGTGTCTTCCACTTCCTAGCCTTCCACCTTCCACCAATTCGAGTAGGAACCTCTTGAGCTTCCCTAAATCCCATGAGCACTCCCTTGGAGGCTATTTTTAGGCCTAACATGTCATAATGGTCAGATTTCAGCAATCAGGTCTGCAATTTTTCATAGGTGTCATAGCATCTTCATCATTGTTGTCATAGAGGTTAGGGAATATAGTCCAAGTGTCCAATAACTCCTCATTTGACTCTTCCTCTTCCATGGGAGTTACACTTCCATCCCAATTCAACCTATGATTCATATTTCCAAGTGTATTATCCTTCCAACACATCCCAAGAACGTTGGGCTTCTTAGGGATTCGAATTGACAAGAGGAGGTTGCCATGTGGCATAGAAAATCTAGCTTGTATGGGTCCCACACCCTCCATGTGTCTTCATGATCAATTGCCACTTTGATTTTATCTTGTATTTATTTATTTAGCTCATTTGTTAAATATTTATGCCATTCGAATGTCTAAACATCATTTATTAGCTCCCTTATTTCAAATCCCAATGTCTCCATCCAACCTAGGGAACTAGTAGGATTGATGGAATTTTCCTGTCATGAATTTATTTGAATGGGGACATTAAAATCCTTCCAAAATACTATCTACCCAGACTTCAACAGCTCTAGACACTTTGTTGTTCACTCGTTTCAATTATTGGATCAGTTCTGGCATCCAGTGTTCAGGCACACCCCCTTGGAAATTCTTCTTTTGAAAATTCAATTGTGCCAACCACTCGTGTAGCATTATAGGAAATTCGCAGAAGAATACTTCGTGAATATCATAGTAGATATACTTCTATAAACAGACAATTTTCAACCACCCAGGGTTTCGATTTTCTTCCTCAGTGAATTCTCACACCTTCTTCTGGAACCATTCCTCGATCTCTGGCTTTGTCGGATGCCACAACATGTCCTCTCTTCTTTCGCACTAAGGTCCCAGCAACATAACCATTTGTTGACACAGTCCTGTCGACAGGGGTTCACTTTGCATTGTTGTCAACAAACATTGATCAGACACCCTTAAACATCGTCCCAGAAAGGTTTTACCCTTCCCAACAACACCCGCAGAGCGAGTGAAATCTCACCTGAGATGCCTAAGGGGGGTTGCAGGAACCAAGCTTTCGCAGTTGTGAGAAGAAATGCATTGCCTCACTCCCACTCGCAGCATAAGCTAGAGATTTGCATTCACATCATCTCATCATCACCTTATTAACCATTATCCTCATTCGCTTTAGCTACATTACCATCTCATAATTAACGAATTAAACAGATTATCAAAGCATGTTCAAGGAATCTGCGGTACATAACATAGCTGCGGAAACATCTACTGCAATCTCAGAGAAGCATCAAACATTGCGATAGACAAAAAGACAGAGATATATATCAATCATTCCCAATATTTATCATGCATTGCAGAACCACTACAAACCCAAAGCAATTGTTGCGATCTAACAGACCAAAACCGAATAAGTGCTTCCATAGATCGATCCAAAAGACAAAAACACAGATAGTTGCAAAGATATCATCTCTTATTACACAAATCAGTGCCAAACAGGTGCCCTTAGGCTTACAATCATTAAAAATATCTACTCTCTTATGCTCACAATCGTACTTCTATTTATAGGCTCACTTGGCCGTTACAAAATGGTCCTAATGACCCATCACTAACTAACTTAACCAAACTCTTCTGCATATCTCAGCATTGCAACCGGTCCTTTGTTCTTTTCTTTGACCCTTTCACTGCTTGGGGGTTCCGCACTTGTGCACTCTAAACCCGTGCCAACATCAGTTAGATCAATAAACACCAATTATTAATCTATTTTATATATAACTGCTCTCTACTAGTCCTTGGTCAAGCTTCTATAGAACAGACATGATGAAATAAGTCGCTGTCTATTGTTGTTTTATAGTTATAATTGTTGCAGGCACTCAATCGAGCTTTTAAAAAAGATCGATTGAGATTTTAGAGCTCAGTCGAGGGTTAAAAAAACTCTCGATCGAGCTTTACAAACCCTCAATCAAGAGTTTTAAAATAGCTCGATCAAGGGCTTAATTCAACGCTCAATCGAGCTTTTTATTGCTCAATTGAGGGCTTGTAGAAAGCTCGATTGAGGTCATTTTGCAACATTCGAGCACCCTCCACTTGCCAAAAAGTGTTACCCATCTTCATAGTAACACCTTTATGTCTATTAGCTATAATCTCTGACTTATTATTTTGTAAAGTAAAATTACACAAGAAAATTGGCCTACAATCATCAAACACATTAGGGTTTTCTTTTTACGGATGAGAGATATGAAGGTCTAATTTAGGGTTCCTAAAACTTTCCCAAAGGTTCTTGATTCCCCTATTACTCTCATCAACTCATCCTCTAATAAATCATAAAATACCAAATAGAATTCAACTATCCATCCATCAAGGCTTATACACTTTCTCTTCTTAAACTATTCCAATAATGATTTTAGTTCTTCTTTAGAGACTTCTTCTTATAGGTCTTCATTTGATTCCTTTTCAATGAAACTAGGATAATAAGATTTCATTTTGAAGATGTATCTAATATTGACCCTTGCGAGTGCCGCCGAGTTCTTGAAATAACCTTGAAAATTCCCTCCTCCTACCATTGCTATCTCTTGGAATCATCTTACCATTTTTCTATCACTCTTCCTCATCTCCAAGATAGCATTTATATTTTTTCAATGCTTTGCATAATTTTGAAAGAATTGTGTTCTCATTCCCCTTTACCAACCATCTATCGCTACTAAGTTCCAACCTCCATTTTGTTTCTTCCCATTCTAGTATCCTCATCTTAGTTCCTCCTAAATATTTTTATTTTAATTTATCCTCTTTAGAAAATATTCCCTCTCTACTCCCTTCAAACATAATTTTAATTTGTTCTTCAACCTCTAGTAACTCCTTTTTAGAGTTTTTAGACCTTTGTTTTTCCCATTTCATTGAAACCTTTTTCACTTTCTTTATGATCTTTGTAAATTGTTACATGGTTGAAGTTCTAGTTGAGGAATCATATTTTCTTCTATTCTAGCAGACCGGAGTTTTGAAATATTCATCCTCCAACCAAATATGATTGAATTTAAAAGGATTAGTAGGTTTATTTTCCCTTTTTTTCAATCTATAAAAGGATTAGGGGATTCTTTGAGGATCCCCTTTCCCCTAACCATGATTTTATTCTTTCAACTTCCACCATTATCTTCTTTTCCACCATGAACCTATCCAACCTTTTAGACTTCCCTTCAATCCCACTTCTAAAAGTCCTCCACATTGGAATTATTTTAATAGGTTCAACATTAGGTAAACCTAATACATCAAACATATGAGAAAAGTATTCTGCTAAGGAATCATGTCTATCATTTCCCCCCATACTTCTCCTGCTTTAATAGTCAAATTTAGATATCTTCCTGATATAATACATTGTCTCCTTTCATAGAACCTAGGGCACTCAAATTATCCTAGAAGCCTAATTTCTATCTCCATATGGTCCATAGAGTTTTATGATGGAGAAGGATTTCCCCAATTCGTTTGACCATACTTCAGTTTGAATACCATATTTAGAAACAAATATTATATAAGATCAAGGAAAATTTTCCAACCTAATAATAGACCTCCCAACATTTTGTTGGAATCCAAAGAGCAAAAGTTAAATATTCATTTATGAAACACGACATGACAATTCAACATTTATCCACTCACGTAGTTTTTGGATCAAAATAACAATGAGCTTATAATGGTAAAAATATTTTGAAGGCCATCTTTTTGTGGGGTCCCTGTACCCCTCTATCATTTAGGGAAACAATAATCATGGGTTAACCCTCTCTGAGAAAATCCCTTCTCTAAAGGGCCCCCTTATGGTATTTTGCTCCCTTCCCTTATCTATTTTTTCCTTCTTTCTCACTATAAACAAAAATAATTTTCTTCCTATTGAGGATACATGACGTAAATATATCGAACCCTCCCTCTATCCCTTGGACTTCTTCTTGAGGTTTTATTTCCCAAATCTTAAGATATATCTAGATGGGATCCTCCCTCCAACCCCTACATCTAATGCATCTAGAGGAATAGATGAAAAACATAATTGCATCGTATAATCTAACTTTTGAAGCTTGAGGTCTTCTTTTGGTGCTTCCATCTAGTTTCTTACTTCCACCAGCCCTACTAAACTAGGAAGAGGACTAGATTCTCGTGGTAAGACATTAGGGTTCAAATGAAAAAATCTAATTTGATTGTGCCTAGGGGGTCCCTTATATCCTTCTTCCATGAAGTCTAAGAAATATAAACTCGTATTAAACTAGGGAAAAGAAGGAGTGAAAATATTCAACTTACCTTTATCTAGGACTTGCCTTGAAATTTCTCGTTCTATCCTAGTTTCTTCCTTATTATACTTCAACACCTCACCTTCCTCCTCCAATTTTATGTTTAGAGAAACCCTCAAGCCATCAAACCTAAGATATTCCCTAGTTGTTTATCATAGGGAGGCTTTAGGTGATGAATGATGTCAAGCTAGTTTGTGAACCAGTAAAAAGAGGCTACCAAATCCGAACTTCCAGAGAGAAATTTGTAACAATTGAGACTCTAAAGTTTGTAGAATGTTCTCTTGAGGTGGTGACTCGAGGAAACTAAGGTAGATGAGCAATCAAAGAAAACATTTTGAAAGAGAAGATGTACACGAGTCCTATAAAACTGTTGAATGAACCAAGGACCCCAAATCTAAGACTAAATGTTGTTGCAAATAGGGTTGTTAGATCAAAGTTGAAGAATGCTTTTTAAATTTAAGATCAACCTAATGTGCTAGTTCAAGTGTACTATGAATAAGAGACTCATGATACAAATGTTCTTGGAATCCACTTTTGAAATCACGGACAAAGTTATCAACTAAATCAATAATGCTAAGAATAATTTGCAACTTGTCGAATGGGTGGATTTATTCTTGTACATGCATGTTGAATCCTCAACACACGCAAAGCCACTTGATATCCATATCTTGTTTGTAATTGGAAGGATAGAAGGTGAGGCTAAAAGCTTCCACTAGCCTAATCCAAGTGGTGATTGGTTTTTATTTATTGCATGTCCTAACACCCAAAGCTTGGCAAGCCATGTAAGCTTCAACTTGTATCGAGCACTTTTGGATCATAAGATCCATTATAAATGGACACCTCACATTTTGTGTGCCAAGGAGATGCCTTTCCAATGAAAATATTGTTAACTTTATCAACTAATGAAGCAATTATGTTAACAAATTCTACTGCCCTTTCCACTAACATCATTATTGCCATGGCTCTAGTACTAATCATGAAAACACAAGGCATTTGATACAATTTTTAACAACTTAATTTCTTTGAAAATGTATCGATAATTACAAAAACGACCTTTCTCCATAAACGTTAGTCTTATGCCAAAAAACCAACATATTTTGGTGTACTCACTCACCAAGCCTTTAAATTACATGAAGCACAATAAAAAGGTTCAAATCGGTTGGGTAGATGCTTTTCCCTTGTTAGAAATATTGAATTAAAAAAAGAATGAAGTTCAAATGTAATAAACAAATGGTTGGAACGAAGCCACCACAACAACAAATAATTAATAAAGAACTGTAATAATGATGGATTTATTGAGTAGAATAACAATCAATTCAAAGGCAGTCTTCTTTTTCAACTGAAAAAATCTATACTTTATTTATAAGTATATGAGGTACAAAGTAACAGAAAAGTCCAGCAAGCAACCTCACCCGTGTCACCAAAAACCAAGATCATTTTAGGTCTAACAAGACAGTACATAATCCAATAAGTGATAGTGCCAGGATATACCAATCCCCCAGAAATGTTTAATGATGAACAAAGGCCCATAATGTAAGTAGAAACTAGAATAAAATAGAAATAAGAAAACTATTCCCCTAATATGAATGCCGCCAAAATACAAGTCATCATATTACACAACAAAAATATTCCAGAACCCCCTAGAGGCCGGAAGGGATCCCTCCAAGATCTCATAAAAAATCTTGCCAGCCGTTGCCTCAAGTCCCCGCCTCGAAAGAGAATTTGCCATAGTGTTATGTTCACGATATATGTGAACAATAGAGGACGGTGCACATTGACAAGGAGTAACCTTGTTTGGTCCAGCCAAGAAGTTAGTGCCATAGCCTTGATGTCCGCAATAAAGTTTGCCCAATTAACAATGATCATTGAATCTGCTCCATATGAATATTAGCCTTGGCGAAGAAAAATGCTCCATATGAATATTGGCCTTGGCGGAGAAAAATAAAACAAGCCATAATGCGATGAGTTCCCCTTTGTATTGGTACCACCACCACCGTGAAGCCACAGCTTGATCCTATCCCCATTACTCAGTTCAATGTATGCTCCTGTACCACAAAGGCCAGTGGATCGCGAGGCAGAACCATCAAATCTAGCTTTATTACCAGAACGGATAAGGTTAGGAGAACCCGGATTACGAACATTATGAGATGGAGGTCTATCCGATGGGCACCCATATTCAGTAGAAAGGGAAAGAACAGCACCTGCAACATTGCTAACCCCCGGAAATTTGTTTTCAAAAATTACCAGGTTTCTTGCTTTCCAAATAGACCAGAATAATATGCATACCATCGGTATTAATTGTCTATTTTGTAAGAAGATACAATGGAGCCATGACTGAATGTGACATTTTCAAACTTTATCGCAGCAAATGGATAACCCATGATTTTAACTACCTGCAAAGTAAATGGGCATAAAACAAATAAATGAAATAACTTTTCAGGGCCCTGTAGGCAGAGTGAGCAAATACCCGGACCAAAGAAGCCACGTTTCTGTAGGTTACACCAGATCAGAATTCAAAGGCAGTCTACTCCTTGCAAAGGGAAATGAAGTGATGGCATTGAAAATCCAAAGGCGAACATAATGTGAGAGTTGTTTCTAATAATCAAAAGTTTGGTACTCCACCACCCCGCTTGACAAAAATCAATGCTATTAATTGGCTTGACCCCACCACAAATCTTTCATAATGGGGGCTCTAAAGTCGATAAGGATCTACAAGTTTGTAGTCTCTGTCAAACTAAGGCAATTCGATTCGGCATTAGAATCATTAGAAGAGACCAAGGGACATGAATTGAGTGTGATCTGGTATGTATGTAATAGCAGAGAACAACAAATTGCTTGTACATAGTGAACAAGATCCAAAATCGGAGACAAAAGCCACAAACCACGAAATCTTAGTGAAGGCGTGAGCAGCGCCAGTGACCACAACATTCGAAACGTTGAAGGAGAAAAAAAGAAAGAGTAACAGGAGGCTTCCAAACTGCTCGACTTCATGGTCAGGCAATCTCAATTATAGTAATGATAAAAATTCCTTGATCAATGCCGCGTGAGGGAGCCCCTAGTATGCAGTGTGTAACAACTACAGTGTGTTTCTTACACAGTACACCGTTCTTGTAACATATTATTACCTGTTACCGTGATCAAGTTTCTCTGTATAGATTGGATGTGAAAGGCCAGGAGAAGGCATAGCAACACTTACAGGAAGAAAAGAGAGGAGGGGACGATCTGTTCTTCATATCCTCCAAAAAGAGCCAAATTATCTTGACATCGACGTCAACATTGACTATTGTGTTGTGGTGGTGGACAAATATCCACTGCAAGTTGCACGTATTTGTGGCTAGTGCTGCGTGAACCTCCTTGTAGGAAATGGACTCATCAACGGGCAGAGGACTAATCGTGACTCCCAGAAGGAGGATCTTCAACACTGAAGATGCAAATGAAAAGAAGGTTGGCCCTTTAAATCATATGATCACACCAGTGATCATACGTTTCACAAGCAGTTGTCCTTCCTTCTATTCACACGATGGAGTCTTATGCCTATTCAGCCACGAATACACATTTGTGAACAAACAAGAGTGGGGTTTGTTGTGATTGTATAAACAAAGATAAGAAGAAAGCTTGCAGAAAATCTAGGAAGGATTAGTCAAATCCACAATTAGCTCACTGGCTGAATTGTAATGGAGTTGTCTAAAAATTTGATGATTTGGGTTGGACTGGGGTTTTCACCAGAATCCGGTCTTTTTTATTTTGCAAAATCTGAATTTAACTATGTTTTAATACCGATTTTGATGGTAGAAGTGGATTCAATACCATCAAAAACCCTTGGGCACCCCAAATTTGAGAGTTTGAGAGTTGTAACCAAGATTTTAAAAAATGTCTGTCTGATTTTTTCAAAATTATGCCGGAAAAATAAAAAAAATTCTGTTTGAAATCGTAGAACTTTTAGACTACGCGAATTGTAAGGAGTTATGGTTATACAAATCTGCCCTGAGTTGGGGTGATATCTACAAACACAACCACAGGACCAAAATAAAAAGACCAAGCCACCATTTTCCAAAACTACAATGAGAGATTGAAAAGAGCCAACAAACCTCAATGACGAGAGCCAATGAGCTTGAGGCCAAGTGCCCCAAAAAAAGACAATAATGGATCCACAGGGACTACGACCAAAACACAAACCCATAACTAGATTAGAAGGCAAGAACAAAATCAATGAAGAATACCCAAGCATCAAAATGCTCTTATACCATTGATGTGGGAAATCTCAATCATGATTAGAGTTTACACCAAAGAGAGAAATACAATCTTTACATTTTTATAAAGCAAACCCGAGCTTATATAGATTTACATCAAGAAAACCACCTCAACAAACTAGGAAACAAAATATTAAGAAATAGCAACCAAAATGCAATAATAGATCTAGTTGGAGATAGGATCTCAACTAGCCACGAAAATAGAAAACCAAGAAGGCATTGAAAATAAATAACAATCTCCTATGTGCACACAAAATAATAATGTGAGGCAAATATGAATGAAGGGACCTATTATATGCCAAGCACTAATGATCATTGTCATGTTCTCTCTTAGCAAGATCAAACACTAGACTTTCTATGGCTATAATCCTTTCCTTAACTCTTCCAGCCTCCTCCCCATAGGCTTTGGAAGACTATTTTAGTTGAAAATCTTTTGATGGGCCTTCAAAGTTTTTTCATCCCCACTTCTTCTTCA